>JASAUF010000444.1:9165000-10365000 GCA_030180095.1 Magnolia changhungtana
ATAGAAAAAGCCTTCACTTAATGTGGCAACAGCATATTGACAAAAAAAAAAAAAAAAGCCAGAACAATAATCTGTTTACCAACTTGATGTGGACCATTTTCACAATTTTTATTTTTTTTCAGGTACATGTTTTTTTTAATTCTCATAGATAGCTTCAATAAGTTTGTATCGTGTAGTTATGTAACTAGTTTAAGAAAGATTCCTTGTTGTTGGTAATTTTACAGTTGTGGCTTCATAATTAGCTTGGAATCAAGGTCTTGGAAAAGTATAAGACCCTGTTTGGAAGACACCTAAAAATGATAGATTCCCTGTTGTTGGTAATTTTACAGTTGTGGCTTCATAATTAGCTTAGACTCATGCCTTGAAAAAGTGTAAGACCCTGCTTGGTAGACACCTAAAAATGAGTTCATCTCATTTTAGTTAACAGAGTTATATATTAGAGATTTGGTCTCTAATACATACTTAGAGTTAACATGAACTCATTATGCATTGGAGATCAAGATCTCTAATACATAATTACTGTCAACAAAAATGAGTTGATATCATTTTTAATGTCTACCAAACAGGACCTAAACTCTTCTTCTTCTTTTTCATGACTAAAGGTTAAAAATATTCCTTGTGTCTGATGCAAGACAGCTTTTAATTTGGAAATGAGGAATTTTCATTACTTGGATGCTTCTAGAAAGAAACCATACAGTAATAAGAGATTTTAGGATGTGCTGGAGGTGAATCAGAGCAGGAAATGCCCTCACCCCGGAGGGGGTCTATTGCCCTTGTTATTCTCCCTTTTTTTTTCTTTTTTTCACAGCAGCGTTTCTGTTCCAGAAATGATACAGGTGGGACAGACCTTTCAGTAGATTAAGCCATTCATCTAGTGTAACTTACATCAAATGAACCATGCCCCAGCATCACCCAGATCAGAGATGTCCCTAGCCATTTGATTCAAAGCTAGCAAATGGGAAATGATTGCAAATGGTGTGCAGTTAACAGAGTCCAGTCTATGGTTAGAGTCACCTGATGGGGGGAGTTTTAGCACCTCTGGCTCTTATCTACACTCCATTTGATATCTCTGTGCCTGACGCTGTGTGGGGTCCACAGAGATGTGACAAATCTACTTCGTCCATCGGTTTTGAAAGATCACAATATAAATTCTAAAAATCAGGCAGATCCAAAACTCAGGTGGGCTACACCAACAAAACAATGCGAACAGCAAAGTCCACCGTCGAAACCCTCCTGGAGCTGACCATGATATTTATATGCCATCCAAACCATTCATAGAATTATTACCACTCAGATAAGCTGTAGGAACAAATATTATCCAGATACAAAACTTCTGCCACTGCCAGGCGTTCAATCCCCACTGTTCCATGTCATATGGCCCACGTGAGTTTTGGATCTGCCTGATTTTTAGAATCATATTCTACTGTGGTCTTTCAAAACAGATGGACGGAGTGGATTTGTCACAGACATCTCCACGAGCCCCACACACCTCCGGGTCTGCACACATACAATTTGTTGGGCTGAGCAAATTGCAAAATAGAAGATTGTGTATTCGCCCACTACCCGCCAACTCCTACTCAAATCCTACTTTCTCCTCTCTTGCTGTGCCTGCAAGATTCATTGACGTTCAACAGCGGGCTCCACCGTTTACTTGCCATGGCCCAAAGCTCAGCACAACCGATCAAATAGCGGGCCGCCACCATGAATGCGTGGGGTCCAGAATCAGACCGGTCCAATCATCAGGTGTGCCCAACAAACGGTATAAAAAGATGGACGGTTAAAAATCATTGACCAGGAATCATCCACATTCAACATACACATGAGGCCCAACTGATAATGGGCCCAGTCTGATCACTGGGCTACACCTCATTAATTGTGGGGCCCACCATTGAACGACTCAGATCACATGCAGCAGCGATTAGCCTTCGTCTTCAGATTACATAATACCTATATTTGTTAAAAATGTACCATCTCCTCCCACACATGAGAATCTGTACATACAAACACGATTAACAGAATCAAGAAGAAATAAATAATGGCGAAAGGGCGAAAAATGGAGACTTACAGAAGCAGAATCTGAAGAAGGTGACGTCTCCTTCTCCTTCCACTTAGAATCCAATGGCTGAGGCTTCACGACTCCATTCTTCTTCGGCGCACCAGCGCTCCTCTCCCAACTCCGCCGCAGCGAATCCAAGCTCGGCTTCTTCTCCTCCCTGCAACTCCCCCCCAACGACGCCCGCCTCAACGATTTCCCATCCGATATCGGTTCCGCGTTCCGATGCCGGAATGGTAGCAGATCGCTGGAAACCAGGTCTTTGGGATTGCCGATGCACGGCCGCCTCCTCGGCACCGGCTTCACGCCGCGGAGGACCGGAACAGGCGACGCCGAATCGAGGCGCGCCACTTGGACGAACTGCCCGAGCTGGATCTTGTCGCTGAAGATGAGATCGGCGTCCTCGTCGGAGATCGAGACGTAGGTCGAGTGCAGCGAGTCGGAGACCTTCAGGAAGAAGCCGGAGCTCTGGAGCGGGTCGTCGGCCCCGCCGGACGGGACGATTCCAATGACCTGGAGGAGCGCCGTCCGGTGCTCGCCGGCGACCCTGACGTCGGTGCTCGCGTGCTGAAGAAGCTTCGAGAGTACGCCGGGGGTTAGAGACGCCATGGATACAGAGATTTCTACGGCAGAGATTCTTCTGCATCGAGAGAGAGAGAGAGAGAGAGAGAGAGAGAGGAGGGAGGGGCTTTTTAGTAATAAATCAGGTGGATCACGTGACTAGGTGCGACGAGGCGGGAAAAAAGGGCTCATCGATTTCGTTTTCAGTTGCAGGGCTTCCTGCTGCGAGCTTTCAGGAAAAAAGAAACCATCAGTGAGGGTAAGCCAGGGTACGATTGCCTCGTATCTAAGTATGGTACGGTGCCTGGTTCCACCCCCGATTGCATCCTTACATTGATCTGCGCCGTTCATCTTCTCAATACCAGAAATAGAAACTATACTATTACAACTATGCTTCATTTTTAAAAAATAGCAATAAGTCAGGAAACAAAGGTCTACTATGGTGATTTAGGTTTTTTTTTTTTTTTTTTGAAGTCGAATGAAAAAAGTTTGGTATGTCGGTCTATACTAAAAAATTTAACCACATTTATGATCCTGACCTTTGAATCTTGGATTTTAACATAACAAATTAAATATTCATCTTCATAAATAATCACACGCTCATTAAACTTTTCTTACTGCCTCAGTAGCATAGAATTCAGAATATTAACGGTTTAGATCATCATTTAAAATGCAATCCGGAGAGCTTTTTATTTCGGGTTAGCTTGTTAGTACACACCCATGTCAGTACACACTCCATGTTAGCCACCCCCGCTAGGGATCGATACCAGCCACCGTACCATTAATAAGTAGGGGCCAACGTACCCAGCAACCCTTCTCTAACCAACCAGAGAGGAGATGGTGATGGGAGATGCAAGGCGCGACGTTTTCTAGGGGGGGAACTATTTCATACTCCGGCAGTAGAGTAGGACAGTTGATACGCCGATGCTCGAATTTTGAACACGTGGCCCACTATAACTCAATTTAAACCGTCCAAGTTCTCGGATCTGTCATCAAAAGAAAATTAGAATGAATAAGTTAATTTAGACTTTGTTTATTGGTCATTTATTAGTTGAATTAGGACACTTATTATTTATCATTTCATCCATCCTTTTAGAGTCCACCAATCGGCAAGTTAAAGAGATCTCGTTTAGTCTAGTTTTTAGTTTCCAATACTTATAAATTCGGATTCACTATTTGAACGGCTTGGATTTTATTTATCTAGATAACACGCCAGTTCTCTAGCGCATGTCTATCAACTATCACCCTCAACCAGTGTATAAAGTTTTTTTTATTTATACACATAATCCGTCGTGATGATTTCAAAAGGCCGGGAAAAGACAAGAGAATGAGCATTTTGTACCAGTTATTCTAGGATATTCTAGCAGAACAGGTTGCTGCATACTCATGCGTACAGGTGGTACACGTGGCGTAAGTTTACCGAAAATCCAAATCATTAAATTAGTGGGTCCCACTGTAGATGGTGTGGTCCTGGAAACAGACGGCTCATGCGACCTCATCTAAAAGGAAATTTATTTCTTAAATTTGGACCGTTGATTTTTTCATGTTTGGCCCATCTACTGAACGTGCAACAATCAGCAACTTGCTATCAAATCTTCAGCGAATACCTTAGCAATGGACTGTTGGGCCCATTATCTAGACCGTACGGTGAACTTCGTAGACTCCTCGTGCACGATTTCCATGTGCGTACATATGGAAGTTCATGATCTTCCGAGTATAGAAATTTCCTACGACTTTATAGCGGAGTCGATCTGGATTGCAAGAAGGATGGACGGAAATGACAGGTAATGACTTGTGGGCCCACAGGGCACCGACCACCAGCCAATGGCTGGTGGCGGGGGAAGTAGCCAATCCGTTTCCTGTTCGATAGTTAATTATTTAATACTCCGGTTGCGTGTGATGCCTGATACGAAGGCACTTAAAAATGGTGGAGACGGATTGATTGGCTGCTCCCCTTGACACCAGCCCCGTGGCTGGTGGTTGGTCCTCTGTGGGCCCCACCATGATGTATGTGTTTCATCCATTCTGTTCATCCATTTTTAAAGATCATTTTAGGGCTTGATACAAAAAATGATAAGAATAAAAATCTTATGTGGATCACACCACAGGAAAAAAATAATGATTGGATATCCACCATTAAAATCCTCCTAAGGCCCAGTGTACTGTTTATTTGACATCCAATCTGTTTATTGGGTCATAAAGACCCAGATGAAGGGAAACAATAAATATCAGCTTGATCCAAAACTTTTATGGCCCTCAAAACGTTTTTAATGGTCAACTTTCATTCAACACTGTTTCCTGTAATGTGGTCCACTTGATATTGATATATAACTCATTTTTTCTTTTATACTATAAAATTATCTATGAAAATAGATGGACGGAATGGATGAAACACATAAATTATGGTAGGGCCCACGGAGCACCGACCACCAGCCAATGGCGGGTGGCAGGGGGAGTAGCCAATGGTACTCGTAGCATTTACTAACTCACACTAAAACCGGCTAAAGTCTGCAACTCACATTCTTCCAGTTACATGTCGAAAATTAGATTGCTTACGCAATCGGAACCTCTGATTCGTGGACACTTTGATTAATGAAATAAAACAATTGGATACTTTTTATTTTAACCGTTGAATATAAATCCATAAATATGACAATAAAAGCAATCGGATTAGTTCATGATACATCTAAACTTTTTATGCATAAACTGGACGGTTTAATTTAAATTAAGCATATGCCACATATGTAATTTCTATATAATTTATAAGTGCCTGCATATCATCAATCGCACTCAGCCAGAGTATCAAATTTTTTTTCTCATGATGCAGTGGGTGCCAGGGGTACCTGGCCTCATATAGGATAGGTAGGCATGTCTGACGATAAATTGAGAAGTCGTGAGAAAATGACGCGACATTTTATAATGACGATCCGATATCTACCATTTCGTCGCGAGACGGAGGACTGGTTCGCATCAGTGATTCTGGACCGTTCATCTTGTCGCGGGCACGCTATACGAAAATCCAGTGGATGCTAGTTCCAGACCAGGAAGTTGTTGATACGAATGGCACTGTGTGATGCTTCAGGAATATACATAGAAACTGCAAACGCGTCCACGTGTAAAGGATACTGAAACGTCCACAGTCACGGAAGCGGATTTCCTGCCAAAGCCCTCCGAACGAAGTATTTGCGCTCTAAAACTAGGTCGGGCCCACCGTGATGTTTTCATCGAGTCCTTACGTTTGGTGAGCTCAATTTAGGGTATGGATAAAAAATGAGCCGCATCCTATATTCAAGTGAGCCGAAAACCTTAACATGACGATTGAATCTACACAGTTAAAATATTCACGGGCTACAGAAGTTTTGAACTAGGATAATAGTTTCGGAGTACTATCTACCCAGAGGGCCTGTTTGGCCGGGCGAATTCCATGGGCTTAAGAGGTATGGGATGGATTTTAAGGTAATGATGGTGGTGTCAGTGGATTGGTTTAAGACCATGGGATTGCTTACAAGTTCGTTGGAACTGTTTGGCATGCCCGGCATATATTGGGATTTTACCTTCCAATTCATCCAACTAAGGGATGGGATCAATTTTAAGGTAATGATGGTGATGTCAGTGGATTGTTTTAAGATTCATGGGATTGCTTATATCCCGGGACAAGTTCACTGGGTCTGTTTGGCTCGTCATGCATATCCAGGATATCGGGATCACATCCCTCCTAAAACTGTGGGATCAGTTTGGCCAAACAGGCCCTAATAATTTCTCTACTCACCTTTTCCTTTATACAGCCGACTTGAGTCTCGAATCCTACTGATCTTTAAGCTTTGTCGAATAAGCTCACAAAACGGATGTCTAGAGTAGATTTCTGGCAAACATCACAATTGGCCCACCTAAATTTCCAGCGCAAGAACTTTATGCTAAAGAAATCCACATCCCACAATCCGGAGGCCCAATGGACAGACGCCAACTTTTTCGAAGGAACGCGGCTCCCTGTTATCAATTTTTCAGATCATTTCAGGAATGAACCCAAGAATGAGGCAGATCTAAATCCCATGTAAACCACACTACACAAAACAATGTGAGATAAAGCTGCCATTAAAAACTTTTAAGACCGCGAAAGTTTTGTATAAAGCTGATACATGCGTTTTCTCTTCATCCACCTTTTGTTATCTAGTGAATGGATTAGATGGTAAATAAACATTAGTGTGCCTTGGAAAGTTTTGAACGGTGTGGGCATTTAATTGGCACTGATTCTTGTAATGTGGTCCACTTGAAATTTGGATCTTTCTCATCTTAAGACTTATGCCTTAATTCAACAGCTCGTGGAAAATAATAGCGAATTTTCAAACATTTAACATGTAATTCGGTAGATAATTAACTGCTCAATGGCACGCGTGTAAAATATCTGACGTTTCCGTCGGGTAGGAGTTGGCGCGATTGCATACTATGTCAGCTACTGGTGGTGCTATGTGGGCTCCACCATGATGTATATGTTTTATCTACTCTGCTCATTCATTTTAGCAGCTTATTTAAGGGGATGATCCAAAAAATGAGGCAAATCCAAAGCATAGGTGGACAACACCATATGATATGGTGGTGATGAAATGGCCACCATTAAAAGCTTTATTAGCGCCACCAAAGTTTTGAATCATGTGGCATTTGGAGTATCCCTTCTTGCCGGTTTATGCGACCTAACCAACAGGTTGGATAGCAAATAAATAATACAGTGTGCCTACGAAAATTTTAATGGTTGTGTTTGCTTTTGTGGTACGATGTGTTCTACCTAAGATTTGGGCCTACCTCAATTTTAGTAGGGTGCCAATGAGCTGGGCTCATGCCTGCAAAATTATAATTTTGGATAGGGCTAGCCCAATAGCCCGGCCTAAAATAGTTTAAAATTGTGCGAAGACCAACCTCATCTCAGTCAGTTAAGGGTGTGTTTGGACGCGCAGCGTTCACTGGAGTAGCCCGTATTAAGTTGGATTGGGTACTCGAATCTCACAGCGTCCGAGCAGTTGTGTGTTTGGACGGGCGGTGGATTTGCGGCTAGATGAAAATCGGCCGGATTGTGAGGGATTTGGATGCTAGGTGGAGTACAATTTTTGGGCGTACTGTGCAATCCTATAGGATTCAATGCTGAATAGGAGTTTTTTGGAAACCATGATGTATGTGTTTCATCCTTCCTGTTCATCCATTTTTACGGATGTGATCCAAAAAGGCTCAGTTGGACCACACCACGAAAACAATATTGATCGGACATCCATCATTCAAACCTATTTTTTTTGACATCCAATAGGTTGATTAGGTCGTACAACACCAGATTGAAATGACCTTGATCCAAAAGCTCCAAATTGTTTTTGCAATCCGCCTCAATAATGTTTTGGGATACGTGATTAATCTCCTCATCCAAATATTTGAGTAGATTAAAATGATCCTTAATTAGATGACGGCATGGATGTTAATTTATATATTTGGTGGGTCCCACATAGCACCGACTAGCAGCCCGTCCAAACACGCCATCCGCCCATCCAAGCACGCAATACACACCATACCTGGATTGTCATTCGCTCATCCAAATACTCCATACCTGGGTGCTGGATACAACAATCCAGTGGGATTGAATGTAATCCACTGACACCATCTTGAAAGGCATGCAATCCATCCTAATACTACTTAATCACATCCAGTGTGCCCGTCCAAACAGGCCCTAATAGCCTTAATTTTTTAGGCCTTAAAAAGTAGCAAAATGAGACAGCATGGATATATATACGGCCCATAAATATATATAGAGTCATCATGCAATCCGCCTCTATGGTGTTTGGGATACGTGATTAATCTCCTCATCCAAATATTTACGAGTAGATTAGGTAAGGCCCTTAAGAGTGACGACCATGTTAATTTATATATTTTATATCTACACAATCCATTCATTTTTTTTCAAATCATTTTACTGCGTAAGTGTAAAGTAGACCATATTACACGAAACAGTAGTTATTGACCATTAAAATATTCTTTTAGGCCACAAAAGTTTTGAATGAGATATATATATATATTTCATTCATCCCTAGTTTCGTGACCTTATCAACAGATCCAAATGGCAAATAAATATTTCATAAACATTAAAGTAGGTCTTCGGAAGTTTTTAATGGAGTGTTTAATCACTACTATTTCCTATAATATGGTCCACTTGATATTTAGATCTAATTCATTTTTGGACTCAAGACCTAAAATGATCTAAAAAATTAGAGGGCCAATCTGGATATACATTACATAGATCAAGGTGGGCCTATGTTAAAGTACGCACCTTCTTGGGCCTATAAAATCACAATTTTAGGTAGGCCCAGTCGAAAACAGATCAAAATCGGGCCAAGACCAACCCAGGCCTGGCCCGTTGACAGCCTTGCTAAATATTCAGCCTCACTTCTCAATTGGTTCCTGATTCACAAATCAAGTGGGATGGGCAAAGCATTTTATTTCAGGCATTCATTTGATTTTTGCAGTGAACCGTCCGGTTACTGAAACGGCCTGCGTTTTTAGATGACCGTGAAAGCGTGGCACATGCGATGGGAAGGTCGGAGCTTTCACTTGTAAGCAAAATATCATGTGAGAAAATGGAGAGAAATTGATTATACGAGAAAGAGAAATGTGTTGGACTTTTCAAATCTGAAAAGAGGTTGCCGTCTGACACGTTTGGGCTTTGTTTTGGTTACTGTCTCTTATCAGAGACGATTTCAACACCTAATTTGCACGAAAACTCTGGCGTGACTTTGCACTCTCAAAGCGGATTGCGTACAGAGTATCTCAGTACGGTAATGGGGCCCATGATGTATGTGCCTTATCCACACCGTCCATTTTTAGACGGTGAGGATTGCCGCACGTATACCACTTGTAATGTATGAGAGTAGGGGAGGTGATAGCTCATGAAGCCCCCAAAAACCGCATGTATGGTGCATTTGGACACAGAGCAGTGATACGTTATTTGGAAAGGATCCAAAATCTATTGTGTGCTTTACCTATGTGGGGTCCAGCTCAGCCAGCTTTTCGTGGCAGCCTTGAATCGCAGGCCGTCCAAACCTCTAAGAAGAGCGACAGAAGAGACAAACTTAGATATTATTTTGTACATTGGGAGTGGATTACCTGCATATCGATGCACTGCCTTTTAATATCTCAACATCTAATAAGTGGTCCTTTCCCCGCTTAATTAGAGCCGTTTCCTTTGAATTATACCAATTAAAAGTATAGATCGTCCAAATATTGTATCTTTCTTGTCATTAGGCCATTTACCGTTGAAAAGACGAAATTAACGGTGTGGATCTTACACATGTATGACACGTGTTTTGAATCACATGTGGCACGGCACGACACGTATTTGTGTTTCTTATGATTACCGTATTAACGTGAGATTCCCAATAGTTAGTTATTTTAATCATGGATTGTGTGACGTTTGTCATCTCAAGAAAGGGAATGAGTGAGTTGAGGGCACCATCTTTCTCCAATGGCAGGATACGGTGGTCACCGTAGCACAGCTACCATACGGGGAGCAGTTTTCACCCCGGATTTGGATCCCTCGTTGATGATCTGGACCGTTCATATTTGGATTCCATATTTCAGGGGCCATACTAAGAAGTTTATTGGACGATGATTGTGTATGAAGATGAACTGCGAACATTAAATATAATAAAGTTTGAATGGTTCATATTCAAATCCAAATATCAAATATTCAGATCATCAATGCAGAATAATTATAAGGTCATAGCTTGTATAAATCAGTAATGAGAATACGAACGGTTCAGATCATCACTTGAGATGCAATCCTAGTGAAAACCCACCCTTATGCGGTACTGTGGTAGGGAGCACCGTACCCTACCAAAATCCTCTTCAAACTATCCGGCGGTCTATAAATTATAATTATAGTATGGATAGACCTGTTATTCATGCGGTTCGCTATAATACAACCCAACGTATGACAATACAGTATGTCGGCACTTTAGCCTTTGTATGCGGAACATCTACCCGCAATCCAAACCGTTTATAAGATGGGCCTAGCTTTTTTATCATGGATAGGTGAAAATAAAATCTTTTTAGTTAAATTATCTCAACCTGTGATAATTTGTTTCCTTTAATTGAATATGGACGGTCATCATGACCTTTGCATAATCAAAGGGTTAATATTTTCAACCTAATAATTTATTTTTCAGGCATTCTCCGGTGATTCCTATCATATAAACTAATTGAGATAATGAATAGGAGCCAAACCCAACCTCTAAAGCCTCGACGTATTTTAATAAAATACATTGTGATGTATGGTAGGAAACCCCCTTTTTTATTAGAGGTTTCTAAACTATCTATTCAACTCTAGTTTATAGAAACCTCTAATAAAGTATAATATCTGATAAATGATCCAGTGTGCTGTGTATGTAAACGTTTCCATGCATTGCATGGAATGTGGACAGTCCATGCCATCCATCTGGACTGTCCATTTGGTCCGAACCAGTTTTATAGCTTTCTCGAAATTCATGCTCATTTTAGGAGCAAAACAGCCCATTTTAGTGGAATGGGAAATGGTTGGATGGGATCGTTTTCAGCAGATATTTTAGTTACTGACGTTTAGAACCTCCCGTTTCTAGTAATTATTATTTGGATTGAAGTGCAAGAGTAGACGGCCCAGATAGGTGTTGTGAATCCAGGCGCTTCCACATGGAAGTAGATGATTGGATGTTTTACATGTGGCTAGCCCCACTGCATCGTTCTCGTAAATATCTCCTTGACATCGGTATTCTTCCCTGCCAATGGCCTTTCGAGCCCTTGGGGAATGTAACTAGAGCCAGTGCCATGTCCCGCGGTTTCCAAGAAAATTTTTAGTGCACTGCCGGAGTATGAGTATGACCGTTGGCACACGTGTCCCGAGCGTCGGCTCTCATTTCTAAGATGGCCCACTTTAGTGGCACCATGTATTTGGAGGACTGGGATTAGCGGGTCCTACCATGATATGTGTGTTTCATCCACCTAGTTCTCTTCTTTTTTTTTTTTCTTTTTTTTCAGATCATTACATGATGCTTATCCCAAAATGAAGAAGATTCAGATCTCAAGTGAACCACATCATGGAAAACAACGCTGTTTGAATGACTGTTATTTAAAAACTTTTCAGAGGTCACAAAACATGACTATCATTTAGAATCTTCTCAATTTGATATTTGTTTTTTTATTCCTTTGTCTAGTTCATAATGGGCACCACCGAAAATTGACCAATAGGCCGTATTAGCAGCCAAACTACCATATTTGGAATGCATTGGAATTAAAGTGATATGAAAATCATTTAAAATTGTATTTGGAATGCATTGGAATCGAAGTGATATGAAAATCATTTGAAATCCTCAATTGCTTTTTACTAACAAAATTAAAATTACGAGAGATTCAAAATTCATATTTGGCTGTCCAAGCTTTGGAATGCATTTGAATCCTGTAATATATTTGTAAGAATATAAATTTAATTAAATAATCATACACTTTAAATATTCATGTAATAAGTCAATTGAAATATATACTTTAACTAAAATGAGATAACTCTACGCTTAAACTGGAGAGGAACAATGTGCATAATATAAATGGGCTAGCTTGATGAATACGCTAACGATGGGGCCACACTTCCATCATCACTATCGACCTCACAATCAATTTGTAATGGAATCCAGTCCTCTCATCACACGCTGTCCATGTGGAGACTTTGACCCAAAATCTTAAGGATTTTGGATAATGGGTCTAGCATCTAGATTTGGGCCCAACTTATTTTCTTAGCCTTCGGTTGGTGATGATGTGGAATCATTACTACCCATGGATCACTCAAGATAGGGCCCCACATATACACCAAAAGCCTGTCTTCTTACTAGGTCTAGGCCCCACCAGCTGGCTCAGGAATAAGAGAAGCCTACAAACATGTAGGCTCAGTAATAAGAAAAGACCACATTTTATTTTTGAATAGTCGATCTACGGTGGTGTGCGGCAGATCATGGCTTGGATTGTTGAACCTGGGTCCTATTCTCCCAACCAATACTCAATCCTTGGGCCGACGACAGCTTTTACTTCTTCCTTTCGCGCTGTTGGATTGCCAACCGTCTACAAGCAGGCATTTCCTTTTCCATAGAGTGGGAGATCTAAGTTATATTAACGGTCCAAAGCAAGTTACGGAACAGACGGGCAGGAGGTTTCGATAGATATCTCTTTTAAGATTTTATATATATATATATATATATATATATATATATATATATATATATATGGAAAAGGTTCTATGCGGTCGAGCTCATATATATATATATGGAAAAGGTTCTATGCGGTCGAGCTCATGGGAACTTCCCATGAGGTCGAGCTGTGTGGGCCCTACCAGGATGCGTGTCAAACATCAACGGCATGCATTTGATGAGTCCCCTTTAAATTATGGTATATGCCAAAAATCAGCCTTATGCGGAACTCAGGTGGGCTATACCATCTAAAACCATGTGAAAACATACCTAAAACATATAAAATCACTTTATGGGTTCCACCTAAGTTTTGGATGCGTCTGAAACTTGGTCTGGCTCCTCATCCAAATGGGACACACACAATGGATGGTCTATATTTGTGAACCACATCTTGGCTGGTCTAATAAATGATTATGAATATTTTAATGGGAGGGTAACCCCTCTCAACTGTTGTATATGGTGTGGCCCACCTAAGTCATGGATTGACTTGATTTTTAAGGCCGTGGCAACGGAATGATGCATTTTACTGATGGGGTAGATGTTCCACACACATCACGGTGGGGCCCACATAGCTTGACCTATACACACACACACACATACTACGGCCAACAACAGCCCAGCTCTAGCTTGGCCCATTGCCAACCCTAAACCAATGGTCTTCATTCAACAACCATGTGTTGGTCAGCTGATGAGTGGGCCAGCCAGATTTCTGGGGTGGGATTAGTGAATCATGGGTGACCATCTAAGATCTCATGTCCATGCCACTATGTGTAGTAATCAAAACACATGGAGTAGCTTTTTTAGTGTGGGCTGAGTAATATATGGGCCGATATGGGCATATCCATCCTTGGCCCTAACACAATCTGATGTCGCTCCTACGGGCCACATGGAAAAGATATCACTGATTGGCGATCCTTGCATGGGGAGTCAGTTATAGGAGTAGATTTCAACACCTGCATGACCGCAGAATTTTGCCAAGTAGGCAATTCCTAGTGTGACCTACTAATGAATGGTCTGGATCACCACATGATACGAATGAGATTTAGGAGAGGCATTGCAGCACACGCATGCAAGGTGTGGGCCATTCATGAAGTGAGGCCCTCCATAGATCATGCCTTGGCACATAATCAGGCCCTTCCACTCCTAAGGTGGGCCACGAATGTAATGGATATGGGTTATAGTTCATTTGACATGTAACTGTCAATTCTACTTACACAAGTGTGACCCGCCTGATAAACTGAATGCCCGGTCTGATTTTTGGGCCAGTACATGGTCGAGGTGGGCCTACCTATGAATAGCCCACAGCCCATATACGAGTGACACATTGGCACATGTGCCATGGACCTGTTATTCACTGCAGTCAGTCAGTCCCATTAGCAGGGCCAAAGGAGAAGATACAAGAACGATTATCATCATTTAATCTCGTTCTCGTTGTTTGGAATATCATGAAATTGTGTACCAAATTAGACTCATTAACAATGAAGATTGAAATTTCATGATATTTAGTGCAACCAAATGCACCCTTGAGTAAACTTATAGAAGGGTTGTGAGGTGACACACACACAGAAAAAAAAAAGGGGGGGGGGTGGGGGGGGTGTTGGGGTTTGGTGCAAGACCATAATTTTTGGCAAGAGCCGAAGCTAAAAATCTACTAGGAGAAATCCCAATTGAGAAAAACTACGGTACTCCTGGCAAAATGCGATGGATGATATGCAGGCACTTAGAAATTTCTTAGCAATTGCATACGTGGCATGCAAGTTATTCAAATTAAACTATCCAAATTACAGGTCATATTTTAGATGTATCATGAACAAAAAATTATACTTGTTTTATTATCTAACTGTTGGATTAATGGACATTTACTGAACTGTTAAAAATGCATTTAAAAAAAAAAAAAAACAAAACAAAACAAAACAACAAAAATAATCTAATGGTCCCATTTGAACATATAAGGGTCCACAAATCAGAGGTTAGGATTGCTCACAAATCTAGTTTCAGAGCTATAACTTGGAAACCTAGTTTAGCCCGTTTAATTGAGTTAATGTGAGCCAAGCATAGAACTTCCGAGTGCCAGAGCATCAAGCGACATACACTGCTATAGTATTCCCTACCCCAATTATCCACAAATCAGAGGTTAGGATCACAAATCTAGTTTTGGAGCTATAACTTGGAAACCTAGTTTAGCCCGTTTAATTGATTTAATGTGAGCCAAGCATAGAACTTCCGAGTGCCAGAGCATCAAGCGACATACACTGCTATAGCATTCCCTACCCCAATTATGCTTAAGAGTCTGTTTGGATTGAGGGGGAAGAGAATAAAATAAAAGAGAATCTCATGATTATCCAATGATAGATTCCCATGAATTAAATGGAATCATGACACAGGGAAGGACGTGAGGTCGAGCACCGTCTTCCTCAAGGGAATAACTGTTCCGAATCCATGGAACTTCTTTGGACTCCTCATAGAGATTTCTCGAATCCACGAGAAATAAAGCAAGCAAAATAGAAAATAAATTCTATAAAATTCAAAATTGATTGATGAATGAAATAAATAAGTTCACAACCCTTTAAATAGGGATACCAAGCAATGGAAGAGAAATCAGAAGCAAACTACAACTAAAACTCCTAGAATTCGCAACTTACTATTTATAGACGATTGTGATGTCTACTAGTGCACAAGGTTTTCGGCCAAAAATAGTGTCCTATTTGGCTTCACCAAACCATTCTCCTAATTATACTAAGCTCTTTTCACGTTGGGCGCAACTCCTAAAGTCCAACGGATGAAGAGTTATAATGAAACTAAAACTTACTATTTATAGTAAAAACAGAATTAAAACGGGGAAATGACCGCCGATCCAGGGGTATTTCGCAAATCTGGCTTGCAAAACCTGGCATAGCAAGGTTGGTTGGCTAAAGTAGCTCATTCTACCCCAAAATCATATATTATATGCCCGATAACTCATTCCGGATTGTGAGATACGCCCAATCTAAGGTCCAACGGTCCGGATCACTTCTGTCGTCGACCAGGCCTTTTCTGTTCCATCTTGGCCATGAAATTGTCCGCGACCCGATCTACATCACATCATTGACCACAGATTTCATTTTGGAGATCCTGTTTGGATAGCAAATGAAAATCTCATTTTTGTGAGACCATGCTCGCCTCATAGAAAAGTGTGATGATTGGCATCCCCTCATGAAAAAAGTACTTCATTTTTCTTTCTTTTGTTTTCCCACAATCCAAAGGAGCCCTAAAAGATTTGTGTGCAACAAAGGGTCTTCATTTTCTATTTTACTTTCATGTTCAAAACCCTTCATGATCTCCAAATTCAACTTTACTTTAAACTATATGAACCACCGCTTAGTTACCAGAGGAGGATGAAGAGAACATAGAAAAATAGGCTCATCAACTCTAGGCTTCTTGAGTTGAGTCGTTGGGTCTTTAGACAATGGTTATGGCTTTGGTCATAAGAAATTGATGGCAGAGATTTTGCTGTTGGATATGCTGGCTTTCTTAAAATTGCAAAAGTAAAACATTTGAGATATACAACAGGCTTAAACTACTCTTCCATCTTTCTTCAATCTACAATGTGCTTTTGACTGCATTTGGATACACAAGTAAATCAAATTGCAAATATTTAATTTAGTCAAACTGAAGTTGAATTTCTTGCAAGTTGAAGCCACAGGTCACCAAATTGCAAGTTGGAGTATATACCCTCAATATGGACGCCATGAGGGAAATCACAATTCGGTTATTTGCACTTCATCAGCCTAATAAGTGCAACTGAACTCAATGCTGCATCCAAACACGCCTTACACCTTCCCAAACAGCCAAAAATAGTGTGGCGCTCGTTCACTTCCAATGCAGAAACCCAGAAAAGAAATTCACTATTTCAACCAAATTCCCCATGGATAGCAATCATCCGACCTTCCATTCTTCCATGGTAAGAAGAAAGTAACATCGATCCCTTCCGTTCCTTCTTCCTCTAGCATTTCTTCATCCTATTAGCTTCTTCAAGTTCTCCACACCTACTATACAGCTTCACAAGGCTAGCAATCATCGATGAATCGGATAGACCACAACCTGCTTTGATCATTCGACCGTGTATCACTTTCCCTTCTTCCAGACCCAATATTGCGACGCAAGCTTTAAGAACCTGAGAAAGCACAAAAGGACTAGGCTCAACATCTACAGTCACCATCTCACAGTAAAGCTCCAAAGCCTCTTGATGCAACCCGTTCCTCACGTATCCCAAGATCATTCTACCCCACAAACTCACATCCTTCCCTAACAACCCATCAAAGAGATGGCGAGCAATCTCCATCTTGTCACATTTTTCATACAACACTATAAGAGCACTTATCGTTCGTGCCCCTGGCTTGTACCCGGATTTAATCATATGAGCATGGATCTCCTGCCCCTGCTTGAGTGCCATTTCCAAAATACAAGACCTAATCATAGAAGAAAAACCCAACTCCTTCGCAATCTCCATACCCATGTCCAGTTGCAGGATCTTTCGAATAAGACCCATTGCCTCCTTAGATTGATTATTCGCATTGTAACCTTCTATCATTGCAGTAAAACTCGCAACTGATGGTTCACTCATTTTATAAAACACATCACGTGCATCGTCAATTTGCCCGCACTTTGCATACATATCAATCAGTGCCGTTGAAACAAAACCATCGGATTCACATCCGTCCCTCACAATATCCTCATGAATTTCAATACCCATCTTCAGATTACCCGTCTTTGCACAAGAATTCAACGCAATAGTATAAGTAAAGGCGTTAGGCTTGATTTCCCCGGCTGATTTCATCATACCGTACAACCGAAGCGCTTCATCTGGGAAACCCAATTGGCTATATACGGATATTATGCTGGTCCAAGAGACGATATTCCTCTGGGGCATTTCGTCGAACAGCTGGCGAGCGGTTTCCAAACACCCGCACTTCGCATACATTTTGATGAGATTGTTCGCGACGAAGACGTCGTTCTCTAGTTTAGATTCTAAGATTCTCTGATGGATCATCTTGCCGACTTCAATGTCTTCCACGTCAGCACAGCTCCGGAGGAGAATGCAGAACAGGGAAGGGTCCGGGGACATGCCTTGGGTTTCCATGAGGTCCAGAACGTGGAGTGCTTCTTGCATTCGCTGCTCGAAGGGCCAATCGGTGGATGACACGTGTAGGGTTCTGGTGGTGCGGGTAGAGGATCGAGCGGTGGGGATGCATTGAGAGGAAGAGGAGGGCCTGGGAGAAGGGAGGTTTGAAAACGAGGCAGGTTTTGGTAAAAAATGAGGGGTGGGATGAAGCAAGGAGGCGGCCATAGGGAGAGTATTTTTTTAATTGGGGTTGGTAACGGGAAGTTGAAACGGAGGAAAGGGTGGTGTTTCGTGGGACCACGAGAATTGGTGTTCCACAGAGAGCGAGGTGGGCCCGCTTTCACTGGGCCATTGGCAACTGCTGAGGATTTTGTATGTTTAAATGTGAATCATTGGAGATTTATTATTATTATTTTTTTTTCTAACCGTCCATTTGCAAGCTACCAATTGGAAGGCTAGGTTTGTCCAACGAATGGCATTGTTATTTTATTTTATTTTTATCTATGGACTGTCCACTTGAGGTCCATTGAATGGTTCCAATTGCGTTGGAGGAGCCCATGGATGCTAATGTCTACGGCCGGGATTCTTCTGAGACGCAAGGTTAGGTGGTGTAGACTCAAGGACTAGCATGCAATGTGTTGAGTCAGCCCGCTGGTCAACTGCCCTGACCCAACCCGACCCGCTTCTGAGGCGAGTTTTGGCTAATCTAGGTAGTCGGTGGATCTGGGTTTGACCCCAGATAGGTCCAGCGTGAGGTCTGTCCAAACCCAGTGCGTAAAAGTAAAAGCCAGGCATACCCTTAGTCCGTATTCCATTAAGCGCGGCTACTAGGTTCAGATTGGGGTTGAGCCTGGTGAGTTTTAAGTGGGTTGGGTCCAATCGAGGATCATGGATCAGGCTCAGTGTGAGAATGCTTGGCCTGGTTAGTAAATGGGTCGAGCTCGCGCTTAATAATTTGTTTTTAGTTGAGCCAGAGGCTTAAATTATAAGCCCATTTGGTACATGAGTTGGGCTTTTTATTTCAACGGTCTCCCACTGTTTCCTCTCGTGTGGCCCAATTGTGTCTTGGATCCATCTCATTTTTTGTTAGGTATACTAAAATGAGCTCTCAAAACGGATGGACGGGGTGGATTTCTCACAAACATCACGGTGGGCCCCACCTAAATTACCAGCGCAGGAACTTCCTGCTAAAGGCTTCCACAGGAAATCTGCGTCCACAGACGAGCACTGTGGGGCCCACCGTGTTATGTTGGTGACATCTACTCCGTCCATCGGGTGGGCATCTAGATTTGATAACTTGGGGCATTTAATCATACCAATACACGTCTCAGGTGGGCTGCACCATAGGGAATGATGGAGATGGTGCGACAACCATAGGTTTCTGTGTAGGGCCCACTGGGGTGTATATATTCCATCCAATCCGTTCCTCTTGTGTGTCTGAACAGGATGAAGGGACTGCAATATTATCCTTATCCAAAACTCAGACAATCCACACAGCATAAACGTTTTAGGTATGATTTTACATTGTTCATGGTTGCATAACCCACTTTAATGTTGGATCCGGTTGATCTGTGATTTGTACAGTGAAAATGAGGATTCTCACATGATGGATGGAATAGATTTCATACAAACAAAACGGTGGACCCCACTAGACCTAGTTCATAGTAGTATGAAAACCAAGCTCTCCAATGGACAAAAAGTTATTAGTCTTGTAAAGTGTAGTTAATAATAATAATAATAGAACATCCATCTAAGCATGATTCATCTTATGCTGGTTAAGACGAAGTGTTTTGCTTAGATAATTGTGAGAGGTCTGGGCATCTTAGATAATGAAACAGAATAACCAAAGTTGTAGCTTAGATTTCATACATGTTTGGGTGCCAAATTGCAATCTCATTACTTCGAAATTGAGGACAACTTCCTCATTATGTATATTAGGAAACATCAACAATTTTAAACATTTCCTTCTCGAAACTCCATGCTCATAATTGTATTGTCATATATATATATATATATATATATATATATATATATATATACAGGGAGATGGTCACCTGCGCACCTTTTCACGTGAGCACCAATGAGCACCTTTGCACACGTGTCATGTGTACAAAATATGAACGGTTCAAGTGATGCCGCACCCCTTGAAATGCTATAGGCCCAATTTTCAGCCTGATCCATGACTCTGGTGAGCCATAGCAAAGAGAAATGCAAATCAAGGGAGGAAACTGTTTCCTTTTGCCATGGCCCACCAGAGTTTTGTATCAGGCTGAAAATTGGGCCTAGGGTATTTCAAGGGGTGCGGCATCACTTGGACCGTTCAGATTTTGTGCACATGACACGTGTGCAAAGGTGCTCATTGGTGCTCACGTGAAAAGGTGCGCAGGTGACCATCTCCCTATATATATATATATAGGAAAACGCTCACCTGCGAACCAGTTCGTATGTAGTACGTACGAACTTTTTTGATGACCCATCATACGTGATGAATCTCGCAAATCTGAACGGTTCACTTGAAGCAGAACCTCATGAAACCCCATAGTATGAATTTTTACTTTGATCCGAAACTTTGGTGGACCGTGAAAAATGTAAACAGCTTCTTTCCTTGATTTGAATTTCTCTTTGCTATGGACGGTATGGATAAAAGTTTTAGATAAAAGTAAAACTTGGTCTTAGGGGTTTTCACTAGGTGCTGCTTCACATGAACGATTCAAATTTGTGAGATTCATCACGTATGATGGGTCACAAAAAAAAGTTCAGATGCGTCTACGCATTTAACCGGTTCGCAGTGAGTTTAATATATATATATATATATATATATATATATATATATATATATATATATATATATATATATATATATATATATGGGTGTACATCGACTTGAACTGAGTTGAGCTGGCCTCAGCTTGACTCGACTCAAACATTGGCTGACCTTAGCTCGAACTTGGCTCGGCTCAATTTCAAGCCTAATTGGCAGCTCGGCTCCGTTCGGTCAGCAGCACGAGCCGAGTTCGAGCTAAGATCGAGCCAAGTTCACCATTGAGGCATTTCCACAAACACCTAAACTACAACTTAAAAAACCCACTGTTTTATAAACAGAGGCAATGGTTTTACTGGTGTTTTATCAAACACATTCTAAGTAATATAAAAAAAAAAAAAAGTATTTATTTAATTTACATACCTTGCTTGCCACCGACCAAACCGTCCTTGCCACCAGCCACATTTCATTGAGTCATTTTATCAAATAGTTGGTGAGCAACATCAATGGCAAAGTAACCGAGTCACCAAACTGATTCGATCCGAGTTCGATTCGAGTTGGGTTCGATCCGAGTCGAGTCGAGCTGGGGCTTGCTCAAACTCGGCTCGAACTCATTTTCAAGCTCAAAAAATCAACTCAACTCAGCTCGAACTCAACTTCAAACTGAGTCAAATCGAGCTTCTTCGAGTCGAGTCGAACGAGCTAATCGAGCTAGCTCAGTTCGTGTACACCCCTATATATATATATAATCCCATTGAATATGGACAGTATCTTTAACCATTGCTATGTGAACCATCAATTTAAAATTTTCCAATTTTAAAGGTTTTTTAGTCTAAACAATTTCATCCTTGTATTCAGTCGTATTAACTGTTTGGACCACAAAACATTGCCCAGATCCAACGGCTATAGCCGCGACACACTTGTAGTAATACATGAAGATGCAGTTTAGAAAAACTCATTTGGAAATGTGAAAATAAATGATAGATAATACTGAAACGATGCCTAAGGTCTGGTCCCACAGCAGTTGAAATTCGTGTCCTTGGGATCAACATGTGTTGAATTTGATATTAAAGTAAAATGAAGCATATTCCTCTAAAATTCTATGTAGAATAAGCTTGTTGTGTAAGTGGTGTACATGTGGTCCACCAGGGTACATGTACGACATCCAACCTGTACTTCAGGTTGTCCCTCCATAAAATCTAAATTCCTGAGAGCTGATGCTGATCCAACCGTATGGTGGGCCACCGCATGAATTTGGAGTTGTTGGACGGTTGTCCTTTTTTTTAATGGCGATGGCTAACATCTTATGCATATGCCATCCGACCCATGCGTCACGTGAGCCGCACTGTGATGATGGGGTTCCCCTGAAATCAGACCTATAAGTTATTTGGTGGGCCACACTACAGAAATTAATGGACAGCTTTCCAAAATCACCCACTTGATGGTTAGGTCTGCCTGATTTTTCGGGCGTCCAAATTTCGTAGTAGGGTGGCTCTGCTAGACTGGCTGGATTCCATACCCAGGACTTGTGGGCCCCAGGGAAGATTACTATACCATCTATGGTTTTAAGTGCACTATTGCAGTCACAGCAGCAGTTCACAGTAGGGCTGAAAGTTGTGTTGGTTGGGTCGAGTTGGTGCTCAACCCCTGGCCCAATCCAAAGTTCCTGCTCCCTGTTCCTAACTTAATGAATCTAATTTCAGATTGGGAATTTTTAACCCAAGCTCAACCCATGCAGGTTTGGTCAAGTTGATGAAATTGGTCAGGTGAATATATGCTTATATTTTTATTAGTATATTAATTTATTATGCTTCAATACATATCTTATTTTTTTTTGTAATTATGATTTTATTAATTATATATGCAGTTATTTTACCCTAAAGAACTTCAATTTTCTAAACCTTTAAAAGTCATATAGTGTAACACCTAATTTATTTGGAAGAGAGAAATCTAACATATCTTGTCAGCTTGACTCATAAAAAGTTGAATAGATTAATGAGATTCAAGAATGCTGGAATTTCTTATACCTTTAGCATAACCAATCCACATTCAATTATAATTTATGAGTAACTTATACATGGATTGTTTTCAGATTGAGTTGAGTAACCTGAAACCTCAACCTAAGTTTTATCGGATCAATATTTGTATAACTTAAGTTTAAAACCAAACTCAATATATCTTGCCCAAGTCTAACCCAATGTTCACGGGTGAGTCGAGTTGAACCCGCCCAACTTTCAGAGTCTGCTTGCAGCTGAACAGCTCTCTCCTTTTACATGAAAAATTTCGGCAGAACATTTGCCCATTTTTATCTCAGTCAGATTTCAAACAGCTAAGATGGCCCACCACCAGCTGTTAGATAGTAGGGTCCATCCGTTGGAGTGATCAACGGCCCCGACCAGCTTTTTTTTAGTGTGACACTTGAGGGCCCACATGTTTTATAATATTTGTTTATATTAAAAAGGCCTCCTTAGTGTCTGACATTTTTACTTGTCTTGAAATGGACACTCAACAGACCCAAATGATTTGAGAAGGTTTTTGTTTACTTCCGCAGCACAGATGTGGATGTGCAAACATGGCAGGAATGCCAGATCCAATCCGTTCATCGAAACTGTTCTGATCATCTGTAGGGCCCCACATGCACGTCGAGTCCAGATGGGTCCTTCGCCTTTGCTTAAACGTTCATTTTCTTTTATACATGCATCACCTAGATGATGAGCTGGCTGGCCTTATATTTGGAAGTAGAAGAACTAAAAAGTCCGGATTGCTGGTTTGAACGGCTGGGATATCTGTCAGGAGTGTCACATCATCACGCGTAGAAAAGTGAACATAACATGGCTCTCTCGAGGGAGAGAAGAAGGGTAGAGTAAAAGGGACAGGGCTTCTGTGGATCCCTGACCGAGGGGCCCACCGTGATGCATGCTATATCCACGCCGTCCATACGTTTCGTCTGATCATTTTGGGGTTTAAACCCTAAAATGCAGCAAATCCCAATCGCATATGGACCACACCACAGGAAACATTGGTGGTTGAACGCCCACCATTTAAAAAAATTTGGGGCCACTGGAATGTTTATTTTCCATCCATCCTGTTGATGAGGTCAAAAGTACCTAGATGAAGCGACTACACAAATATCAGCTCGATCCAAAACTTCAGTGGCCCACAAAAGGTTTTTAATGGTCAATCACCACTGTTTCCTGTAGTGTGGTCCACCATGTTTGGGCTCGTTTCATAAAATAATCTGGCAAAAAGTATGGACGGCTTGGATATAAGACACATACATAACGGTTGGTTCCAAAGTCAGGGATCGACCGTCTCAAAGGAAAAGAGAGCGTTAGGGGCTGTAAAGGGTGAGAGAAGGCGTGAAAAAAGTAGCTACAAAAGGACAGAGCATATTTCCACTTATCAAAAAGAGGTGTAAAAGGAGAAGACATTTCATTGTCCTTCCCGCGTTGCTTTTTTCGTCATTCCTTGCGTCCTTTTGCTTGATTTGTGGTGGTGGTGCATTTTAGCTTGGTGGGCCCAAATGTATTGTTTTTTCAATGGGCATCGGATTACATTTGACAATGCTTGGCTATATATACAATCAGGGGATCGCAAACATCCATTTGGAAGATTTTGGCTCAATGAGATCTACGGGAAATTAAATTAGTTATTATTATTACTGCTATTGTAATTGTTATTGTCATTGCTTGGACATAGCTGGGTCTGGTGAGCTCAGCCTGAGTCGGCAACTGAGCCTGATTTTTAAAGCCCAATTGACCTGATGGGTTGGGAGTATTGGCCTGAGAGAGGACAGGCCTGACTGATAGCTGACCTGCTTAGGATTGCAGCTTGCGTTGGTGGGGTTGGGTTGAACGGTCTGGATTGGATTTTACCCCCACTAGGACCTACATAGAGACGGATGGTCCTGCCAGGGGGTTTATTTTGATGTATGTGTTTTATATGTGCCATCCATTTTTACGTATCATTTTAGGACATGAGCTTAAAAAGAAGGCAAATTGAAGGCTCAAGTGGACCACGCCACACCACACCACAGGAAACAGCGGGGATTGAAAGCATGTCATTGAGAACTTAGGTGGCTCACAAGTTAGGATCAAGCCGATATTTATGTTATCCCTTTAAATAAGTCAGTGTGACCTTATGAAGGTTGCATGGCAAATAAACATCATAGTGGGCCCTAGGAAGCTTTTATCGATAGAAATTCAATCTCTACTACTTTTTGTGGTGTGGTCCATTTGAACCTTCAATCTACTTCTCTTTTGAGCTCATGCCTTAAATGATATGTCAAAATGGATGGATGACTTGGATAAAGACATATACATAGCCCCACATATCTCCTAATAGGACCGGTCGTCTTTAGCTAGGTCCCAATGGGGTAGTACTCAAGTTGCACCGGTCAACTTAAGCCCTAGCCTAACATTAAGTTGGGTTAACCCATGGCCTGATCCAACCTGAAATTCAAACCTAGGTTCTCAACCTAAAATGATCTACACTTAATCTTATGTTGACCCAAACCAACATCAATACATATAGTGATGCAGGGAAAGAGTTTGAAATAACAACGAAGAATATCAATATTTTCCTTAAGTAATTGAGACTTTAAATCTATAAGGTAGTTCTTGAATTAGCAATAAATAAATAAGAAAAAAAATTTTAATATTTTTCAAAATTATTATTTAAATTTGCTCAATTATATCACTTATATTGAAGATGTAAAACCTTAATTCGAAATTACTTATAACAAAAATTATTTTTAAAAATTAAGTTTGTCAAAAATAGAAATATCAATAAACCTTATTGGAACATTCTCAACAACATTTAAAAAAGATAGAAATCCTGAATTTGCAAAAATAAAGAAATATAAATGAAAACAAAAATTACCAAAAGTAATAAAAATAAATTCTAAGATCTTAATTTTGACTCTCAAGACAAGCATTTTTCGCAAAACGGATGTCTGCGACCTTCTTCTGTAAGTTCTGACCCCAAAACCACTGTTAAATAAAGATCATTAGATTATGTGTTTTGTGAGAATTTCTAGATCAAACTTGATAGTTGTTCTACTATTAACACTTCTAACGATAAAATTCTCCATATTCAAAGTGAATCTCTTTGAATCAGACATGCCTAAGACTCAATTATATCATCTCCATGTATGACTGGGTCCAATTCCGCTTCTTCCACTTTCATTTATACTTCTTTTGGCCCAAGTATGTGAAAAGTGCATATGTGGCATGCATCATGCAGTTGTTCCTAACCCCACCTAACCTGGCCTAAATTTCTCAACCCAAATCCATTATGATTACTAATTAGGTTAGAGTTTTCCAACCTTAACCCAACTCAAGACTTGACAATCCAATCCAACATGAACCAAAATCGAGTTGGGTTTGGATTGACCTAGACCTAAGCTGCAGCCCTGTCAGACATACTATATCGTGGACACTAACCAATCTTGAGCTTAGTCATGCTAAAGTCAAGTTAGCCAAAGAACTAGTCAGGTTTGGACTTTGGAGATGTACCATTAGAATTTTATCCGATCATTATGTATCACTTGAATTGAAAGGAAAATTTTATATGATAACTATAAAACCAGCCATACTTTACGCGATAAAATGTAGGGTAGTTGAAAAAAATAACATATGCATGAGATGAATATAATTAAAATGAGGATTTAGAGAGGGACAAGTGGTTATACGAGAAATGAACACTTTTGACGAAACTATCAAGGTATTATAAGATGAAGGAAGGTAACTTGGTTTGATTATTGTGCAATAGAGACTATGAAACACGCTAGATATATATGAGTGAGTTGGTATTAGTTAAAGGCTTTGCCAGCATAAGGGGAAGACTAAAAAAGGCATAATAGCAGTAATAAGAAAAGATTTAATGACCTATGGTCTAATTGATAGTCCAACCCTTGATAGAGTGTACTAGCCCAATGGGATTAATGAAGCCAACCTCAAATTAAAATGAGGCGTAAATGATTATGATATATTGTATATATAATTAAAAAAAATGGGATAAAGCTTGATGATGATGATCCATCGTACACACAATAAATAATTTATACAAAATATTATAATATAGGTTAGGATGCCTGAGGGAGCATATTAGGTGTGGCCTGGCCTCACATAACATGGTGCGACCCTAGCCATGGAGCCCACCTTGATGTATGGTGCAGCCCTGATTGTGGTTACATAGATTTGGATAAAGAAAGAAAAAAAAAAAAAAAAAAAACAAAAAAAAAAACAAATATCAACTTGATCCAAGACTTTTAAGGTCCCTAAGAAGTTTTTAAAGCTTGTTTGGCCAGCTACATTAGATGAGATTACGGTGGATGGAATTGTAAAAGTTACAATAAATGCATGTGTAAGGTATTGTCCCGGGATTTACTTTCAAATTGCATTTGGATTGAACTAGATGAAGCAAATATTCATCATCTATGGGATTAGTAATCTCATTTCACACTTACCAACATAAGGCTCCTTTTCCAAAGCCTACAAAGTTAATTTAATCTCATCTCATACTCCTTCCAAACATATCATTCCAAATTTCAAAGTAGGATTAATAATGCAATCCCATGGCCAAACTGGCCCTTAATGTTCAATAATCACTGCAATCACCGTTTCATGAAGTCTAGTTCACCTAGGATTTGGATTTGCTTCTTTTTGGTCTCGTGTCCTCAAATGATTCCGAAAAAACAGATGGGTAGCATGCATGGATATACTACGGATGTACTACACGTACATCAAGGTGGGCCCCCATGGTCAGGGTCGCACCATGTAGGGTGAGGCTGGGGCTGCGCCTAATCCGCTCCCAATGCCCAAGGCCTCAGGAGTCTGGTTGAGGACTTTCAGCCCAAGCCGGGCCTG
Source organism: Magnolia changhungtana (assembly GCA_030180095.1). Classification (NCBI taxonomy): domain Eukaryota; kingdom Viridiplantae; phylum Streptophyta; class Magnoliopsida; order Magnoliales; family Magnoliaceae; genus Magnolia; species Magnolia changhungtana. Next base: position 9,192,581 of record JASAUF010000444.1, read on the forward strand.
ATATTAACCCGATCCAACTCATCGTGACCAAAATTTTGGTTGGGCTAGTCGGGCCCGGGTTGAGCCAGTTCAACCCAAGTTTGCACAGTGGTGTTCACTGATATCATATAGATTGTTGCTCATTTATTATAACTTTGCCTTTTTGACTAATCAAGGGGCAAGTAGCGCCCATTTTCTTACCATGCTAGTAAGATTAGTAGCACTCTCAATCCATTAATGGGCCCATCAATCGAATGGTCGTTGGCAATGAGAGATGAACTCTGGTAACCCCCTTGAATGGACAGTACAAGATATTAGATTTATGTAATTGAAACGCCTAGATCCAACCGTATGCATTTTGTTTAGCCGTAATGATTTGCCTGCCACACAGTACATTATCCCTCGATATCATGATGCAGCTGTCATCATAGTACATGCAATCCCCCGATATTACGATGCAGCTGTCATCATAATACAAGGAAAACCTTGTTACATTCACACATGAATGAAGCCATTTTTGTCCCTTGAATTTCGGGTCTTGATGCAAAGTAACGTTTCTTGTCATTTTTTTCAAACAAACTCACACGCACAAAGAGTCGGTCCTCAATCAGACTGATCGTGACGCGTGCATTTCAGTGGGCCCAGCCCCGCTAGAATTTTAAAAATAAAAATAGAAAAGGCAAAAGAAGAAACGAGAAAAGGTACAGACGAGCTGAGTCATGCACTGGGCCTTTTTTGTTTACCTTGGGGGGACGGCAGATTGGATACTTGCCCTGCTAGGAATGATGTGGGGGGATTTCAACCGTTGATTGGATAAGGCCAGGTGAGTATTTGTTCAACGGAAGAACTTTCAAACATACAGATGAGTTGCATCTCTCACAGTATCCTTGTTTCTTATCAAATCCCACCATGTAAATCATGCATGAACTTTCAACTGGCTTTGGTAGATCCTTGTGGGGGTCACCGTAATATATTTGCCTTACATCCATGTCGTTCGACAGTTTTGCGGGCTCATTTTAGAACATGATCCCAAAACTGAAGTAAATTTAAATTTCAGATAGACCACACCATGTGAAGTAACGGTGATTGAATATGTAGAGAGTCTACCATTGAGCCATGCGTTGAGACCCAATTGCCATCCAACCTGTTGATTGTTGTGGTGTGGTCCACTTGAGATTTGGGTATACTTCATTTTTTAAATCATTCCCTAAATTTAGGTCACAGAAGTTTTGGATACGTGTTTCGAACATTCCTTAGAGAAAAGAAACCTGGGTACGTGTTTCTGGCTGTGGGGATTGGATACTTACCTTTTGAAAACTTCTTCAGGTCACAGAAGTTTTGGATGAAGATGATATTTGTGTTTTTCCTTCATCCACGTACGTGTGACCTTATATAAACGGGTTTCAACGGTGGATGAGACTATCCCCACTGTTTCCAGTGGTGCGATTAAGCTTTGGATATTGTTCAATTTGGGTTGGGTATATCGCCAAAAAAGAAAGCTGGTAAAATGAATGAACAGAGTTGATAAAACACATACATCTCGGTGTGCCCAATAGTGCTGGAACCACGGAGGTTGGTGGTGGCAGGGTCACCATGCAAACCGCGTCTTATGCTCTCTGCTCGGTTACAGGATCTGGGCCGGTCAATGAAAATAGGCACGATTAAATCTGATAGCGGTCCAACTGTCTACATTGAAGGGGAGGGCGTAGAGCCCCTCCAATCGGCTGTTGGGGTGTCAGGCAAGTGCATATTTAACCAACGGCACCAGATAAAAGGTCAGGATCATGCACACGCCTGCCACGCGTGGCCGGATAAAAGGGTTACAAAAAAGGCTCCAATCAAAGGCCACGAACATTGGATGCTTTCCTACAGTCTAACCCATAGAGACGCTTTGATACTTAGGCAGGGTACAACGATGATACGCAGGTACTTAAAAATTATCTAGAATTGCTTACGTGGCATAATATTAATTCAAACTAAACTACAATGCATGCGTCCCAGCTTAGATATACATGAACCAAAAATTAAAATTATTTGATTATCTGACCGTCTGGTTGTTCCGCATTCATAAGACTGTTAAAAATAAAAATATCCAATGATTGTCACCGAATCAAAGGTTAGGATTGTCCAATAAATATGATTTTAGGATTACAAGTAGTGGGTTCTACTATTCATGCTGTTCATTTTGAGTAACGTATGCCACGTGTACAACTTCGGAGTGCCTGCGCATCAAGTGAACGCGGTTGCAGTATCAAATAAGTCCCCAACAAAGAAAAGTTTCCTGGGCTTTGCAGGGTTTTTGGATTCTTTTTTTCAATAATTCCACACGCACCCTCTTCACACGCGCTTCTGCACGCAACACACGTGCCAACCTGGCAAGTATACGGGGCATCAAACCCGTGCATCAGGTTGGGTCCGTTGTAAATATTACCATACGCAGCAATCAGGTTGGTAACAGTGAGACACTTCAATGCCAAAACGATGGACGGTGCAAAAAGAATCGTGCCAGCCATCGGCATCTAATATACGTGTGTTCATGTGGGCCATCTGATCAATGCACCATCCCAATATGGTCGCCTTTTCCTGCAAGGGTCACCATCGGCACCGATCGGATGTCCAACGCAACAAACAGGTTGGCACGTGTCGAGCGTGTGAAGTAAACCTATGGAATTTTCAAATCCGGAAGGAAGACTGGCTTATTCAAATGAAATTGAAGTAAAAGGCTCCTACTGAATTCTCTCTTCCAAAACCCACCTCCATTTTCAAGGGTTTTAGCTTCCAAAAGCCTCCAAACATTTTGAAGGATACCAAAACAGAGGTTTCTTGCATTTCAGAGGCTGTGCTTTTTCAGGTGCATTTTCTCTTTTTGCTGTTTCTATTTCCCCCTTCACTTCTGCATTTGGGTGTTTATTATTATTATTATTATTATTATTATTATTATTATTATTATTTTAATGATAGGTTATGATTTCTGCCATCTGGGTTGCAAGAATGTGGGTTTTTTTTTTTTCTCAAGTGGATTTTCTTTATTTTGCCTGTTTTCTTGCCTTTTTTGTTGTTTAGAGAATCTTTTACTGCATTTATTTGATTTTGCAACATAAATTTTTTTAATGATGGGTTATGGGTTCTGGCATCTGCGTTGCAATAATGTGGTTTTTTTTTTTTTTTTTCTGAAGTGGTTTTCTTTATTTTGCTTTTTTTTTTTTTTTTTTCCTTCCCTTTTTGTTGTTTAAAGATTCTTTTAGTTGGTTCGTTTGATTTTGGGTCGCTTTGATTTTTATTTTAATGATGGGTTGTTGGTTTCTGGCATCTGGGTCGCAAGAATGTGTTTTTTCCTTAACTGGGTCTTCTCTATTTTGCTTGTTTTTCTTGCTCCTTTTTTTTTTTTTTTTTTTTTTATTGTTGTTGTTGTTGTTGTTGTTGTTGTTGTTGTTGTTGTTGTTTGGAGATACTCTCGCTAGGATTGTTTAATCTAGGATATATTATTATTATTTTAAATTTTATGATGGGTTATTGGCTTCTGGAATTTGGGTTGCAAGAATTTGGTTTTCTCAATTGTGTCTTCTTTATTTTGCTTGTTTGTGTTTCCTTTTTGTTGTTTAGATATTCTTTTACGGTGTTTTTATCTATTTATTTTGAAAAAATACAAAGGGGTAGATTTTTCTTTTCTCTCTCTCTGAGATTTTTTCTGATGTATGAAGCTTCAGTTATGGGCTAAATTGGTTCAATATACTTTAGAAATATCAAAACACTGAATGTCAGGGGTGGAATTCTGTTAGACATGGACCCTTCTACTCATCAGAGTGTGATAGAGAATCCTATTTGCGCCTGCATGTAACAGCTTGGCAAATTTGTGCTCCAGCTTGGCTGTTCATCAGGTGGGCCCTGCTGTCTAGATGCCCTGGCCTAATAATTAAGTAACTTGGCTTAGACAGTGAGCCACATGTGTATGTTGAACGTGGACTGTCAGTTGATGTTTTCTCTCTGTCCAATTTCTTGGTAACGTGTGACGCACTTGATGACTGGACTAGCCTGATTTTTGGCCAGCGAGCATAGATGGTGGCCTAGCTGATGAACGGCCAGGTTCTTGCCCTCGAGTTACATGCTAGCACGCGTGACGGGAGTACCCTTGGCATTTTTCTTAGATATGTCTGGTTTTTGTTAGGAAGTGTAGTATATGGTATTTTCTTTTCTTCAGATGCTATGCCCAGCTGTTTTCCAGCTGTTTTCTTATTATCATTTTAAATAGGATTATCATGCTTCTTCTTTTGATAGTTGTGTCCGAGAGTTATTGACACTGAAAGGTGCGTTTTTGTTTCTTACCATTTAGAGAATGTGCATAGTCTTAAGGGGGAAAAAAGAAAACATGTAATCATGAGGAATGACAGATGCCAATTTCAAGTGCATTGTAGCTTAAAGATCACGACTCATCCTATAAAAAATGTAATCAATTTCAAGTGAACGTTGTTTGTTTTGATACTTCACGATGAATGTACAGAACATTCGATCTTCGTACTGAATACTTTAGTTCCTTTGTGCCCAGTACTCTAGTAGTGCTGCAATGGCTACCTGTGTCCATGGATCGCTAAGTATCTGACTGGATTTATCAGATCTCCATCAAGATTTAGCTGATTAATAGCCAGATCAGACTTGGGTCTACAGACTTGGATCCGATTAGAAATCAGGTCTGCTTAGGTACCCAAATATATGATTTGAAATTTTTTTAGCCCTCATTTGATTATGTTTAGTATTTAAAACCATATGCGAGGCATGTTTCTTGTGTGGTCCTGAACCTGTATCTAGATCTGATCCCTGATCCATTGCGTAAATGATTCATTGCTCGGTTTTTACACTAGTTTTCAAAGTTTGTGTTACATAATTGCTTTTGCAAATATTGTTGTATAGACATTTTTCTAACAGCAACATTATATGTGGTTTCCTTGCTAGTTTTCAAGTTCGTTTTTTTTTTTTTCCAGAAATATTATTGTAAAATGTGCATCACCACCACCATCATCATCTAGGCCTTACCCCAACTAATTGGTGTCCATCAATCCTTATCCGTGTTGGAAGTTTTGGCATAAGTTTGATGCCGGCTGTCAGCCTGATGCAACCCTCCTTTATCCGGGCTGGGGACCAGGAATGAGAGCTAAAAATCCCACATGCGCAATGTAATAAACTATTAGATAGGTTGATAACAATCAAGAGCTATCTAATAATCTATTACATAGGTTGATTATAATCGACAAATTTATTGTGAACGTGGATGTTTCCATGAAATAATTGTTTAAAACTTGTATGTAGTTTTTAATTGCACATGTTTGCCTTTATCCTACATGTTGTACTTGCCTTGCTGTAATGCCCTGTCAATAAAACCCTAAATTCCAATTTACAAATGAGACTAACTTTTTCTCTTTCCCTGTTATCAACATTTGATTATATCTCCCCAAATGAATACTCAATTAAATTAGATTTTTAAGACCATGTAAAACTTACCAAGCTCATAATAAGCCAAGCGTATACTATTGTAATGCCCCGTCAATAAAACCCTAAATTCCAATTTACAAATGAGACTAACGTTTTCTCGTTCCCTATTATCAACATTTGATTATATCTCCCCAAATGAATACTCAATTAAATTAGGTTTTTAAGATCATGTAAAACTTACCAAGCTCATAATAAGCCAAGAGTATACTAACCAAATTCAAATCACTCTCTAAAGACACACCCTCTCAAGCGCACTATAAAACTAAACGTTGAAAAATAAACTTATCCGGAACCCACTGAAGTATAGAGATTGATTTCTTGTCAAATCAACTGTTAACACCATAGGAAATGAGTTTACACATACAAACCACGTGGTGCGACCCTCCAAAATCATGGATATACACAATCTTTGGGTATAAACCTCTAAGATCCAAAGCAGGCTAATAGACGGACCGGACTATACATAACATCATTGGTGGACCCACACTAAACCCGGGAGTACACAATAAAGTGTACGTTCGCGCAAGTCACACAAACAATGAATCGGGTCAAACTTAGTTTGACCCGAGCCTGCCTAAAATGGAATGCTATATCCTTTTGTTTTTCTTTCCTGCCGAACAACGGTTCGAATGGACGAACCTGCTGTGATATGTGTGGCCCACCAATGTAGGTCCTCTCAGAGAATCCAGACTGTCTATCGTAAGCAGTAGGGTCCACCGACTATAACCACAGTGAGATCTCATGACATAAAATATGTACGTGCACACGAATCAGGGCCCAAACAATATAGTGCAAAAACACCAATCGGAAGGAGGAAAAATCCACATCACATTGCTCCACTGACAAATCTACGCGCTCAGAAACTTTGGATCCTCATCCACGCACGTTGTAGAATCCAAGTTTCACCAATTTTCCGGAAATATCTCCACCCTTAGCCAGAAGGCGGAAAAAATCTTTCCGTTTTTGGTGCTAGCATAATCTTAGCCCTTCCCCGCCTTCTAGAAGACTCTCACGATTAATTTGGAGTGTTGGAGCTAGGGCTGCTAGGAGCTTCGTAACGAACCAAGAATCTGACGAGATTTTGGCGAGAATTTGAAACGGCGTGAGCTGTTCTCAATTTCAGTTAACATAACCTAACCTACGGCCCTCCTCTCACCATAAGGTGGACCCCACATGCCTCCTGAGTAAAATCCGGACCATCTAAGTGTCCCAGATCGTCAGATCAACCGGTCAGTACATAAATGCCATGACGAGTGGATCATCTTCTCTAATGTGGCCGAAAAACCCATTTCCTTCGGTCTAACCCATCCACTAATCTAAACCATTCAATGTGTGGCCCACCCCATCAAAAACACTCCTGGAATAATTGTTTGAACTTGTGCAGTTACGAAATTGTGTTTAAGACTCCTCTTAGTAAAGGTTCTCAAATCCTCTATTACTAATATAGTAACTAATCCCACGATTAGTATAGAAATTTCTAGAACCGGATCAGAGCATTTAAATAGCCCGAATGTTAGGGCAACTTTTGAGGAATAGTAAGAAAAGAAAGAGAGAGAGAAAGAGAGAAGATAGTGGCTGGAGTGGTAGGAGCGCTGGTGTCGCGACTTGTCGCTGCGTTTAGAGCGAGTCAAGGCTGAGCTCTAACTCTGTCTGACTGCTAGGAAGAGGAGCTGAGTAGAGGAAGGGAAAAAAAGATTTCCCAGCCATCGTGGCTATTCTTAGGCCACCACCCCACCGTCACTGAGCTTCTAGGTTCACCACAACCGGACCGTTGGTCCATCCGAGTCGTCGGGAATCGATTCGATCGTTTGATGTGAGCCACCTCAGAGTGTTGTTGAGTTCGAGCACGGGTCCTCTGAGCGAGTCTGACTAGGTGGCTAGCTCGACATCCCTAACAGTAACGTGCCAGTGTCGAGTCGAGTTGACTCGACTAAACTCGCTGGTTCATTGAAGTTTACTCGTTTGTACGCCCCATCCAATTCACTGACCTTCATCCAAACCCGTCGGACTGCATAGATCGGACTCGAGTTCGACTTGAACCGATTTAGAGAACGAATTTTCCGAATAGGTCGAACTCAGTGCAAGACGTGCATGTATTCAGCCTCTTTCAGTGGAATAGAGCAACTCCTATTAAGGTAGCCCACCAAAATCTCTCCCATCTACAGTTAACAATACTCTTAACCCATTAGCAAGTTGATTTGATCGGTTGCTCAACTAATTCAGATCTAAGCTATCCTCAAGCCAATACCTGGGGCTTCTTAAGGAGATTCTTGGAAGCCTCACCAAAATCAGGAGTTGAGTAATCTTGCACAGACAACAAGTATGTCTCCCAACTCAAACTCAAATGGGTCTCATGACTCATGAGTGGAAATCTTTACTGTGTTGACTCAGTGGTGAACCGCTAAAATATTGAAATAACTTTTCTAGGTAATACCTCCAATCACTCACCTTGAAGAACAAACTCCTTCCTCAACCAAGTTGAAATTGAATTTCTTCAAGATACGTAAACTCACATCATAGTAATATTCAGGACAAATACATCCACATAAAAGGTGAGGTGTCACCCTCTTTGCTTTCTACATTAATTTGAATTCCATTATAGTCTAACCTAGCAAGTGAGCTAAACTTTAGGAAAGTGATTACTATAAACATTGGTGAACTGTAAGATCTTGTGAACATGTCTACACTTCTACTACTCATACTTCATATTGATGAACCTTGTAAGCATAAGTTTACTTCTAACATTCTCTATGAACTTGGTGAACCGTAAGATCTTGTGAACATGTTTACACCTCTACTACTCTTGCTTTATATTGATGTACCTTGTAAGCATAAGTTTACTTCTAACAAGTCTTGATAACAAGTCTTGGAAACATATTTATTCCTATAATGTTTCGCGCCGTTTCAAATTCTCGCCAAAATCTCGTCAATTCTCGGTTCGATACGAGGCTCCTGGCAGCCCTAACTCTAATGCTTCAAATTGATCGTAAGAGTCTTTTAGAATGCGGGGAAGGGCTAAGATCATGCTAGCACAAAAAACGGAAGGATTCTTTTCGCCTTATGGCTAAGGGTGGAGATATTTTCAAAAAATTGGTATGACTTGGATTCTACGACCTGCGTGGACGAGGCTCCGAAGTTTTTGAGTGCGTGGATTTGCCAACGGAGCAATGATGATGTGGATTTTTTCTCTTTCCAATTGATGTTTTTGCACTATGCTATTTGGGCCCTGATTCGTGTGCATGTATATGTTCTATGTCATGAGATCCCACTGTGGTTATGGTCAGTGGACTCTGCTGCTTACGATAGATGGTCTAGATTCTCTGAGATGATCTTCATTGGTGGCCCACAAATATCACAGCAAGTTTGTCCATTCAAACCATTGTTCGGTGGGAAAGAAAAACGGAAGGATATAGCCTTCCATTTCAGGCGATCTTGCGTCAAACTCAGTTTGACCCTATTCATTTGTGTGACCTGCAGACGTACACTTTATCGTGTACTCCCGGGTTTAGTGTGGGTCCACTAATGATATTATGTATAATTCAGTTCGTCTATTAGCTTGCTTTGAATCTTAGAGGTTTATATCCAAAGGTTGTGTAAATTCATGATTTTGGAGGGTCGCACCACGTGGTTTGTATGTGTAAACTCATTTCCTATGGTGTTAACAGTTGGTTGGATAAGAAATCAATCTCTAAACTCCAGTGGGTTCCGGATAAGTTTATTTTTCAACGTTTAGTTTTATAGTGCACTTGAGAAGGTGTGTCTTTAAAGGGTGATTTGAATTTGGTTAGTATACTCTTGGCTTATTATGAGCTTGGTAAGTTGTACATGGTCTTAAAAATCTAATTTAATTGAGTATTCATTTAGGGAGATATAATCAAATGTTGATAATAAGGTAAGAGAACGTTAGTCTCATTTGTAAATTGGAATTTAGGGTTTTATTGACGGGGCATTACGCTTGCCTTTTTGAATATTTCTTCCTTCTCGATCTAAATTCTAGATGATGCTTTTGCAAAAGGCATCTTTTTTCATGCATACTTCACCTTCGAAAGCAATCTTGAATCACTATTGAGAACTAGTTTTCTCAGAAATTTCACATGGGTAGTTAGGCGTTTTCCTATTTCAATGTAAGTAGGCATTTACCTATTCCAATGTAAGCTAGCATTCATGTTATTCAGCTGAGAATGTCAGAGGACATGTCACCATTTGATAATTTATGTACCACACGTTTTTCAATTTGATGCGTTTTAGTTATTTGATGTATTTCAAAAAAAAATCTCATTTATTTCTATTGGATTAATTGTTTTTGGAATGAACCATGAATTTGGTAATTGATAAAGGGGGATTTGTTTCGTTTTATCGAGGACTTTCTGTTATGGTTCTTTAATCCCTGAGCTGGGATGCACCTTCATTGGCCTCATTCCTAAGTTGGAGGGAGCAGTTAGTCAAAAAGATTTTTGTCCTGTTAGTTTGATTAGTAGCCCCTACAAAATTGTAGCTAAAATCCTTAGTCAAAGATTGTCACGCCATGAAATTCGAGTACAGAGTGTGCACCCTCAGGACCCGAGTTTCAGTTCGTAACTCGTACACAAAGTGTACTAACTTAATTTCTTAATCAGTTTAATCAGAGGTGATAATTACATTCAGTCTAAGTTCCACCCCAACTCCAATCACACATACATAACACTTAGCACCAATCAACCAGGCATATATAAATCTTGACGATTCTTAAAATAATATAAATATTAAAAATCATTCATTTATTATATCATCATACTACAAATATGTTTAATTCAGACTAACATTATTTCAATTAGATAAATTTAAACAATTTCTTAAAATTTCAAAATCAATACCAATATGCATTATACGCTAATCAAACTATTCTAGTAAATAAATCACATAATCAGAAATGGTCTAATGCCACCACTTCATTTTCAGATAAGTATGACTACGTTTCACATGGGTCGTGTTCTGGTGTGGTAAATTCTTCCAGTTTTTGCGCCGCATCATTTGCTAATGACTCCTCTGTATGGTTTTTCCATCAATAAAAAGGTAAGCTGGCCAGGCTTAGTGAAATAACCAAGTATGGTTCATAATCATAGCAATTAAAATAACATAAAAATGTATGTACAATGATATGGATGCAAATGGTGTATGAATGCATCAGATGGGATGATCGTCCATCTGCTTGGGTTGGTGGTTGTCAACCCGCATCCACTCGTTGGGTAGGCTTCCACCTTTTGGTAGGCTTGGGTATAGCCTGCATCTGGTAACGCTTTATCGGGATCGACATTTCTTCCAGGGAGGGCCCCTAGGATCGACCATGCATTATGCAAATGTAATGAATGATGGATGATATGTAAATGCATATTTTTCATATTTGGCATAGTTGTCTTGATCAGAATATTCACATATGAATTTAGCGTATAATTATCATAGCAAAATACTCAAATCAGTATATTAATCAATCAAACAATCACAAACGATTTATTTTAATTTTAATGAATTATGAGACAAGTTGGGTTACTCACTTGAGTCTGATAATGTAGAATTCACAAGGTAAATGAGTTAGTTTGAATTCAAAAATCTTATTAGTTATATCAACAACATTATTATTCATCTAGTTATTTTACATGGTGGGGCCCACCTTGATATACATTCTAAGTAGCCAAACCCTAAATGATCAAATAATTAAAATTATATGTTTATTAAATTTAATTATCAAGATTTAAAATTTCTTTTTAAGATCCTGAAATTGAATGTCAAATAATTAATTGGGGTGGCCCACCGGATGATTGGATCATACAGATTCTTGAGGTCTTGGCATCTTTTGCCTCTACACATTGGATGAATTGTGTGGATCTAACCACATATACACCAATGGCCCATCTCGACTTTTTACGCTAAGTAATATCAATCAGTTGTGCAGATATCTAAGCTTTCCTTATTAAACATTTATAGATTTGACTAGTGTGGCCCATCTAACGGTCAGATCAATCTGAAATTCAAGGCATTGTTATCTTTTGGTGCTTAAGATCAAATGACCCGTTCAGATCTATCTTAACACAATCAGATTCTATCCATTCAATTTATTTCTAAAATATTACTAACTAGATCTGAAATCATAAAAGCATCACTTTATTAAAATTTTCTCTACACACCTATACAATGATCATGTGGATGATCCACACCATCCATTGTATAGATCGGGAAGAAATTAACAACATAGTAAAAAATTAAAAAGATCTAAAGGTTGGCACTTACCTGATCAAGCCTTCTTAGAATCTCCTCTCTTTTTTTCTGTAGGGCTTCCTATTTTTTATTTTTTATTTTTCCATTAAGCAGAAACCTTCTGTATCCATTTTTAAAGAAACTTCATTTGATAAGATAGGATGAGCACATCATCCCTTATCTTGAATTTGAATTTTTTTATGACATTTGATAAAAAATTTTTTATTACTACTTCAAGAATCGATCCCTAAATCTCTCTCTCAATTAAGAATGTTTCTACCAACTCAACTATTGACTTGTTTTTATTTTTTATTTAAAAATAAAAAATTTAAATATTTATTTTAATTTTTTTAATGCACCAAATTTTAGGGTTGTTACAAAGATTACTTCAGGTTATTCTGTAAATTATCTCCTTGTATCAGAGTGCATTCGTTGAAGGCAGACAAATTCTTGATAATGTCTTAATAGCGCATGATCTTGATTCTTGACTCTTGTTTTAGAGCTAAGAGATTAGGGGTAGTCTGCAAATTGGACCTTGAGAAAGCTTATGATCATGTAGACCGGTTGTTTTTGGACTACATGCATTCTCATCTAGGATTTCGATGCAAATGGAGAAAGTGGATTCGCTTGTGCATTTCCTCGGCCAGATTTTCCATTTTGATTAATGTATCCCCCTTTGGGTTTTTTAACTCTCCAAGGGGTCTTTGTCGGGGAGATCCACTGTCTCTATTCCTTTTCATCATGGTTTTAGAAGTGTTAATCAAAATGCTCCTCTGTGGCCAAGAAGTAGGTCTGTCTGAAGGTATCTTGATTGACAACTTTCCTACTCGCATTCTTACCTTCAGTTGGCTGACAATACTTTCTTGTTCTGTGAGGCAGAAGAATCTATGGTAGATATCCTCAGCATGGCAATTTGTTGGTCTGAAACTATCTTGGGTTTGAAAGTGAATATATCCAAGTGCGAATTGTTCGAGATTCATCTTTCACTAGAGGACACATCTCGTTTAGCGACTGTGTTTGGGTGCAGCATTGGGTCCTTCCCCACCTATTATTTTGGTCTTCTCCTTTGTGTGAAAGCCTTCGCTCTACCTGTGGTACAGAGTCATCAAAAGAATGGAGAGGAAACTCTCCTCTTAGAAGAGTAGTCTTCTCTCTCTTGGTGGCAGATAACCTTAATTAAGGCCTCCTTAGCTAACCTCCCTGTCTACCATATGTCTATCTTCCAATGCTTGAAATCTGTTATTTCTAGAATCGATAAGCTCTGAAAGGGTTTTCTTTTGCAAGCATGTTCCTCTTCCAGAAAAATTCCTCCTTCTGAATTGGAAGGAGGTTTGCTCTCCCTATTCTCAAGGGGGAGTGGGTATTAAGCGTCTGGTTAATTCAACACTTTTGGGTGGTTTTCTAAAGAGGAGTCGGCCCTGTGGAGATCCCTGGTTGCTGCGAAATATGATCCCTCTCCTATGGCGTGGTCGACTAAGTCCTCTTCGCTTTACCGGTCCTCTTGTATATGGAAAGGCATTAATTGGGTTGCTGCTTCTATCTTTGAAGGTTTGGTATTTTTGAGGGAAATGGTAAAAAGACTAAGGTTTTGGCTGGAGCCTTGGCTGGGAGACCAGCCTCTCATCTTTGAATTCCCGGACCTTGTCTCTGTTTGTTCTGATGTCAACAATCCCGTGGCCTTATGCTTCTCAGGCAGAGGTACAAAAGGGCTATGGTTACCCTCCTTTCAGGAGGAACCTGCAGGACAGTGAGATTGTTAGTTTAACTTACTGTCCCATTTGCAGGGATTACCTACATTCTTCGGATGAAGAAGACTCCTGCTTGTGGAAGCTAAATGCGTTGGGATGCTTCTCAGTTCAATCCTTCTATGAAATCCCCTCCAAGTTGGCAACTCTGGAAAATCCTTGTCCCTCTAGCTTCGTTTGGTCGTATGGAGCTCGTTCAAAAATTGGGGCTTTTGTCTGGCTAGTAGGAAGAAGTTGAGTGCTCATTATCGATAACCTGCAAAAGCGGGGAATGATCCTCCCAAGTATGTCTGTTATGTCAACAAAACTCAGAATCCATTGACCATTTGTTTATGCATTGCTCTTTCTTGATAGACATTTGGTCTGGGGTGCTAGCTTTAGCAAATGTTTCTTGGGTCATGCCTGCCTCCATCGATGGTCTTCTGGATGCCTGGCATGCAGCGGATGGAGGAAATCTGGGTAGGAAGAAATGGAGGCTGATCCTTCTTTCAGCCCATCAGGGCTATTTGGGAGAGAGAAACAATAGGTGCTTCTACAACAAGAGTCTATTTGTGGCTTTTTCAACCGAGTTCTCCTCTTTCGAGACTTGGCTCCTTGGGTCTCTTGTTGTTTAGGGTTCTTTTTGGTCCTCTTCTGGCCTTTATTGTTTTTGGTTTTTTGGTTTGTTCTTAGTTTTAGGTTTTTTTCCTCTCTCGTTTGTTACCTTTGTAGTTTTCTTTTGGCTCTGGCCTAATAATATTGCACCTTTCAAAAAAAATAAAAAATGTTTAAACATTGAACCCATTTGTAGTTAATCTTTATTTTATATGGTTTTCATGTTATCATGGAATCTAGTTGACTTCCACTTTTGTCCTTGAAAGCAATTAAATTTAAAAAATTGAGCTTGCTCTACAATTTTTTTTTTTCCTGAACCGTAATGGTAATTTTATTAGAGAAGCGCCAAGGTGGCACGAATTACAACTTACAGAAGAAAAGTACAATCATTCTCCCCATCGATACACGAACCCCATTGAATAACAAAACCCATCACCCTCATTATCACCTGATCTAAACCGTGGCTTGCATTTCAAAAACATCCCCCATTCCTCTCTTCCCAAACTGCCCAAAAGGTCTGCTAACAAGCACAACTGACCAATTGCCCTCACCTCCTTCCCCACCACGCCATGCCAAGCCACCAGGAAATTACCAACTGAACTCAGCATGACCCAAGAGAGAATGAATTTGGTTAAGAAACCATTCCACACCTTGAGAGCAATGGGGCATTGGAGGGTAAGGTGATTGATTGATTTGGAGCTTGCAATGCACTATCCACAATCAAAACCCTTTCCCTTCCAACTAGCCATCTAAAGGCTGCAATCTTTGGAAGAGCACTGTAGGACCATGCATGCTTAGTATTATGTAGTTCACCACTTGTCCCCCTGCTCGTGGAGCATCTTGTAGAAGGATCACACTGAGAAGTACCCAGATTCATCCTTTTGCCCGAGCATCTGATCCCTTTCCCCACTTACCAGGCGACATAGATGTATGTGGTTTAGTAATGAAACCCATTCTAGCACCTCTTCCTCTGAGAGGAATAATCGGCACGGGGGAACCACACCATAGAATCGCCACACACTGAGAAGCATTGCACTTCCAAAATATTGCAGGTTTGGGACAGACGAGCAATTCTCAGGAACAAAGATTGCAAAGGCACTTCCTCAATCCACTTGTCCTCCCAGAAGCAGATCTTCCCCGTCCCCAAAGGGCAAAACCAACCCCCTCCACAAAATTTTGATTTTACTGAAACAATCCCTTTCCAGTTCGTCGAGGCTCTATACATGGAGGAATCCCTAATGCAACACCCTCCCACAACCCATCCATATTTGCTAGCAATTGTATCTCTCCATAATGTGCCTTCTCCATCCCAAACCTCCACAACCATTTACCCAGCAGCCCCTTGTTCATCATCCCCAAATTCCTAATTCCTGCCCCTCTTCTACATTTGTCTATTTGATTCTTTTATCCCATGTTGTTGAACTTTAAATCTTTGTGTTTAATACCTATCTGTATGTTTCATGTCTTACTGAAATCTGACAATTCCATTCTGCTAGTGAAGACGGAAGTGTGCTGGTTTGGAGTCTTCAGTTCAAGTCTCTGGGCCAGATGTTACCTGAAAAATGGCAAAGCGGCATGTTTATGATCCTTGTTTTCATGCTTTGCAATACATCAGGTATGCCAGTATATCCATTTTAACTGCTAAAATATTTTCATGCCTATGTCTGAGATTTACTTGATTGTCAGCCGAATGTTAATAATACCAATGAGCTTTTTGAGAAAGCTTCTTTCTGCATATATTTCTACTGTTCGGATGAATTGGATCTTGCCTCAGCCTTCAACCGAAATAGAAAGCTGCCAATATTAAGTAGAGGAATGCTAATTGCATGCCGTTAATGGTCACGATTTCCATGGGGACACTTAGCAAACATGTTTATTTGTCTGCTTGTCATGTGGGCCTCACTATGGATTGGTTTTTTGTCCAATAATCAGGACGACTGGACCCAACCACTTGATTGATACAGGAAGAAACGGTGATGGTTTTTTACTCAAATGAAAGTCTTTAGGATCATCTGACTAATGTGATAGTTGGGTAGTCCCAACCATGGTGGGGCCACGAACGAGCAGTCCTGATATTGTATTCATCTGCCACTTACCTCCATGGGAACTTGTTTTGTAATAAGGTGTTTAAGCAGCCACGTGCAGTTGACATTTCTGCTACTTACTGATTTTTAGCTCGAATTCTATCTTCATACTCCATTCAGTACATTCTTTCATTCTATAATGGTGGTATCTTCATTGTCATTCTTCGCAAATGTTAAATCACCTTTCAAATACTCTTAGGTGCATTTGTTGGGATGAACGTCGGCACTGATTTGTCCAATCCACCATCGGCGGCAGATGTGGTGAAAATCCTGAAAGCCCAGCAGATCACCCACATCCGCCTCTTCAATGCTGATCATAAGATGCTAAGTGCTCTTGCAAACACTGGAATTGAGGTGATGGTAGGCATCACCAACGAAGAGCTTTTGGGCATTGGAGAATCCCGATCGACTGCGGCAGCTTGGGTCAACCGGAATGTTGCAGCGTTCGTGCCAGCGACCAATATCACAGCCATTGCCGTTGGCAGTGAGGTCCTGACCACAATACCAAATGCCTATGCGGTACTGGTTCCTGCCATGTGGTACATTCATTCTGCTCTTGTGGCTTCTAACCTCAACTTTCTTGTGAAAATTTCGACCCCTCAATCTATGGATGTGATGCCTAAACCGTTCCCGCCATCCACGGCCATTTTCAATTCCACATGGAATAATGTCATGTGGCAGCTTCTCCAGTTTTTGAAGAAAACCGATTCCTATTTCATGTTGAATGCCCATCCTTATTATGGTTACACCAGCGGGGATGGTATTTTCCCACTTGATTATGCGCTTTCCCGTGCACTCCCTCGAAACAAGCAGATTGTCGACCCCAACACTCTTTTGCATTACACTAGCATGTTTGAAGCCATGGTTGATGCTGCTTACTACTCCATGGAAGCACTTAATGTCTCTGGGATTCCGGTCCTTGTGACGGAAACCGGCTGGCCCTGGCTCGGCGGGACCAATGAATCTGATGCCACGATTGACAATGCGGTGGTCTACAACAACAACCTAATCCGCCATGTCCTCAACGGTTCAGGTACCCCTAGCCAACCTGCTATGCCGGTCAGTGCATACATCTACGAGCTGTTCAATGAGGATCTGCGGCCGGGGCCCACGTCTGAGAAGAACTGGGGTGTTTTCTTCCCGAATGGGACAACTGTGTATTCCTTGAGCTTGAGTGGCGCAGCTCAGATCGGGGGGAACTCGTCAGGGGTTGGGGCATTTTGCGTGGCCAAGAATGGGGTGGACTCCAGTGCTCTGTTGGCGGGTTTGAATTGGGCTTGTGGGCCTGGGTCAGCAAACTGCACTCCCATCCAAGCGGGTCAGCCATGTTATGAGCCGAACACTGCTGAGAACCATGCTTCCTATGCCTTCAATGATTATTTCCACAGAACACAGTCATCTGGTGGGACCTGTGACTTTGGTGGTTCAGCCATGATAAGCTCCATGGATCCGAGTAAGTTCCGATTTCTTCCTCAAATACCATTTCTTGGGTTCTATATTGATTGTAATTCAGCCTGTGATATGGACCGAGACTGCTGCAATAGGGAAACGTATTCTTGGGGTTTGAGATGGACCAGGAACAGATATCGTTTTGGAAATTTTGGATTCCTGTAGAAGTTATTTTGAAAGGGCTGTGATTCAACGAGGGTCCATCATGCGAGGGTGCATAATACGTGCCTGAGATCTGGGGGATGGCACACGTGTCACAGATCCAGGCCATTCATCAGGTAGTGCACTGTGTGAATTTGGATTTCACTCATCAGGTGAGTCACACATGCAAGTTGAATTTGGATGTATGGACCTTTTTTCCCCTGATCACCCATTTTTGTCATACAAGTTTGACCTGCCTGATTAGAGGACCAACATTATTTTTGGTTCATGGCATGTTCACATAATACCGTCCCTGATGATTCTGACACGTGTGCCATCTGCCTGGGTTTCTGACGTCTTCTGGCCCCTCACATGAGCGGCCCACATTGAATCGTGACTCTTTCCAAAAAAAAAATTAAGTAGCTACTGGTTTGTTGGGAAAACTTGCAAAGAACGTACCATTATGGGAGACAAAATACCAGCTTGGCAATGTGCCAGGCCTGGGCTGAACAAAATCAAAGTTTTTGATATGCCAGCCTAGCAGTTCGAAGTTTGGGTCCAATTCAAATCCAGCTCCCCACTGCCTGATACTTAAGATTTTCCCTGGGCCATGTGAGGCATCTGACTGGTGTGCATTGCAGCAGTCGTCACTGGCTCATGTTGTTTTGGTTGAATCACTCAATGAGAAAGGAAATGGACAAGAATATCGGAGAGATGGAAACCAAAAAAGGATAAAAGAAAAAAAAGAAAAACCCTTAACTGAAAAGTGCACCATGTTTCTATCTTGATAGCTGTGACTCATCTCTCAGCACTTCTCTTATTGTTTTAGGCACCCATAAGTCCATGCACTGAACCCTGGGCTGCACATACCAGCTTGGCACATGCATTGGGTATCTCAACTGGGCAGCAGGTGGCCTCCTTTCATACAGATGATCGGGCCCAAAATCAGGCCAACAGACAGCTCATTCGGCATGCCACACCCATTGCATGTTGACCATCTGCTTCTTTTAAACCATCCATTGTTTTAGTACACATGCCAACCACCGCTGAATTGATGGGCCCGGCTTTTCTAGCCAGGTCATGTACATAGGGGGTCCTTCCAGATGCATGGCTCCATGCCTTACATGTCCCAAAGTTGGCGAGCTGTCACATGCAGGCCTACCAAAGCTCAGTTTCTGGGATACACCAAATGATCAGGACCATCTTATCTAACATTCTATGCAAGTTACTAGATGAAGGCAGTACCGCGGATTTGCCCCAGAACATTCAGTGACTCATGACTCCAGCTTTTTGGATTTTGCTTTCTACATCATATAATAGTATTCTCATTTGAAAAATACTGGGTTTCTCTCCTTGTAACTGAAAATTGATGTAGTTCTCTGCCGAAAAAATCCTAACCATGAAAAAGAAAATCTTATCTGATTCTTTCTTTTGGGTACTCATTGCAGGCTATGGTTCATGTATCTTTGCAGGAAGGTATGTTTTCCCAACTCATTTCTCGTATTTTGATCTGTCTGCTGCCAGCTCTAACCTTCTAACCATTATCTTCCCGACAGCCTGAGGTCGAACACGAGCAGCTTAATGACTCCAGCATTTGGGCCTGCAGGCCTTGACAGCAATGCTTTGATAGAGCGGCCTTCCATTCTCGTTCTTCTAATTCCGGCGATCTTGCTTGCTATTGTTTGGTTTGACAAGCACTTGTAATTTTGCACCGAGGTGCAGTTGGTGTTGGCAGAAGCTGTTGAGGATGCAATGAGTAAAGAGTTTGAAATATGCGAGAGATCTACCCCGTGCGACTCCTGTTGATTTATTTTTTTCTTTTCTTTTTTTGGCTGTTTGTTAGTAGCTTATTGCATTTTTATTCAGTTATTTCTTCCTTCTGTATCAGATTCACTTGTAATTGTGCATACTTTTGCTTGTTCTTGTTATGAAATGACTTTCAACTCCCCTCTAAGAAAAACTTTGATACTCTGGCAGTGTGATGGTTGATACACAGACAGTAAGACACTGTATACGGCATACTGGTAACTCACGAAAAAAGGTGTAGATGGCAAGCACCTCTTTATATGGATCATTAGCTCACGGTTACAGTCAGTTGATTACTTAACTAGTCGATTGGTGGACATTTGTTGGACAGCTGGGATGAAAAAACAGCCATTGGTCCGAATTCAGCAAACAAGCTCAGAACAGAGTTTAAATTATTCAACTAACCTGATTATGGGATGAAAAACAGCCGTCGGTACAAATTCAGCGGACGCGGATTGCGTCCTACCCCCACCCAGACGGATTACCGTCCGGGCAGGGCTCTGTGGGGCCCACCGTGATGTAAGTGTTTTATCCACGCTGTTCAACGCTTTTTTCAGATAATTTTAATATGCCAAAGGAACCTACACTGATAATGACACCCACCGTTGAAACCTTTCTAAGGACCAACGTGATGTTTTTTTACCATACAATCTATTCATAAGGTCATGTAGACGTGGATAAAACACAAATATCAGCGTCATCCAAAACTTTTAATGGTGTACGTTCAATCCCCACTTTGTGGTCCACTTAAGCCTTGGACCCACCTCATTTTTCGGTTCACACATTAAACTTATCTGAAAAAATCGTTGCACTTACGTCACGGTGGGGCCCACAGAGCCCCGTCCGGGCGGGGGTAGGACGCAATCCGCGTCCAAACTCAGCAAACAAGCTCCGAATTCGAGCAGTTTAATTTGAGTTTACAAATGTTGCAAAACAGCCGTAGCAGCACCGAATTCTGCAAACAAGCCCCGAATTCGGGCAGTTCAATTCGAATTAACATATGCTGCGAGTGTAATTTCTTAGCGCCTGTGCATAAACCATCACGTTCGGCCAGTGTATAAACTAACTCCACTTTACGGCAGCTGTATGGAGTTCTTTTCTATTGATAGTGGTTAAGCTAATGATATGCAGTTCAGCAATATCTGCAGCTTCGCTTCCTCTTTTATGCTTCCATACGTGTGCAAGATCCAGGCCATTCATCAGGTGGAGCTGGCAATTCTGAAAAGGTCCCAGGTCCCATTTTTGAACTGCTAGTGTGGGGCCCATTGGGTTGGGCGTATTTCCTCAGCTGAAGTCCTATTAGTAGTGGAGACGTGCCTGATCTTTGGGTCCAAGAAGACCCAGGATAAGCTTGGCCAGGACTGTGACCAGCCAAACAAGCCACCCCAGAACAGACCAAGCCTTGAAACTAATGGTTGAGCCTGGCCCATTGAGACTGCCTTAATTCCAGTCTTGATACACAGAGTATTCGAGATCTATACACGTGGCATATATTAACTATCCAACAAATTATTATTAACTTACTGTCCCAAAATTAGATTGGTTGAACAATCCTACGTGATTATAACTGTCTATAACTGTTATAATCGATGATGCTGTAAAATCTCAACCGTTGGATGTGAAACATAGTTATCTTTACCAATGTGGGGGGTTGAGTCTAATTAACAAAAGCAAAAATGTCCAAAGCTATTTGCGTCTGATGTAGAGTAGAGTTGTTTGTCTAATTGACTGATTTGCGGACACTTGATGGACGTTTGACATAGAAAGTCCAATGTTCCTTATTCAGCAAACGAGTGGCTGTGAAACTAGGGGTAGTAGCTGAGTATCAACCATCACAGCGTAATCAACACCCGGTCAAGGGTTCGAGTATCCATGAGTGGTGAAAGCCTAATACGGCGGGGTGTGTGCGTGGGTCAGTTGCATTAAATGCAAGAGTTATATGTGGTGTGATTCATTTAACCGTTGGATCTGCTTCATTTTTGTGCTCATGCCTTAAAATAATATAAGAAAAGAGATTGACGGCTTGGATGTACAGATACATGAAGGTGGGCGCGCAGAACTGCCCATTCGAAGCGAGGGATGGGACAGGGGTAGTACGCAATCCGCGGATTGCGTCCTGCCCCCGGACGGTAATCCGTCCGGGCAGGGCTCTGTGAGGCCCACCGTGATGTAAGTATTTTATCCACATCATTATTCATTTTTATACTATCATTTTAATGTATCCAAAAATTTAGGTAGTTAAAGGGCTTAAGTGGACCACATCAAAGGAAGCTGAAGTGATAATGACGCCCACTGTTGAAACCTTTCTAATGGCCACCGTGATGTTTTTTTACCACCCAAACTATTAATAAGGTCATTCAGACGTGGATGAAGTGAAATCACAAATTTCAGCTTGATCCGGCACTTCCCCATCTCTCAAGAAGTTTTTAATGGTACAAGTTAAATCCCCACTTTGTGGTCCATTTAAAATCTATAACTATCTAAATTTTTAGCTCATAGTTTAAAATGATCATATAAAAACGAGTAATGGTGTGGATAAAATACTTACATCACGGTGGGCCCCACAGAGCCTGCCCGGACGGATTACTGTCCGGGCGGGGGTAGGACGCAATCCACGTCCGTGTGTGCGAGTGTAAAAAAAAAAACATCACAGCGTAATCGAGTGTGTAATAGCTCCCTGGGGGAAGGAAAAAGGAAAAAACGAGAGGGAGAAAGGGGGATAAGGGAAGGGATGTCGGGGACGAAGAGCGTGAACACGAGCTCCTCGGGCGGGGGAGTTCGGTCGTGGGGATCGACGACTTCGGTTTCGACGTCTGGGAAGAGGATACAGATGGAGATGCTGGAATTGAATACAGACCCACCTGCTGACTGCTCTGCTGGACCCAAAGGCGACAATCTCTACCAATGGATCTCCACCATCATCGGTCCTCAAGGCATTCTCCTCTCTCCCTCTCCCTCCCTCTCTCTCTCTCTATAACTGTCTATAACTGATTGTAACTGCCTACAACTGCCTATAACTGTCCATGGAAGTTAGGGTTTTATGTATATGAGTTTCGCAATACTCCGCCCAAATGTGCATGTACAACTCGGCCCAGTTGACCCGACCCGACCCTACCCAAATGGATATACAAATGCCGAATGGCTTGACAATTACCATACAAATTTCGGGAATTTCTCAATAGATTTTTAAAAATTTGAGGTTTTTCTTGGGATATTGTTCAGAAAATTTGCTTTAAAAAAAGAATCTGTTAGAAGTTACACACACACACACACACACACACACACACATATATATATATATATATATATATAAGTTATTAAAACTTTAAAATCTGAACTAAATAATTATACAAAATCAGTTGTAATTTTTAAATAATTTCGAGTTTATTATCAGGATGTTTTCACGAAAATTAAAACTGCCTATATTTTGAAATCTTGGGAAATTATCAGTAATATTGTTTCATTAATTTCTCGTGAATATATTGCAGAAATTTCAAAATCTCGGTGATATTTGTTCACAGTGACCATTACCGATGGTCTAGATCAAGGAACCATGCCCACATTTGTATAGGCTAGATGCTAGAAGGGGTGAGGTTGGGTTGGACTCTAATCCAGAAATTTGAATTGGGTCAGTCAGGTAGCTTAGGTTTGGGCTGGGTAATGTGAAAACGCACGGTCTCAAGGTTGATGGAGCTGGGTCAAAACTGGTTAGGGTAGGGTTCTGTCAAAAACAATCTTTTGGGTCAGTTTTTGTTGACCTCAACCTGACCTTGGTCATGCCTAGAAATCCATTGTTCATCCATTTAAACTGCTGTTTTGATGGGGCTCACTATGGATGGCATATGCAATAAAAATCCACCTACAAGTGTTGCAATTATAGTCCCATGGTTTGGTCATTCAAACTGCTGCTATGATGGGGCTCTCACTATGGATGGCCTATTCTATAAGCACCCCTTCCCTCCTCTCACCGAGACTAGACGCCAAGTCAGAAGCATGTTGGGCTCGCTGGTGGCGAGTTTTATAGTAATTCGGCTCGTAATCTCAATAATTTGATCCTGCCCAGGGTTTGGGTGAACAGCTAGCATCATGGGTTTGTTCCCCATAGACGCGGTTTCGAATCCTCTCTCTGTGTTTTACCCGATGCACGTGGTTTGTGGGTAATAGCGAGCATCAACAGGGAATAGCCTTCAAAAGGGATGGGGACACCCTGTTGTCATTAAAAAAAAAATCTTAATATTTCGAGTTAACTGGGCCAAGTTTTGAGTTGAGTCAATTAGTTCTAGAGCTGTGTCTTCTATACATGATCTTTTGACAAGTATTAATTCTAATGGGAGGCTTCTAACCTCAACTTTGGTAAAAATTACTTTGGTGTGCTAGCTTTAGTTGATTTCGTTATGTTCTTACTTGTAGGATCACCATACCAAGGTGGTATTTTCTTTCTTGACATTACATTTCCAAGTGATTATCCATTCAAGCCTCCCAAGGTACGCGTGATTTCCTCCATAACTCTCCAAATGGAAAATGACGTGTCCTCTGCTTGCACTCTTGAAAAGGATATGCCATTGTCTCATCATGAAGTTTCTAGTTTATCATTGGCTAGTTTTGACATTATAAGCTCATGCAACATTTGCCCAGTGTTTTCTTTTTCAATTTAAGTGTCTGGATGCTTTGATAAAATGAATTGGAATAACTAAATTCAATAAGGGGTATGATCACATATGTTCGAATGCATGGTAATTACCATGCATTTGAGCTGTGTGGGGCCCACCCATGATCTATATGTGGAATCCCAACCATGCATCTGATGCCTCTCCTCATGTCCACTCTGTTTCCCAAGAATCATTCTAATCCAGTACGCAGGTAGGACACACTACAGGGAACAATGTAAAATTAGGTCTAAACTAATATATTCACTTGTTGTAGCCCACCTAAGTTTTGGAATCACTTGAGTTTCGGTGGGTACCTTCATCTTGGTGGGGCTTACCTGATGACTAGGTTGTGACTTATACACAACATGTTGGGTCCAACACTGTCCCCCTCCCCATTGTGCCCCCCTCCCCATTGTGCCTTCACAACATGTTGGATCCAACACCTTCCCCCTCCCCATTGTGCCTAAACAACATGTTAGATCCAACATTGCAACTGGATGTTTCTATGGTGTCCGTTCCCACTCCCCATTGTGCCCCATTGTTTCCTATTTATTCTCCCTTTTTCTTTTGTTTTTCTCACTGTTTATAGCTTCTTCGTCTTCTTTGTTTGGTTTTTAGGTAGTATTTAAAACTCGAATCTACCATTGCAATGTTGATTCTGCTGGCAACGTTAGTTTGGACATCTTGAAAGACTGGAGTCCTGCTCTAACAATTTCGAAGGTGCTACTGGAAATCAGATCAGTTTTCACCAATCCAGACCCTTGTGAGTGCAGTTTCTACTGTAATTCCCCTTGATTTGTCTTGAAGATTCTTATTCTTCTTCCCCAACATGGGTTATTGCCTATCTACGCAGATAATCCTCAAGTCTCAAGCATTGCACATTTATACTTGAATGATAGAGCTAAACATGATGAAGTAGCTGCGGAATGGACCAGGCGGTTTGCTATATAAATATTAATCACATAATAGATAACGGACTTAAAAGAGTGGTAGAAGCATGGACTGAATTTTGTATATTCAGTCATCTTTTTACAGCATACATGTTTATCAGCAAAACATATAATGTTGGTTCTGCACAAGCCTGGCCTTGCATTGTAAGTAGCAGTTTACTTTTAAGCATGCTTCCTTTTTAAACGCCTATTCATCTTTGAGTAAGTTATAATTAGGGGTGTGACTTGGTAGGGCTCAACCCAATCCCAACTGACCTAACCCATAATTCTAAAACTCTGTTAGACTCAAAACTCAGCTGAGTCAACTCGGATCAACCAGAAATCGAGCTGAGCAACTGCGAAACTTGCTGAGGAGTTTGACATGGTTCAAACTCGGTTTGACTCGTTGAATCAGCTCACCTACTCGGTCAACTTGATACACCCCAAAATTAGCCAGATTGAAAGTTTCATAACTAAACAATGAAACATCAGGAAAAGCCCACATAGTGATTGGATGGTGGAACGCAAGGTATGATCCAAACGCACATTTAGTTTTAAAATACAGTGACACTAAAAATAACTTGTTCTATTCAATATCTATATGGGGAAAAGAAAACCAAACCAGTTAACACAAATTTACTTTTATCAATAACGAATAACAATCAAAAGGTTTCCTTTTTGAAGATAGATGTATCAAATTGATGGGATGTAGGAAATCTGTTGCATTCTTTTAGCACTCATTTTGATGAAATGTTGGGTTTTTTCATAGTGAGAAGTTCTTGTTGCTGGGTGTCCATCGACTAGGGGCCCAACAAACAAATGCTTTGATTAACAGAGGGATTAGATGATGCCTGGCCAACTTCTTTTTATAGCGCATGGATTTTCAAGTCTAACAAATGGGACTCATGGTTTGGTAATCCCAACCGTTGACATGTTTCTTCCAAGGATGGACCATGCCCAAAAAAATTCTAAGATCGGAAGTTCCTGATGGCCAGTCATGGGACCTTTTATATTTGAAAGTGGGCCATGGTAGTTCTCTTCTTATACATCTTTCCATAGGCAACAAATTTAAAGGTTAAGATTGTCCGGTTGATGAAATTGAGGCCATAGTCCAGCTGAGGATGGGGTATAACAAGCCAATGGCTTGGGTTAACAAACCATGTGTCACATTCATCATAATTCAAAACCTGCTTTCACCTAACAATCCCCTATCTCAGAAGAGGAACATGTAAGAAAAATGAGAAATGTCCAGAGATAAACATTGCCATTGGTTTATTTATTTATCATCATCATCATCATCATTATTATTTGAGAAAAGATGCAGTGGTTCATAAGTAATGATTCAGCCATTTTCCCCACCAACATGTCACGTGTAGAATATCTAATCTACCTTTCAAAATGATACAGTGGTTCATAAGTAATGATATAGCCATTTTTCCCACCAACATGTCACATGTGTAGAAAATCTATCTCTGAAATTGGGCCACACCATGATTATCATCTGATACAAAAATCAGGCAGAATTACTCAATTGTGTGGGCCACACGTGCCCATTGACTTCGATGTTGTGTCTGGATCAATCAGTGGATCTGCTTGATTTTCATGGTGTGAAGGACATTTTTAAAGGATTGGATGTTCTACTTATAATAAACGACTGCTTGATTAGTTCTTCTCAAGAAAGAGAATGGTCTATGAGTTTAATCTTTATACTATTTACAACGGTACTAGCTTTTGGACATTACCCAGGGACCCTCAGATTTCACTCTAGGTGTAGTTATAACCTAACAAAATAAATAGCATTCTCTTTTCTTCTCTGCATGTGGCCAATGGTATCACTAGAGAGAGAGACGTGTGGGGCCCAATATGATAACTAAATGAAATCAATCCTTACATTTATTTTGCCGCCTTTATCTAGATAGTAAACTGAAAAGAAATAAATCTAAAACTCTTAAGTGGTCCACAAAACTCAAAATGGAAAAGAGTGAGGTGGGTGGCTATAGTTGAAAACAATCCTCTTCCTCTTTCTTCAGAGTCTACAGTGACCTTTTCCTATGTCTCACTCTCTCCCACTCTTCCTAGGATGCTGATTGCCAAGCGAGGTGGCTACTGGTAAGTGCTCTGTAAGCCCTTATCACGATGTTTGCGTTTCATCCATTTTTTCAGATCATTTTATGGCATAAGTAAAAAATAAAGCAGATCCAAATCTCAAGCGGACTACACCATAGGAAAACCATTTTCGACAAAGTAGGGGAATATGTAAAAGATATTCATTTTTTATTTTTTTTTTATAATCATCACTTGGACTTGTGTGAAAAAATACGATGACATTTCATTTTTTACTGTTTTTTCAAAGTGATCGTTGTTTGTTTTTTTATTTTTATTTTTATTTTTATTTTTTATTTTTTATTTTTAATTTTAATATCATAATAGATGATTTAATCTTTGGTCAAAAAGAAATGTCGCAGAGTTTTTTGCAAACAAGAAGACGACCCAACTTTCAATTTTCTCGATACCCTTGATTCTCATTTAGTTTGTCTGGATTCTCCTTCTCTTCGGAACAAAAGGAAGGTGGCCTCTTGTCTAGGAAGTTTATATTTCTACATCTGTTTCTTCAGCGACGCCTACCGTTAAAAACTTCATAGGACACACTGTTATGTTGATTTGCCATCCAAATTGTTAATAAGATTACACATATGGATGAAGGAAAAACACAAGTATCAACTTGATCCAAAACTTTTGTGACCCTCACCAAGTTTTTAACGGTGGGAATCAGTCACCACTGTTACCTGTGGCATGGTCCACCTGAGATTTGGATCTGCCACATTTGTGGGCTGATGACAAATGATCTGAAAAAAATGGAAGGATGGTGTAGATGAAACGAATACATCATGGTGGGCCCACCGAGAGACTAGTAGCCAACTGATGCGGGCAGCGTTAGTAGGCAATCTGCGTCCCTCTTCTAAAACAATGCAGTTGCCTGTGTACTGGGCACAGTGATATTCCTGTGCCTGGGGCTGTGTGGGTCCACTGATGTCTATGACAATTCCATTCCGTCCATCTGTTTTGAAAGACCTCAACAGGTTGGATGGAAATAAACAATAGGAAGGGGCTAAGTAAGTTTTTAACGGTGGGTGTTCAATCACCATTTTTACCTATAGTGTGATCAACCTGAAATTTGGATCTGGTTCATATTTGGGTTCATTTCTAGAATGAGCTTGCAAAATGGATGGACAGCGTGGATACACTATTCATACATCAAGGTGGGCCTCACCGTCAGGACCGTACCGTGTGTTGGGTGAGGCCGGGCCGCACCTAATACGCTCCCCTAGTTTAGCCCATGATTTCGCTGGATATTGGCTGTTGCCAACGTAAGCTCAGTTGCTGACTAGGATTATGTGTCATTAAATAAATTAGTTATATGATACTCTGGAAGGAAATGGTAGACGATGCCCACCCAATTGCATTTGTACACGTGGTTATATCGAAATCAACCTAAATCGTACATATCACTGGCGCTGTTTAAACCGGTTAGAAGCTTAAAATAATAATTTTTATTGGATGTTTCCAACAGGGGGGTTTACGAAAATCAGATGGTATAAACCAAACTCTTTGGTTATTTTTCAGGTAGTTGGTCCATTAGATATCAACTAATCCATTAGTTATCTCAGCCATCTAAAGTGGAGCTCACTGACTGGACGGTTTAATATGCGCTACACATATGGAGCGTGTTCTATCATCCATCATTCTCTGCCGGAGTATCGAAGTTTTGGAATCGGATTGGCTGGTGTACCACACACCACCGATCTGGCTGATGTGGGTACGTGTCGTGCGAAGACGAGCACTGCCGCTCATAGATCTCTGACTTGTACGAACGGTTCAAAGGAGATCGCCCGAAATAATGTATTTATCATATCCACACCGCTTATCCATCTTGCGAGATTATTTTAGAGCATGAACCAAAAAAAAAATGATTAATATCCCAAGCTTAAGTGGACCACACCACAAATAGCAGTGGGTCAATAATTCTCACCGTTAAAACATTCGTAGGCCCACTATAATGTTTATTTTCCATTTAATCTGTTCATAATGTCACACGGACTTGGATGTAGAGAAAAAAACAAATATCATATTGATCCAAAACTTTTGTGACCCCTGAAAGGTTTCAATGGTAGACGTTCAATACCCCACTGCATTTTTCAGTGGGGTCCAATTGATCTTTGGATCTGTCTTATTTTATGGCTCAAGCCTCAGGACGAGCTTGCCAAATGGAAGGACGGTTGGGATATAACACACACCTCATGATGGGACCACATAACTTGGTGACCTCAACACACCAGCCAGGTCGGTGGTGTGTGCTACACCAGCCAATCCGCTTCTGAAGTTTTTCTCTTTCTATTACATTGACGGTTGGGAATTGGGATTAGATATATGTCACAGAGCACCGAATTTACTAAACAAAGATGGTAGTTTGGATTCTTTTCAAAGCCGATCAAGGGTATTTTAGTCAATTTCTGGCGCTGTCTCAAACCTAACACTCTCCCCATCACGTGTGAGCTCCCCTCAGGCGCACCAAACCCGATAAATGATCAGAAAGAAGCGCCTGTACCACAATTTATGATACAACCATTCTTTTTCCACCGACGTATTATAGATATAGAATATCCTATCCATAAAAAGAGTGGGGTACACCATGATGAGTACTTGACATGAAAATCATACTGATCCACTTATTGTATGGGCGGTACCACCACACTCAGTCGTATACCATCGAATGTTCATTGATATTGACGTTGTTTCCTCCTGTACGTGGATTGGCCTGATTTTCACATTATATGATCATCATGGTTTGGCCCATATTTTTTACAGCCAGGATATTCTACGTATATAACAAGTTGGATGATAAAATGGATGCACCATAATGTATGATACAGCAGCTGTGTTTGATCCTTTCAACCCCCCCTTTTAATAAAAGCAGAGAAAGGGAGAGAGAGAGAGAGAGAGAGAGAGAGAGGGCTATCGATGGAGAGCAGAAAGAGCGTAGCCGAAATCGAAGTAGAAGACCTTGTTGCAGCCGGGCTACCTCTGGGAGAGGCTCGGGTCATTCACGAAACATTGAAAGGCGCGACGGCTCGTACCAATGGCTCGAGACCCGACGAGCTATGGCGTGACCTGTCGACTCGGGTCCTCCGACCGTCTCATCCGCACGCGCTCCACCAGCTGCTGTATTACTCGGCCTACGCTCGATGGGATTCCTCCACCTGTGGGCCCCCACCTTATTGGTTCCCTTCTCTGTAAGACGTCCGATCTTTTCCTAGCTTTTCGGACGCGGTTTGGCTAGTGACCCACGCAACACCAGCAAGTTAGCTGTTGTCGAAGGTCTGTGGGCTCCACCATGATGTATGTGTTTTATCCATGCCGTCCATCCATTTTGCCATCTTATTTGAATGAGCCCAAAATGAGACGGATTCAAATCACAGGTGGACCACACCACAAGAAAACAGTTTTGATTGAACGTCCACCATTAAAAACTCCCTAGGTCCCACTGTAATGATTATTTTCCATCCAACCTTTTGATAAGGTCACAAAGACGTGGATAAAAGGAAAACACAGATATCAGCTTGATCCAGAACTTCTGACTCCCAAAAAGCTTTCAACGGTAAATGCTCAATCCCCCCTATTTCCTATGGCGTGGTCCACCTGAATCTCGGATCTGCCTCGTTTTTTTTTTTTTGGCTCATTTCTAAAAAAAATGCTGGAAAAATGGATGACGGCGTGGATAAAACACATACATCACGACAGAGCTTTGACACCAACGAGCTGGTTAGTTCTGTGGTGACTCGCTAAACTGCGTTACTCGCTTCTTTTTACAGCACACACGCCTTTTGGATTCTCACGAATGCGCCCCATGGTTCGAACCTGGGAAAGGTCGCCCATGCGCCTAAAGCTGACCGAGTGGCACGTGAGATCCATCCCGTCCATCAGATGCGCTGCTAACCCGAAAATCATGATGATCCAAACCCAGGTGGGCCACACCGTAGGAAACGGGCGCGGATTAGGTACTTCCCCCGCCTGTTCCGAGCTCGAACAGGCGGAGGCTCCGAGGGCAACTGAGGGTCTACCGTTATGTTTTAATTTTATCCACACCGTCCATTAATTTTTCCATATCATTTTAGAGTACTGAATAAAAAACAGAGAATATCAAAGGCTTAAATGGACCACATGGTGGGGATTAGATTCCTACAGTTGAAAAATTCTTGGGGACCACAGAAGTTTTGGATCAAGATTATATTTGTTTTATCAATTCACCAAGCGTTGTTGTGGCTTAAGATAGACGGTTAAGAAGAGAATTTTATAGCAACGGTCTACATTCAACTAAAAAAGGTCCTAATACTGGTTGTTGGCAACTTCCAAATCTAGCAGATTTTTGAGTATGCTTCATCAATTGTGGGACTCGACTGACCTATTGTCCGGATGACCAAACCATGGGCCCCACTTGTCATAATTGAAAACCCGTGTATACCAAAATATGCGGGCCACGTATCATATGATTCTTCGGTTCACATCACCATGGTCCATATGACTACGTTCCACAGAGTTCTGTGGGGGCCACCATGATGCAAACATCTTATCCACGCCGTCTATCCCTATTTAAAGATCATTATACCTTATGAACCCAAAAATGAGGCAGAAACAAGGCTTAAGTGGGCCACAAAGTGGGGATTGAAGGTCCACCATTAAAAACTTCTTGGGAGCTGCACAAGTTTCGGATCAAGCTGATTTTTGTGTTTTCCCTTCATCCAGGTCTACATGACCTTATGAATAGGTTGGATGGTAAAAAAAAGCATCACAGTGGCCCTTAGAGAGGTTTCAATGGTGGGTGTCATTATCACCACTGATTCCTTTGGTGTGGTCCATTGGAATCTGGACCTGCTTCATTTTTTTGGATCATGCCATAAAATGATCTTTTAATAGGTATGGACGGCGTGGATAAGAGTTTTGCATCACGGTGGACCCCACAGAGCTCTGCCCGCCCGGATTACCGGGGTAGGACGCAATCCGCTTCCTCCACCAAGAGGCATTTGGCCAGTATATCGTATTGTAATGGCCGTTACTGTTTCTAACAACTAAATTATTTATTTACGCTTAATAAAATAGAGATGTTCCAGGGCTTTCATAGCACTATAAGTTATGGTGCTCCTATTTACATTGGATGCTTAGAGAATAAACCCCAATCCATTGAGTCATATTGTTCATTAGGTCTAACACACATTTCATGGGCTGCCATGCAAACGTCATACCATTACGACAAATATCAACCATTTGATCAATGGCTTTCAATATATACAGTCACGATTGTTAATACAATAGGTCCAACCAACAATTTGATACATCTATTTATTAGGGCCAATCATGAATTGCTTATAATTCCCAAGTATCAGTTTTTTCTTTTTTTTCTTTTTTTATAAAAAAAAAGAAAAGAAAAGAAAAAGAAATCATAACAGTTCCATCCATGGTGCTCCTAGTTGCATCGGTTCACTCCAAATGCCCATGGGTTGAGCCTAACTGCCCATTAAGCTCATAATACATTTCATGGATTACTGTGCAAAAATTGTACTGATCCAATGATCAAATTTGTTCTGATTTCACCTTATTTTCTATCGCCATCCTCTTTTCCAAGCCATGGATGGGATGGCTATGATCGTCTAACAAAAGTGATTCATTTCCTTGGACCTACTTTTGTGTAAATAATCTCTACTGTCCATATTAAGGGGCCATTGATTGAATAGTTAATACTTTTTCAAATTTGTGTATTATCTACATAGTAGCCCATGAAATGTGTGCTAGACCTTCTAAGCACACATGACTTATAGTGTTCTGAGAGCACGGGGGCATTTCTTATTTTTAATTTTCAGCCATCTTCGTTCACCTGGTCAACATCATCAATCCACCGCGGGGGGGCCCATTAATGAGCTGTCTAGATAACTGAAAGGTGGGCTCCACCTGCATGGTATGCTAAAGTGGAATAAAAGGCTGCTAGTTGTGGCCAAGCATGATTTATTTCCACATCATATAATTCATCATTCAAATGACATTGTCTGTATGTGACTAAGCCGTTGGATTTGGCAGGACACATGCCAAACATACAAATCTGGGGCGTCTGATGGAAACCCATGGCCCAAAGCTCTTAGGATCATCATATCAAGATCCTATCACAAGCTTCAACCTATTTCGAAAGTTCTCGGTTGATTATCCTCAGGTAAACCCGAATTCAGTAATCAATCCAAAGTCATGCCTGTCTCATTTGGAAGACATTGAGAATTCTTATCAAGTGGTGTGAGTGTAGGCCAAAACAAATAAAGGCAACGAGCGAGCGATATATGGTAACAAAAACAATGCTAGCGAAGGGTCTGTTTGGATGTAGAATTTACTTAGATTGTGATAATTAAGTTGAATGAAGTGTGATTAAATGATTATGGTATTTTTCCAGTTAGAGGTGTTAGTTGTTTCTCAATATTATTGCCATTGTCTTCATTCAAAATCCAACTAAAACTTGGTGCGACTTACTTATCACAATGCAAATAGATTGGGCATCCAAACACAAACTAAACAAAACGTTCTTATGGGATGGTATACTTTGATTTTAGATTGATAATCACTGATATCGATGACTTTCAGGTTTACTGGTCCATTCTTGTGAAACAAATTTCTGTTGTCTTTCATGAAGACCCAAAATGTATTATGGATACTGGTGACAAATCAGAGCATAGATTTGTTAGTTGTTTCTCAATATCATTGCCATTGTCTTCATTCAAAATCCAACTAAGACTTGGTGCGACTTACTTATCACAATGCAAATAGATTGTGAAACAAATCTATTAAATGATTATGGTATTTTTCCAGTTAGAGGTGTTAGTTGTTTCTCAATATTATTGCCATTGTCTTCATTCAAAAGCCAACTAAAACTTGGTGCGACTTACTTATCACAATGAAAATAGATTGGGCATCCAAACACTAACTAAACAAAACGTTCTTATGGGATGGTATACTTTGATTTTTAGATTGATGATCACTGATATCGATGACTTTCAGGTTTACTGGTCCATTCTTGTGAAACAAATTTCTGTTGTTTTTCATGAAGACCCAAAATGTATTCTGGATGCTAGTGACAAATCAAAGCATAGAGGAGTATGGTTTCCAGGTGCAGTCCTTAATATCGCCGAATGTTGTCTGTTACCCATGAATTCCCCAAACAAACAGGATGACAGTGTGGCTATTGTATGGAGGGATGAAGCTCATGACAATTCTCCTGTTAATCATATATCGTTGAAAGAAATGCGAGAACAAGTAATGTACGGTTTGAATTATCAATCCCACTTCCTGTTTGGACAGTGGTATTAAATGATATTGAATTTTATTAGATGGAATTAACACCATTATTGCACAATGATTATGTCTGGAAATACCATGGTATTTCAGGGTTCAATCGCATGTCTGGGATCAAATTCTTCCCTTGGGAAATACACTGTCTTAAGTGAAGTCTGTGTTTGGTGGACCATGGAATTATAATCAACGGACCACATTTCATAACTGATGTCGGTCACCTGTAAGCATATGCAGCTTGAATGTAATGTGTAAATGTCACATATGAATGGCCAGCGTGGACAAAACACGTGCGTCAACGTGGGGCCCACAACTGTAGTGGATTTCGAAATCCACCAGAAATCCTACAGTATTTGCCCTTGGCATTGGAATTTGTGATGCTGGAATTCATCCAATCCTTCCTGTTATCATCAAACAATGGATGGAATTTGCATGAGACCCATGCGAATTCCATCCCGTGTTTGGAAATGACAGGAAGGATTGGATTAATTCCGGTGTCATGTCATCCAATCCCAACAGCAGATACTGTAGGATTTCTAGTGGATTTTGAAATCCACTACATGTATGGGCCTCACTTTGATGCATGTGTTTTATTCACGCCATCCATCCATATGCCTCTTTACATGTGACATTCAAGTTGCATATGCGTACAGGTGGCCAACATCAGTTGTGAAATCTGGTCCATTGATTATAATTCCATGGTCCACCAAAAGACGGGCTTCACTTAATACAATATTTTTCAAAGAAGAAGAATTTGATCCAAAATGTGGGATTTGACGGTCAAAATACCATGGTATTTCCAGACATGCAATCATTTTGCAATAATGGTGTTAATTCCATCTAATGCAATTCGATACCATTTAATCCCACATTCAAATCTTTCTCTTTCTGGATCCATTGTGATATTAGTTTCCTATGTATGCGCAGATAGTGAAAGAATTTGTCTTTGTTTGGATGCACAAACAAATTGGATTGCTACTATCCGTCTGTTTGATCAAGAGAATGTGAAGAAAAACCAAAAAAAAAAAAGCAATGATGTTTCTTGAAAGGCAATTCAATTTTGATTGTGCAACCAAACACACCCTTATGCAACTCATCGGCTTGAGCTTTTTGGCACTTGCATTTGAATCATATGGTTTACAGGTTGGTCGCTAATGCACTGGATGCAACATTCACCAAGGGTGATGCAATTGCAATCGACATGCCAATGACAGCCAATGCAGTAATCATATACTTGGCAATTATTCTGGCAGGAATGGTTGTCGTATCAATAGCTGATAGTTTTGCATCAAAGGAAATTGCAACCCGCTTGCGAGTATCTAAAGCAAAGGGCGTCTTGACTCAGGTGATTTCCACCCCCCCTTGATGGGTTTTTACTCAGGCTATTTTTCTCAATAATCTTTCCAAAATGGCACAAAAGCATAGCCTACTTTTTAGCTAGTTTAGAGCAATGGTGTAGTTATTTTAGGGTGTGTTTACTTGCACCAAATGTCATGAAATATTGCACCAAATTAGACTTAGGGCGTGTTTGGTTGCACCAAACATCATGCTGTTTCATGATTAATAAGTCTAATTATGTGCAAAATATCATGATCCTTCATGATATTTGGTTCAACCAAACAAACCCGATTAATCATGAAATATCATGATATTTGCTGCAACCAAACACCTTAACATATATAAATGCCCAAGGTAGCCAATATTTAGAATCTTGTGCCTTAAGTGCAATTCAACTTAATTTGTTTTGAGATAGATGTTATTTAGGCTAGCAATGGTCTGGCCCCATGCTTGGGAAAATCAAAATTTTTAATAGGCTGGCAGGCCTGGATCGCCTGGTAACTTCAAAACTTCAACCGAAATCCGTTGCAGGTGCAACAGCTGCCACCCGTCATGTTAGTTATGTCTTCGGGATTGAAGAAACTATTGAGTTTTGACATCAACAGATAAACAGCGAAGCTTCACTCAGATTTTCCATGTCTGTAATTTCCCTGAACTCCCTTATGTTGGTTGGAGCTTAACATTCAAGTGAGGGTGAAGTCTAACATGGAAATGGAATTGTTGCTCAGTATATGACCTTTTTATTTTGTATGGCATATTTCATTTTCTTGAATGCTTTCTCTAACTCATTGTTTGGTTGTATTTGTTTTTTGTGCAAATGATGCAGAGTATCAACAATGATGTGTTATTTGTTTTGTACATTTCAGGATTTTATCGCAAGAGGAGGAAGAAATTTTCCCCTATACAGGTAGGGCTTGTTCATCACTGTAGAATATTTTGCCACGTTACAAGGGGCAGACCCTGGTGGCACCAGTGCCACCATAAGCTTATGGTGGTACCAGGAAGATGTAGGACCCACATTCCAACCCGTCTGTCAGATGCGTCACCTTAGAAAACCCCTCGAGACTGAAACTCAGCCCAATTCAAAACTAAGGTGGGCAACAACAAAGGGAACACTCACTCTTTAATTTCAAGGGCCCACCTGAATCGCAATACAGCCTGAATCTTGGCATGGCCCTTCACCTGAAGTGGATTAAGGGTCTAAATGGCCTTGCTTATATATGGGCCACTCATGCTAATCAATGCTCTGGGTTCCCTCTCAATATGCTCCATGTGTTGCGGAGCATCAGAGTTTTGGATCGGGCTGATTTTTTGGGGTTTGCTAGTTTTCTTAGGTGACACATATGGATATGTTGGATTCTGTGAAAGCATCATTGGGACTGACATTTGCCTGGTACAACTGGAGCGCACCCCATGTTACAATATCACTTATCTTATTTGATGAATTAAAGTAATTGTATTATTTAATTTTGATCTTGAAAACCTTAGAATGGAACACTAGAATCAAACATAAAAAGAGCAAGTAGCCCTGGGCACTTACACAGGGTGATCATATCATCTCTTTAACAAATTCCTTCCATGGTTAGCATATCAGATGACAATACTGATATTATCCTTGGAATTAGGCCAAACTCAAATGTCAGGTGGCTATTATGTGACGATTTTACTATTTTCTTAGGCCAAACTCATGTCAAATGGCTATGTATATATGACAATCTCACTATTTTCTTATGTTCTTCTTGTAGCCGGGTCGTGGAAGATTGCCCATGTAAAGCTATTGTGATTCCTGTAGCTGGAAAGGATCTGGGAATTCAATTAAGGGAACATGATTTATCATGGAAGGATTTTTTATCACGAGCTGACCATCTTCCTAGGTAATCTAAAATACCTCACTGTCATTCTAGTTTATGGATAGAAGTGAACAATTTGAAGGCCATGTTGAATACTTGGGCTATGTCTAGATCAACATCAGTTGAGTTTCAGGTCAGATCTGAAACACATCAGATTCTGACTTGGGGCCAATAAAGCAGAAAGAACGAAAACAGACACGCCGTCCCAAATGCAAAGTGGATAGGATTACAATCCATTCCACAACATATAACAGCCACCCACACTAGATACCAAAATGGACTTTTTAAGCATTCTTGAGTAATTCACACTTCATTCTTATTTTTAGCTGATTTTCTATCTAATTTTGTCCCGTTTATGAATTCAACAATGTTCTATTTGCAGTCCAAATCACTATTCTCCAGTTTATCAGCCGATAGAGTCTGTAACTAATATACTTTTCTCTTCAGGAACCACAGGTAGATAATTTCCCACGTTCATATTTACCGCTATGTACAAGTTGACTCTTTTTTTCCTTCAACTGATTTTCTATTTCTGCAACTTCCTGTAGGAGACCCAAAAGCTATTCCATGGACCCATCTTTCTCCAATGCGAAGTGC
Organism: Magnolia changhungtana; assembly: GCA_030180095.1. Taxonomy (NCBI): domain Eukaryota; kingdom Viridiplantae; phylum Streptophyta; class Magnoliopsida; order Magnoliales; family Magnoliaceae; genus Magnolia; species Magnolia changhungtana. The sequence continues at coordinate 9,230,838 of JASAUF010000444.1, forward strand.
AGCTGATTCATGGGCACACATTGATACCCGGGTTGGAGATGTTTGTTGCTGGCCCACAAATTTAGGATGGGTAATGGGTCCAATTATGTTGTATGCATGCTTCTTAAATGGTGCTACTCTGGCCCTCTACCATGGATCCCCTCTTGGTCGTGACTTTGGCAAATTTGTTCAGGTGACAACTGCCAAAAATTATCGTTGCTCCAATTTGCAGAGTTTTCCTAAGCCCATGTGCATGCAAACAAAGGAAGCATGTGACATCGATCTTTTTAGATGACCTGGCCAAAACTCAGTGTAGTCCATACACATGCAGCTTACGTGTTTATAGTGAATGTGAACCGCTGCTGATGGTTTCTCTTAGGGCGCGTTTGGTTGCACCAAATATAATGAAATATCATGATATTTCATGATTAATCAGTCTGATTTGCTGCAAATTATCATGATATTGGGTGCAACCAAACACACTCTTAACTGTCCCTTTTTTTTTTTCCCGCTAATGTTTGGCTCATCTGATGAGTTGATCGGCATGATTCTTGGGCCAGGTCATCTATACAGCTGGGACCATGGCCTGATGCATGGATTGGATGTCCTGCACTAATGCTAGTTGGCAGCATGTGGGCTTAACAAAGTTCTGATTTCTATTGTTTACAACAAAGAAAATTTATTCTTTATTAAACCATTTAATTATGATTCTTGTCTCTTTGAAATATGTTTAGGATGCTGGTGTGACTATGTTGGGTACGATACCGAGCTTAGTCAAAGCCTGGAAGAGCACTGGATGCATGGAAGGACTTGATTGGACAAAGATTAAGTACTTTTGGTTTTGAACTTAAATTGTCGTTATTAACGTATGATTCCATAAAAAGAACTGTATATTTCTATACGCAGGGTTCTTGCTTCTACAGGAGAAGCCTCTAATGTCGACGATGACCTATGGCTTTCTTCACGGGCTTCTTACAAGCCTGTTATTGAATGTTGTGGAGGGACAGAGCTTTCATCTTCCTACATTCAAGGGAACTTGCTTCAACCACAGGCTTTTGGAGCGTTCAGTTCACCATCAATGTCGACAGGGCTGGTCATCCTCGATGAGCATGGGGTTCCTTATGTGAGAAATTCTTCTGGCTTATTGTGGTCTAGATGAATTATATGGTCCTTGATTCAAGGTATGGTGACCTCAGGTCCTTGGTTTGTACACGTTGGACCATGGTTGGGTGATCCCCGATGGGACAATCCTAACCCTTTGATTGGTGCCTGCAAATATACAGTTGAGAAAAAGAATCTGTGTTCCACATTCAAATGAATTAAGGCAAGGTATTGGATGGCTAGGATCTTCCAGTATGGGAGATCATGGATCATTGCCCACCCAGGGCAGAATCATCAGATGATTGGTCTATATCACTGAACCATGGGCCCCACTTGTGCAAACTGAAAACCTGTGGCTATCATGCATATCTTGGGCCAAGGATCATGTAATTCGTACCAGATTTTAATGTCTAGATTATATAGCTGAGTAGAAATTTAATGAAAGAAACTCCGTAACTGACATGACAGCCAGATGATCAACCATGTGTTGGAGAAGTGGGTCTATTCCCTATATATATGGGAGCGACTGATAAATTGCTGAATGCTGATCACGAGGAGGTTTACTTCAAGGGAATGCCGATGTATAGAGGAATGGTATGACAGTCTGGATACTTTTTTGTATTGCATTGGTTTGATCATGTCATAGAAAGATATTTGCTTATTTCGATGGGATACATTTCTGTAATTGTTACACCATATTTACTTGAATCCACTTTAATTATAATCCAACATGGGAAACAGCTCATAGAGTTATTATAGGAACATTGAGCCATTTTAACCCATGAATGCTTCAGCTTTTGTCTACCTTCCATTCCTTGGGAGAAATGACACCCAAACCACCTTGTATCCATGTCCGCTTGTTGAAACGGGTCTTTTCCATCACAATGCCAGCATAGTGTGAGCACTTACATGCCTCGTTACATGGGCGGATACATTTTTGGTACTGTATTTACACAGACTGGAACCATTGTCATGCATGCCTAACAAGTTCTTGAGCATCATTACTTTCACCCCAAGTTGTACATTGCATTTTTCAAAGAATTATGTTTTTGTGGTAGATTGCTTGTCAAAGGTGTCAGTAATAGCTCCAGAGCTTGGATTATAAACTTATTATTACATGATCTGCTATCTGTTGGCAGCAACTTAGAAGGCATGGAGATGTAATTCAGAGAACTGTCGGAGGATATCTCATAGTACATGGTCGAGCTGATGATACCATGAACCTTGGTGGTATCAAGGTAAATCCTGTTCTCCTATTCCTCTACTTTTAATTAGGCACTTAAATGGATAAGTTCTGAAACCTAAGGCCTGGACGGATTTCTGGCTATGCAGACAAGTTCAGTTGAAATCGAGCGTGTTTGCAACAGAGCTGATGAAAATATATTAGAGACTGCTGCGATTAGTGTTAAATCTGGAACTGGCGGGCCAGAACAACTGGTTATATTGGTGGTACTTAAGAACGGATCAAAGTGCAGACCGGATCTGCTGAAAACAAAATTTTCAAAAGCTATCCAGAGTAACCTTAATCCTTTATTTAAGGTATCTCTTGCTTTTCGTGTCCTTGGATTTATTTTTTTTCTTTTGCTTAATTCCAACCCATGTTCCATTCTAAAAGTTTCATATGGTAGGCCTAGACAAAGATCCAATAGAAAAAGGCCTGATGCATCAGGAAGGCTTTTGTGTCATGATTGCCCCAGTCCACAAAAGTGGGGCTCACAGCTTGGTGACCCATGCGATTGAATCTGATGGCCCCTACTGTGGATCTGAAATGCCCCAGAAATAGTCCAGATTGAATCTTTGGCCTTTTCTCCATACTGTTGTTATGTTTCCTTGAAACTGTCGAAGTGTTGATATGTGGGATGGGTTCTTCCAATCTGGCATATTGTTTAGAGCATCCCTCATCAACGATGTGGATCATCATATAGATGGTCTGGATTGCCAAACCATGGGGCCTAAGTGCACAGGCCTAGGCATCAAGATGCCTTTACCTGTTCTCATGCACCAGGAGCCTACATTTCTTAACAAAATAAGTACCAACCTTAAACATACAAACTTAAACTGATATGAATTCTTTTTCCAAATACACAGGTCAGTTTTGTCAAGGTCATTCCAGAGTTCCCTCGAACTGCTTCAAACAAGCTATTGAGAAGAGTTTTGAGGGATCAAATAAAGCAGGAGCTCTCAGTTCGCAGTAGATTATAACTGGCGATATATTTCATATTTGGGTGGTTTAAATTTCAACATGTTTTAATGCATGTCTTAGTTGAGAATACACACTCGATGTTCTCCTTCATGTAGGTAGTGTTTATATTTGTTATTTTGATGCTACTGTCCTGTGAGTTAAATCCCACAATAGGTAGTTGCAGAGACCATTCATATCTACATGAAGGGGCCCCAGTTATCTAATTTAATATTTCAATTAATAATGATGTAGCACGTTTTGCACCTGGGAGTTGGCCCTTCTTCGAAATAATGTAGTCTCTTTTGAGTTTCCTGCTTTTTTATAGTTAACATGGGACTAGAGCAGGATAGATCTCTAAATCCCTTGTTTCCTGCTTTTTGTAATTAACATGATATCATAGCAGATTAGAACCGTAAATCTTGTATGTTAAGATGCCCCCCTATTGTGGTTTGTTTTGACATATGCTATGTGCATTTGTTATTCCATTGGATCACTGTGCATTAGAAATTAGAATTATCGTCTCTTTTGTGTTTTGCTTTATTTTCTTCGACTCACTATCGATTGGGATTTAGCGACATTGTGCACATAGCTTGCTAGGAATTTGACTGCGTGCCCCACCAAACATTGTCTGATTCAACTCTAGCTTGCTTCTAAGGCATACTTCATTAAACTTAGTTACCAGGATATCGTCATTAACTTGGAATGGAGGACTTCAACCAGCATTGGAGCTTTTTCAGTGGATTGTTTCCCATTTTATCAAGCCTTTGATATTTTTTATAGGTGTAACTCACCCAGCTGCTGGAGTCAATCTTTCAGAGGAATATGGTAAGATCTTTGCATGAAGAAGAGCTACAATTGTGATGCATTAATTATAATGCTCCTTGCTGCCATGGACTTCAGTATCCTCTATAACTTCGAAAGTATATAATTCTTTTTGTTTACATAACCAAACTAATCAAAATTCCTCCATGACCAATTGTGAGAAAACTCTCCAGTAACCCTTAAAATCATAAATAGTTAAAAACTTTCACACACTAAGGGAGCGTCTGGATGGTAAGTTACTCAAGATTAGTTGCTTATGCCCCAAGTAACTTATTTTGATTTCTACTTATTAAATTGAAGTGATTAAGTAACTTTAAATAAATAAATAAATATTTATAATTAATCGTAAATATAACTTTATCTAAAATAAGTTACTTATCTGCTGCTATAAGTTTAAAAAAAAAAACAACTTATTTGGAGGTATCCAAACAGGCTCAAAATATGCCATTTACAACTTATTTCAATCACTGGTGATCATCAAGATCCATGATTATAATCATCATTGGGTTTCCAAGACACAACGTTGACACTGTCAAATTGTTGAGGAAATTTGTATTAAAATCCAAATAATTATTTGTATATTAATGTCTCTCTGCATTACTCTCTCTCCTTTTTAAAGCAAAGCATATCCGGATTGTGAATTTAATTGGAATAACTGGACACCTTCACATAGTTTTGTACTTGATCCAAACCTGACCATCTCACCCAACCTGAAACCAACTTATTATGGCAATAAGCCAGTCTCAGCAATAGTTCCCTAGGTTCTGGGCCTGGCTCTAATTTGGTTGAAAAGGCCCTCACCCTGGCTTGCTGTGTAAGCTACTTGTATTCACGCGTGAATTCGGATCAGATCTTCCATCAATCATGAGTCTAGTTGTGTAAGCTGCTTGTATTGGCGAAACATGACCCTCATAACCTTAAACTATTGATGTGTGGCAATAAAGAGTGTCTTTAAACTGTTCATAGAGGTGGCTTACTTGATGATTGGACTAGGCCAATGGGTCAGGCCCTATCCAGCTTTGACCCAAACCAAGACCAACCCAGAAACCAGACATAATTTCAAGCTAGGGTGCAGTCCTCTGGCTAAGTTTATGGGAGTTGGACAGCCTGACCTTGCTACCCGTGAATCCTCTCATGTGGTGGAGCTACCAGGTACAGCTATTATAGACCTTGATTGATTTTAGATGGCCATTCAATTCTACTGTAGCATATAAAGAGTGGGAAGCTCTCGATGACCCATTTGCAGCTTTTCCAAATGTGAGAGGCTGGTGGGGTGTAGAAACTGTATTATCTGCCGATGATCTCAGTGGGGTCCAAGCTTTTCAGGAACTGAAATTGCGTATAATATAAAGTCACAAGATATAATGTGATCCAATAAAAATGCCCTCTGAACGTTGAGTGATCATATTACTATTTTTCATGACTTTTATTAAAGGTAAACCATTTTTCACAAGCTTTTCGCATCCACCTTTCAACGTCAGACGTAGACCGGTGGGTGACTGGGTAACACCGGTCAGCTAAGTGGAGAGATGAGCCCGGTCGAATATGCATTAACCTAATAACTTTCAAGTATTCGTTTTTTTGTGGCCATGTCTGATACACATGGCGCAATCAAATCCCATCTCGTTGCAAATCACCATGCAATCTGCGTACTTCGGTGTCACCTGTGTTGGGAGGTGCGGGAGGTGAGCCCTCAAGATCTGATGGTCTACACGAGTTTTGGAATCCTCACAAAGCAGAAGATTAATGCTCCAATGGCCTGCCTATTTACTACTGGAGCAGATGGATCTATTCACACCTCTGATCGTACGGTATAAATGGCTCCGGATCATGATCTATGGATTAGATCGTTCCAAGGACAAGCCAAAATGGATTACTGTACATATTATATCTCTCTGTATACTTTCGGTATTTCTTATGATTAACTGCTTTTTATGAGAGAAAAGCTCATCTCTTTTATAGAAAATAATGAGAGATTCGATGAGACCAGGTCATATCCCTATCTCCCATCTAAAATCAAATTCAAAGTTGAATATGAAATATAACAAAAAAGAAGAGGCCGAAAGAAGCCTAAACTTATGGACCCACCCACTAGTGATTGCTCATCAATGGGCCCCACTGGCCTACATCCAACATCTCTCACTCAATCACACTGTGGGATAGGCACAAAAATTTGTCCATCTAACTCACCTAATAACAATCAAAGACCAAACATTGCAATCAAAAGAATCAATGACGTGGGATTAGCAGGATCACCGTAATCTTCTTACAGGTGCTTAAGTACTAAGTGACTACATAACTAATACTCAATAACTCAAGTTTTGCAATGCCTGTCCTAGTCCGCATGACCACATTGAATGGAGTTAACTCCCGATCTGAAGTACTTAGGACCACACTGAATGGAGTTAATTCCCGATTTGAAGTACTCGGCCCACATACGCACTCCCATCTAAAATCAAATTCAAAGTTGAATTTGAAATATAACTAAAAGGAAGAGACCAAGAGAAGCTTAAACTTATGGGACTCACCCACTAGTGATTACTCACAAGTGGGCCCACTGGCCTACGTCCAACAACTCGGCCTTAGAAGGCGGCTGTCCTATCGTTTTCTGATCTTTTTCTCTCCAAGGCGATTGCTGCCTGCGGCAGACCGCACGTGGTAAGAGGGCACACGTATAAGATCCAGTCCGCTCATCAAGGGTATCATCATATCTTCATGACCAAACGTAGGTCATTTGGCTTGCACGTGCGCCAAAACAGTTAAAAGACTGTTTTACCAACGATGGTCCGTATTCAATATGCTTGTGTCCCCATTCGAATCTGCGAACAATTTTCTGGCCAAGGGACATCGAAACCGGGCCCCGTGTGGTGAACGGCACCGATTTCTCGCACGTGCAACCTGTGCACGTCAGCAGCAAGAGGCAATTCTCTTGGAGACGATAAAAAGGAAAAATGAAAGAGAGAGAAAAAAAAAAAAAAGGCGTTCTTCCACAATTGAGTTTTGATGAGAGTTTCGAATGCTATTTGCTTTTATATACCATCACCGAATCCCAACAAAAACTTAAAATGGGAATATAAAAAATCCCATTTCAGAAACCCCACTACATCTGCTTCTTGAGAAAACACCAACACCCATTTACAAAAATTTAGAAGAAAAAAGGGATTTAGAAGCAGAGCAGAGCTCTTTATCTCTATCTCTATCTCTATCTCTATCTCTCATCAATCACGAACAGCGTGGGCGTGCCAGCAGAGGAGCATGGTGGCGCAGCGCCTGAGGATGTAAAATCTCGTCCTCTGCTGCTTCACGATCGTCAAGCATCGGTTCCCGAATCCCAATCCCGACGAAGAACCCTTCATCGTCCTCCTGCTGTTCAAAAGACCCGAGTATTGCTCGACCCCTTTCATCTCTCTCTCTCTCTCTCTCTCTCTCTCTCTCAAGAAAGAAAGAAAGAAAGAAAGAAAGAAGGATAATTGAGAAATGAGAAATGCGATTGAGAGGAGTTTGGGGAGAGACGGTTTTATAGGGGTAAATACGTCTGGCTTTTTGTGGGCGTGGGCCCGCTTCTAGATGATGGACTCAGAACAAAGGAGGCGTGCGGGTTCTTCTCGAAGGACGGCTGGATTCGATCCTATTTAACTCATTTCTTTACGCGGAGTAAGTTCGGTGCACCGGTGGAGTGTGATGGTTGATACACTGGCACTCAGAAAATTTACACACTTAATATATGTAACTCAAAATTAAACTATCCGTTTAGTGGACAATATCTTAGATGGTTTATAAGCTAATAAGAACAGTGAATCGAAGTCTTGAATGGACGATTGATGGATTTAGATTGGACGGTTGAAAGGAAAGTTATCAATGGTTCTATTCAGTAAAGAGATATCAGTTAATCACAGGCTACCTTCGTCGAATAAATCTGATTTGACTTCGACCTATATTCACTGGGCCAGTTGGCCTGTGGGGCTCATCTATGAAACATCAAACTCCGCCAGAGTATCAAATAATCGCCCGAGTATTTTTTATTTCTATTTTTCGACGGAAACACAGTTTTCTTGTATGGTTCAGATATCGGGGTGGACGGCACAAGTATGAGAGATCCGGGCCATTAATTAGGTAGTCCGCACTGTGAGCATGCCCACATACAAAAAATTAGGGTAGTAGACTTCTAAGCTGAACCACACATGTATGTTGAATTAGAACCGTTGGACATTGCCTCTAACTACCCTTCTTTTTTTTTCTCTTACAAGTTTAACCTGACTGACCAATCGGTCCATAGCATTCTCACAGTGCTGCTACCTGATGAATGGTCCAGATCTATGACTTGTGTGCCACCTGCACCTGCCCTGATCTTAAGAGTCACGTGTTTCCTCACCTGATGGGCTCCTCATTGAATCAGGATCCCTGTTTTCTGTAATGGATCCTCTCTGTAATAAGTTGAATTCTTTTTTGTACTCTGTCTACTGCATTATTATCAGAATGCAATGTACATAGCTACAAATGAAGAGGATCCGCACTAGAGTGCAACTTTCATGAAATCTACCCCGTCCATCACGTGCCCTGCATCATTTTAACCATTGATCCAAAAGAAAATCAAGCTCATCAAAAGCTAAGGCGGGCCGCACCACAAGATACGGTTGGGATGGAGTGATCACCATTAGTATTGTGTAGGACACACCGAGGTGTTTATGCGCCATCCAATCTATCCATTTGGCATTACAAAAAAATACAGTATTTTAAAACTTAGGCCTGTTTGGGCGGTGGGATTAGAAGGGATTAGGTGGGATGGGATTCATTTGGTCCTGAGCCAATTCCACTCCATTTTGAAAAGCTTGGAATTACATTAAATGGAATTGCATTGGGTCACTCAATGTTAGCAAGTTGTGTAGTCCCTCCATGATGTGTGGGCTATATCAACACCATCCACCCATTTATCAAGATTATTTTAGAGCATGGGCCAAAAAATCTGGTAAATCTAAAGGTCAAATGGACCCCACCTTAGAAAGCAACGGGGATTGAACACTCACCGTTGAAGACTTCTTTGGGGCCACATAAGTTTTGGATCTATCTCACTTTTAGGCTCATGCCATAAAATGAGGTTACAAAACAAATGAAGGGTTTAGATATAACACTTGTTATTCTCAATAATTTCAAACGATGGTGGGTATATCCATTCAATGTACCACCATATTATCAACAAAGCATGACATTAATCTCATCCAATGGCAAGAGGGAACCATCCCTACCATGAGTAATAATTATATTTTTTTGAATCCCATCCCACCTAATCCCTTCTAATCCCACCGCCCAAACAGGCACTCAGGGCTATACCATGTGAATTTAGATGTTTTAGGCATGAGTCATTTGGGGTGGCCCACCTTAGTGTTGAATCACCCTGAGTTTTGGGATCGACCCTCACGAGGGAGTGGCATGTGGTGATATGCGGCGTGGATTTCATGAACTTTAAGTCTTTTCTACCTCCTTAGTGAGAGTAACGTCGGTAGGTACCCGCACCACCTACCCAACTGTTTTCATTATCAAGAAGCGTAAGTATCAGATTCTGTTCTTCAATCTTCACCGCTGTCTATGATCGGCGGTCCATTGGTCACGATCAGGTGATCTGACAGGTTCCGAATAATCGTCAGCTGGGCTCTATTGTAAGAAACGATAAAGATCCTAATCATCCAACTGATGCTCTTTGGTGATGATCTGGACCGTCTAATTAGTGGACCACCTGATAGACGGCCCACATCCCAAAATCGTAGATATTTGGATTTAGCATTTTTCAGATCCACCGACGATTTTTCTGTTAATAGCCATTCAGATTGTGGCTAAGAGATTCAACGGACGTGATCACAATATAGTTTATGTGTCAGTGGAAAGATTGGACATCTGCGTCAGTGGGCGTAATGGTGCACCATGACGCCACAGGCCCTTTCACTTACCAGCAACATATCCATTAGGTTATTTGTCGGCCCACCGATGTCTACTGGGACTACCGATTACCTGCGACGAAGCAAGGTGACGCCACTGTGATATTTGGGTGAAATTTGTTGTATTTTGTTTCAAAATAACTATTAAAATTTTGATTTTTCAAATTTTCGGCTCCACATTTGAAAGTTTTGATGTTTTTAGAATGTAGGTTTTGTCCGCATCAAATTTGACAAAGTAAATTCTCTTATATATAAGATAGGTTTTTCGCCCTGGGCTTGAGCCCCATTCAGAGACATGTGAATTTAGTTTTGTACGAGTTATGACAATAGCTTTAATTTATACCATTGACCACACACGCGCGAACGCTCGCCGAGCCGAGTCCGTATTCATGTCCGCGTGTGCAACGGGACGAGCTGGGCTGGGCTGAGCCTTATAAAGGGTGCTTAATGCACTACTTCAGAGTCTATATAAGGACTTTTATTCCAGTTTCAAAAATACGAAAAATTATAAAACTCTCTCTGATACTGGGTAAGTGCCGGGTCATAATCGTTGTATCCTGGAGGTCGATTGATCTGAAAACCTGTTGAACTTGGGATGCTGTCCAAAGGCGACTCAATTCAATAAGCTTTCCTTCTCAAAAATTTATTTTCTTTTTTTTATTCTCAATTTTCTATAGTCTATTTAATTCAACCATATATTCTAACAAAATCCATCCCATCAACCCGTTTTGCCACTTCATTTTAGGATATGAGATTAAAAAAATGAGATAGGTAGAAAACTCAAGTGGGCCACATGCTGGAAGCCTTGGGGAGAGAGAACCTTTCTGAGGTACACCTTATGCTTATATGCCATGCAAATCGATCGTAAGGTTATTCCCACTTGGGTATTCTGATAGGGTAAAAATACTAGTATGATCCACGACTTCTGTGGTCCCACTTTCTACTGATGGCGTTAAATCCCCTACTATTTCCTGTCACGACCGACTTGAGTTTTGAATCTACCTCAATTTTTGTCTCATATACTAAAATACTAAATGAAGTGGAAAAATGGATGAATGAGATGAATTCCTCACAAATAGCACAGTGGGCACACCAAGCCTCGGAAAACAAGCACTTCCTACCCAGTGGTGGTGAAACGCCGCGGCGCCTCCCACACACGGGCTTCATTTTTCAATTATAAATATTGTTCATCTCATGGGACCCATAGAAGGGCCACACTAAACTGAATAAACTGCCAATTTTTTCACAAAAAGGGCGGTTGCCACGCTAAAGCAAGTGTTCCTTGGTTAACTACTGTAGACTATTTTACATAGCCCGTTTCTCTACAACTATTGTAGACTATTCTGCAATTTTGTTTGCTGTGTCCAATCCTAATGTTTGCATGACATCTAATCCGTCCATCATGTCAAAACTGTCATATTCTCCTTGGAACCGAAAATTCAGGTTAGTCATAGACTCAGATGGGCCACATCATGCATAATTATGCGAGAACCTCTAGAATCACATCCTGTGGCCCATGGAGTTTTGGAATGGCCTGACATTGGGGTGCCACTCATCCTAATGGGTGAATTTTATGAATGGCCTGGATGTCATAAATTAGCCCCACAAACGATATGAATGGTTTTAATGGTGGGTTCCCCATCCCAACCGTCGCCTGTGGTGCGACCCACGTAGGTTTTGGATCGGCCTGATTTTGGCGACAATGAAACTGAAGTTATGCACCTTATGGCTTTGGAGGAAGTGGATGTGGGCCCTACAACAGGGTGGGCCATAGGCAAATAGTAAAATGTGTTTATTTTACAATGGTTGCAGAGGAACTGGCCTCTTTACATAATGCTATAGGATGCTGTGACTAGGATGATGTGGGTGCCCTTTTTTAGAATGGGTTAATTGGCCATCAGCATTATTTTTCATTTTAGGGTGCATGGTAGCGGTGGACCACATGGACTATTATAAACCATGACAATATAAAGATATAGTTGTTACTAGTCGCGGAGATAAGGTATATTACCTTTCATCCATGATGTATGGGGTAAAGGAAAGGGATGGTGGGGCCATTAACGCATGATAAAAAGTGTTAATACTTAATATAGTCTAAGAGAAATGTTCACATACAATTTTATATGGTATGTTTCGATTCAACTTTTTTTTTTTTTTTTTTCCACCTGTGTCACTGCAGTGGTACATTAGAGCTGTGAGATAGGTGAGCCTATGTCTACACGGGGCTGGCCGTAGTTCACGATGCTAAGTAAGAAGCTGTCATGTATTGTCACAATATATCGGATGTCAAGAGGAAAACTGTAACAATCCGTTGCAGGTGTTTATTTATTCTCTACTTAGTTTAGTTTTTTTTTTATTATTATTGTACTTTTCTTACTCTAGTTAATAAAATCCACAATCAACCTTACGTACTATCATCATTTAAAGAGAAATCCTTACCTTAGTGCAAAAATATTCCATTCTGAAAAGCTAACCCTCCCTTTCTTTAAATTGCCTGATCACTATAACAATTGGTATTTGAATCGTATGGCCAATTTTTACTGATCTGGTCGTAATCCAGCTACCTCAGTAGCCGGGTCGTAAGCATTCAATCAATTCGGGTTAAATACAACTCTGACATGCCCGAAACAAATTTAATTGCACATGTTCGACCAAATTAAGATTGTTCATAACAGGTAGTCATATGTTTGAATTAAACAACATCATAAATATTACCTGGAGCAAAAATTGAAATAATTTGCTCTAGTGGGTCATAAATGCACACTGATTGAGTTAGATTATCAACTATCCATTAATTCCATCGATTGAGATTACATTATGGTGCCCTGCTGTTGTCGGAAACGCCGATGGCTTTGAACCGTCAGAGATAAACACCGACGGCTTTAAACCGTCAGCGAACAACACCGTTGCCCCTGACCCGGCTACCGTTACATATTGGGGAAGTAACACCGACGGTTTTTAGCCATCATTGTTTCTCTGTTTTATTATTATTATTATTATTATTACTTTTGACATGGTGAAAAAAAACGTAATTAAATGATTGTTTTTCACTTTTATTAAAGACATACCATTCGATGGGCACACGCAACTTGTTTCATTGGGCCACCTAAAGGTCCATTTAACCCTGGTCAAACAGGCTTTTGCATCACCCTCCTGCATTTGACGAACCGGTTGGTGACTGGTGGCTAGGTGGTATTGGGACATGGTAGGGTTTGATTAGGCCACGTTAGATGAGCCTCCTCAGGCAGGAACATGTTTTGCGTGACCATCTCACATGCGCATGGCCCAATCAAATACCTTGTGTCCCAAATCACCATGCAATACACATTGGACAGGACGTGGATTTCCTGCTAAAAGGAAGTTCCTGTGCTAGAAACTTAGGTGGGGCCACCCATGATGTATTTGAGAAATCTATCGTACATTCATTCTGTGAGCTCATTTTAAACTTTAGACTAAAAGTGAGCAAGATCCCGCACTAAAGGATAAGGTAGGCAGGGAAATTGCTACTATTGAAACATCTCAGGGTCGACAATGATGTTTACATTGCATCCATACAATTCATAACATCATTCCAATTGGGATGAACTGAAACATAAACATTAGACTGATTTTAATGTGTACGTTCAATTCTCAAGTTTTAGTCCCACTTGAGTCTTGGATTTAGATCATTTTTAGTCCCATGTTCTAAAATGAGCTCAAAAAATAGATGGACGTAGTGAATTTCTCACAAACATCAAGGTGGGCCCACTTAAGTTTCCAGCACATGAACTTCATGCCAAATGTCCGGATTTCCTGTTAAAGCCTTTCATAAGAACTTCGGGACTAGATGGGGCCCACCGTAATGTTTGTGTGAAATCCACTCCGTCCATGTCTTTATTTCAGGGTACGGGACCAAAATGAGCCTCTACACAACTCAAATGGACCAGACGAAAGGGAAAACTGGGGGAAGAAATTCCTACAGTTGAAACCTTCCTGGGTTCCATCTTTTTATCCCATCTAAACCGTTTATAAGTTAATTCTCACTGAGATGAACTGAAAACACAAAAAATTAGCCAAATACAAAATTTCTGTGGGCATATTAATATTTCAATGGTGTCGTTCAATCCACACTATTTCCTCTCGTGTGGCCTACATGAGTGTTAGAGCCGGCTTATTTTACCCCTAAATTCCTAAAATTAGCTCGCAAAATGATGAACGGAGTGGATCTCACACAAACATCACGGTGGGCCTTTCCTAGCTTCCCAGGCAGGAAGTTCCTGCGAAGACCTTACGGAGAAAATCCGCGCCCATCCACATCTTTCCGCGTCACGTTGACACGGCCATCAATGGCGGCTATCCCATCGTTTTCTGGCATTTCTCTCCAAGGCGAATGCTGCCCGCAGCAGCTCACACGTGTCAAGGGGCACACGTATAAGATCCATCCGCACATCATCGGTATCCCATCTTCATCGCCAAACATAGGTCCTTTCACTTGCACGTGCACCAAAACAGTTAAAAGACTATTTTACCAACAGCGGTCCGTATTCACCAACCGTATCTGCGTGCAATTTTCCAGCCAAGGAGCATCAAAACCGTGCCCCGCGTGATGAACGGCACCGATATCTCACACGTGCAACACGTGCACGTCAGCAGCTCGGACGGCAAGTGGCAATCCTCTTAGAGATGGAAAAAAAAAAAAAAAAAAAAAAACGTACTTCCACAATTGAGTTTTCATGAGAGGTTCGAATGCTATTTGCTTTTATATACCATCACCGAATCCCAACGAAAGCTTAAAATGGGAAGATAAAAAATCCCATTTCAGAATCCCCCACTACATCTGCTTCTTGAGAAATTTAGAAATAAAAATGGATTTTTAGAAGCAGAGCGGAGCTCTCTCTCAATCACGAACGGCGTGGGCGTGCCAGCAGAGGAGTATGGTGGCGCAGCGCCTGAGGATGTAAAATCTCGTCCTCTGCTGCTTCACGATCGTCAAGCACCGGTTCCCGAATCCCAATCCCGACGAAGAACCCTTCATCGTCCTCCTGTTGTTCAAAAGACCCGAGTATTGCTCGACCCCTTTCATCTCTTTCTCTCGACCTCTCGAAAGAATGAAAATTGAGAAATGAGAAATGAGATTGAGAGTAATTTGGGGAGAAACGGTTTTATAGGGGAAAAAACGGGCAGCAGAATATGTGGGCTTTCTTCGGGTGTGGGCCCCGCTTCTAGATGATGGACTCAGAACAATCGAGGCGTGCGGGTTCTTCCAGAAGGACGGCTGGATATGATCAGATTTAAGTGATTTCTTTACAAGGAGTAAGTTCGGTGCACTGGTGGAGTCTGATGGTCGATACTCTGGCACTCAGAATCTTTACACGTGCAATATAGGTAACTCAAATTAAACCGTCTATATGGTATCTCCTATGATTTATAAGCTTATAAAAACACTGAATTAATGTCGTGAATGGACGATTGATGGATTTAGATTGGACGGTTGACAAGAAAGTTATCAACGGTGCTATTCAGTAAAAAGATGTCAATTAATCAGAAGCTACTTTCGTCGAATAAATCTGATTTGATTTTAAGCTATAGTCATTGGGTCACTTACCTTTGTACGTCCAACTAAGTTGGCGTGTGGGGCCCATCTAGATACATCACACTACGCCAGAGTATCAAATAAACGCCCGGGTTTTTTTCACATTTGTTGGAAACACAGTATGCTGGTCTACTTCAGATATCCGGGCTGACAGCATACGTGTCAGAGATCTGAGCCATTAATCAGGTAGTCCTGTGAGCATGTCCACGTAAAATAAATCAGGATAGTAGACTTATAAGCTGAATCACACATGCATGTTGAAATTGGACCGTTCCGTTGGATATTGCCTCTAATTGCCCTTTTTTTCAAACCGGTCCATGGCATTCTCACAGTGCACCCTACCTGATGAATGGTCCAGATCGATGACTTGTATACCACCTGCCCTGATCTCAGGCGCACATGTTTCCTTACCTGATGGGCTCGAATCACGATCCCTGTTTTCTGTAATAAAGCGAATTCTTTTTTATCCTCGCATTATCGGATACATTGTACATAACTATATATGAAAAGGACCCGTGCTGGAGTGTAAATTTCATAAGATCTACTCCTTCCATCGTGTACGCCGCATCATTTTAACCATTGATCCAAAAGAAAATTCATGATTATCCATAACTAAAGTAGCCCATGCTACAGTATAACAGTTGGGATGGAACACCCACCGTTGATTTTGTGCAGACTCACCGTCTGTTTATCTGCCATTCAATATATTTATTTGTTAGACCTTGTAAGGATGAAAGAATCATAAAAATAAAAAATAAAAATTACAGTATTCTAAAACTTGTGTGAGTCATACAAGGTTAATTTAGGGGGGTTTTGGGCGCAGAGTATTAGATGGAATTAAGAGGGATAAAATTGGGTAGGTACATTTCCATGCAGCATTGGGAGACGATGGGATTGGGTGGGATGGAATTACAGTTAGTCCGGTTAAGAATCCCTGTGGATTTTGAAATCTATTATACATGTGGGCCCTACGTTGATGCATATGTTTATCCACACCGTCCATTCATATACATCATTTACATATGACATTCGGGTTATACATGTGTATAAGTGAGCAACATCTTTTGCAAATTTGGCCTATTAATTACAATTCCATGGCATACCAAATATTATTTTGCTTAATCTTGTGTTTTCCTAAAATTTTTATCTCTAATATGGATTGGATGGCTACAATTACATGGTATTTCCCGACACGCAATAATTGAGTAATAATCTCATCTAAATACCATTCAATACGATTCCATTCAATGAACCAGACACGCCGAGTTTTAGGGTCAGTTTGGGCAGTGGGATTAGAAGGGATTAGGTGGGGATGGGATTCATCTGGTCCTGTGTCAAATCCACTCCATGTTTAGGAAGAATGGAAATGCTTGGAATTACATTAAATGAAATTGCGTTGGGTCCTTTGCCAATTTCACTCAATGTTTGGAAAGTTGTGTAGGTTCCAACATGATGTGTGGGCTATATCCACACCATCCACCCATTTATCGAGATTATTTTCGAGCATGGGCCAAAAAATCAGGTAAATCTATTGCTCAACTGGATGCCACCATAGAAAGCAACCATGATTGAATATTTACCGTTGAAAACTTCTTTGGTGCTACATAAGTTTTGGATTTATCTCATTTTTAGGTCCATGCTATAAAATGATGTTACGAAACAAATGAACAGTTTAGATATAACACATGTGTGTTATTCTCAATAATTTTAAATGATGCTGAGTATATTCATTCAATATACCACCGTATTATCAACAAAGCAGGGAATTAATTTTATCCCATGGTAACAGGGGACAACCCCTGCCATGAGCAATATTTTGTTTTTTGGAATCCCAATCCCACCTAATCCCTTCTAATTCCACCGCCCAAACTGACCCTTAGATATAAATCTTTTGGGTGGCCCACCTAAGTGTTGAATCACCCCGATTTTTTGTATCAACGCTCAAGATGGGTTGATGTGCGGCGTGGATTTCTTGCACTTTAAGTCTTTTCTACCACATTAGTGGAAGTAGCGTCGGCAGGTACGTGGCGCCCCGTGTCCAAGTGTTTTCCCATCAAGAAGCGTAAGTATCAGATTCTATCCTTCAATCTACCCATCATGAACAGGTGATCTGACAGGATCGGAGTATTCGTCAGCTGGGCCCTATTGTAAGAAACGGGACAGATCCTAATCATCTAATTGATGCACTTTGGTGATCATCTGAACCGTCCAATTAGTGGTCCACCTGATAGATGGCCCTCAGACCAACAATGGTAGAGATTTAAATTTGGTAATTTTCAGATCCACCACCCATTTTTCTGTCATTACCCGTTCAGATTATGGCTAACAGATTCAACGGACGTGATCACAGTATGGTTTATGTGTCGGTGGAGATGTTGGACATATGCGCCAGTGGGCGTAATGGTGCACCATGACGGAACAGGTCCTTGCACTTACCCGCAACATACGCTTATTGGTCGGCCCACCAATACCTGGCACACGTGGACGCGGATTACCTCCGACGAAACTAGGTGGGGGCGACTGTGATATTTGTGAGAAATCCAGCCCGTTCGTCGGTTTTGCCACCTCATTTTAGTACATAGACGCACATAGAAAAACTCAAGCGGACCAGAGGCAGGAAACGTGCGGAGGGAAATCTTACCGTTAAAAACTTTTTTGATGTCTACCCTTTTTTTATATATATATTTTGTGCAAACCGTTCATAAGGTTATTTACACTTGGGTAAACCCAAAGCAAATAGAAATAAAATTAAAAATTAAAAATTAAAAAAATAAATATTAGCCTCATCCGCAACTTCTGTGGACAATGAATTTTTCAACGGTAGGCGTTCAGTCCCTATTTTTTCCTGTCTTGGGTTTTGGATCTGCCTTATTTTGTATATCATATCCTAAATGCGTTGTAAAAACGGATGGATGGCATGGATTTCTCACATACATTACAAGGGCCCCACCTAGCCTCCAAATGCAAGACTCCCTAAGTTCCGCGTCCCCCATACGGGTTCCATTTTTCAGTTATAAATATCGTTCGTCTCATGGGACCCATGGATGGGCCGCACCAAACTGAATAAACCGTATATTTTTCACAAAAAGGGCGGTAGCTACACGGAAGCTAGTGCTCGTTTCCTTGGTCAACTAAAGAGATTTAAAAAAATCTACGGCGCAAATTACAGAGCCGGTTTCTCCACGACTACTGTAGTTATTCTACAATTTTGTTTGCAGTTCTTATGTATGCATGACATCCACTCCGTCCATCATGTCAAGCCTCTCATATTCTCATTGAAATAAAAAATTCGTAAGTTACTTATGTGTGCGCGCTTAACATCCACTCCGTCCATGCGTCACGCCTCTCATATTCTCCTTGACATCGAAAATTCAAGCTAAGTTCCTTATGTATGCTTAGGGGTCGTTTGGCACTGTGGATCGGAGGGAATTTGAGTGGGTTTTCATATCCTCTTGTTGTTTGACAGCATGTAATGGGAGGTTTCCAAATCCTTTTGAGGGAGTTTGTAATCCACAGCAAGAGCTTGGATTACCTCTAAAATCATTTCAATAGTTGCAGGAGGTGCAACATATGTCACTATAAACTATCATTCTATTGGGCACATGGCTCACTAATGATGATCAGCACCGTCCAAACATTGTCCGTGTAAATCAGTAGCGTTGTCCAAACATTATCCAGCACAATCCAAACATTGTTCATGTAAATTAACGATTAAAAATTGTTGATTAGTCACTCAGACATGATCTTGTGCTTGTGGCTCATCTGAGATTTAGAATTTCATTGGCAAAACATATATTTCAGCAGGCTTATCAAAACCATTGCATCAAAAATTATATATTTCACTAATTAAAGATATTAAAATTAATATAGTGATTAAATTCAAACTCCCACAAATATACCATGCTCAAGTACTTCTCGATTAAAGTTGATTCACACTTCACGGTGCCATTTCAAATCGGGGCTTCTGAATCTAGGAGGTTCCAAATCCATGCTCTCAAAAAGGCCCTTAACATCCACTCCGTCCATCGTGTCAAGCCTCTCATATTCTCCTTGGAATAAAAATCCCAGAATGATCATAAACTCAGGTGGGCCACATCATGCATAAAACCTCTAGAATCACGTGTTGTGGCCCATAAAGTTTTGGAATGACCTGATATTGGGGCTGTCATTCATCTTAACGGGGGTGCATCTTATGAATGACTTAGATGTGATACATTCATCTTGACGGGGTGCATCTAATGAATGTCTTAGATGTCATACATTCATCTTAACGGGGTGCATCCCCATCCGAACCGTTGCCTATGGTGTAACCCACCTACATTTTGGATCGTCGACAGTGGAACTGAAGGTATGCACCTAATGGCATAGGAAGGGTGGGACCACACACAAATAGTAGAATACGTTTATTTTATAGTGGTTGTAGGGAAACCGGCCTCTTTAGAGAATGCTATGACTGGGATGATGTGAGTGCCCTTTTTTAAATGGGCGTAGTGGCCATCAGCACTATTTTATCATTTTGGGGTGTATCGTAGTGGTGGACCACATGCACTACTGAAAGCATAACAATATCTAAAAATGTAGTCGTTACTGGTCTCTGAGTTAGGCTGCCTTTCATCCATCATAAATGGAGAGAGATAATGAGCCAAGAAAGCATGATAAAAGGTGTTAATTTAGTCTAAGAAAAATGATCACCTACAATGTTGTATGGTATGTTTCAATACAACTTTTTTTTTCCAAGTGTCACTTTAGTGGAACATTAGAGCTGTGAGGAAGGTGGGCCTTAGTAAGGAGAATACCTGGAGTGAAATTTGGAAATATCGGCTCATCAGGTGGGTTACAAACGTATACCATTGAGTCAGACCAGCGGCTATCCACTGATTCCAACGTTGTTTTAGACTGCGTTATAAATAGACCATCATGGTTTTCACCTCAAGGGTTTTTTACAACCTGGCCCACCTTTTGCATGGCTGGGATGTTATATTGGACGTGAAAGTTAGTATCCTGAAGTGTATGGGACCATTTCTGGCATGTTTTACTAAAAAGGGCCGGATCCACTGCAAAGATTTACAGAGTAGGCATTCTCCACGGCTAGAGATGTTGGTACGAAACAGTTCAAAATCCGGGCCGAGACCTACCCCAGGCCCGGCCCATTGATAGGCGTAATCCGAAGTAAAATATCTATTTTTAGATGTTTTGAGGCATATCTTCCCAAGATGTACTCTCATTTCCTAAGGCCCACCTGTACTCAACAGGTATATTTCAAACCGTACATATGATCAATCACCTCATTCTCACTAACTTCTTAAAAATCAATCTAACCCAAAATATGAGAGTGATGGATCACATGTGTAAGTTTTGGTGGTAGGCGTCACGCTTTTTAATTTGTTCATTGTTTCATATAGCGTGGTCCACCTAAGCTACAGATAATGTTAAATTTTGGAATGTATGGCTAACACAGTGCGATAATTCAGATGCACGATTTGGATTCTACTTAGAAAAGACAATGGGCCTCGCACAACTCTGGTACAAGAAAACAAAAAAACCCACGAAAGTAGGAAAAAAAGGCCAAAATTAATTAATTAAATAAATAATAGAGACTATAGAAACATTAAAGAAAACATGATAAAAATCCGAAAGACCGAAAAATACGGAGACACGTCCGTGAACATTTAAAAAAACCTGGAACACCACCCAGAAACACAGGAAACATATAGATATATTAAAATAAAAGAAAATAATAATAATAATAATATAACCAAGAAACACTCAAAACACACGAAAACACCCGAAAATGCTAAGAAACATTAATAAACAGCCACAAATATTTACAAAACATAAAAATATCCAAAAATAAAAATAAAAAACGCTCCTAAATTATGAAAACACCGGGAAAAAAAGTAAAAGTAAAAAAGGCACCATAAACATTTAAAAAATAAAAATAAAAAACACCTGCTAACACCCAAAAACATAAAAAAATAAATAAAAATATTTAAATAAAAAACCAAAGACACTAAAAAATAAAATAAAATTTAAAGCATCAAGAAACACAGAGCACTAAGAAGTATCATAAATATCCTGAAATACTTAAAAAAAGAAAAAAAAAAAAAAAACTAAAAATATCAAGAAAACCCTAAAACACTAAGAAATATTAAAAAATATTCATAGGCACCCAGGAACTCTAAGGACAGTTAGATGGAGCAGAGCTCAGATATGAACAGTCGATTTGACCAATCTCGAAGATCAATGATCCAATTGGGTCGATTTCAAAGATCAGCCATCTGTTTGAACTTATCTTGAAGATCAATGGTTTGATTGAAAATGGATCTTCAAATATCAAAGATCAATGGTCTAATAGTACAGGCGTGTAAGTATTGTATGACTAGGTATGTGTGCAACATGTCAATTGCCATGCATTCAAGTTGTGTAGGGGCTACCATAATGTGTGTGAGTAGCATATCTGATCATTTTCCCATTTGATGCACCCAAGGATGTTGGCCATAGATTCAAAGAGCCAACGTGATCCAGGTGTGCCACATCAAAGGGAAAAATGTGTACAAACTTGGATATAAATGGATGGTCCACTTTATTTTTTACTTGTTCGTCCGAATTTTAAAACATTCCAATATTTAGGCCGGCCATAACAAATGAATATACAAGGTGATGCGTTAATCCTGTGATGTGCCCCATCTAAGTTTTCAATAGGGATGATTCATAGGATGTACGGCTCATATGAGGAGTCTAACCTGATGAATGGTCTGAATTCTTTGTAAATATTAAGGGTGGGCCGCACACATCTAAAACGTATAGCAACTACCATCCAGTCGAATGCATGAAAACTTTTGATTAGCTGGCATCCTCCTTGAATTAACTAGTAATTGCATACGTGGCATTCAAGTGAGTCCAATTAGTCAGTTCGAATTATGGTAATCGGTTTAAATGTATGATGAACCAAAAATTACACTTAAATGCATTTCTGACCATTGGATCGGTGAACATTTATTGGATGGTTTAAAATGAAAATATCCCTATTTCAACAATCCAGTGTTCACAAATCAGAGCTTATGATTGCTTAATCAATCTGATTTTTCGAATGCAGTCTGTTTAAATTAAGTTAATGCATGCCACTCATGAAGTTCTAGGTGCATTCGCATCAAGTGTCATACGTTGCATGAGTATCATATAACTCCCCGCTTTCTAAAGATACAGGCAAATGAGTGAATGACATATCATTCCTCTTTTTTTTTTAATACATAACAGAACTGATTACCTACGGGCAAGGTACCACAAGTTGTGGTACGATGCCATCTTTCCCGCTAAATGCCGATTGTGAAGGACGTCAGTACCATTAAAATGGTAGGCCCCATTACGTAGATCACCTGGACAAAAATCAGGCCTTTCATTCGTTCTGTGTTTTCAGGCTTTGGCGCCAACACATCAACGGTCTGGATTACGTATCCATGGCTCCCACTGAAGACCAGAGCATCCCGTGCATATGTGCGGGATTTTGCGTCCCATAGACCCTGATTTTGCTTTCCATACACCCAACGGACTACCCACCCTTTTTTACTTCGAACCTATATTACCGACACAAATTTAGAAAGATAAAAATACACCTGCTTTTTTAGCTGTTGTACGAAGTAGGGGGATTTTCATATGAAAAACTTAGTCCATGCACTAAAAAAAACTTACTTCCCTGCCTTAAAAATCGACTTTTGGCGAGATAAGTTATCGCGGGCGGCCAAAAACAAAACATCTACGGTGCTAATTTTTTCCGTGCATATCTTCCGATCGAGTATTCTAAAAAGTTCTTCAATCGAAGGCAGGGTGACGACTTCCGACTTTTTTCCTTCCTCTAGAAGGCATAAAACCACCAACAGCATGAGAGGAAAACTTTGGTACTCTGGCGGAGTGTTATAGATGGTACGCAGGCACTTAAAAACAATTAAAATTGCATTTGTGTCATACAATTAAATCAAATTAAAATGCCCCAAAATACGATTCATGAACCAAAAATTAAGCTTATGTAATCATCCGAATGTCGGATTGGGACATGCAGTGGACGGTTTTAAATGAAAAATATCTGACGGCCTGTTTCAACAAACATGTGTCCACAGATCAGATGCTAAGATTGTTCAACCAATCTGATATTGGGACTGTGTCCCAACAGCAGTAATTTACCCAATTTGGTTGGTTTAATTTGAGTTAATATATGCATCGTTTATAATTTTATGAGTGCCAGCGTAAGAAGCGTCAAAGTCCGCCAGACTATCAAATATCTCCCAATAGCAAAAGAGACGCCCTTGGTTTTGTACGTATGTGGTTAGTGTACAACCGTGACGCATGTTAGCGTGGTGTGACACCATTTCATTTGTCTCGCGTGGAAAATCGATGTGGAATCATCGTCAGTTCTCAATGTGGGGCCCATGCTGACTAGGACAGATTCCTAACCCATTCATGTTTGTCTAAAGACAGTGTCGTATCCCAAGTCCAAAGTAAGAATAGACAAAGTGAGGTAATCTTCCACCTTGGACATTTGGTCATGACTAGAGGGACCCACATTTCAGTAATCGAGACCAGTGACTCGTCTCATCCTACCATGGATGGACCATCCCTTAAAATATGTCTAACAAGAAAATCTTATACGCTATTCTTAGGATTTTTCAATTAAATGTGGACCCCTTTTCTATTTTAACTTATTATCCGCCAGAAATTGAAAGGTTTGGATTGTTCTGGCTAGGATTTTAGGGATCTGGATTACCAAACAATGATATTGTTCTAGAGCGTTGATATTTAATAAGGAGGAGATGGTAGGTAGAGTTGTACACGAGTCTAGTTAGCCCGTTAACTCACACGGATCGGCTCGACTCGAATCGAAAATGTGTTTGAACCGAGTCAAGCCAGTTTCAATGAGTTTGAAACATTTAAGTTGAGTCCAATATGGAACTACCTCGACTTGACTCGGCTCGATATTGAGCTTGACTCGACTTGGTTAGGCTCTAATCGATTTTTTAGTCGGCCATATATAGGTTTTTTTAATTAAAAAAATCCTTACCCATTCGCTCAACCATAATCCCAACGGCCAGCACCTAAATCCTAATATGTTCGCTCAACCCTAGCTCGTTCACCCAAATCCTCTCGGGCATCCGTTCGTCCAAATTCAAACCAACTATTTGATGAAATGACTCAACCAAGTATTGATTGATGGCAAGGAAGGTATGTATGTGAAACAAATACCCATTTTCCTTGATTTTCATGTTGCCTACAAGGTGTTTGATGAAATACCTGTAAAAATTGTTGCTGTTGTTTTACAAACAGTGAGAATTTGAGATGCAGTCCATGTGTTTGTGAAAATGTCACAGAGCCAAAAACTCGGCTGGAATTGACCCGAGCTATAGACCAAACTGAGCCGAGCTGGCCAGTCAAGCTCGAGGACTGACTCGAATCGACTCATGTACACCTCTAAATTGGTAGGTAGAGCCGGAACCCGGAAGAGCCCGTTGCTCTGCAACACACGTGGTAGCAATATGCTTCGGTGAATGCTGTCTGAGATCTAGCATGGATGGCCCATATTTCAAGAATCAGACAACCATGTCTATCACGTATCTCCAATCCCACGCGATGAATTTTTGCCTGTTTACTATTTCATACTTCTAGACAATCAATGTCCATCACATATCTCCAATTCCACGTGATGAGGGCTGTCTGAGATCTAACTTATGTGTTTTTATCCAGTCTGTCCACTAATTTTTCAGCTAATTTTAAGACATAAGTCTAAAACTGTAGCAAATCTAAAGTTTGAGTGAATGGCACCATACCACGAAAGCAATGGAGACTAAACACTAGGGCTGAAAGCCAGGTGGGTTGGACCGGGTTGGTGCTCAACCCTAACTCAATCCAAGGTTCCTATACCTCAACCCTAATCCAACCCAACCCAACCCAACCCAACCCAACATTAGGTTAGGAATTCTCAACCCAAGCCCAACCCAAGTGGGCTCGGTCGGGTTAGTCAGCTAGGTATACACTAATATTTTTGCTATGACATTAGTCTATTATATTTTCAATACATGTTTTATCTTTTGTACCTATGATTTTATTAATTATATATGTAGTTATTTATCATAAATAGGTTTATTTTTTCTAAACAAACAAGCTAAATTATAGGATAATTGCTCCTTTAAAAGTCGTGTTATCTAGCACACAATTTATGTGGGAGAGAGAAATCCGACGACGTTGGAATTTCCTATGCCTTCAACAGAAACAATTTGCAATCAATTATAATTTATAAGGAACTTATATACCGATCAGGTTTAAGTTGGGTCAGGCAATGCGAGACCTTAACCCAAGCTTAACCCAAATTTTATCGGTTGGTGTTTGTATAGCTCAAGCCCGAGGCCAAACCCGATACATCCTGCTAAAGCCCAACCTAATGTTAGGTTAGTCACAGGCTGGTCGGGTTGAACCCGCCCAACTCTTAGCCCTACTGAACACCCACATTAAAACTTAGTGGGAGCTATACAAGTTTTGGATCAAGATAATATTGGGTGTGAATTGGATACTACCTCACCAGAACCTAACTAGAGACAAATGATTCTATTAAGGAATCTATTGGAAGCCACTATGATGTATATGTTTTATCCGCATAGTTCATTCATGTTGATAAATCATTTTAGGAGATGAGCCAAAAAAGAGGCAGATCTAAGGCTTAAGTGGACCATAGCACAATGGGCCCTTTTAGGGCTCATGACTTAAAATAATCTTTCAAAATAGATAGACGGCGTGGATAAAACATATACTTCACAAGGGATCCCATGAAGCCCCTGACAGAACCATTCATCTCTAGCTAGGTCCTATCGAGAGTGGTACCCAATCTGCATTCAATGGTATTTGTGTTTTCTCTTCATCCAAGTGTGCATGACCTTATGAATAAGTTGGATGACAAATAAATAGCATAGTGGGCATTTTTATTAGATTTTTTTAGCTAGTTTGAAATGGCGCATTTGGATATCACTAAATAAGTTACTTTTTCTACTTATAGCTGTAGATAAGTAACTTCTTTACTTAAGGTTACTTAATCACTTTAGCTTAATAATTAGAAACTAGCTTATCTTAAGTAACTTAAGATCCAAACACCCCCAAAATGAAAAATGTTTTAACGAGGGCCTCTCACATGGGTGCATAACACCTAACATGTTCCGAGATCTGGGTACATGGCACATGTGCCAAACATGGCCCATCCAACAGTTAGTGCCAATAGTGAACATACCATGGATAAAAAATAATAATGTTAGTGAAAAGCAGGTAATTAGAAAAAGAAAAGAAAAAGAAAAGAAAAGAAAAGTCCAAAGCTCTAAACTCAATGGACGTGTGGCTCACTTGACATGTGTACTACATAATTTTTGTACATGGTATATTTATATTGTGCACTACTTAATGAATACCCTGGATTAACACCCCTGCTATTTGCCAGGCTTGGATCTTTGATACATGTTCTTCCCCTCTTTGATGGCTCGCATCCCATCAAAACCCGAAATCTAAAAGAACCAAAACTCCCTAGTTTTAAAGGATCACATGTGTCCCCACATTTTAAGAAGCGATTATGATTTCCCATTGCAAAAGAATATCTGTCCCGGCAATGCTGATGCTGAAACACACCACGCAACATGTTTTCTATTTGTGTATTTGTTGCATGGACATTCTTAACATATTTTAAAATTAGTAAGTTTTTGTAGAATTCCAAAAATTCAACAATAGTACGTAGATTTTGATCATCTACCATAAAGGAGCTGCACAACGGTTTGCAATGATTTAGACATTGCAAAGGGTTAAAAAAGAATTTGTGATATTTTAACTATCAACACATAGGGCGCCTTACAGGGTATTTTTGGCACACACGATATGTAATATGTTAGTGTACACATTTATAGCACTCCTGCAAACTACCATAACACTTATACCATATTTTCTTATGTCCTTTTCATATTTGTACATTTTCCATTAAACACAGTTAAATGGTGAGTGATGGTTTGACTCAACATGTGGCCTTCATGGCAGGGCCTATCATTGTCATGGCGTAGATATCCTACATAAGTGCCGCAGGGAAGATGGTCCCAGCTCTAAAAGTTGCATGTTCTAATAGAAATCCTACTCTTCAACGCCGTACCAATGTTACATGCATTCCCTGCCGACTATGTTCTTTTCCTAAAATCACGTTGATCTTACTATTAGGTAGGTCATGTGTACAAAAGGATGGCTGGCTGAAAACGTATTGGACATTTCGTCATTATTTAACTTACACATATGGCCCACCCCACAGTAAGACAGGCCTGGTTTTAGCAAGGCAACAATTGCAAATTGGAAGCCCACCTGATGCACGGCCCAGATCTCACATAACATTCCACATTAGCATATAGCATATGGAGAGAGACGCTGGCCACGTGCAAGAGAACGCACTTGTGCTTGTCCCAGCAGCTGATGGATCTTAAAATTCCCTACGTCTGTAGCCCTATATTAATGCATGTGTTTTGGAATTCTGATAGCATTAGTTGTGAAATCTCGTCCGTTGATTACAATTCTAACAACCACCAAACACTAATTTTAAGTAAAACAATGTTTTTCACTAAGAAAGACTTGGATCCCAAAAGTAAGATTCGAGGGTTGAAATACCGTTGTATTTCTAGACATAATCATAATAATAGTGTTAATTCCATCTAATGCAATTCAATACCATCTAATCCTTTATTCCAAATAGGCCTATTTCAGGCCATTATGACAGTGCCGCTATCACCCGAGCATACCTCATTTTTAGAATAGTGGTGAACTAGCTAGAGTCGATCCATGGAGAGAAAGAGGTTAGCATTATTCTGGACCATCCATTAGAAGAAAAACGTGTGAGTGAATAACATGGTGGCAAACGCGTCAAAAATAGCCCGGCCAAACATCAGAATGATGGGAGGATGGCATGGGGCAATTAAATCATGCTTAGTGGACGTGTACTACGTTCCTGTAGAGTAAGGTGGATGTCTCACATCCACCGTACATGGGTGGGACGTGCGAATTAATGTCAGATCATCCATGTTATGGATTTCGACGTGGATGGAATACAGCTAAAAAATCACACACACCACATAATCCTAAGTTATCCTAACCATATGATAAGTGGTCATCAAACTCCTGAGGCTTTGCACGGTACACGTGTGTTTTGATATCCAGAGAATGGGGCCCGTGTATCATTAATCCAGATCACTGGTCCGTCACATCCCACCATGGGTGGACAGTGCTAAAAAGATCTCCTTGATAAGATAAGCAGAACCATTTGGTTGAGAAGAGAAATACAGCAAAGGTCCACAGTCCACTGAAACCAAATGTTCCAAATCTCCATTCTGGGATAATTATTTTTATTTTTATTTTTTTTCTGGATGGTACTGATAGTAAAATTGTCATGAATATTGGAATAGAACTTATGCACTTTTCTCCCACAAATTGAACGGTCACGATTGAGGTTACATTGGGTGTGTAGGTGTGACAGCCCATGCTCATGCGGAGTATCATACAGTTGCTCTTTCAAGTGCCTCCAAATTCTCGAAGAGGTTGTCTCACCTCAGTGACAACTTGGGCTACAGCACCAGTTGCCCATTGCTAACCGTTGGATTAGAAAAGTAAATTGAGGGACTGTTTGTTGCTAGCCATTGGATTAGAAAAGTTATTTGAGGGCCTGTTTATTTACCCAAAATTCAATATTTGTAAACATTGGAATTATCGAATGCATCAAAGGAAAAGTAATCGTAATTATTATATTTTTTTTCATCATTACAGTCTAATACACTGGCATCAATAGGAGATTACATAGGTAAATATTTGTTGAATTACCGTTGTAATTGAAAAATCAAACCAACTTTAAAATTAATTAACTTTAGCACTATTTGAAATCATTTAAAACAAAAGATAAAAACTTATTAAAAATACAAAATTAAAGATATTTTTATTTCCTTTTCTCCATAGCAACTTCCTCTCTCATGCATGTTTCTTCTATCCCTTTACCCAGTCCGTGCTCGGATGATTTCACTAAAGCCAAAAAATTAGCCAGATCCACAATTCAAGTAGACCACACCACACGGAATAATGAGGATGGGTGCTAACCATAGGTTTATAACTATGCCCAGTACCATTGTAATATATCTCTTATCAAATCCATTAATCATGTGTTATTCAACAAGGTGAAAAGAAAATATAAAAATTAACACAAACCAAAACTCAAATGGGCCATACTATATAAACATAGAAGTTTCAAGTGCATTTAAAAAATAAAATAAAATTTGTTCCCATTGATATGGCCCATCTAAGTTGGTCGGGCTGAAAATTTACATGCACAATAAACATAAGGAGTCTCACCTGATGGACAGAGTGGATTTCCATTAAAGTGGATTCTACATATATAACATGTTGGGCCCAGATCAGACGTTTTACAACTGGAATCCTCCCCAACACCTGAGTTATGCCTCATTTTAATGCATAATGTAAAACACAGTTCTGTGGTACCCACCAGTTTTATATGTAAAACCTACTCCATCCATGAGGTTTTATCCTCAATTCTATTCTAGGTCCTGAGGATATAAAATCAGCCACATCCATGGAGAAATATGATGGGTTTATATATCGGGTCACCACAGTGTATATCTTTCATCAAACTCGTTAATCAGATGTAACTCACTAGGATGAAGCTAAGAGACAAATCTATTTGATCAAAAACTTTAAGTAGACCACACAACATGAGCTCAGAGGTTTTAGGAGCAATTTTACATCATTCCCATTGGTGTTGAGTATGTATTAGGCTGATCATTTGTATGTACTCTACAAATAAGGTTTCCCAATGAATGAAGTGGATTTATACACACAACATGGTTTTATGCTACTACTACAACAAACAACTTTAGTTGAGTGTTCAGGTAAAGGAGGCGAATTACATCTGCCTCTGCCTACAAGAAGTTCCATAGGTGGAAGCTATATAGGGGCACTGTGATTTCCCTGTAGCATCCACTCCAGTTTCACCAGCTCAAGTTAGTACATGGATCCAAAAACAATGACTACCAGAACTAAAGTGGGACACACTATGGGAAACAATGAGAATTAAACACTCACCATTGAAACTTTCATAGGGCCATATAAGTTTTGGATCGAGCTAATATTTGTATTTTAATTCATTATGGTTTAGTTTGCATGTAAACATCCCCATAGGCTTTGGAAAGGTTTGAACAAGTGAGTTTTTCCATCCCATTTTCTATTATGTAGCCTCTTGATGCAAAAATATGGCGACTCCAACCATGCCCCGATGGTTAGCTCCGAGCCCTAATGGCTAACTCCGAGCCATGTAAACCTGCATAAGAGACAGACAAAGGACACCCTAGCTATGAGCAGGGGACCCTCCGATGCCTAAGTCAGGCTAGGAATCCGGGTCTAAGTAGTGTAGCTAGGGGTTTAGAATGCGAAATGTTGTGTATCTGTTGCAATGGACTCCTCTCCTATTTATACCTGTGGATCGAAGGAGTCGTGGCCGTTAATCTCGGCATGATCTCTTCCATCATGCGGGCCTTATATGTGCGCGGATATCGGCCGCTATCCTTAGATCATGCACCGGAGAACTCTCCAACACGCCTCATTGGGACTGATTCTTAGGCGTGATCTTCGGCCACGTATGCATCCGAGCCAACCACACCTGTGGCCCTCTGAGCACATCCCTCCGATGCCTACGAGGAAGTTACCCTTGTTCGGGGCTTGGATATCATATGCCGATGCTGAGTACTCAGCCTCCGACTCCATATCTTCACCAGGATCAAGCCTTGTCCATAACCTTCCACACCCATGGTCGAGGTCCAGGCTCAGGGGGCCTGATCCAGAGTCGTAGTTCTTCGGATGAGAGTTCTAGACGTCCGATCCAGGGTCGTAGTTCTTTAGGTGAGAGCTCCCGACGTCCGATCCAGGGCCGTAGTTATTCAGATGAGAGCTCCCGACATTGGTGTGGCCCAATTTGCCCCTCTTCTATAATCCTAGTTTTGGAATCGTAATTTGAAGTATGGTTGACTCAGAGGCATTACTATTGCACCGACGCCCTGTGCATGATTCCTCCAAGTCGACCTTTATTGGGCTTGGCTCGGATTTTCTCATAACATAGCCCACTTGAATTTTGGACATGATCCATTTTGGGCTCGTGTCCTAACATTAGGTGGCAAAGCTGATGGACAAAGTCGACTTCTGACAGAGATTGCAGTGGGCCTCACAGTGTTTCTGCAGTAAAGTTCCTCTGATCTACAGGAACTATGAAAGGAAACGCTAGTGGGGGTGGATTTTTATTTAAAAGAATATTAATATTATTTAGAAATGCTCCTAGTTGAATTGGGACACTTAGACAATCCAATAAATCTGGACCCTCCATTAGGTACGGCATGCATTGCAGATGCTATACGATGCAAATATCGCACCGTTATGATGGCCTTAACTATCTAATCAATGGGTCAAGATCATTTGTAAAACAAAATTGACTAACCAACGATTTGATCCATCTATTTAATAGCTCCCATCATGGATTGATCCATCTATTTAATAGCTCTCATCATGGATTACTTATGATTCTAAACATTCACTTCTATCATGCAATCCTGACCATCTCATTCATAGGTTGGAAAATGGATGGCTACAAAAATAAGGCCAATTTGGTCATCATATTTAGTATCGATTTTGCAGGGCAACCCTCTAAGCTTAATGGACCGTTTAGATTAATCTAGTTACTGTCGAATTGCTCCAATGCAATTACGACCACTATAATTTATATGCTTTGAGA
The DNA here is from genome assembly GCA_030180095.1 of Magnolia changhungtana. Lineage (NCBI taxonomy): Eukaryota > Viridiplantae > Streptophyta > Magnoliopsida > Magnoliales > Magnoliaceae > Magnolia > Magnolia changhungtana. Next base: position 9,263,255 of record JASAUF010000444.1, read on the forward strand.
GAACTCGAGCATTTCTCAGTATCATTTATTTATTTTTATTATTTTATATTTTTTGTCCTGACTAGTTTTAGCAAATGGCAGTTAATCTCATATTACATGTTTAATCCGACGTTTAGTAATTGGTGACCGATGCTCAAGCCTAAGTGGTGACTAAGGTGAGACGGCTTCATTCTGAAATGCAATCCAGTTGGACGGCTAATCAGATGCCTCTTTGGCAATCGGCGGCTCTAAAAGTTGATCCACAGGAGCGCAACAAACGACTCGTGATTGATGGCCCACTTAAAGCCCAACATGGGTCCATTTTGGACCTAATAATTCATGCAACTGCTTTTGATTCCTTGTGTGGGACCCATGTCCAAATGTTGGGATTGACAATTATTATAAGGGGATTGTTTGGCACCTTAGAAAATAATCAAAATCTGGAACTTTCAATCCATGGGTTTGTTATTTTCTCAATTATGTTTGATAGTTTGGATTTTCAATCAGGTAGAATTCAAAACTTGTTTCAAAGAACTACTTGAATTTAAAAAAAAAAAAATTGATTTACAAAAAGGGAAGAAATAACCATCCAAATTTTAAATGGAAACAAACCACGGGATCTCATTTACTAGCAACTTGTATATTGAGTTCGACCATTGATTGTCCACTAATTACTATGGCGAGCAGATAGGTCTGATTTTTGTACACGGTGATCTTTACGAAGGGGCTTTATTGTTTATGAAAGCCGATTGCTATGGGTGGCATGATGTGGCCCAAGCTTTGTGGGGCCCACCATGATGTGTGTTTTATCCATGTCATTCGTTCATTTTAACTGAGCCCAAAAATGACGCAAATCCAAAGCTCAAGTGGACCACACCACAAGAAAGCTGGCCGTTGAAACTTTCTTAGGACCCATCGGGGTATTTATTTGCCATTTAACTAGTTTATAAGGATGCATTGACCTGGATGAAGGGAAAACACAAATATATCTTGATGCAAAAGCTTCTATAGCTCCCAAGGAATTTTTAACGGTGGGCATTAAATCTACTTCATTTTTTTTGTCTTATACCCTAAAATGAGGTAGCAAAATGGATGAATAATGTAGAACATACATTACGGTGGGCCCACAAATCTTAGCCCACATCATGCCACCAAGGATATCCTTAATGGCATGTGCCGCTGGCAATCCACTTCCACTTTTTCTATGATACCAATGTCCTATGTAGAAAGGGAAAATGGATGGTGTGATCTACTTGAGATTTGGTTTTGCTTCATTTTTGGGCTCATGCCCTAAAATGAGCTAGTTAAATGGATAGACAACATGGAATACACATTATGGTGGGCCACACAAAGCTTAGGCCATGGTGTGCCACCATGAATCCCCCTGCGGCAGGTGTTGTAGGCAATCCACTTCCATTACTTATATAATCCCAATGTCTTATGTGGCACGGGAAGCTGATTGATTGCTAGTTGACCTAGCCCAATGACCTGACATGGTGGAGTTTGATGGGGTCATGTGCAGCGGTCGGCCAGTTGAGTACCTACTCAATTGAACAACTTAGCCAAACATACTTTGCATGGCTCATTTCTGATAATAGCACATGGCCCAATCAAATCCAACCATTGGATAGGCCCTGCCTTGATGTATGTTGTAGGCCCTGCCTTGATGCCGTAGGCCCTGCCTTGATGTATGTGATTTATCCAAGCCATCATCCATTTTACCAGCTCAAGTAGGTATTGGTCGATGTCGTAGGCCCTGCCTTGATGTATGTGATTTATCCATGCCATCATCCATTTTATCAGCTCATTTTAGGGCATTGGCCCAAAAATGAAGTAGATTCAAATATAAGGTGGGCTGCACCACAGGAAATAATGGTGACCGAACACCAATTATTAAAAACTTCATGAGGCCGGGCCACAAAAGTTTTAGATCAAGTTGATATTTGTGTTTTCCCTTCATCCATGTCGTAGTGACTTAATCAATAGGTTGGATGGCAAATAAACATTACAGTAAGCCTCGGAGGTTTTTAATGGTGAGGGTTTGATCACTACTATTTCCTCCAGTATGGTCCACTTGAGATTTGGATCTGCCTCATTTTTTAAAGTCATTCCCTAAAATGAGCGGGAAAAATGGAAGACCCCATGGATTAAACACATACATAATAGTTACCCACAGCACTGACCTCGGTGGAGGGGTCACTACTGAATCCGAGACAAGTGCCACTATGGGTGTCAATGGGCTGGGCTCGGGCCTGAAAGATCAGAATTTTCAATAGAGCTGGCCTGAAACAGTTCAAAATCTAGGCTGAGACCTTCCCCAGGCACGGCCCATTGACATCCCTAAGTCCCACCAGGCAATGGGCGCCCTGTAGAAAGATGGCACGGTAGCACTAGGTCATGTACCCTGCGATGGGATCTCACTCTGTAAATAAAATAAAATAAAATAAAAAACAGAGAAAGATGTTCTCTGCAAGCACTCTAATAAGCCTTATTTTACAGACACTGTTTGTACAGCATCTCATTTGTCTAACAGGTTGGTCCACCATCAAAGTGGCCAATCCACCGACGAGTAGATTGGAAGGCTTTTGAGTAGTTGTTTTAGCGGTTCGTCCGACCATGAAAGTGTGTGGACGGTCCATGTTTGGGGATTGTTGTTTCATGTTTCTTATAGGCAGACCACGTGATACCGGCATCCACCTTTCGTTTAGGGCCGACACTCTTGTACAGGTTCATGCCATGCAAAGACACCTACAGGCCCCACGTACATAGGGCTGAAAGTTGGGCGGGTTCAACCCAACCGACCCGACATTGGGTGGGCTTGGGCGGGATATAGTGGGTCCAATCTCAAGCTTGGGCTATACAAACACCAACCCGATAAAACTTGGGTTGGGTTCGGGTTAAGGTCTCAGGTTGCCTGACCCAATGCGAACCCGATCAATATATAAGTTACTTATAAATTATAATTGAGTGTGGATCGTTGTGTCGAAGGCACACTAGTGAGATCAGGTCTCATTTGTCCACATCATTTCCAAGGACTCAAGCTAACAAGATATGCCGGATTTCTCTCTCCCAAATAGATTGATTGCTATGCTACATGACTTTTAAAGGAGTAGTTGTCTTGTATTTTAGCTTATTTTTTTAAAGAAAAAAATAAAGTTCTTTATGATTAATAATCTCATATATAATTAATAAAATTATAGGTACAAAAAATAAGTATTATATTAAAATATAATAAACTAATGTAATAACGAAAATATTAGCACGTATGCACCCAACCAACCCAACTAAGCCCGCTTGGGTTGAAAATTTCCAACCTGAGATTGGGTCGGATTGGGTTGGGTTGGGTTAGGATTGAGGTATAGGAACCTTGGGTTGAGTTAGGGTTGAGCGCCAACCCGACCGAACCGCCGACTTTCAGCCCTACACGTACAGCACTTGCCACTTGTGGAATAAATCATTTCCCCACGATCTATTTATCCTTCCCCATCTATCTGTAGGCTATAGATAGAATAGTTAAGATTTTCATACGAAGCAGAGTTTTGGTTAATCAGACACCGTCCGTCTAACGTGGGACACTACATAAACGCTATGAATCGCCGAACCATGCACCCCACGTGTCACAGTCGTGAATATGTGTATACTAACGAAAGCTGGCGGCTCTGACTACGAGGAGATCTCTTATCAGTGAGATTTTCGCATCCTGGCTCATCAGTAGCCGAGCTTTCCAGATGAACGCCCAGGATCGCCAGATGGTGGGACCAGGGACAACCATCTAGCATGTCTTCAGGACACGCATTGTCTCGTGAAAAACTAACTCTGTAGGGCTCACCGTGATGTATGTGTCATTATCCACGCCGTCCTTCCGTTTTTTCAACTCATATTAGGGCATGAGCCTTGAAGCATATCCAAAGCTCAAGTGGACCACATCAAATAAACTGGGATAATGACGTCCACCGTTAAAAACGTCCTAGTACCCACAATGATGTTTATTTGTCATCCATTCAGTTTACAAGTAGGACTGTCAATGGGCCGGGTGGGCCTGTAGGCTATCAAGCTTGGCCCGCCTTGAGCCGAGCTGGGGCTGAATTTTCAGGCCTGGGCTAGATTCGAGCTTAAACCCAAAGCACGTTTTTGAAGTGGGCCAGGCTTGGATTTCTCTCTCAAAAAGCCCGCTAACCTATCCTGCCCCATTAACCTTTTTCAAAATTAAAAAATTAAACTAAAATTTCCTCCTTATCCAAAATTCAAATCTCAAAATTTATAACTCTTTCCTTAAAACCTCTCTCTCTCTTTCCAAAATTCAAATTTCAATATCTTCAATTCTTCTTTAAAATCCATCTCCCTCTCCCTTCCTCATTTTGGAATTCAAATTTCAAAATTTATAACTCTTTCCTTAAGACAACCTCCCCGACCCCCACCCAAAATTCGAGAATGATGATGTTCGACTCTCAGGAACTTGTCCACGAGGATCTTCAATAGTAGGGTCTAGATCCTCAATTTATTGAAAGACCATAAATCATTGCTTGCCGCATAAAGGAAATTCATGCTTGTTGCATTGTGATTGGGCCTAATTACTACATATTGCATTTAATGCAGTAGTTTTGACAACATCAATAATAAGGATCTAGATCCATTATTGTTTTCCTATTCTAAAAATCTTGAACTAACATGATATCACGCATCCGCTTGTAGGAAAATTACAAAAAAAAAACTGAAGAAAGAAGCTTGTTATTAAAAAACTACTCCTCTAAGGTTAGGAATTTCAAATGTTATGGGTGGAAATGTCATTTCCCCTTTGATTATGGGGATTGGTGGGCTGTACCGATTCCAACAAGTTCAAATGTTTAAGATTTTGTTTAATTGATTAAATATGGTTCACCTTTTTTCAGCCTAGAAATTTGCTTAGTTTTTTTTTTTTTTTTTTTTTTCTGAGTTTGAGTCGGGCCTTTATATCTGAGCCAAGCTCAGGCTAAACCATTTTGGCCACGAGCCCAAGCCGAGTTTGGAATTTAGGCTAAAATTTTAGGGTCGAGCTTGGATAGACCTTGGCCTGGCCCTAACCCAACCCATTAACACCCAATTTATAAGGTCATGCAAACAGATGAAAGGAAAACACAAACATAATTTGATGCAAAACTTCTATAGCCCTCGAGAAATCTACCATTGAAAACTTCATATTTTTATCAAAATGGCCCCAACATAACGCCATTTCAAGAGAATAACCTTACTTTTCTTTTCTTTTCTTTTTTTCTTTTTTTTTTAATTTAGGCTCTTGACAATTTTTTAGCTTTTATAAGACCAAAATGCCATTGCCTTATTAGTTGCTACTTGCTTTTGATTATGGGAGAAGCTTCAAAGCTTTGATCACAATGCATCATGTGGGCATCACATGATGATTCAGCCCAGTTAAAAGGAGGTTAAATTCATCCATTCTCTTCGTGGCTCACCATTTTGACCAAAAGATACTAATTTCAACCAAATGCAAGTTCTCTGTCACTCATAACAGCTGAAAAGTGCCGTTTACTCCCAACTATTTCCTTATATTGAGATCTACCCTATATGTGGATGTGACTCATTATTTGGTCATTGTTAAAATTAAATTCTTAATCCAATTGACAAAGTGTATTCCATACATACCTCATGGTAGGCCCCACAACCCTTAACACATGACATGTGTCATGTGTTAAAGGTTATGGTTATTATGTGTTAAAGGTTTAGGTCATTGTTGTCACATGTTAAAGGCCGTGGTTGTCATATGCTGAGGATTAAAGTCATTGTTGTCATGTGCTAAGGATTTGAGACTTTCTTGTCATATGTTGAGGGTCGTGGTTGTTATGTGTCAAGGGTTGAGAGGCCCACTGTGAGGTATATATCAAATTAACTCCATCCATTATCTCTATAATTTAATTTAAGGCCATAGACCAAAGAACGAATCACATTTTATAGATAAGGTGGACTCCACCACATGAAAACAGCTGGAACTGAATGACCACTATTATTAGTTGTTATGGGGCACAAAGAGTTCGTATCTAGCTGAAATTGGTGTCTTTCTAATGAAATAGTGGACCATGAAAAAAATGAACAGATTTAATCTTCATTCAAGTAGGCCTAATCACCACGTGATGGCCATATGACATAATGGGATCAGAACTACGAAGCTTCTCTTAAAAGCAAAAGTAAGTATTGTCACAACTCATAAAAGGAATGACATTTTGTATGGTAAAGACTAAAATATTACGAAAAGGAAAGCTATTTTCTTAAAATAGCTGTAGCTTAGGCCCATTTTGATATTAAAAAAATAATTCTTAAAATAGCTGTAGCTTAGGCCCATTTTGATATTAAAAAAATAATTCTTAAAATAGCTGTAGCTTAGGCCCATTTTGATATTAAAAAAATAAAAATAAAAATAAAAACTCTACAAAACGTTTTAAGGACTTATGTGATGTTTATTTGTCATCTAACTTGTAAGGTCACGATAAAGAGAAACCGTGGTGGGGCTTACAGTGATAATTATTTGCCATCCAACCCGTTTAAAAGGTCAACTTGACCTGAGCATAAGAAATGCACAAATTTCACCTCGGTCCAATGGCCACCATTGAAAACTTCCTAAGGCCTGTGTAGTTATGTGCACAGAGAGAAAACACAAATAAACTGTGTGGATAATGACACGTACATCACGGTGGACCCTACAGAGTTTACTCACCATACTATACCGGGGTGAGTTCCTCGCTGCCCAATACGCGTCCGTCTTCTATACTCCCAACATCTGGAAGCAGATACGCACCATGTTTCGCACCATCAGCCATCGTTGGGGGCGATTGAAGCAGTTGCAATCCACCAACAACTACAACTACAACTACAACAATCCTTCTCCTTCCTTCCTTTTCTCACTCTCAACCACAGCTACAGCTAACAACAACAGTAGCAGTAAGTCGAGTGCTTTGCCTCCTCCGATCCGAGTCTCACTCACCGACTCAGCAGGCAGAGGCACGTTCGCAACTCGGAGAATCGGCGCAGGCGATCTCATCCACACCGCAAAGCCCTTAATCTCCTATCCTTCCATCTCCCTCATTCCCAATGTATTCTTTCTAGACCTTTCTCTCTCCTATTTTTCTCAGTCCAGCTTCTGAGATTTAAGGTATAAACCCTAACTATCCCTCTCTTTCTTAGGTCTGCTACTTCTGCTTGAAGAGATTGGGAATGGATTCTTCTACCATTTCCGCCCCTCTTGAGGGCAATCGCAGTACTGATTCAACTCCCACCGGACCCGCTTTGGATGTCGATCGACGCGTCTATTTCTGCAGTGATGAATGTCGAGAAAATTCAAGGGTTTTGGTTCATTCCTTATCTTATTACTTTGCTCTAAGTTGGCTTGTTGTCTTGTACATATGTTTGCAATGATGCTCGATCAAAAGACACGGCAATCCCTGTGATGATGCAGGTGGGGTCCACTTTTTGACAATATAAGCCGTTTGCCAGTTGTGACCGGCCATAAGATGGTCCATGTCCAGTTATATCCTGTTATCAGATGATCCTGGAGTGGATGATTGCATCTGATTCTCTGTATTTAGCAGGGAAGGTATGTGATGGTTATGATCATCGGATGGAAGATATTTTCAGGGAGTTTCACACCCGTGATGGGGTCTACTATATGAATGTTTCGATCACCAAAATGTAGTCCCCACATTCATGATGTATTGGTCCAAGTGAATTGCTTGATTGGATCCTTATTCTTGCTCCGGTGGTAGACTCGTAGGAGTAGTTTTAACACCCGGTCAAGGGTTCGAGTATCCATAGGTGGTGAAATCCCACTACAGCGTCAGTGTGTGGGGGTGTGTGTGCATGTAAAATAAAAATAAAAATTGCTTGATAAAACAATGCATACTAATCCAATTCTTCAAAATACAACCAATCTGCTAGGGGTCATTTGGATGGTGGTAAATGGTTTAAGTTGTAAATTATTTACTAGTAAATCATTTAGGGTGTGTTTGGATTAACCATTACAGCAGTAATGGGCTGTAATGTGTGGTAAAAAAGTAATGATTATCATTACTACCATAAAGTCTGAAGGAAAACAAAGTAATGACCGTATGCAATACTAGTCTCACATCGCCACTTTCATCATGTAAAGCAATTTTGCTGGTTAGATAACTTGTAATTCCATCAATATGTGTTATATCCACACCATCCATCCATTTTGCAAAATCATTTTAGGGCGTGTCCCGAAAAATGAGCTTGATCCAACACTTCTATGGGCCCCAAGAAGTTTTCAATGGCAGGCATTCAATCCCCATGCTAGCTATGGTGTGGTCCATATCTTTTTTGGATCTGCCTCATTTTTTGCCCCATTCCATTAAATGATCACACAAGAGGGATGGACGGTTTAGATGTAGCACATACATTATGGTGGGGCCCACGAAACTATGCCACCTTAACACACCTCCACCAATCCGTGTAATGCGGTGATTCTAAAGGATTATCGTGATTTGACAGCATGCAATATCCAATCAAAGGTAAAGTGTAATATGATGTGAATTTTACACCACATTACCATGGTAATCCATGATCCACAGCCTGTCCATTTGGCTTTAAGTTGTAAATGATTTTCTAGTAAATCATTTACAGTGTTTGGATAGCCAATAATGGTTTATATCTTGTAATTGTGTATTCACACCTAAGATAGTAGAGAAGTAATCCATTAAAAAACATTATTGGCTAATCCACTCTTCAATTGGCATATAAGAGTGGATTTTAAAGTGCATCATTGGGTTAAAGGCTAACCCACTAAAGCTTAGGGTTGATCCTCACATAAAACCAAGCAGTAAGTGAGCCATAGAATTCAAATGCTCTTTTATAAGGCCGGTAGCAAGATCTACTACCGTTGGCGGAGAGAGAGAGAGAGAGAGAGAGAGAGAGAGAGAGAGAGAGAGAGAGAGAGACGTTGGAGTTCTCAGATACAATGAAGAGAGGGAGGTGTGTATCTCCCAGCCTTAAAAAAAAGAGCCGTTGAGGCTTCTTATTCGTAAATCATTTGCTAGTAAATGAAATCCCAGCTACGTGCTAGCAAATGAAAAGGGGAAAAAGGTGGTAAATAATTTACAACTAGTAAATGATTTACAAGCATTGCATTGTAGCCTTATTGATCCCCGCCTAGACATTATCAAGTTTTTAGAAATAGAAAAATACAAGTCCTATGGCTAGGATTACCTTGATCGAGCCATTGAGAAACTACCGGTTCTCAATGCCGATCCTTCAGCGAGAAAGTCCCTCCCCTATCTATCCCAACGAAAGAGAAGTTGAGAGCCGACACGTCAACCCTAGATCAAGGCTAGGGAAAACGCATAGAGTTGTCTAAGGTGGACCCCATACATGTGAATTTGTGATGGAAGGAAAGGATTCTCTCTCTCTCTCTCTCTCTCTCTCTCTCTAAACCATTAGAGCATCATCAAGTGCAATCAAAGCCTTTTTTAATGGTTAAAACAAAAGTTTAATAGTTGAAAACGTTTATAAAACTTTTAAAACCTTTGGGTTTTGGGCCCATCGAAAAAACACTTGGGAAATAGAAAGGGATGTTTTAGATTGGGTTGTTGGTCTTCGGCATATAGTTGCTTCTAATGCTTAATCTGTTTTGAGGTTGTAATTTTTTTGTTTTCCTTTGATTTATTGTATCATTTGTTGTCTTGGTTGTTTGAAAGCATTTTTTTAAATAAAATCTTTATCCTTAAAAACAATGATCTCCAAGATCTAAGTCATAAGATAGTTCCTAGGAAACTAGTAAATCCCTTCTTGAACCATGTGAGCCGTAACTAGACCTTGATGTATGCCTGCACCCACACCCACTTTCGTTAGCCATACCAAAGCACGTGTAATCAAGACCTTGAACTCCGCACATGTTTGTAGGTTTAAGGATTTATCAAATCTAGTACATTCACAAGTCAATCATAGTCCAGGGCCTCCGGGCATGATGTCTTTTCGGTCTAGAGACTTGAGTTGTTCCACCAACAAGTGTCTAATAGGTACAACTCCAAGTGTCTATTCCCATGGTACACTCGCACTCCTACGTGGGGTAGGGTAAGTCACCTACTCGTCGTAGAGCCCGATGGTGGAGACCGTTCATTCTGACTCATCCTCAATTCCCTCACACAAGATGACCATATAATATTAATAATAGTCATTGTTCTATCCTATAACCTGCTAGGTGGTCATGGTATTGAGATACATGGCCCACAACTCTCCCTTTGTCAATGAGTGTTCCTTTGTCAATTATTGTTGTCCACTCCCAAGTTCATGCGGACGACTAGAGGAATCTCTCCTTTTAACCCATGTTCATATGTTTAAGGTAGTCCTACATATTAATTATGGCATTGCAATATATCCATCTAGGACCTATGATCATTGTGATCTATAGTCATGATCATTGATATCATTGGATGCCATCAATGTTATCAATGGATAAGATTTATATTGGTTTTCTAGGGCACAACACCAATAGTATGCATTTCTATATTGAGATTGGTCCCATCTTCTGATGGCTATTAGGGGCGCAAATGGGTCAGCCAGAGTAGGGCTGAGGGAAGTCCTAGACTTGAGTCATTTAATAATTGGGTTTGTATTTTGGTCATAGGCATAATTTGTTGAAAGCCACGCTAGGTCAAAGTCAAAGTAAGCCAACCCATTTATTTAATGGATTGGGTCTAGGCATAGGCGGATACAGACCAACCCATGGTTGTTGATGGTAAAAAAAAAAAATGTTCAAAACAACACTCCAGATTAGACTACAAGAAGCTTGCAACAATAGATGGAGTTTGAGACTGCAAACGATGACTCTAAAGTTTAAGTTGCTCTGCAGGTTAATCTAACAATTTATAGCACACCAAGGACCACACCACATCAAGAGTGCAAGCCACATGAAGATTTCAATGATAGAGATCTCTCCCTAATAGTTGATCAAGTACAAAAATAATACTCTACCAACTTGAAACCTCAAGCATTAGGTGACCAATTCTAGAGGTTCACAATTCGTGGCCACTTGTCCTGTGCATTCAAATGTCCATAAATCAAGCTGTAAATTTTTCCTAAATGTTTGGGAAAGCTTGAAGACAAAACCACACTTTTGATTTGTTGTCAAATTGAAGTGTTCCAAGTTTTTGCTCGAGCATTGAACCACACTTTTTTTTTTTTTTTTTTTTTTTTGGGGGGGGGGGGGGGGGGTTTTAAAAAAAAAAAAAAATCCTCATTAAATTCTCTTTCCTTAATCTTGTAAGTTCAGAGGAGTTATAAGCCCCGAACCTATGGGTTGGCCAAGGCATTCCTAGAGCAATCTCTACGTGATGGATACCCAGATCTGATGTAGGACAATTAACCACTTGCTCTAAAAGCTCGAACGCTTAGAGCATGACGAATTAATCCCTTTATCTTATAGCCCAGTCCCCACATCTCATGGGTTAGGACCTCGGCCAAACCCCCCTCGTGGGTCCCAAATTACATGGGTACCGCCTCACATGCGTCGCCCACCCTGAACATGTCTCCGCATCCCACAGGCTACTCCATTCGAGCCCGGTGTGAAATGCACATTAATCACCCCCGGTGAGGAGTCTCGAACATGAGACCTACCCTATGGGCCCCGCCTACCCCGAGTGTGCCCCTGCATCCCACAGGCGACCCCATTCGAGCCCGGTGTGAAAATGCCCCTACATTAAGATCTCATATAAGTGTGCGTCGGTTGTATGTGTATTACGAAGACCCCATTCATTTAAGCGGCTAGACCTAACGTCACTGTTCTTCAGAAGATCTCCTTTCCCTTTTCGTATTACCAATTTGGTAGATATATGAGAAATCATCACAAATAGCGGTTGTATGTGAACTTTCACATCCATCCATTTCTCTACCATCAACGTGTTACATGTAAGAATATCCAATCCTGTCAACTTTCATATCCACCCACTAATTAACTAATTATAGTTTTCCAATTCCTCCCTTCCATCATCAGACTTAAAAAAGTTGTAGATAGAGTTCTTGGGGTTCAACCCCTTAGGTCAATGGTAGATAGCATGTGCTTCAACAATGAGGTCTTGGGTTCAAGCCCAATTTACCTACCAAGAGAGAATAAGGGTTTAATTTTGGAGGAACTAGACCTGACCTGTTTAGTAATTGGGTTGAACTTTTGGAACCAAACTTATGGCTCCAAATCTTGGACCCAGACCCGTCAGGTTGACGTGATCCATTTGTATCCATAATGGTTATGGCCCAAGCACCACAACATTGTCAACAGTAACACTCTAAAATGCTTGTGAAATTGACATGCTGTTTAGAACAAGATTCTTTGTCACTGCCAGCTGGAAAAAGAGAAGCACCAAATGGTAAAGTGATGTGTTGGTTTTATGTTGATTTAGTGATTCTAGCTTACAAGTCATGGTTGTGTAGTCAATGTTATTTATTTTCTCTTGGTGATTTGTTCCCATAGGTATTTTACGAAGTTGAGAAGATGGCGGATTGGTCAGCATTTGATGATCATTGCAGGTATGATGAGAGTATACCAGAAGTTTATATAACTACATTATGGACTATAGAAATTTTTGGCAAAATATGGATCTTTAATAGTCACCTAAGATTGTACACCATCCCGATGTTTCTTTCTATTTGAGTTTGGTATTCCCTTGTTTCGTCTACTTAAAGCCCTCCCTTTTATGCAGATTCTATGTTTAACTTTTGCTTGCTTTAAAGATTTGAACCATGGTTGAAATATCGTCTGATTCCAAGTCAACCCAGTAATGGTGGATATGTAAGTCACTCATCCAAAACCTTGATCAATTCTGACCAAGTCGTGACAAGTAATGGTTTTGGTCCATAGGCAAGTTGCCGTCCAAACCAATATTAAAACCGTGTTTAGAACTACAATACTACATTCAAGTTAAAAGGCCTCTTGTTTAGTGTAACATTCAAAATTGAGTGTCAAGGTTTAATCCAACATCTCTGATTGACTCATCCATGACCAAAATCTAATGGATGCACAAAGTCAAGTACGTAAACATTGCATGTTTTGACTGTTCAAGTATGTGAAAACCCACTATTGAGTTGAAAATCCTTAAAAAAACAAGAACTGATGCAGTCAGTTATCTTCATCATCTGTGATTCCATCTGTCTTTGATGTTTTTAGGTGGTGGAAAACAAACCTCAATCATCAAGATCATGGAATCTCCAATGTGGTGGTTCAAAGCTTGTATATATACATTCTGGTACTGATTGGGATTTCCACGATAAGATGTTCGTTAAATCTTTTTAAAAAAAATAATCTTCTGAACAAGTTCCTCCTAGCAAGGAATGGAGTTTCAGCCTCATTCAATGGTTGAATCAAACAAAAGTTGCTTATACAGCATATCCACCATGGACATGTAGTGATTGAGTTGACTGATACCATAAATAATTGGTTGGGTCTTTTCAAGGATATGAGTCACCTTCTGTCTTGACTAATATAATAAATAGCGGTAGAGTCTTGTCAATGCGACTCGCATTGGTGGCCACTGACACCTGGTTGACCTCATTGTGACTCAGCTGAGTCTTGAAACCTTGGTAAGTGTTCTCAGTAAGGATGCATCTAGTGCAGTATATCTTCTTTCCTAGGATATGCTCACCCGCAGATGGCAATGTTGAGGAAGATACTGCAACAAAAGTTCGGTACATCCACGTGCCACTTTTTGTTTCAACTTGGAACAAGAATGGTCTTTGCGAGTGAATTTAAACTGGTAATTGTAAGATCGCATTTAATCAATTTTCTCCCTTATTATAACTTGATCCGCGGGGTGGGATAATAAGGGTGTGACATGAGGTTGTTTTACCATCACTTAATGCTGACATCCTAATGCTGCATTCTAGGTGTCTGATTGTCAATAAATAGGAAATATGGCCTAGGTTAGCCAACATATGGTTGTGTCTTCTGCTTTCATGCAGTGGATGTGGGTATTGCATTCTACATGATATAGTAGAACATGTTGCTCAGAAAATCGTTATATATGTATATAGTTGCACTTTGTCCTGTGGACCATGGTTTAACTTTCTTTCATTCATTCATGTCCTTCCCTTTGACTTTTTTGCGAAAGGCTCTTTGTTACTTGTGCATATGCCAGGGGTTCCTTTATTGCAGTGTTGTTTTAGTTTATTGGCTAATTGTCTTATTGTCGATTACTCATCTTGCTCGAGTGTGCTTGCATGGCCTTTAGTACTCAAAAATGTCTATACGTATATTTATGAGCATTCAAATAAAGATTATCATCTTGGTTTACCTCAATTGTTTTTAATATTCTATGCCAACACCTTATGGATGTTCTAACTTAGGTTTCTACCGGAGATATTTCCCAAATATATTCATTTTAGAATGCTCTAGTTTCTCCATTTTTACTTACCGTCTCTTTCTGAAGATTACGAGGGTTGAAATATCCATTTTTGGTAAAGCGGTTGGCTTGTATGATTATATCAGGAGCGGCATCCATAGACTTTGTCGACATTCTTCAGCCAGCCAATTTATTCCCTGAGATGATTTTAGAGGTGAGGCCCTTTCTTCAAAGTAGTCCTGAATCATCTGGGCTAATAAATTATGTGCTTGTGAGAAATATTCCCATTTGCTGACCTATGTAAGATTGAGGCTTGACTGTTTTGTATATCACTGCTTGCACAAAAGACTGGACATTTTCTTATTGTCTCTACCATAGATAACTTGAGTAGTCAGTGGACATTTTTACCCCTGCAACTAGTCGTTGAGAGATTGTAAAACAAAATGAGTATTCAATGTGTCTGGCCTTCAACGGGCGGTGTTTCCGTCATTTCCATCTTTTCATGAGCTAGCATGTGCCATTTTCCCTCCTCTTTGCGTGTAGCCTGCACGAAGCAACTCCTTAGGACTTCGGTCCAACAAAATCGTGGGGGGCGGGCGGGCATGTGATGTCTCTGTGAAATCCATTCCGTCCATCAGTTATGGCAGCTCATGCTAGGATGTGAGCTCAAAACTGAGGCATTTCTAAGACTCAGGTGGTCCATCCCTGGAAACAATGAGATGGGGGCTCTCTCTCCCTCCCTCCCTCCCACATGCATCGCATGTGCCCTATGCCTAGTTTCTTTTATCATCAAAGACATTGCTCATTGTATTCACTTATTTAATTTATTTTTTTGTAATCCCTGTATTACTGTGCATTTATTTCTTCCAAACATTATCTTACTCATGCCATTGCTTCATTTTCTAGATGGAAGAGGAGTTTCGATTGCTCAGGTGCACCTTATTGAAGGCAGGGTTTGATGAACGGATAGCATGTATCCTTAGCATGGAAGATGTGATTCCTAATGTCAGTCGCTCCAAGTTTTAGCATGCTTTTAAATAGCACATTTCTTTGACATGACTAGTTCTAACAAAGCAATGGTACATCGGTGTGCTGGCGAGGATTCGGATCAATGCATTTCGTGTTGAATTGATTGGAGGCTCATATGAAGATCTACTTTCAGCAGCAGCAGCCTCCATTGTCGCTGAATCTGCTGTTGGAAATGCCGTTTATATGCTTCCATCCTTTTACAATCATGACTGTGGTAAGATTTCATTCTCCTCTACTCTCATCTGGTGCCTAATGTTATCGAACTGATTTTTGGGTGTTTATCAACCTATAGCCTTCGTAATATTCCTGATTTGAAAATGGGATCATAGCATTTCACTCTGATGGGTAGGCTAGGTGTTGTTACTATGTAGTTTGGAATCCACATGCATGTTTCTCATGGAGACATGATGGGATCTTCTTTTGCCACATTGGAGAGAACCTTGACAACCATAATGGGTAGCCCTTTGACAATCTCCTTACCATTATGGCACCGATCCTTTCCATTCACTTAATTTGACTAGAAATTCAAATTAAATATGCTTGAGTGAAATGGCGGAATAGGATTCATGTCGCCGACCCCAATTAGTTGGGATGAGACTTAGTTGATGATTAAGATAGATGCAGCTGAAGACTTGTACATGAACTCAGGGTTGTCAATTTGCAATTCGAACTGTATTGTATACATGTATGATGCAAATTGTATACATATACAATATGGTTCAAATTGCAATCAACCTATGTAATAGACTATTAAATAGCGCTTGATTGTAATTAACCTATGTAATAGTCTTGACATTGTGCTTGTGGGAATTGTATGCTCCCATTGTTGGTCCCCAGCCTAGATCGAGGAGGGTTGTGTCTGGTTGGCAGCTGGTGTTGAACTTATGCCATAACTTCTAACATGAAAACGAGAGTTAACTTAGCTTGCACTCAAGAGACTAAGTTGAAATGGGCCAAACTAGAGAAATTGATGGATATGGGCTTTCGTATTTTGGAAAGGACAATAATAGAAATGGGGAGGATAACTGATTAGCAGTAAATAAAGATTTAAAGGATAAAGCTGTAGATGTTAAGAGAATAAGTGACAGGATTTTATTAATAAAACTTGTGTTAGGAAAGAAGATAATGTTGTTAGTGCATATGCACTGCAGGTAGGGTTAGAGGATAGAATTAAGAAACAATTCTGGGAGGATATAGAGGTGTTAATGCAACAAATTACAAACAGAGAAAGGATATTTGTGGGAGGAGACTGAAATGGGCGTGTAGGAAAGGAAAGCAGAGGATGTGCTAGGATACATGAAGGATATGGTTTTGGGAGAAGAAATGAGATGGAGTAAACTATCTTTGATTTTGCACTGACATATAATCTAGCTCTAGCAAACACATACTTTAAAAGGAGAGATGAGCATTTAATAATTTCAAAAGTGTATCATATACAAGCCAAATAGATTTCCTTTTACTTGGGAAGACGAAACCATCAATATGCAAGGACAGCAAGGTGATATGTGGAAAGAGTTTGACTGCACAACATATGTTAATGGTTAATGGTTATAGACGTTTACATTAAGAGATGGAAGAAAAGGAATGAAATTAATAGGTGCCTAGAAACTAGGTAGTGGAAGTTAAAAGGAGAGAAAACAATGTTATTCATAGGTAAATTGATGAAAGAAGGAAAGTGGAATGTCGAGGAAGAAGTAAATCATTATGTGGAATAAGGTGGCTAAGTGCATTAGGAAATTGGCAAAAGATGTTTTAGGTGTATCTAGAGGGATAACCATTCATATAAGGAAAATTGGTGGCGGAATGATGATGTACAAAAAGTTATTTACGAGAAACGTTCATGTTTCAAAGCCTGGCAAGGGACTAGAAACAATGAAAATCTCGAACAATATAGAAATGCCAAAAGCTTGCTACGAAAGTAATCGGTGAGGCTAAATTTAAGGCTGATGATGTTCTTTGCTATAGATTGGGGACAACAGAAAGTGAGAAAGATGTCTTTATACTTGCAAAATTGAGAGAGATGAAGAGTAGGGACCTAGATCATGTTAAATGCATTAAGAGCGATGACTATAGGACCTATGGTACTAGTCAAGGACAATGAGATCAATGAAAGGTGGAGAAACTATTTCCAAAACTTGTTAAATGACAATCACTTTGAGAGCATAGGGGTAGAAGGAATTATAAACTCAAATGACATTAGATTCTACAAATACTTTCATAGGATTAGGATATCTGAAGTGAAAGAAGCTTTGAGAAAGATAAAAACAAGAAAGGCCCTTAGACATATACTGATAGAGGTTTGGAAGCATATAGCAGATGCTAAGTTATTTTGGTTGACAAAGTTGTTCGACAAGATTCTTAGATCAAAGAAAATGCTAGATGAATGGAGAAAAAGTATCATGGTACCTATTTATAAGAATAAGGAGACACAAGATATTTGAAGCGAAAGAAGCTTTGAGAAAAACAAAAACAGGAAAGGCCCTTGGACCAGATGATATACCAATAGGTTTGAAAGTGTACGGGAGATACTTGGTTATTTTGGTTGACAAAGTTGTTCAACAATATTTTTAGATCAAAGAACATGCTAGAAGAATGGAGAAAAAGTATCGTGGTTGCATATTTATAAGAATAAAGGAGACAGAGAGCTGCACTAACTATTGTAGGATTAGGATTAAAACTTATGAGTCATACCATGAAACTTTGGAAAAGAGTGTGATTGAGCAATAACTAAAGAATAGGACGAATGTATCAGAAAATCAGCTGGCTTCATGTCGAGAGGTCTACCACTGAAGCTATTTTCTTGCTTAGACAATTGATAGAGAAATATAGGGATAGGAAGAAGGATCTCCGCATGGTCTTTATTGACTTAGAGAAAACTTACAATAGGGTCCCTAGAGACTTAATCTAGTGGGTGTTGCGAAAGAAAGGAGTTTCAAGATGATATTTGGACTTGATTAAGCATATGTATGAGTGAGCAATAACAAATGTGAGGACCACTGGTGGAGAGACAAATGATTTCTACTATAGGCTTGCACCAGGGGTCGACATTGAGCATGTACTGGTTATGGACAAGTTAACAAGGCATTTGCAAGAAGAGATCCCATGGAGTATGTTGTTTGCACATAATATAATTTTGATTGACAAGAAGAGGGAGGGAGTAAACAAAAAGCTAGATTTATGCAAGGGTTGTTAAGAATCTAAAGGATTTAAAATTAATCAAACAAAACAGAGTATACGGAATGCAATTTTAGTAATAATAGGAGTGAGAATGAGGAATTAGTTAAGATTGCTAACCAAGAAGTTTCCCAAAATGACCACTTCCGATATCTTGGGTCGATAATTCACAAGTGTAGAGAGATTGAGAAGGACGTTGCCCATATAATTCGAGTAGGTTGGAAGAAGTGGAGATTCGCCTCTAGAGTTTTATGTGATTGTCGTGTACCACTCAGACTAAAAGGGAAAATTTATAGGATGGCTATAAAACCAGCCATGCTTTATGGGACAAAAAGTTGGGCAATTAAGGAACAACATGTTCATAGGATGTGTAGCTAAAATGTGGATGTTGAGATGGATGAGCGGCAAGGCATGAAAGGGTAGAATTATAAATGAATGCATGTGTGGGAATTTAGGAGTAGCACCAATAGGTAATAAGACAAGGGAAAGCAGACTTAGATGATTTGATCATGAGCAATAGAGACCAACAATTGTACCAGTTAGAAGGAGTTGGTACAAGTTGAAGGCTGTCCAAAAGGACATGGGTGGCAATAGTAAGAAAATACTTGATGAATGGTCTAAGTGTCTAACTGAAGTTATGATCGTTGATAGAGTAGAATGGCAGAAAAGGATTCATGTAGCCGAGCCCACTTGGTTGCGATAAGGCTTAGATGATGATGATATGATGCAAATCGTATCCCAAATTGCATATTCACATGAATTGTATTATTATTGTAACCGTAGACTGTAAATGGGGACCAAATTTGCTTCTTTCTTTCTTTTTTTCATTTTTTGTTCCCTTTTTCTACCCTTGTGCTTTTAACATGTAAAAGGCCCTCCCTATTACAACAACAACAACAACAAAAAGGAGAGAGAAAAAACCCCTCATTTTTATGTTTTTAGATGGGTTTGGTACTCAAAAACTCACAAAAATCAGGATATCTTGTTTTCAGACAATAAAATCAAATGCCGCTTTCTCTCACATGATTCTACACTCAAGAAAGGTATAAAAGAACATAAATTGTTGAAGGATTCCTGTATTTTTAAAGGTACATTTCACTTTATTTTTTTTGAAAGGTAACTTTTTTTTTATTAAGAAGTTGCCATTAGCGGAAAAGAATACAAACAAGAAAAAGAGAAAACAGTGCTCTCAAAAAGCAGATTACAGCCCCAAAAGGGCTAAGGATGATACAAATATCTAACTCCTTGAAGCCCGTGCCCATTCTAGCACCCAACGGATTGCCTTGCGAAAGATTGCCTCCACTGTAGTCGTTTTGTTTTCAAAGCACCTGCTGTTTCTTTCTCCCCAAATGGCCCATAGGCATGCCAACGCCTGTAACTGCCAAACCGTTTTTCCTTCTTTCCCAATTCCACCTTCATGCCATGATGCTAGAAAAAAATACACCGATTCTGGCATAACCCACGAGACTTTAAGAGTTTTGCAGAAGAGCTCCGATACCTTACTAGCGTATGGGCAGTGGATGAAGAGATGATGCACCGACTCTGCCTTCCACATGCAAAGTAAACATATATTTTGCAAGACCATTCCTTTTTTGCAGAGATTGTCTACTGTTAATATTCTATATTTTCCCAACAACCAAGCGAATGAGGCAACGTTTAAAGGAGCTCCATATTTCCAGAAATGAAAATTGTGGGATGAAGGAGTTTGGGGCTGGGCTAAGAGCTTGTAGAAGGATCCCACCGAGAATCTGCCCGAGGAGTGCTCCTTCCACATCATGGAGTCATTCGAGTTTGAGTCGACCGCCCTTTTGTTCAGCTTGTCAAGAAGGTTTAGCAACGCATCTAATTCCACATCCGATAAGTATCTTCAACAAGGAGGCATCTACACTATGTGACCACTTTCCTCAGAATAGCACCCTGCCAAAATGTTTCTGTCTGGGTCCCAGGGCTTGTGCTGCCGCCTGCCAGATTAGGGAAAGCATCCTTCAATAAGCAATCGCCTATCCATAAATCCTCCCAGAATCGAATCTGCACCCCATCTCCTACTACAATAGCTGTTCCTTCTTTGAACCTGGGCTCCACCGAAACGACTGCTTTCCAAAGACTTGACATCCTATAATGCGAAGAGTTTTTAGACCACCATCCCCCAGCTCAGTCCTGTACTTGGATGCTATCACCTTTTTCCATAAACTTTCCTCTTCCGTGATGAATCTCCACAGCCATTTGCCAAGAAGAGCCTGATTCATACATTCTAGCACTCGAAGACCCACTCCTTCTGCTATAGGCTTACATCTTCCCATTTCAAGAGATGAAACTTCGGTTTCTCCTATTTGCCTCTCCATAGAAAATTCCTTCTAAGCTTTTCTAGGCGAGCAGGAACCGCTTTCGGGCATTGAAAGAGCGACATGAAATATAGATTTATGTTAGAAAAGGCTATTTTAATTAGAGTTAATCTACCTCCAAAAGATAGGTGCCGACTCTTCCTGGTCAATAGCTTCCGCTCTATCCTTCCGATCTATCATTTCATGAGAGAGAGAGAGAGAGAGAGAGAGAGAGAGAGAGAAACAAGTGTTTTAATACTATCACAATATGTCTATTGCATACTGGTTCTCAATTTTATTTATTTATTTATTTATTTTTGGAAGGTAAGCTTAGAATTTATTACTTCCAAGAGGCAAAAGCCTAAAAATACATAGAGGAGCTACTAGCACTAAGGAAAAGCAAGGCAAAAATTTCTCCTAAAATACTAAGAGAGCAAGAAATAAAAGTAAAAGGCCCCACATCCTGGAGAGGAAAACTACACTAGGAAAGGCCCACATCCTGAGACAGGAGGAAGACCAAAACCAAAGACAAACACCTAAAACATTGGAACAAAAGGAGAGCTCACGACAAAGAACCTAGCACACCCAAAGTTAAGCAGCTGCTGAGGATATGGCAGCAATCTCAATGTCAGAATGAGGTTGAGCAACCGGTCCAAGATGATGCAATTTGCTAAGGTCGGTGATAAGGCAACGATGATGCCCCGAGGCAGTGCAAACAGAGAAACATAGGCCAGTGAGGCCAGTGGAGATTGATCTCACATACTGCTTCACTCTCTAAGAAGAGCCAGAAGGGTCTTCAATGGCTCTAGCAGCTTGATCGTTATGCACTTCGAGGGAAATACCTAAAATATCCGCAGATGTCAATTTAGAAAGGCCAATATATAGAATCTTTAGACATTTATCAGGGGGGTCAAGGTCCAAATCTTAAAGCGTAAAACCCCAACAGGCAAAATGGGAAGAGGGGGGAAAACAAAGGAGCCCCATGACATTGCCTATGGTATGGGAACAGACAAGCCGCCACTTCCCAACCCAAGGACGCTGGGATGAGGTAGGAGGAGCAAAAAGCCTGGGACCCCTAGAGAAGGTAGTAGGGAAATCCCAAAGGGCCGAAATAGAGCTAGGTATATCTGATACAATGGAAGAACCCATGATAAATATAACTCTAGCTCTAATATCCCCCAGGATAGAATGGAAGATGAACTCCTCAGGTTCTCAATTGATCATACTTTGATGTGTATTACTTTTCTTGGTGCATATTGATTGGAAATGTATGACTGATGAGTTGTTTTATTCTTTTTCTGATTTATTTATATTCTAAGAAAATCAGGAAAAAAAATCTTACAATTTACGATACAATTTCCAATTCAACCTCTGTTACAAGTTGCTAAACGATAACGATTTTGACAACATTGGGTAAACTAAGCAAAAGGGCAACAACAAAATGGAAAACTACAAACCCAAAATAGGGATGTGCTGAAGTTCCAAGAAAAAAGAGAAACATCTGAAGTATTCCATGTAACTCAGCACAGTACTCTCGATGATATTCTCCTTAAGAATATCTTTCCTTCCATCTCAAGATGAGATAAATTGGCAGTTTTGGAGTAAGGTATCAAGCAAGGTTTGAAATGGGTGTGTTACATAACATATACCATTGATACCATTACATTATTGCCCCCCACATCTCCCTGTATTGGGCTGTTTTGGGCCAATACACCCATATCGTTCGTGGGAGATACTGGTACATATTGGACAATAAGTACTGGTTTCGGATGATACTTTAGACCTTGGAACCAAGTATACATGTTTGTGGGAGTTTCACAGTTTCATTAAACCAAATATACACATGATGTAAGTGGGTCGCCATCTTCATGCTCTGCTGTGTTATTTATTTATTTATTTATTTATTAAGTTGTACCTAATGCTATAGTGTAGCTTTTTTTTTTCTGCTTCTTCTTCTTTTTTTTTTGTTTTTAATTGACCTAGTTTTTCCAACTCCAAAAGAAAGCGGCTAAGCTGATTACAACTTGTGTACTCCAGATCCAAATGCACACATAATTTGGATAGAGAACGCGGATGCAAGATTGAAGGCTCTCCGTGACATTGAAGCAGGTTTATAGCCTATTCCCTTAAGACCCCAAATTACTAAATATGAATGACATTGTCGGAAGCTGCTGACTGTCTCCATTTTGTCACATTTATAATCGTTTATCTCATGTACTGCACTGCTTGTTTGGTGTCAGATGAGGAGCTTCGTATATGCTACATTGACGCTAGTATGGACCATGATGCTCGACAAACCCTCCTCTCCAAAGGGTTTGGTTTCCAGTGCAGATGTCCTCGTTGCATGTCTGGTGATTAAGGGAATAAAAGGACTCCATTGTTCATTCCTGTATTGGTTTTTCACCGTTCTCTTTTTCATGGACATGTATTGTAATATTTTCTCAGAATAAAGGTAAGAGGTCTGTGAGTACCAGGTGTTTTGAGTTATCTGCATTTTTTGCATCCGTACACAGTAGCACGCATATGAGATCCAGACTGTTCATCCATTGGTCCACACCCCGAAAGTGTCCGCTGTTCAAACGACCTGACATAAGCCATGTTGATTGGAGGATTTTATTTGTTCATTTATCTGTTGGTATATTATAAGAATTGAAAATACATGTTCCTCTGCTAGGAAATCCCATAATAACAGCCATTATAGTATGTATGGTAGGATAATAGAAACACTCAGAAGCTGATAGAGGATATGTCTGAAGAAGAGAGGAGCCTTTTGTCTGATGTAGGAAGCTGTGATTAGGAAGATTATATCTCTAACTTTCACATTCCTGATCAAAGGAGAGGATATGTATCAAGCGCAGGGAATGATTTGGGAAAGGCCCATCACATGCAATATTCAAGTTTTGGGTCGTATGAGCTTCTAACAACCTATGCCATTGGGCATGCATAGTGTGGCGTGGGACTTCCAGATTTTCAGGTGATTTTGTTGGATAAATGGTATTTTAGTATGGGTTTCGGTCACATGCATTCAAACCCACTTGAAGCTATCTTGCCATCAAGCTGCATCGGGCCTACCCGTGATGTGTATATGGAATCCAAACCATGCATATGGTGCGCCACCTCCTGTTCACTGTACATCCCAAGTATCATCCTGATCCAAAATTCAGGTGGGACACACCACAGGGAGCAATGTACAATCAGGCTGAAAGTTATATATTCATTCATTGTAGTCCACTTATGATGGCCTTCATTTCGGTGTGTCCCTTCATCTGGGTGATTCTCACCTGATGACTGGTTTAGATGGTATATCCAAAACAGGGACACCATATTTGAAGGCGTTAGCTTCCCCAATATCCTCCATTGTACCCTTTGTTGTCGCCCACCTGAGTAATGGATCAGGCTGAATTTTGGAATCTGTGCCTAACATGGCAGGGTGCTCCAGATGCACGGTAGATTCACATACACATCATGGTTTCAGGTGCGAAGTATTTGTCGGAACTGTATCAGCTGATGTGGTTGTAGTATTGTGGAATGAGGAGTTATATTATATAATACTCATGCTGGGTACGACGTTTGATACTCAGGCAAGTACACCTGCCATAGAAATTAAATAATTAAAAAATTAAAAAAAACAAAAACCGAGTAGATTATGCAGCCCACTGGCTCCAATCACAATCCCAATATCAGATTGGTTTAAGAATCCCGGCCTCTAATTCATGGAAACTTGTTTGTGAGAAAGAACAGTTGGATATTTTTCATTTTCAGACCTCCAATGAATGTCTACCAATCCAATAGTCACATAACCATAGCTCAATTTTTGGTTCATGATGATACACCTACAACATCAAGGTCGAGCGTACTAAGGTTTTTCTCCAATTTTCTCTCCCATGTAGCCCACTAGAATTTTTTATCCACCTCATTTTTTATCGCTTGTCCTAAAATGAGCTCGCCAAATGTATACAAACGTAGCGGTGGGCCCTACCTAGCATCCTTGCACATGAACTTCTTGCAATAGCCTTTAGCAGGAAGTTCATGTGCAAGGATGTTGTGTGGGGCCCATCTCCATGTTTGTGAGAAATGTACCTAGTTTATCCGTTTTGCAAAATCATTTGACGGCATTAGACCAAAAATGTTGCATAGGAAGCATGGATGCTGAGTAGGGCCATCACCATGTTTGTGAGAAATCTACTCGTTTATGCAGTTGGTGAGCTATTTTAAAACAAGCAAACAAAATTGAGGTGGATAAAATTTTTAACTGGGACAGGAGAGAAAAAAACTGGGAAAAAAAGTTACTATCATTGAAATCTTCCTGGGCTCCACAGCTCCAGATAACCTTAGGCTCAATTTTTGGTTCATGATGATACACCTACACTGTCCAATCCGTTTGTACAACTTGCATCTCGAGGAGCTGCAACGCTCGTCTTCGCACGACACATACCCACACCACCCATATCGCTGGTGTGCGGTAGCCGGCCGTGGGCCCACAAATGCGCGTAATACCGAGCAGACTCCAATGACCGTAGACCATCTTGAAAATGGTGGCTTCACATGGAGCACTCATGTACAGCTATCCTGACCATTCAAGCCATGGGTCGCTTTGTACACGGTGGAAATCCACAAAATCATCCTGAATAAGAAATCTGACCATCCAATTGATGGATATCATATGGATGGTAAAAATTAAAACAGCGAGTGGTCCAAATAGAAGAGCAAACTATTATTCTATTTCAATGCAATTTTTAGCCTATGCTCCGTTCAAACTTGGGTAAGCGATCTGGACAGTCTGGATTACCTTACAAATATGCCATGTGTACGGTTGAAGATTCACCACCAATTTTTAAGTAGTGCTTAACTAACACGGGAGTCCACCGCCATCATCCCTCTCTTCCCTCGGAACTGCCGAGAAAGAGGGGAACATCTGCCCTTTCGTTGTAAAAATCGTCCAACCGTCCACGTGTAAAATATCGGTGGTCCACCAACCTGCCAATTCATGTGATCGCTTATGCTCATCTTGGTAAAACAATGAGACCCACCTTCATATGACGCGACATGGTTGCTCATTACGTGGGCGACATATTGAAAACCTGCGGGTCCCATATTTCCCACCAGTGGTAGCTCGCAGGATCACTTGAATTAGTGTTCCAGCGGAGTAAACAACCTACGAAGAAAGCTGGGTGGACGGCCTTTCCGTTAGAGAATCCACAGGGCGGCTGGTCAAACGTCAAACCCACGCCCTGACTTTTCTTTGAAAAAATTAGCACTGTATACGAGTCCGTACAATACCTTGTTTTCGTTCGCTGCCCGAAAATATATCTCACCGAACACGACTTTTAGGGAACGGACGTTGGGTTTTTTTACGAAAATAGGTCTACTTTGGTGCTCATGGTTTTTTCAAGTCCAATGAAAAAAGGTGGGTAGTACGTTGGGTCTATACGACGCAAAATCCCTTTTCTTTTCCGTACTCTTCCAGTGGGAGGAGGGAGATTCGGGATAAGGTAGGGACATCTATTACTGTACAAGTGGCATAGTAATGAGTCAATCCGGAACGTCCATAAAGTTATTCCTGCTATGGATGGAAAATTATTCAAAATAATCATAAATTGGATTTATATATCCTTCTATCACTTGCCTTGACATGGATGGTAGAAACGAAAAGTAATTAATGGTAGGAACTCAGTGTAAAAAACAAAAAATAAAACGATGGATAGGATTCATTGAAATGTCTGAAATTTTATGCATAGCCTATCAATTATTGTATCCAGTAGATGAACCGTCCTGATTGATAAATCACCCTACCATATTCTGGATCTACTGGCGGTAGCATCTCTACCTCTTTTTGGGATGGGTTGACCTGGTCACATTACTCGCTGGATCGTACGGTAACATTCGGTAGAAACGGAATGCGGTGGAGCATCTCTCTACCGTACAATTCGCAGATAGATGTCTAAATCGGGACTGCCCATCCGGTTGCTCCATCATTCAAGCCGATAAACGGTAGACACTCCAAGTGAAAGATGCATAAAAGTGATGGCTGTGATTGTCTTAGCAAGCTTTTTTTTTCCCTTATATGGCAATAATAAGGCCCACTGAATGGGAATATGGTATTTGGCCCACTCAGTTGAAGATAGCATGATCAGTACCTTTCGTTCGACGGGACAATTTTTCTTGGATGAGATGATAGGATGATATCGACCTCAGAGGCGGGTATAAAACTGGGGAGCGGATTAGGTGCGGCCCGGGCCTCGTACAAAACGGTGCTGCCCTTACCGTGGGTCCCACCTTGATGTATGTATTATATATCCACGCCGTCCATCCGTTTTTTTCGGATCATTTTAGCTATGGACCTAAAAATGAAGTTTATCCGGTTCTTAGGTGCACCATACCATAGGAAATAGTGGTGAATGAAAGTTTACCATTAAAAACTTCCTAGGGCTCACGTTAAGTCTTCCGTAATGTTTATTTGGCATCCGACCTGTTGATAAGGTAATATAAACGTGGATGAAGGAATCAAATAAATATTATCTTGATCTAAAACTTTTGTGATCAATTAATGATGAATCACCACTGTTTCCTATGGCATGGCCCATCTTAGAATTGGATCTAATTCATTTTTGGGCTTATGGCCTAAATCGATCTATTAAGATGAATGTAAAGCGTAGATATATAATACATACATCAAGGTGGGTCCCATGGCAAGGGCCTCACCTTCTTCGGTGAGACTGAAGTATCACTGATTTGGAATCACTTGAGAATAGTATGCCTGATACATTCTGCGGCCAACCATATGAATGTTCCCTATCATAGCAGAAGATATTTAATGCACCCAATCAAAGAATCTGACGCAAGCATCGGAGGCATATGATGGTATGATTCCGGATGTTATTGTGTTAGAAGTCAAAATACAGTTTCTCTCTAAAATAAGAAACTTCAAATCCATAGCTCAACTGGCAGACCGAACGGAGATACCTCGTTTCAACACTTGACACTTGAGGTCTTGGTGTCGATCCCTAGTGAGGGTGGCTAACATGGAGTGTGCACTAACAAGCTAACAAAAAAAGAAAAAAAAAAAAACTTATTATTATTCATAATATGGCTAGTAAACAAAAAGAATCATTCTGAAAAATATTTCATAAGAATCATATTAGGTTGAATAAATATTTCATAAGAATCATATTAGGTTGAATACTAGCCCCGATTCCTAAATAGGAAGTGTATTTCATCACGAAGATTCCTCATTCGCTTTTCACTAGCCTATTTTGGAATCTCACTTACTATTTGAAAAATTCATCTGACTTCTAAATGCTTATTGCCCCCATCGCATAAATGGAACAACCATCTCAATCCCTCTTTGAAACCAGTTATAAACTCATCATACTTCCTCCTGCATCTGGTATAAATGTTGTCAAGCAATTAAACCGGTCTTCTTTTTAAGTGCACGACAATCAAAATCCAGTATTAGTTTTAGATATTATGTGGAAAGTATACCTACAAAATACATAAGCAATAATAAGTACATGTAAACTAAACACAACCTATAACACTAAGTCAAGTAAATAACGTATAAGTCTAATGATAAACTGATGTAGAGTGGGTCGCGGACAGTTTCATGGCCAAGATGGATCAGAAAAGGCTCGGTCGACGACAGAAGTGATCTGGACCATCGGACCTTAGATCGGGCGTATTTCGCAATCCAGAATGAGTTAGCTGACGTAAAATATATGATTTTGGGGTAGAATGAGCTACTATAGCCAACCAACTCCGCTACGCTAGGTTGCAACGCTCGGAATTGTGAAAAACCTCTGGATCGACGGTCGTTTCCCTGTTTTAATTTCATTTTTACTATAAATGGTAAGTTTTAGTTCAGTTATAACTCTTCATCCGTCGGGCTTTAAGAGTTGCGCCCAACATGAAAAGAGCTTAGAATAATTAGGAGAACAGTTTGGTGAAGCCAAATAGGACACTTACTATTTTTGGCCGAAAACCTTACGCACTCCTAGACATCACCATCGTCTATAAATAGTTAGTTTACTATTTATAGTAAGTCGCGATTTCTAGGAGTTTTAGTTGTAGTTTGATTCTGATTTCTTTCCCATTGCTTGGTACCCCTATTTAAAGGATTGTGAACTCGTTTTTATTCATTCATTCATTAATTTCGAATTTATTAGAATTTATTTCTATTTTCTGCTTTCTTTCCTCGTGGATTCGAGAAGTCTCTGTGAGAAGTCCGAAAAAGTTCCATGGATTCGGAATAGTTATTCTCTTGAGGAAGACAGTGCTCGACCTCACGTCCTCCCCTGCGTCGTAAACTTACACAATCGAATTTTCACATCTCATTTTGAAAACGCCATCCTCTAATAATAGTTAGAACTTAAGGATTAATAGCCTTCAAGATATTATTTTTAACTCTATAAACATGCATTACGATACCATATTCATGTAATATTTTGACATTATCCTTAAAAAAGTTGTTGTCACAGATGAATCAAAATACTATAAGTTATATTGATCGTAATATAAGTTAAATGTGCATATTAGTAAATAGACATTACCAGTCAAAAAATTAGTCATGATATTATAAACATCTATCAGTCAAAAAATCCATATATAGGTCAATTCTCTCGTCATCAACCCATGCATCCTCCCATATGTATTTTAGCCAATCATGACCACCGTCAACATAGGCTGCCTTAACAATTTCATATTCCTAGAGGCTAAGTCTTCTTAATGGGTCTGTAAATACAAACTTGTGGTAGGCTAGGTCTCCTTCCTGAACCTACACAGTAGCACTTATTGACGCCGGATGTGCTCCATGCATGAATATTACATATATTGGTTACCTCAGAACAAATAAGACTTGCACATGATAACAATTAGAAATTTAAATATTTTCAGTAACTCCACCCCGGCTCATAGAAAATTCACTTTGTTGTGCATGTAGATATTTTCATCTTCCACTTTCTCCAACTTCTCCGATAACATCTTTAAGTGTGAGTCTATTCTTCTCCCCCGTCCTCCTTTCTTGACCCTCTTATTCCACTATCCTTCCGTACAATAGAGACAATATTTTCCTCATCCAATAAGGGGATGAATTCGTCATTTACCTGCAATAATATGTATGAAGTGTCAGAATCACTAAAATACAACACGAAACTAAGTTCGAACTGATATTTCAACTTACCCTCACATGCGTAAAAAGTTTGTTATAGCATTGTATTTTTTCACTTTAGTCACATTCCAATTAAAAATTTGTGGAATTTTAATCATACTACAGCTAGTGGCCCAATCTTTCAAGTGACAAAGACTGGAGATAACCTTATATGCACAAACTTATTAAACGAGAGAAACATGAAATATTAAAATAAGGCACATTATAGTGGCATAATAGTTTACAGAAATTTATAGAAAAATAATTACTTATAGGGCATATGGGCATCCCCTGTTGTAGGAGTTCGGAAGGTGCTTCTTAATTATGGTATTCGCTTCTTCTATCAAGATTTGGTACCCCATACTCCCCAATGGTGATTATCAAATGCATTATAATTATTTGCTAAATGTACATACTTATTTATACGCTCATTCTTTTTTGACAATCCAACAAGCAAATTCTCGATATATATCAACATCGCCACCTGTACTGCGACTGCATCATCGATACTTTTATTTATAATATGATATCGATCCTTGAAAAATCGATCCTTCATGCTATTTCTTCTTGACGATCCTTGACTGGTTTGTTTCGATTTATCTGGTGTTCCCTATTTCTGACCTATAATAAAGGCAAAGTATATCTCCTTGAATTGGAGAATGGTGTCTTCGAAGTCAAAACGGAGGTCGTCGAGGTCCCTCTGTATCAGGTAGTAGAGCAATGGTCCATTTTCCCACCATCCTCCATCGTTAAAATCAAGCAGATACTCGAATTGAGTTCTTTTAAACATCTCTTTCCTAATAAGGAACTTGTTATATTTATTCCTCAAAGCATGTAAAAATCATACTGAGCATTTGGGGGTGACCTTTATATTGGAATATTCTAAGCATGGGCTAGGTTCCCTCGCCTCGCAAACGGATTTTGTAATATATGACAGACAAAATATTCGATTAAAAAAATTATATCTATAAAGGACCGTGGATATTAACAGAGGTCACTAATATTGACAGAAGTTCGCTGATATTAACAAATGACCGCTGATATTCACCGTGAATCGCCGATCTTAACAGAGCATCGCCGATATTATCTACGGTCCACAGTGAATGTCAACGAACATTAACAGAGGATCGCTGATATTCACTGTGGATTGTTGATATTAACAAGGACCGCTGATATTCACCGTGAATTGTGGATATTAATAGGGACCGCTAATATTATCTGCGATGTACAACGAATATATTAACGGTCCCCTATTAATATTGGTCATCCATAATGAATTCCACTAATATACGCTGTGGATGCTCAATCTTAATAGGGGTCTGTTGATATTGTATGTAATTCATAGTGAATATCAGTGATTCACAGTGAATAGCAGTGAATATTCATGATCCGTGTGGTCCCACCATTCATACATCAGAAAAATGGGACCCCCACACTCTCCTTCATTTCATAAACTTTCACTATTCATACAATAAGAAAAACAAACAACACCTATAAAGGAACCACCATACCCTCATTCCTTTCACAAATTCCCACCCGACCCTCATCTCTTTCACCAACTCCCACCATTCATACCTACAAATAAAGAAAAACACAGAGAAACAAAAAAAAAAAAAAAAACACAAAAAAAAAACTTACCTCCACTTACCATAACTTTTACTTCGAAGATTGTGATCGAAAAACTTTAAATTTTTTTTTTCCCCGAAGAGTTGTCTAAACTTCGTTGGAGCCTAACCGAAGTTTTTTGTCATTGTCCAGAGAGTTCAGACTATGGTTGTACAACTACTAACCATTGAAGAAGCTTTAAAAAAAAAAAATTAAAAATTTTTTTTTAAAAAAAAGGAAGAAGACAAGAAAAAATGAAATGATCAAATGACCCCACATTTAATGTGAGGTCCACTAGGTTTTCTTGAGGCAGATCCAACCCATCCACAAGTAGAGGGTTTTAATTTCATATCATCGACCTAAGATTGAGGTCAAATCTCACCACGGATGTACCACATAGAAGGGAAGATTTCAATATTAACGCACAAAGTTAGTGTAGTTGTGAGCCACGAGCATCTGTTTTTTTTTTTTAATGCTGAGAAGACCCATGCATGTGTTTACGGCTATCTGATTAAAATGAACGGATCAGATTGGTTAGGAGACAGGCCAATTTTCAGTTTTAGGTGGAGCCCATGTTCCTTTTTAAAGGACCTTTCACTTTTTGAGATGAAAACATGCCGTACAAAGGACAACTATAGCAGAGGGACAATTTCATCATACTAAAAATGAAAAAGTGAATTCAGGCTAGAATTCCTTAAGTATCATTCATACGGCCTACTGAAATGACCACGTCACCTTGTGGGGTCACTTGGACAATTAATCCCACCAATATGAGAGCACGAGTGTTGCACATGTGAATGTTAGTGGGTGTTTCCCTTACCCGGAGCCCGCATTGATATTTTTGTTGAATATCTGCCTATCTTCGGCTTATTTTAGAGCATGGTCCCAAAAATGAAATAAATCCAAATCTCAAGTAGACCACACAATAGGTATTGAATTCCCACCATTAAAAACTTCCGGAGTACCACAAAAGTTCCGGATCAAACTGATATTTGTGTTTTCCTTTCGTCTTTTTTTTATTATTATTATTTTGCGTTAGTACACACCTACTGTCAGTACACACTGTTGAGCTATGGATCTGGGTGTGTTTTTTCCTTTCGTCTAAATCTATATGATATTATTAACTGGTTGGAGCAAATAAACATTACGATGAGCCCTAGTAAGTTTTTACTTTACGACCACCGTTTCCAGTGGTGTGTTTCACTCGAGATTTGGATGTGCTTCATTTTATTTTTTTTATGGCATAAATGAGCCGGAAAAATGATGTACAAAGTGTATATACGACACATGCATCAAGGTGAACCCCAAGGTAGCAACACCCAGTAACTTGTTTCTTAGGTAACACCAACCAAACACGGATTTCCTGCTGAGGCCCTCAGCAGTAAGTTCCTGCTTGAAACCTAGGTGGGCCACCGGATTTTTGTGAGAAATCCATTCTATCCACCCGTTTTGTGAGATTATTTTAGAACATTAGACAAAAAATTAGCTGGATCCAATACTCAAGTAACCTGAAAATGTGAAGATTGAACTTCCACAGTTGAAATAATCATGGACCACAAAAGTTTTGAATCAGGCGAATATTTGTGTTTTCGGTTCATCCCAATACGAATCACTTTACGAAGGATATGGATGGCATTTAAACATCACCGAAGACCCACGGAGGTTTCAACGGAATCCCTAATTAAGTCTCGTATCCCACTCACTTTGATCTCATGTCTTAATATGATGTCACAGAACGGATGGACGGGTGGATTTCTCCAAACAGGAACTCCGTGAACTAACTACCGTACGCAAAAACGAACGGAGGGGGGAGTCAATTGATACTCTGGCAGAGTATGGTTGTTCATAAACAAGCACTCAGAAGCTGCATACACGTTATATTCTCAACTCATATAAACATTGGAAATCGTGGGAAATACTGTATTGAGGCCATCAAAATTAAATCATTTTGTTTTAGCCATCCTAATCTCTGATTAGTGGACATTTGTTTATTGAATCCACACTGCAGACTATCTTTTAACTGAACCGTCCACTAAATGTCTAGCAATTAGCCAGAAACGATATCAACTTTCAGTTTAATTTTTTTTGAGTACCATTCAATATGGAGCCTACGCGTTGGACGGTTTATTTTTAATTCTAGAAGTGTAAAATTTAAGAATGCATTATGACAGAGTATCGAAGTTTATCTCTTCTTGCATGCATCGCACGCGATGGTGTGATGCACGTGAGCTCATTATTATTATTATTATTTTTGGGGGTTAGCTTTTTAGTACACACCCATGTCAGTACACAAACTCCATGTTTGAAACAAGATATGCACGTGAACTCATTATTTGAAACAAGATATGCACGCAACTCAAATTAAACTGTCCAAATTCATGGGACCCACTTAGACATGGACTATAATCAAAATTTAAACTGAAATAATTTCTTGACTATCAAATTGATGGACATCTAACGGACGGTCGAGATGAAAAAGTTCAACGGTCCAAAGTCAACAAAGAAATTTATTCCATCTGACTTTTGATTGTGATACGTCTAAAATGGTCCCACAATTCCGATGGTTTGATTGGTTCACATGCATGCCATGTTTATGATTTAAGATTGCACGAGCGTGTGGAGCCATCAAACTCTTCCAGAGTATCAAATAACTCCTCAATGCATCCGAAGATTTTGTCCATTTGATCAAGGCCCTATAAATAGACGGTTAAGAAAAATATAACGTTGGACACGGGTTGCATACAGAACCTGTCAGTACCGCCGTTGCTTTTGGTCGGTGCTCAATGGGCCCCACCATGATATATGTGTTGTATCAACTCTGCCCATCTATTATTTCAGATCATCTTAGGACATGAGCCCAAAAATAAAATCGAGGCAGATCCAAGATCTCAAGTGGACCGCACCATATGAAAAGGTAGTGAATAAACGCAGACCATTATCGGCTTCTTGGGGCAAACGTTTTGGATCAAGCTGATTTTTGTTTTTCTTCCTTCATCCAGGTTTATGTGAGCTAATCAACAGGTTAGATGGAAAATAAACATTACAGTAATCCTTAGGAAGTTTTTAATGACAGGTGTTCAATCACCACTGTTTTCATGTGATGTGATCCGCTGAGATTTTGATCTACCTCATTTTTGTGCTACTGCCCTAAAAGGAGGTGGAAATGGGTTGCAGGGGCAATGTGCAATCCGCGTCCGTCGGATGCTGTGACAGTTCCCAAAAGATTTCTCATATTGTATATTTCTATACAAATCTGGAGCCTATACCCGCTACGGACAAGATTTTATTTTGTAAAAGACTGCTTCGTTAAATACAGTCCGTGATGATGTGGATGGTTGAGATTAAAGTTACATGGCCCCACAATGATCTATCTATTATATCCCTACCATTCATCCATTCTACACGATCATTTTAGAGTATATGCCCGAAAATAAGTCATATCCAAAGCTTAAGTGGACTACACCACAAATAACAGTGGGATAATGATTTTCACCGCTTAAATATTCATAAGGTTTATCATAGTGTTTATTTTTCATCCAATTTATTTATAGGGTCACCCAGATATAGACGAAGGGGAAAAACAAATATCATACAAATTCAAAACTTAACCCTAAAAAGGTTTCATTGGTACACGATTCAATCCCCATTGCTTTTAAGTGTGGTCCACTTGATATTTGGATCCGTTATACTTTTTGGTTAAAGCCTTGCAAGAGCTTGCCAAAAAGGGCTACAGTCACACGGACATCATAGACGAATGGGAAAAATAAATATCATATGAATCCAAAACTTGACCCTAAAAAGGTTTCATTGGTGCTTTTCAGTGGTCCACTTGATATTTGGATTTGCCATATTTTTTGGCTAAAGCTTTACAATGAGCTCACCAAATGGATGGACAGTCACATAAACCTAGAGGAAGAGGGAAAAAAAAGGTTTTATTGGTAGATGTTCAATCCCCGTTGCTTTTCAACATCGTCTAATAGATATTTAGATTTGTCATATTTTTTGGCTAAAGCCTAACATTGAGCTCACCAAATGAATGGATAGCGCTCACCAAATGGATGGACAGTTGGAGTTGTCATATTTTTTGGCTAAAGCCATACAACTTGCTCACCAAATGGATGGACACTCACACAGACGTAATTGTGGGGGGAATGTAAATATCATATGGATCCAAAACTTGACCCTAAAAAGGTTTCATTGGTAGACGTTCAATCCTCATTACTTTTTAGTGTTGTCTACTTATACTTGGATTTGTCATAATTTTTGGCAAAAGCCTTATAACGAGCTCGCCAAATGGGTGGACGGTCACACGGACATAGACAAAGGGAAAAGCCAGATATCATGTAGATCCAAAACTTGACCCTAAAAAGGTTTCACTGGTAGACGTTCAATCCCAAATGCTTTTCAGTGTGGTCCACTTTATATTTGGATCTCTCGTATTTTTTGGCTAATGCATTACAATGAGCTTGCCAAATTGGTGGAGGATTTGAATATAACACAACTTATAATATGACCTATAGAACTTGGTGACGTCGTACACCCGCTGGGGCGGTGGTGTGTGGTAGAACAGCCAATCCGCTTTCTATCCACCATTCCTTACGGGACCCATCAGTCCAATGGTAAGTATCACCTACCCATGTGCCAACCAAGGAGGCTGATTTCCTTGGAAAGCCTTTTGCAATAAGTTCTTTTGATGGGATGTTAAGTGGGGTCACTCTGATGTTCGTAAATCCGACAGTCCATTCGTTTTACTAACTAAATTGGGGACATTTGATTTTTTTTTTTTTAATGAGGTGAATTAAAAACTAAAGTGGGCCATAGGAGAGGAAAGAGTAGGAAATCAATGATCACCGTTCAAACATTTGTACAACCACAAAAGTTTTCTATCAGGTTAAGATTTTTTGGAATTTTTTACTTCATTCCGAAAGTTTTTAGCGTCTTCACTTCATCTCAATAGGAAAGGCTTTTTAAACTGTTTAGATGTCTTATAAACATTAAGATGGAGCCCAAGAAGGTTCCAATCGTAGGATTTTCTTTCTCTGATTTTCCTTTCCCCTGGCTTACTTCGTCTTGGATCCGCTTCAATTTTTGCTGCGTATCCTAAAAGGTGATGCAAAGGGTGGATTTCTCTCAAACATTACGGTGGGCTCATCCAATGCAAGGAACTTCGGAAGACTTTCACAGGAATCCGCGTCCTGAAAACCAGCTGGACGTATTAATAACGTATTAGCTTTATGACCACGTCACATCAGGACCCTTATTCTTCCTAGAAGGAGAGGCAAAGGCCCACCCATTGGGTGGTCAACATTCGCCGGCCTGGCATCCTCAAGACTCGGATTCGGTAGTAACCCCTCCAGTACCGAACTCGGTAGTATTGGTTGTACTAGAAAAGCTTTATGGGCCTCACATAATGTATATATTTTTTTTAATCCATACCGTCTATTCATGTTATGACCTAATTTTAAAATATGATCCCAAAAATTAAAAAGATACAAAGCTCAAGTGGACCACACTACAGTAAGCAATAGGGATTGAATGCCCATCGTTGGAATTTAGTAGGCTCCTATGGTAAGTTTATTTGCCATCCAACTTGTTCGTGAGGTCACATTAGATATGAATGAACGAAGGGAAAACATACAAATCAACTTGATCCAGGACTTATACGGTTCACAAGAAATTTTCAATAGTAAGCATTTAACTCTCACTATTTCCTGTGGTGTGGTCCTCTTGAGATTTGGATATGCCGCATTTTTTGGGATGATGCTTTAAAATGAGCTGGAAATTTGTTTGGACGGCGTGGATAAAACACACAGAAAATGAAAGTTCCCACAGAGCTTCGACCAGTACCGAGTTCGGTAATGGAGGGGTCACTACGGAATACGAGTCCGGCTCGTCTCTCTCTCCTCTGGCTGAAAATTCCTTCCAAAACCCAAATCTCAAAATTGAGACGGAGAGAGGGAGAGGGAGAGAGATTCCAAAGCGAAAGCTAGACATTTTTTGGTTTTCTCTTTCTGAATACATTGAAATTTTTGTGAAGATGGAAAAAGGCTTCTCACTGTGGCAAGTCCTCTCGTTCACATCCATCCTTTCATGGGTTATCATCTCCTCATACTTCAACCTGACCCAGAAGCTCAGATCCCTTATCCAACCGTCCATCACCCACCATGTCCACAAAAGCACTCCCTCCATCCTCCATATCCAGGTCAGCAATACCCACTTCTCCTTTTCTCCTAATTCCCCACATAAACATGAAGCAGATGATCATAGCCTCACCTTTCCTTTTTTTTTTTTTTGCAGTCTTTCCAGCATAGTTTCTTAGACGCTTTCTTCTCCGCCTTCTCATGCGTTGTATCCGTGCCTTTCTATACTGCATTTCTACCTGTGCTTTTTTGGGTATGTTTCAATTCTCTCTCTCTCTCTCTCTCTCTCTCTCTCTCTCTCTCTCTCTCTCTCTCTCTCTCTCTCTCAAGCTTGTTTGATTTTGAATATAAATGCTCATGAAGTGATTGTATGATCCTGGGCCAATGGCACCGTGTAAATGGGGCCTGTCAACAATTGATCCAGATTGTAATCCAATGGGCCCATCACACAGGCAAGAAATATCCTGTTTCAGAAGATCCAATTGATCCAATCTCTTTCCCATTTCTATATTATGTTCTTAATTGTGTATTTGTAGGCTGCTGATTGAAGGGTTGGGATCATCTTATCCCTTTGGGCACATGGTCCATTCATGGTGGTGCCCATTGGATGAACAATGTGGATCACCACAAATTATGGGCCCCAATTGTTCACAATGAATCCTTGGGTCAAGAGTCATATCATTGCTTATGTGGGTTTTGTGTTTTGGGGTTAATGGTTGATGTTTGAATGATGTGTTGCTTGTTTCTTGCAATATTGTAGAGTGGGCATTCCAAATTAGCGAGACAGATGACTCTGTTGATGGCTTTCTGTGATTATTTAGGGAATTCGGTAAAGGTATTCGCATTTCCTGCCATATGTCTTTTTTATTTTGTTTTTATTTTATCAGTGTTTAATGGTGCTCGTATGAATTTCTGTTCCGTTTATTTATTTTGCTTTCTCTTTTTGTTGGTGTTGTAGGATTTGGTATCAGCTCCTAGACCCAAATCTCCACCTGTTAGGAGGGTAACAGCTACTGAAGATGAGAAAGAAAATGCAATGGAATATGGGTTCCCGTCTTCTCATACTCTTAACACAGTTTGCCTTTCCGGGTATCTACTAGGCACAGCTGTTTTGCTTGATTCTTATCTTTTCCTTGCATATCTTGATGAGTATGGGGTGTTATCACCTAGTAGAGTAATTCTCTTTTGTGGATTGATGGTGTTGCAGATATCTCTTGCACTACGTTCTGTCATACAATCGTGAAACTGGCGGAGCTGCAATCTTGATTGGGATCACTGTAGTTTGTGTTCTTGTAGGGTTCATTGGCTTGGGTGAGTTTGTAATCTGTGTGGTGCTTCATATGTGGATTTTCCTGTTAGAATGTTTTTTGGATTCTTTTATTCTTGCTTTCTGTTCTGTTAAGAGATTTTTGGTCTGCTTTTTAGGAAGAATTTACCTCGGCATGCACAGCTTGATTGATATCATTGGTGGAATTGTTATGGGGCTTGTGATCCTCACATTTTGGTTGTCAGTTCATGAATATGTCGACAGTTTTATCATCTCTGGACAGAATGGTATGTACATTGAAAATTCCAATTTGTTGTTTTTGTTGTCGTTGTTGCGAGAAGTGTCTGTTAATTTCTGACTTTCTTCTTTAGTTAATGCTGTTTACCCGGGCACTTTATTTGTTTTGCAGTTACATCTTTCTGGGCCATTCTAGCTTACACTTTATTTGTTTTGCAGTTACATCTTTCTGGGCCATTCTAGCTTTCTTATTGCTCTTTGCCTACCCAACACCCGAACATCCAACGCCGAGCTATGAGTTCCACACGGCCTTCAATGGTGTTGCCTTGGGTATAGTAAGCACTAAATTCTCACTCTTATTTCCATATCAAAGGATGTTTAGCATTTCTTTCTTTCTCTATTTATTTTTCTTCTCATAGAAGACCAATTGACCAGTCCCTTGTAGACAGTACCAAACTGAATTAATTGCTGGCTTCGAGGTTCAGGCGTCCATCTCATAAAGGAGTAGGTTGCATGTTCATTTGGTTATGGATGAGCGGGTATAGGATGGTTGCCTTGACGAAATTGTGTGTTTGTTAGGTTGCATGAACGTAACTCTCTTGGTGTTTTATTGGGGGCTCCTCTTCGTATCAGCAAGTCATCTAAAGTTGTGGTATCCCATGTTTGAAAGGTCTGAAAGGAGGCTTGTAGTGTCAAAGTGACATCTCCTCCTTACTGGAGGGTATTTTGATCCACTAGGAGCACCTGAAGAGGAAAGATATGAAATTTCATTTGGTTTTATGGGAAGACTTTGCAAATCTAAGAACATCAGAGTATTGTTGCACAGAGTGTGAAGCATACAATAGATCCAAGGGGCGGGAATCAAAATCGTAGCAACTATAAATAGCTAGGAAGCAGGAGCGGGAGCGGGAGCATGATTCCACCTGGTTAGAGGGATCGTCCAACTAGGGAGGAGTGAGAGTAATCAATGGAAAAAAAAATTAATTAAAAATAGAGTGGGAATAATTGGTCCAAAAAGAAAAAAGAAAGAAAAGAAAAGAAAGATCGGACAAGGAATGAGACAGTTTGAACTAACTAACTACGTAATTATGGACTGCAAGCCTGCAAGAGGGGGATGGGATCCTAGGGCAGATGCTAGAATTATAGAGGATCAGCAATTGTGGCATGCTATCAGTGGGAGTAATCTTAGCAAGGACCTTTTTTTTAGGACGGTGCAGTGGTAAGTTTAGATTCTGGGAGGACCTTTCTGTTCTACGCTCTCTTGGTGGGAAATTAATCCAGCTGAGTGCTGACCACCTTCATCACAAAGGCTTCCACTTCTCAAATAGGCCCATGCTACATAGTTCTATGAAAGAGATGCCATCCATTGAAGTTCTCATTGTTCGCAAGTTGTGTGAAGCGTCATCCTTTTGTTTGTGTATGATTGATGCAAGAATTTAATTGGCAGTTCAGTCAAGCAAATCTTATGTAGAAGGTGGGACTTTTTGGAGACTCCGCCCTTTGGTTTTGTATGGGGCATCTAGGAGAAATAATAGAATTTCATAGGAAAAGCTAAGAGGAAATGAAAAGCCTTGTCATTCCATGGCTGTGGATCTGCAAGTTCTATTGTATTAAAGGAGAGGCGTGCTTAGATGTTGGAAAGGGATGGCGGGGTAGGTGAAGA
Organism: Magnolia changhungtana; assembly: GCA_030180095.1. Taxonomy (NCBI): domain Eukaryota; kingdom Viridiplantae; phylum Streptophyta; class Magnoliopsida; order Magnoliales; family Magnoliaceae; genus Magnolia; species Magnolia changhungtana. The sequence continues at coordinate 9,304,139 of JASAUF010000444.1, forward strand.
CAGCATCAATGAGTGAGTGGAGGGATGGAGATTGCCCCATCAAGGAGCTCTAAATCACGACTCTGATAGCTCATTACCCTGGCCTGGTGGGGGTTCCCTCATTAGTGAAAACATGGGTTGGTTGAACACCATCATCATCACCATCACCACCGCCGCCGCCATCATTTAAGCCATATCCCAACCAATTGGAATTTGCTGCATGAATCTCATTCCGCCATTCCTCTATGACACAATCATCCTTTATCTGGGTATGGGACTGGCAATGAGAGTGAAAGACTTCAGTACAGTTGCATTTACAGCAGGAGGAAGTTGCAACAGTTCCATATGCCACTTCTCACAAAGCTCAATAGTCCCCACCATCTTCTTCAGAAAGACTAGGTTCAGATGTTAGAAGATGTTTAAAGAAAAAGGGGTGATTAGAGATTGCTTTAGGCCTCAAAAAATCCAAAGGAAGTCGAGACATTCACAAGAAATCAATCTGTTTGTGGTTCCTTCTCTAGCCTAGTATCTGTGGGTGGAGACTCCTTAAATGTCACTGGATGGAAGGTAAGCAATACCCATGGGGAGTTGCTGATAGAATTAATGCTAGCCTCTTAGGACTTCTTTGTACCATGCCTGCAATGAGTAAGATGAAGAGGCTGATTCAACAGTTGGTGTTTTGAGACTGGTTACATTGATTGGATATCAACTGTCATTGCTGTGATTCATCGTTCTCCTCTTTCAGATGTGCCTTCCTCTACATCCTCTATCATAATTAATTATCAATTAAAAGGCAGAATGGCTATCTTATCACAAATTGTAATAGGGGGTCGAATCGTATTGAATTGCAAATTGTATCGTAAATCGTAAGATATTTCTTTAAAAATCAGAAATTATTAAATAAATCAGAAAAAATATATAAAAACTCATCAATCATCCATTTGTCTTCAATATGCACCAGGAAAAGTAATACATATCGTCATGATATTATCAATTGAGAACCTATATACTCTATACGTATTGTGTAGTAATAAGGGAGTCTTGTTTCTTTCCTTTGTTTTGTGTCTTTAAAGAAGTTTAGCCTGGAAAACACACAAGATTCTTTTAATAATTATGTTCTTTTGTACCTTTCTTGAATGTAGAATCACATTGGAAAAAGTGGCATTCGATTCCATTGACCGGCAAAAAAGATATATCTTGATTTTTGTGTGTGGGTGCGTGTGTCGAAGGGTAAAAAAAAAATGAACAAAAAGTCGGGGCTAGAATTTGCATCATATAAATATACGATGCAATTCAAATCCTAAATCATACGATTTTGACCATCATGAGTAAAACTTTTTTGCTAATTTCATGCTCTAAATATTCTTTCAAGAAGAAAGTCCTAGTGGAATTCATCTAGAAAGTTAAAGAAAAGAATTCCAATGGATCTACATATTTTATTTTACAATTTCAAGACCTTTTTATTTAATTGAAAGGGTGATGCTCAACTTGGTGCTTGGAAAGACCTGTGATTTATTTTTTTTTCTTTTTAAAAATGAGATTCCTATGCCCTTTCAAATGTTCAAGCTTGGTAATCCAAACAAAAATATCTGCCCATGCCAACAATTTTCAGTGCACTTCTCATGTAGATTTCTAGCAATTTTACCTGTTAAATTACAAGTATCACTCCTCTTGATAAGCAGATGAAGTTGATTAATTTATCATCATAGGGTATTATTTAATCCAGATAACCCCATATGCATGAATATACTTTGGTGATTGGTGCTACATATTTGATGTCATTCAAAGTAGGAAGAGATCCCGTACCTTATCTCATTGATTATGGATGAGTTAACGAGGCATTGGCAAGAAGAGATCCCATGGCATATGTTGTTTGCAGATGACATAGTTTTGATTGACAAGATAAGGGAAGGTGTAAACACAAAACTAGGTTTATGGAGGGATGCTTTAGAATCTGAAGTATTTGAAATTTTAGCCCGGACTAAAACAGAACTATGGAGTGCAATTTTAGTAACAGTAAGAGTGAGAATGAGAATTTTGTTAAGATTGTTGACCAAGAAGTTTCCCAAAATACCCGTATGGGGTTTGGTAAAATGGGAAGCATTGTGGGTGTGCTCCCACAAATGCAAGTTCTATTCCCCTCACCGAGATTACCAGATGCACATGGTTTGCGGGTGATTGCGTGCATCCGAAGGGAATAGTCTCGCCTCAAAATGGGCGGGGACACCTTGTCATCATTTTAAAAAAAAAAAAAAAAGATGTTTCCCAAAATGACCACTTTCGATACGTTGAGTCATGAGAGTGGATATATTGAGATGAATGTCGCCCATAGAATTCAAGCTAGGTGTAAGAAATGGAGATGTACTTCTAGAGTTTTATGTGATGGTTGTGTACCACTCAAACTGAAAGGGAAATTTATAGGATAGCTATAAGGCCAACCATGGTTTATAGGAAAAAGTGTTGGCCAATTAAGGAACACCATTTTCATAGTAGGGCGGGGACACCCTGTCGTCATTATAAAAAAAAAAAAAAGATGTTTCCCAAAATGACCACTTTCGATGCATTGGGTCATGAGAGTGGATATATTGAGATGAATGTTGCCCATAGAATTCAAGCTAGGTGTAAGAAATGGAGATGTACTTCTAGAGTTTTATGTGATGGTTGTGTACCACTGAAATTGAAAGGGAAATTTTATAGGATAGCTATAAGGCCAACCATGGTTTATAGGAAAGAGTGTTGGCCAATTAAGGAACACCGTTTTCATGGTATGAGTGTAGCTGAAATGAGGATGTTGAGATGGCCCAGTGGCAAGACAAGGATAGAATTAGAAATGGATGCATTTAAGGAAACTTAAGCATAGCACCAATAGGTAATAAGACGAGGAAAAGTAGACTTAGATGGTTTAGTCATGTTCGACAAAGACCAGACGAAGATGCCAGTTAGAGTGAGTTGGTACAAGTTGAAGGCTCTAAAAGGGCAAGGGGATGACCCAAAAGGACATGGATGGAGGTCATGAGAAAAGACTCGGTGATCTATGGTCTAAGTGAAGGTTTGGCCCTTGATAGAGTGGAATGGCGGAACGGGATTCATGTAGCTGACCCCAATTATTTGAGATAAAGCTTAGATGATGATGATTATTTGAAATAGACTCTTAATGTGCTAAAAAATGACACCTTGTGAATTATGCTTAAAACAAAAGGTACCTTTCCAAATTTGGTATGCCATGTTGTAGTGTGCATGTCTAACAATATTCCACTCAAAAAAGAAAAAAGAAAAATTTTTAAATTTCATGTCCAACAAATGTTTATATTCACATACCTGGTTGACATGGTAATATAGCTCATCTAGGGCTCCAACTTCAACCATAGAAGATTCTCGACCAAGGATTGTATTCCTTAGCAATTTTTCAATCCATTTATCACCAAGAGCAATATATGATGCAATTTCTATTTCATGATCATGCCTTGCCGCCTTGTAATTTGCAACCTTTGCCATCTCTCCCTACCTTTAACTTTTCATAATTGAGTAATTGTCACCATCTGCATTGCTTCACCCAAAACCAAAAGCTACCTCTCTCAATATGACAACGCAGCTTGGATTTTGCTCCTCATTTGCTTGTCTGGTTGTCACATTCAGTCTATGCAAATCCTGATGAATTATTTCCTTTAATAAGTGAAAAAGGCTTAATTAAATGAAAATGGAAAATGCAGAGTTCATCAAAATAGTGGCTAGGAATCCCTTCTTTTGGAAGAGCAACAGCCATTTCATTAGCTTCTCAAGGAATAACATAAAAGGCGACACTGAGGAATCATCTAGCTAACCATTAACCTTATTTACAGTAAAATGAAATCTAAATAAACCTCCATAATTCCAACATCTCCCACCGCCGATAGCTTACATGAATTGATATCATTAATGCTAAAGCCTGTCAGTTACATGTTCAACTCCAAAAATGATAGACAAATGAATTGGCCTACAGAGAAACATGAGTGTGTGTGTGTGTGTGTGTGTGTGTGTGTGTGTGTGACAGTAGGGCGAGGAAGAGGAGTATATTGATTAAGTGAACTCCATTGTTGAGCTGCACACAAGCTAGGAAAATGAAGTTTCCCTCACTGCCCTTCACCCGGGCTTTGCAATGACCCATTTTGTTGTATGATTCATGATACAAATAATGAAAAATGTATTGAAGTCTGGAGAGAAGTCCTTATGAGTTGTTTTCAAAAGCTAAAGAATGGAGGCAAGCTTGAGGGCTAGGAGAGAGATCTTTGGCTTGACAAAAGAAATTCACGCAACAAAAATAATCAAGAAAGATGAAAAAGGAACTATGTTTTTGAGAGACTCTTTGGATACCTCTCTATCTAACAAGTGGCATTTTTCAATTGCACCACTAGGACTCTTTTGTTTGTGTAGTTTTTGAAGTGTCATGTTGTATCTGGGACTGTCCAAGTCTCCAAGCATCAGCACTGCAGAAACCCAGAAGTTGGTGGTCTCCCAAGTACATGTTTACAATCCCAAAAATGAGGCAGGTCCATTCATCAGTTACACTACGGCATGTTGAATATAAGACCATTGGTTATCATTTTTCTGTCCATCTCTGTATATATAGGGCACACCTGATAAATGGACCAGCAGCATCTTCTGAGCCAAGGAACACACTCACTTTAGGGGCCTAAACATGCTGGTTCCCACACGCATGTAACATGTGTTTGTGTGGAAATGGGCTTCAGGAATAGCTTTCCCCAAAATTGAAATAACCGATCATTATATATCACATGAAGATAAATATCATATATGTGGCTCTACTGTAATGTACTTAAGCCGTTAGTTAGAAGAGCAGTTTCTTACTGTTGGTATTTGACCTGCTAGTCTCATATTGTGCTGCTGCCTGTGCAGGTTAGTGGAGTCCAGCAAACATACCTTCAATTTCATCATGAAGATGTACCTCACATATTTACTCCACGGCTAATTTTTCCTGTCTTCATGGGAAGGATACTCATTGGCATCCCCACAATACTCCTTGTGAAATTTTGCAGCAAAGCCTTAGCAAAATGGACACTTCCTGTAGTATGCAACACTATGGGCATCCCAATAAGGTCCTCATGCTACATTCCGTCACTGAAAGGGTCCATCAGTGGTAAAAACAAGTGCGACAGTAGGCCACCTTTGGGTTATCTTCAGAAGATCTTCTCACAGGAACCATACGATGTTGATACCGGCATAAGGTTCCTTCAGTACGCAGGCCTTGCATGGTCAGTAGTGGATCTGGTCCCATCGCTATTCACCCATCTGGGTTAGTGACAGATATATATGCACCCTCAATGCAGTTGGGCCTTGTATATTAGTACCCCAAACTCATGAGGTTGTAATAGGCATTATTCGATCGGTATTGGTTTTGTATATCATATTCTCTGATGTAGAGAAATGCCAACCCCAATTAGTTGGGAAATTTCTTAGATGATGATGATGATTTTATAGTGTAGAGAAATCTGCCACGTATTAAGTGGAATAACACTTTTCGGTGAAAGCCATCAATGCATCATCGTCAATGCCTGCCTTGGCTATATGGGGTCAACTTTTTGCAGAAATCATCATATTTGGAACTGGAAATTTCTTGGGTACTTGTTCCATGTGAGTAGTAGTAAGACTTGCTTCAGGAGGTAGGCTCTGCCATGGAAGGCCATGGTTCATTTTCAGTAGAAATGATCCTGACCATTTGGGGGGTGGATTTGAATATATACCATGGACAATTATGGTTTTGATTTGTAGTTTGTAATATTTATTTGTGGTGGGTCAGCAGAGTACACGACCAGCCTGGTAGAGAATGCCCTGGTGCATGTAATGATTTTTCAAGCTGTTAAATGGCTAATCATAGACGTGATTGAGATCATGTATGGGAGTCATTTGATAGGTTTACCAGGCATGGCTATCAACACTAATGTGCATGCCTACATGCATACCTCAGTGCAAACCCTTGTATCCTAAGAGGGAGTATGGTATAAAAATTTCCACTGCCTCTATAGTTGGTACACTCAAATAGATGGCCAAAAGGATAACTAGTCTACTGTCCAAGCTCAGCAAATGAATGTTCCTTAAACAATTGCTGTGTGCATGTTACGGACGGTCACCCTCCAACCATTTTCATCTCTTAATGAAACAGCAAGTATAGCAGCATGGGGCTGACTTATGAGATACACCGTCCATCAGCTGTGCCATACCAAATTAGGCTGATCCGGACACTCAGGTAGCCCATATAGGCCATCGGAAAGTGTAAACTAAGGCCCCACCGAATTTTGGAAAAGTTTGGATCAGACAGCATACCGGGTTCTAGGTTGAAAATAAGGTAGCACATACTTCATGCACGTCGGACACGTTTGGGTTGTGTGGAACGAGAGAATATATTCATGGCGCTTATAAATGCCTAGATTCCACGACTCTGGACTAAAACGAGCAGGATACATAGTCAGCGGGATCACATCGCATGACACGTACCTCAATCTGAAACCTTCAGACATTAATCCTTCCACTTTGTAAGAAAATCCATTGCAAAATCGCAACGAATGTAAACTCCTGTCCGTCCCATACATTGAATCGGTGGGCATGAAACTAATAATTTATAAAGAACAAGCGACTGAGATGAAACTTGATTTATTAATTTTCATAAACTGGGCACACATGAGATCAGCCAATCAACGTGTGTCACGCCCCGACATTCGAGTACCCGAATAGAGTATTCAAAATTCGAATCTTAGGTTCGTGAGTTTTAATATATTAATTATTTATTATAATACACATGATTCAATCAAATTGAATAGATATTCAACGTCATCTAAAAAGAAAATACTACTAAATGTTTATTAAGTTCAACTTTTTTGATACTTTTTCTTTTTTTTTTTTATTTTTTTTTTCTACATTGAAATTTAGAATTTAAACTAAACTTAAATAATAAAACTGAATTGAAATTTAAACTAAACCTAATTTTCTAGAAAATTACAACTAATAGTAGAGGCCCGCCTGCTCGTAGTATTCCAGCTCTGCACCTGTGCATTTTTATATTATGGTGAGCATAACAGCCCAGTACGGTCATTTCTTACCCAAAATTTAACATGTTGAGATTATATCAAATTTTTATAAACAATGGAGGAAAATATAATACAAATAATAAAAGAATATGAATTTAAGCAACAGAATTATAAAATTATGATGCATGTGATACTTTCCATGAATTCTCATAAACAATATATATCATTTCTTACAACACTGTACCCAAGTGGATGACCATGTTGCATTAACGCCCACACACTGGAACCGCATGGTGATGGACCCATTTATATATTAGCTAATCACACTATTATTCCAGTTGTACTTCTGATGTATGTCCACGCACACAATTATACTTATACATCGTACACAAAGAAGACTCCAAATGATCCAGTGGGTTCTAAGATCTTTCCTAATATAACAACCTTTTTTTGTGGGAACCAATCCCACCGTCCGCTTACGTGTGGCCCACCTGAGTTTTAGATCAGCCTCATTTTTGGCCTTATATCATCTCATGGCCAGGCTAAGATGATGGACGGAGTAGATTTATATCATCATTAATGGGACCTACCATATCTAAAAATAAAAAAAAATTAAAAAAAAAAAAAGAAAAGAAGAAAAGAAGAATGAATTATCTTCCGCATGTCACCGCCAACTAACCCACTCTCTCCCTCCTTTCTTCTTTTTCATATAATAATGGGCACTGAACCCTCCCACCAAATCGAAACTGTCTCATAATCCCCACTCTTTCATTCCATTACTCATCTCCTTTATAAAAAAAAAAAAAAAAAAAAAAAAAAAAAAAAAAAAAAAAAAAAGAAACAATCGAATCAAAAGAAGAGAGGGAGAGAGAGATTGGAGTAGGGCCGGATCATTAGATTTTTTTAAGGTAGGTGATCTTAACTTGAAGTTTAACATTTTCAAATAATTGTTATGTTATTTTATTCCAAAATTTTAATAGATCTTAAGGTATGTTAATTGTTATGTTATTTTATTCCAAAATCTTAACTTGATCTTAAATTTCAAATTTTTTATATATATATATATATATATATATATATATATATATATATATATATATATATATATATATATATTAGATTAGTTAATCAATTATTGAAAGTATAATTTGATTGATTTAAATCTGAAGTTAAATTTAAATATAAATTAATTCTTAAATTGTAAAAAAATACTTTATTTATTTAAAAAAATGTATTTGTTAAGTTTATGTGGTAATTAAAATAAAATTTAAAATTTTGAATTTAGTGAATAAAAATAATAAATAAATAGAAATAAATTCTTAAATTGTAAAAATACTTTATTTGTATAAATTTATTAAATTTTAATTTAATATTAGAACAATATAAATATAAATATATATATATATATATTTGTTAAGTTTATGTGATAATTAAAATAAAATTTAAATTTTAGAATTTAATGAATGAAAATAATAAATATTTTTATGCTAATATTTAATATTATTTAAGTAAAAATTTTGACTTAATTATATTTCTTATACATTATTAAATCAGTAATTTCTAAATTTAATAATAGTAAAAATGATATTTATTTAAATGTTTTAATTATTAGAGTTTCAACAAAATTATATCTAGAATTATTAATTAGAAATAAAAAATATATATATTGTTGATATTTTCAATTGCAAAACAATGATTTATCTAAAATGTATGTCTAGCATGCATTCATCGAGCATTGATTTTAATGACATGCATTCATTGAGTATCAATTTTAATATGTTGGATGTAACGTAAGCAAATAGAGTGATCGTGTCCCTTGGGTGTAAGACCCTAAAGCCAGCAAGTAGGGCGATTGTGTCCCTTGGGTGAAAGACCCTAAAACCCACTGGATCCTTTAGAGTCTCCTTTGTGTATGGCGTATGAGTAGAATTGTTCGCGCGGACATACGACAAAGGTACAACTAGAGCAATAGTCTGACTAGCTAATGTATAAATGGGTCCATCACCACGAGCTGCATGAAAGTTAATGCAATGTGGTCATTCACTTGGGTACGGTATTGTAAGAAATGATATATATTACTTATGAGAATTCATGGAAAGTATCACATGCACACAGTTTTACAATTTTGTTGCTTAAATTTATATTCTTTTATTATCTGTATTCTATTTTCCTCCGTTGTTTATAAAAATTTGATATAATCTTAACATGTTAAATTTTAGGTAAGAAATGACCTTACTAGACTGTTATGCTCGCCCTACTATAAAAATGCACAGGTGTAGATCTGAAACACTACGAGCAGGCGGGCCTCTTCTATTAGTTGTAATTTTCTAAAAAATTAAGTTTAATTTATATTTCAATTCAATTTTGTTATTTAGGTTTAGTTTAAATTCCAATTTTCAATATAGAAAAAAAAAAAAAAAAAACTATCAAAGAGTTAAATTTAATAAACATTTCAGCAGTATTTTTTTTTTAGATGACGTTGAATATCTATTAAAGTTAATTAAATCATGTGAATTTTAATAAATAATTAATATATTAAAACTCACGAACTTGAGATTCGGATCTTGAATACCCCATTCGGGTACCCGAATGCCAGGGCGTGACAATGTGATATTTGGGCTAATATTGCGTGATTTCTATCTTGGGGGGGGGGGGGGGGGGGCGGGGGGGGGGGGCGCACGATGTCAGCCGTTTCACATGTATAGCTGACATAGTTGCATGGCAAGCTCTTGACAAAGGCACACTTCCTCTAAAAATGTACACGAACAAACTTCTACGGTACCTGTAACTGTAAGATGCCCACCGACCCAGCCAGGATAACTCAACCGCATTCTCTAAGCTGTTACACCGCGAGCATCCACAGTTGACGGCACATTTGGATGCTCGCCCTCCAAAAGGGCTTTTGAGGCTTAAACCACCATTAAGCCAAACCGGGGTGGGTGGCTATGCATGCACTTCCTGAACCCCCATTTTCACTACTACCATTCTATAGCCTCAGCTTAGTCTCCAATGCTCAGCTTTAAAATGATCTTCCATAATTCCCTTGCGTGTTAGAGAAAACCATGTCAATTCAACCACTGCTGAATTGCTGCTTTTTCTTTTTCTTTTTTTTATTTAAAAAAAAAAAAAAACATCCAAAGGGGTCTTTAACCACCACCGTCAGTCAGCCCACCAACGACAATGACAATCTCACTGCTCCATGGAGAAAGGAGGGGTCACACAAAATCCAAAATGCAAAGCCACCGTATGCCTACCTACAAATACACCATGCCATTGGCTTACCAATCAACGCCTGGGAAGGCATAGCAGAGCCCTATCCTCATCAATTTGCTTGAACAGAGCATGTCTTTCAAATCCAGATTGAAGGGGGTGAGGGTGGGGTGTATGTCCCAGAAATCCAACGCACCGGTGAAAAATAAAAAACACCAGTCAAAACTAAATAAGTTAATGAATTCAGTGTTGCCTCACAACAACCATGCTAGACATTCTTCCCACATGCCATTAGATCAAATTAGCCTCAACGATTGTAATAAAACTCACCTAGGCCTTTTAGGAGAATATCCCACTGTGTATGCATATTATCTTCACTAGAGTTTTTACACATACACAACTAGGAAATCACCAGAGCCCCAACCAAAGAGGAATCACGAGGCAGCTATCCAAATAAGAAGCAAATTTGATCAGTTGGGATGGAAACTAAGAGATGAGAAAAGCACCCTATGAAAATAGAATCCCTTCCCTCTACAGAACACCAAAATGCCCAGGGGAAAAAAAAAAAATTTTAAGGAAAAAAAAAAAAAAAAAAACCCATGTTTCTTGGAAATGATACATGCTGCTGCAGCTTTGCCTGCTCCACTGCCTCCTTCCAAGGAAACCAGCACAGTTCCAAATGCTAACAAATTAATGGGACCCTTACCTGCTCACTTTTTTTACATGCATTTCCCCCCACCAAGCATAGCAGCTTGAAATTATAAATGTCATCCGATGATAGTGTTCCCAACATCTTCAAGCTCCCAATGTCAACCAGGAAGCATAGCCTCTCGCTGCCATCAAATCAGCAAATAACTCAGACAGCTGCATCATAGGAAGTAGTCCGGTGTTCTGCGGGTCACATCAGGCTCTCCTCTCCTAGGAGCTGGCTCAAACTGCAATCATATAAAGCAGGAGTTTTATGCAAAATTTATAAAGCAGGAGTTTAAAGCCATTTTTTTCATCCTCAGGCACGTGCAGGCTCCATATATATATATATATATATATATATATATATATATATATATATATATATATATATATATATATATATATATATATAAACAAATGGGAGTACATATGACCCAATGACTGATGTGCAACTGTTAGCATTTGCAGAATGAATCGGTTTGGGAAGCCAAATGGTAACTTGCAAGAATCCAAGGAAACAATTGATAAATAATCATATGGCATTCTATACAAGACGAATGGTAATTGTTTGATTCACATACAAAGTTCGAAACTGGCGCAGCTTCACCGGCAGAAATTATAATTCAAAGGCACGGATAATGACATTCAAGATTTTATTTTTATTTTTAAAGATAACGGGAACTTCCATTAAAAGGCGCTGAGATAGTGCATAATCACACTCAAGATTAATTGACCCATACCAATAAGACTCACGGTCTACACCTTATGCGGAACAGTTTAGATCATCATATACATGCTACATCTAGTTTTATGATTCCGCCACCACTGGACCCTAAAAACAGTTTCATCTGAACTTTCTTTCAAAGGGTTGGGCAGAGTCTCAAGCAGTGAACCAGATTTTTTGTGTATGTGTTTCCCACAACCTTTTGATTGATAAGATGGATAAAAATTAGTTGATGAGAGAGAGAGAGAGAGAGATAGAGAGACCTGGATGAATGTGTGTCCTTTGCAGTCATCAACTTCAAGTATAGATGCCATGTTTCCACACCGATAGCAATAATTAGGTGCACTAAATATGGTTACCACCTTTTGTTCCTGTTACAAACAAATGAACATTTTTTAATTGATTACAAACGAACAGACATTAAATGCACAGAAATCTCAACCTCTAACCCCAGAAGCAAAGGAAAGGTCAAGATAGCAAAGAACATGTGATTACATGTCCCCAGTTGAATCCCTCCATGACCAATTGATGAGCTCTGGCTATTAGCTTGAGGTTGTTGGTATGATTGAATTGCTCTGATATATCCTGCAATAACCAATAACATGGGTTAATGTGCAGGCCAAGCTTCATATCTTTGAGAAGAATGAGAAGAGAGGAATTACTTGGCCAAACGTGTATCCAGCTCCACGTGGAGAAATACCCCAACCACAGCGATCATCTGGGTCAGACCACAAGAGATCACACATTGGCCCTTCATGGGGGACTTCTTGAACACGATCAAAATTCCGTATGTTATCAAGGGTCTCAATGGACGGAGACAAGCCACCATGCAGACAAAATATTTCTGATTCGACCTTCAAAGAGTTCAAATAACAGATTGTTTAGAACTTGACATTCACAGCCAAGAAGGAACATAACGAACTTGGCATGACCACCAATGAATAGCCAACTAAGCCCAGTTTAGTTCAACCGTCAATTAAGTGAATTTGCAATAGGCTCAGGAAAGTGGGAAAGCAGAATATAAATAAACGAGGGAATAGGCCTACTAACCAAAGCTGTCAATGGGAAATAGTCAAAAAGGTCAGTAAAGATCTTCCATACACTTGCATTACCATACCTGCCAACAAAAACAAAGTACAGATTTGTATTCAGCGAAAAGGAGAAATGTTAAGCTTCATATTGGGGTTTGAATACTACAATATGATAAAAAGAGAATGACCAGGGCTTCAGAAAATATGGTTTCCAGTTCAGTTTCAACCTAAGGGGTCATTTGGCACCAAGGATTTAGGGGGTTTGAGGGGATTTCAAATCCCCTGGTATGTTTGGCACCATAAAGTAACTGGGGGATTTGAAATCCAAGGTGAAAGCTTGGATTACATCTAAAATCCTTCCAAGAGTTGCATGTGTAACATGTGTGTCACTGGACTATTAATCTATTGGGCACAAGGCCCACCGATGATATCCCAAAACAATCAGATAATCAATTGCATCACTAATTACTTTAATACGATGATCTGCACCGTCCAAACATTGTCCATGTAAATCAACGGTTAAAAATCATTAGTCACTCGGATGTGATCTTGTGGTTGTGGCCCATCCGAGACTTGGAATTTCATCACTTTCGGGCAAAGTATATACTTCAACGGGCTTATTACACAACCATTGTGTCAAACATTACATACATACACTAATTAGAGATATTAAAGTTGAATTAGTAATTAAATTCAAACCCCTGTGAATATACTATGCATAGCTACTTTTGGATTACAGGGGATTCTGAATCCAGGGTGCCAAACACAATAAAAGGATTTCAAATCCAGGGGTTTCCAAATCCACACTCCCAAACAGGCCCTAAAGAAAATGGTAGTGTATCCAAATGTTTACAAGTCCAACAATATTTAAACTGAAATCGACTACCAGACGAGAAGGATCAATCTGAGGAACATTGTTCTACCAAACTTCAGTTGGCAAACATAACTTGCTTAGTGCCACAACTTGATTAGGTTATGCACTCAATGAACTGGATGGATGTTAGAGCACATATCAGCATAACACTCTTTCATGCTAATATAACTTAGTTATTCACTTAAGGAATACACCAAAGATGTTAGAGCAAAAAGAATACTGCATGCTAACTACACTTATGCACCACGTGAGGAGGATGTTACATGCCAGCTCCAACTTAGAACGACAATGAGAGAATCATTTCTGCCACAACCAGCTCCAAGTTAGAAGTACAACTGTGGTTTGTGGAACCTCCTATGATTTATTTATATGATTGTTTAAATGCCTGGGTTATTGTTATCCTTGACCAGGTCCAAACCCATCTTGGGGGGGGGGGGGGAGAGAGAGAGAGAGAGAGAGAGAGAGAGAGAGAGCACCTAGATATGGCATTGGCAAGTATTGTGTACCTGATAATAGGCAGGAAACATCTAATTTTGATGGATGGCCTTTCCATGTGAAGTTTTAAGAATTAAGGTAAGAGACCAATGCCAACTTTTTTTCTTTTTCTTTTTGATAATTATAGTCGTAGAAAAAGGAATAGGACGTTGATACAAGGGGAGTAAAAAGCATGGAATAATTAAAAGAAATTTTAGTCATAGAAAAAGGAATAGGACGTTGGAACAAGAAAGAAAGAAAGGGAAAAAAAAAAAAAAACAAGCATGGATACTGGTTTCTACTGATTCAACAAAAAATAAGCTAATTTGCACCTCATAATGCAACATTGACAATGGAAAGTGGCACTTTTACAAGCATCTCAGTATCACAGGCCATAGAAATAATCACAAAAGCAGACTATTTAAGGAATTCTGCAGAAGTCTTTTAAGGTTAGAAAACCACGACTAATGAATAATATCTCTTCAGTAAGGATAAAGATCTCAATAGAACATGAATGTGTATAAGAAACTCACTTGCGTAGACATTCATCATAAAATCCATAAACCTGTGTAATCTGCAAAACAGTTAAGAAATAAACAGTTCAAACTTCAAAGTCCCCAGAGAAATAAGTAGTAGTAGTTGACAGTCCATACATCTCAAACCAGAGAAACAGCCATTTTGGAGACAACGAAATGTCTCTGGACTATAATGTGTCATGATATTTGATCTCTCAGGTCAGACCATGCAATCGAAACTAATTTACAATCCCTAACCTACAGCAATAAAGTCAATTAGACCAAATAGGGGAAAAGAAAAAGGAAACAAGTGAAACTAAATCAGTGTACCATATACCTGGCGACTTTCATGATTTCCTCTAAGAATGGTAATTCGTTGAGGATAGCGCACCTTCAGGGCCACCAGGAGCTGAAAAATGAATCAATCAGTACCACTCTTAGAATATGTCAGGACTCTAGCTAAATAGTACAAAGAGAAACTGCATCTGGCGCAGACTCGGCATAAAACTTCGAATTAAAAAAAGAGTTAAAATGTAATTGATGAATGTAGCATTTCTTTTTTGAAACGTAATGTATCACAACATTATTCTAACACGAACAGAACACCGTATTCAAAAGCAAAAAACAACAAGGCAGACCTAATGTAGAATCCATGCACATCCCAAGTGTCAAGGTGAAAAAACAAAGGACTCTGCTTGATACATGGCTGGATCAATGCAACTGAACCAAAGAGCAGGTTGTAAGCCAACCAATGAAACTCAACACGCTTAACCATGACTATCCACAAGGCATTGAAAAATAAAATAAAATAAAAACCCTGAAGAATTACTATGCCACAACCCACAATTAGCTCCAATGGCTATCTCCTGGCCGATCTAAATGGGTGTTTCCGGAACTTGTTAAGATCAAATTATAAACATTTATCAGAAGAAGAAAAAAGATAAACTTCCCCACCCTTTTTTCTTTTTACACATGCCTTCACACCCACACACCACATGGGTACTCGAACCTATGACCTCAGTGTTGAAACCCATAGGGTCTACCACTGAGCCATGAGTAAGGATCCAATTTCCCCACCCTATATGCAAACCACATTCCACTTTGTTCAAATGTGCCTCAAACAACTATCAGATTCTTAGTGCAACTTTCCACCAAAACCATCTTCAAGCCTAAAAATGTAAAGCATTCAGATAAATGTGGCATAAGTCCAAAAATTCCAAAAGTCAATTTTCAGATGAAGTTGACTGAAAAGATCCAGGGACACTGGTGATTTCATGAGGTAACTTGGGAGAATGGGAAAAGGCCTTTCTTTTACTTTCTTGAGCTTGGTCCCAATGCTTATTGTACAGCACCAAAATTGAGAGAGGAAAAAAAGGGTTCAAATGGTGAGCCAGCAAAGGTAGTTGACCTCCAATTCAAGCATACTACCATACAGTTGGATCCCATGTAAAACAGCATTGCTTAAACGCAGAATAATACTTGGGAGAGAAGCAGACAAATAGAATTTTGATGGAAACTCAAGACAAGAACAACATTTATCGCTAACATCATAATTGAAAGTCACACCCTTCCCCCCCTCATGCATGAAATCTAATGGGGGCTTAATGTAGACCTTATGGTCTGCTTGGTTTTCCAATTACAACATTAAATGGCTGTAGATGGGTAATGATTATTTACTATTGTAATTGTGTGGTGACATCACTTACATTTGATTGCAATGATGATTTTGCTACGTTGTTTGTTTCATGCAGAAATCACTGTAAAAATGGTAGTTTTAAATGTGAAAATGTAATGAATACAATTTACTTTACCTACTTTCTTTGCAACTGTATTTGACTTTCAATTTACAAGCTATAATTCCTGTTTAAACAAACACCTGGAAATGATAATGATGGCTCATTTACTTTGCATTTCATAGGAAATTGGAAGACCAAACAGGCCCTTAACGGAAATAGGTATGGAAATATTTTAGGAAAAAGTGGTTGCCATGCATGCAGCAATCATATGTGTGTATCAAAAGTATGCGAGTATACTTTTGCTCCTAATAGTAATAGTGCTTATCATATGTCCTGCAATATTGGAACAATCATTGATCTGATTCAGCTCTTACCGTTACAGTTTCAACTGAATAATATCCACGGTCCACATAGTCTCCCATAAACAGGTAATTGGTATCTGGACACTAACAGTCAAGAAAAGCAGCCATAAGATTCCAAAAGTGGATCTGTATATAATAACAGAGGTATCATTCAGAATAAAATGAGAGTTGAAACCAACCAAAGAATATGTATGTGAGAGCCATCAAATAATAGAACATGCATTGACAAATATAGGAGCCAAAGCAGCTTAATCTAATAAACAGATACATATAAACCAAAACACAAAATTAATGCTAACCAACCTTCTCAAAATGCCCAAACGAATTGAGGTCTAACTAGCAAACTTGACAATAATGAATGACAAAATACTTGAGGGCATTATAAATACGAATAGGCCCTTACTCTCCATAGTTAGGTGATATGTGCTTGGACGTATATTTTTCAGAACCAGATCTCCTCGAAAACAAGTAGTATTGGAGGTTCTTTGGCATAATATGTAACCATGCAGGTATCATCCAACCAGATACAGATTGATAATGAAGCACCAAACAGGTTCCATCCTTGTGGAATGTTTTTAGCAATGGAATGAATTTGCGTAATTGGTAGTTGCAGATATGTTCCTAAGAATCCACAGTGAGCTTGTACAATTTTTACCAGCTAAGAGAGCTCATCTGGAGTGGGCTTTGATTTAGGATAATCAAGGAAAACAATGGCTAAGCACTTGTAGCTTCCAGCAATCTAAAGCATAATAATTCAACAGCAGGAAACAATATTCGAGGGTTTAACTTTAAGATCATGGGCACCTAGGGTTGAAATGCAAATGTGAGGCCCACTACTAAGCATCTGGGTCACACAATAGACAACTTGCAAAGAAAACCAACTATTGACCGTCTTTTCTTGTAAAATGCATAATAATAAAATCTTGATTCTTGTTTCGCCATCTCACGGATGTTGAAAAGACAACCATGTATGGACAGCTGTGTGAGTGGCCATCGGCCTCCTGCAAAGCTTACCACAGTGAGGTATGTGTCCTCATTAACAAAGAAAAAATGGCACACACAGCAGCCACAAGGCCACAAATAGGAAAATAATATCCTCTGAAAATTGGTTCCTAGTATGATGATTCATCTCAATCTAGATGAGTGTGCAGTATGCACACAACATTGTGAGTCCTTGAACCTCATTTACCAAGCATAATCACTCAAAAATACATATAAAAAATAGAAACTAAATTACCAATTGAATCAGCATGCAGAGTAAATAGATTGAATTAAATTAGAACATAGAGACATATTACCATACTGAAAAATATTCAAACTAATGGCATCGGACCTACTACAGTACCTCAAGAGCAGTTTATCCTCATTGGCGTAACAGGTCCCAAAATTTAGCCATTACTGAAGTGCAAACACAAGGGTTGAACAGGAAAAAAAGATATCCTTAGTGAGAACAAATACCTTCCCTCCAATTCGAAAAAGTTCTGCAAGATCATGAAATTGCCCATGAATATCACCACATATCGTCACGGGACTTTTCACAGGCTGCAGCACAGAAAGCAACAAAACTTAGATTAGGTTATAGTTCATCCACAGTATATGACATGAACTTGTGGTGTAGGAAAACGATGCATCAGGCCACCCATCACCATTGAATGGACTCATGGACCCACTTTGATTGTGGGCTTGATGTAAGAAAGCTCATACTCAGGATACTTCAGTTATTCCAAGAGACTTCCGTCTTGGAGAATCTTTAATAGGATCTCATATGTCATTAATTCATTAGTAGTTTTCTACTTTGGGAAGATCCTTTAAGATTTAGAAACTTTCTACTCATTCCTTCCCTTTCTGGATTTGGAACTTATTTACTTAGCCGTAAATCTTTGTCATGGTGTAGATCTAATTACTCTAGATTTTCTCTTTATATCTTAGCTTTTGTATTTTGGCCTACAAAGAGATCTCTAAGGCCAAATGTGTGGATAGAGTTGATCAATAATGAGATTGGAATCTGCTGCAGAGATGCCATATCCAGGTCAACTAACCGGGAATCTTCTGCACTGCAGTAGAAATTACAGCAACTTGTGAATTTTCCAGCAGCTCAAATGTCATTTTCAGATATATGGTGTTTGAACTCCTATAAACTTGAATTATTGTCACATGACAGTAATACCCATATTCCAATAGCCCTTTTTCTGTTGAGAAAACAGTTCAACAATCAAACTGTATAATAAAACTTATAAGGCAAAAGCCAATATAAAGCAACTAAAGTAGCAAAAAACACTGTTCTTGCAGTAACACCTCACTTGCATGTCCACAAAATAAAATTATATCCAATATGATAGAGGTGTCATACCTTCAATTAAATAACTTATGACACTAAAACTAATTCCTCATCACTAACAGCAATAGTTGATGCCAGATAGAAAGCATAAAAACAAAAAATAATAACATCCATATATTCCACATTCTCAACCTAAAACCAGTTGTACATGGTGTATTATCCTCATGTCTAGGTTGAATACAGTGATGTGCTATTGCTAAATTATAAATTAGTTTCCATAGAATCCAATATTCCACCTCCTTGATGTCCAACAGTGTACCACTTTAGTTAATAGACAAACACCCAACCTAGGATTAAGAAAACCCAATCTTTGCACTAGAAGAAAGTAAATCAACCTTCAGAAGATATTAAAACGAAATGAAGTAAAACTGCATGAAAATACCAAAACAGCCATCACCTGGACATTACTTTCTTCCATCAATATCTCCTTCGCCTTCTCACATAATGCTCTAACCTGCATCAATAAGTAACATGAATCTTAAACCTGCAGTCCCAAATGACCAAGACATGCTTTATTCTCGTCAGTATGCTCCACTCACACCTAAAATCTAAACTAGCTCTGGAACAAAGAACTATTGGCGTATTATAAAGGAAAACAAATATTATGCACATAGTTATTGCACAAATATTTTTTTATTTACTGATCATACCACCATATTCCAGAATGATTAATGAAACAAAGAAAAGACACAGTCAAGGATGCATCAACAGACAATTGGAATCAACATTCCAAGACAGATAGGACACCGAGAATCCCTCTCACTGGCTTTTCTTTTAAAAGGACAGGAGACTATCTAAAAAAATCCTTGAAATCAGTAATTTACCCCTGAGCATACATAAACCTCCAGGGAAAAGAAACTTCAACCTTTGTACAACTAACAGTCTTCAATGAGTCACCCACCGCTGCCAATGGTTTATGGAATCGAAAGCAATTGCTGAAACATTCCTAAAACTTCACCAAGAGCATACTTCTCCCAACTTCTGTAAAGGTCCCCATTGATCCAATGTTCGATAAAACCAACTCAATTATAATTCTCCAGAGAAACCAAAAATGGCCAATGGACCTAGATTAGCAACATTTTTTTTTGACAACACAGGGTAGGGTGTCCCCAACCCATTTTGAGGCAAGACTATTTCCTGTGGATGCACACAATTAGCAGCATAACTTCCATCAAAGTTCAACTTATGAGCTCCATAACACAATCACTTCCAACTTTTCCAATGCCATGATTCTCCTATTTCTAAATAAATCGCCCACACAGAGACTTCTATAGGTCCGAATAATTGAGAAAATGATGGCGGCTTTAGATACATTTGCCAGTTTAAAAACATGAAACAGATTTTTCCATTGGAGAACAAAAAGAAAGAAAGAAATACAGACAAAGAGTGGTGGGGAGTCATGGTAAAACCACAGACCGTGTGCATCTGGATGCACCATCGAATTGAGTTGCAATTTGTCTTATTTTTTCAATGGAAATTGAATTGCAGTTGTTAATATAATGAAGTGGAAATAACCACATTCCAGATTCTTTAACATTCATACTAAAAGTTAAAACTGGGTTACAATCAAGTTGGACCCGAAAGAAAGGACATAGCAAGAGCGGTTTGGGGCCAATCATTATAAATACTAGGAAACAGCATTGCTTTTTTGTCCTGTTTATCATCTCAAAATGAATGTTCTCTATTCCATTCTCTCATGCATCCAAACACAGCCCATTGGATCTTCGAAAAACTAGGCCAGATCTCCTATTCCGAAATGCCAAAGAATAAAAGCACTATGCACAAAATTTAGAGCCCCAAATATTTCGCACTTGTAAGATGCTTTTCTGCAAAAAATCGAAATGTTTTGGAGAAGAAAATGTGTAAATGGATGGTCATGCATTGTGATTCTCGTTTTCAGGACTGATCCATATGCATTGCCAAATGGTCCGCCACTGAAAATGCCAGATCCACTTGAGATTTGAGCTACAAATCCAAACAGCACCTAAGCTTTTTACTCAAAACAACATAAATGAAATAGTTGAGCTTTTTATTACTGCAAAAAGCGCCCACTTTTATCACAGAAACATGAAAATCATAGCACAAAAGGCGAGATTTGCAAGGAACTTCAGATAAAAGAAATACATTTTCATGCATGCAATAATTGGAAATCACAAATATTTCATAAGAACAAGATGAGAACAAAACCACTGATTTCCCTCTCTCCCCTCTCGCTCTCTCTGCTACAACAATGCTTTCAGTAACCAGATACAAAAACAAATAAAGAACTGTAAGCGATCCCTAAAGATCCGATTTTCGACATTCGGATCCATATCCATACAATCCCTAAAACCTGCAGAGTGTTCCATTGCTACGAACCTAAATCCTTAAATTAAATGCGAATATCAAGCATAAACCACAAGAAAACCAGATCAAGATCAGATCCAATGAATCCAGAGCAAGATCTACCAATCTAATGGAATTCCTACCTCATATCGAGCCTCGAGCCCTAGTTCGACCAAATCCATAAAACAATGAGCAGAAATCAACAGATCGCAGCAAATCAGGAAAGGAAAAAGAAATATCAATCTGATTCTAGCCAGAAAACAAGAAAAACGGCAAATCGAAGCTGATCAGACGCAGATCCACGATCCAGACAGCTGAAACGCGAATATAAAAGGCGAATCGGACAATTTGTGAAAGAAAGAGCTAGGTTTTCAGCAGAAAATGGGGAAGAAAACGACAGGGGGAGAGAGAACCTCTTGCTCGGAGAGAGGTTTGCACTGCATGAGCTGCGAGATCTGCTCGTCGAGGTTTCCATGAGAGTTTGAAGAAGGCAACGGATCTATGCTCATCTTCTTCTCCTTTTCCTCCTCTGGCGAAGGAAAATCAGCTCTCTCTCTCTCTCTCTCTCTCTCTCTCTGGATTTGAAGAAGAAAGGAAAAAAGAAAATCAAAATGAAATAAAAGAGAGGAGAGGAAAGGAGGACAGAAGCTAGGAGAGAAGCGAGCGGTGGTGGTGTAACCAAAGAGAAAACCCTCGATCACCTTCAATAGCCTCTTTTATAGTTCTCTCTTGTTTTCTTATTTTTCGAGAAGCGAGAAAATACCGCCGAGATGCTATATTATCTACGTGGTGGATTCCTATGTTAGTTCAGCACCATTTATAAAATGGTGGTGACTCCTCGACCTTACACGTAGCATATTTTTAAGGAAATCCATACCGTCCAAATCGCCGATCCAGCTTTGAATGGAGCATATGGAAATTATAAGCTGATCGAATAATATTAACCACCTGATTTTTTTCCTTCAAATTTGAACCACAAACTGTTTCACTTTTAAACATCCGGCTGATCGCCAGTGAATGAATGGTTAGGATTGATTGATCTGCAAGATTTTGCAGACATGCTCCACGGGAATCGTGGTCTAGATGGTTTCACATCAGTGCCACGTGTGAGGAGTAGCCACCACCATTTTTCGATGGGTGTCTGGACCATTACACATTTGACGAGTTATATGGTACTCAGGTGTCGTACGGCGTATCGTACTCACGCACGCGTCCCACGTTGTAGGTGAATCCACGATGTGGTTTTTCCGCTTTGGAAGAGGGATGGCCCGGATCGTTCCGTTTCGTTCGACCAATATAAATTCTGAGGATCCAGTTCTTCAGTAGGACCCACCGTCAGTAGTTGGGTGGTTGGTATATGTCACGTTGAAGACGATATATGGTCTATCGTAGGCCTTACACTCCTGGAGTATATTTCTACTAACTAATGTACAAAAGGAGCGGAAAAACGAACATGGGTACTCTGGCAGAATGGTACGATCCATACGCAAGCCGTCGAAAGCGGTGGGCTCCACTTTAGGACATCTTTAGAATGGGAAGCGTTGGACTTTCCTCGCACATTTATTCGTTGATTTGAAGCCATTGACAGACTCTCTTTTCGTTTGAACGAACCCTTGGATGACCTCGGGATCCGACAGTTGGGTATGTTGTATTTTGGACTACCACACGATTTTCGATGGAGCCCACCATTTGGACGGTTGGATTCAGGTACGTGAATTCCATCTATGCAGTTCACGTGCGTGTACGTGGAAACGTGCTCTCTGACATCGTATATCACAGCTCAACGGAGATGAAAGAGGCCGGATCGAAGTCATATAAGATCGGCAGACACGTTGATCTCCGCCAAGACTCCCTTGTTAGTTTTATGCCATTTAAAAAAAATGGCCGGGACTTATTCTCCTATCACGTGAGCTGATTACAGCCATCCAGGCTATTCAAATTGTGGGCCCTATCGTGGATAAAGCATGAAATAGCAGAATCGTAACCATCCAACAAAAGATTATCCAATGACTGGTTAAACGTAAAATAGCGAGTGGCTCAAATTGAAAGGTGACTATTATTTTCTCGGTGCAAGTTTTCCATCATCCTCCATCCGTGGTTTGGCCATTTGAAAGGTCTGAATTGCCGTACAAGCATGCGTACACTGTTTCTAAAGAGTACAAAACTAACACGGTACTATATCCCATGGATCCAACGGAGGTAACCAGATGGGATCCTTCGCGAATGGGCCATTAGATAGAACAGGTATGATTGATTCCAAAACACGAAATTCCAATAGGCGCTACTTTTGGGGCTAAAGCTCATCTAAGTGGTGGTCCACTAATTGGACGGTCCGGATCCAATGCTAATGTGCACCAATCAAGGATCTGCGGAGGGGCTGATACCATTTACTAACTGGCACTGGACGCACGCCGGATGCCGAAGCGGGAACTCATTTGCTTGCTTTGTGTGGCTTTTATGCCCGCCACATCGGGTATGAATTTGTGCCGCTGTCATTTGAAACGCATGGTTTTTTTTTTTTTTTTTCTCCACTGTATTAAATGGTGGTAAATGTGTTTTGAAAACTTTATCCACGTCGACCGTGATACATGTATGACGGTGGTAAATATGTTCTCCAAACTCCAAACACCTCCACTGTGATGGATCGTAGAGCCATATATCTCCATAGGAGATATGGCAGGACGACGTGGATATCAGGTCTGCTGTCCATTTCATATTCAACCGTTAATTGTTTTTTTTCCACCGTGACTTTAATGGCCGCCGGACAATGATAGGATTGTATACTAAGAGTCGTTTTTTAGACAAGACAATCGTGTTAGGGCCTTACATGCCCTCATTTGGGTGATACCACGTGCCCCATTGAGGGCACGGCTTCAGTTGGTTACCGTTGGGTGGATCTCCGACTGTGGAGCCCACCTTCATTTATGTACCTTGCATCCACGCCGTTTATCCGTTTTGAAAGCTCATTTTAGATTATGACACCACAACTGAAGCAGATAAGAGACTCATATCGACCACACCACAGGAAACAGTGGTGATTGGCCATTAAAAACATTCTGTGACCCACAAAAGTTTTGAATAACCTGATATTTGTGTAATCACTTCGTCCAGGTCTTTGTAACCTTATCAACAGGTTGGATGGAAAGTGGATCTTAAGAAGTTTTTAAATAGTGGGTAATCAATCGCCACTTTTTCCTGTGGTGTGGTCCACCCACGATCTGTATCTGCTTTATTTTTTGAGCTTTCAAAATGGATGAACGGCATGGATGTAAGGCACATGCATCACGGTGGATCCACGGAAGACTTGCACGGAGAGATGGCTCTAACATATTACGCTCCTGTGGCGCCATCTTATCCTGTCCCATTTCCCTAAAATGGACGTTTGAGTTTGATGAATTAACCACGAGAGGGTGGTCGTGGCAGGATTTTATGTTGCAAGTGTGTTCTAGCCCCCACATGCACAGTAAAGTACGTCTTTGAACATAAGGTGGGCCGACGGCAGTGTAAATATCAGGTCATCAGGTGGCCCACCACTGCCCCGTAACAATGAGAAATGATTCTATCCAGGTGGCCATAAGTGTGGGGGCCGCCTTGATGTATGTGTTGTATATCCATACTATCCAACCATCCATTTTTGGAGCTGGTTTTAAAATATAGCTCAAAAGTAAAGCAGGTCCTAATTTAAAGTGGACCACACGACAGCAAAAAAGTAGTGATTTTTTATTAAAAGTTTTTTGGGCTACAAAAGCTCTAGTTCAACCGAATATTTATGTTTTCCCTTCACACAGATATGTTTGACCTTATCAACTGGTAGGCTGAAAAATAAATATTTCAGTTGGCCTAAAAAAAAAAAATTACCATGGGCGTTTAATTACCATTGTTTTTTTTTTCACAGTTCACTAGACATTTGGTCCTTTTTCAGTTTTGGCCCACTGGAAAAATGGAAAAACAGCCGAGACATATATCACATACATCAAAGTAGGTTCCAAGGCCATGGCCCGACAGAGTCTTAACTCGATTCACACAAACGGCTTACATATATTTTCCCAGTGGTCCACATTCCATTGGACACATGTTGGGGGAACTACGGAAGCACATAAAGATGAATCAAGGATAGCAATTTGATAGTACTAAGCAAACACAAAGAGAACACGGCGATTTAATGTAGAAAAATCATTTCGGAAAAAAAAAAAAAAAAAAAACATGGCACAAAATGACAGATAATCATTATGAAAGAAGAAATTACAAATAAATGATCATTATGAAAGAAGAAAAGGTACAATGCGCTCGAGCTCACGATAAGCTTATCGTGAGGTCGAGCTGTGTGGGCCCCACCGTGATGCGTGTCAACCATCAACACCGTACATTTGATGGGTACCCTTTAAATTATGGGATATCCCAAAAATCAGTCGTATACGGAACTCAGGTGGGCCATACCATCTAAAATTATGTGAAGACACTGTTAAAATATATAAAAGCACTTGGTGGGGCCCACCTGAGTTTTTCATGCACTCGAAACTTGGTCTAAACCCTCATTCAAGTGGGACACACATAATGGATGGGCTAGATTTGCAAACCACATCTCGGTGGGCCCTCAAAAATGGTTATGAATGTTTTAATGGTGTACGGCCCCTCTCCACTTCTGTATGTGGTGTGGCCCCCACAAGTCACGGATTGACTTGATTTTTGGGACCTAGGCCCACGATGGAATGGTGCATCTGACTGATGGGGTAGATGTTCGAAATGCATCACGGTGGGGCCCACACAGCTTGACCTCATAGGGCGTTAAGTATATATATATATGGAAAAGGTACTTAACGCCCCATGAGGTCGAGCTCTGTGGGCCCCACTGTGATGCGTTTCGAACATCTACCCCATCAATCAAATGCACCATTCCATCGTGGGCCTAGGTCCCAAAAATCAAGTCAATCCGTGACTTGTGTGGGCCACACCACATACAGAAGTGGAGAGGAGCCGTACACCATTAAAACATTCATAACCATTTTTGAGGGCCCACCGAGATGTGGTTTGCAAGTCCAGCCCATCCATTATGTGTGTCCCACTTGAATGAGGGTTCAGACCAACTTTCAGGTGCATGCAAAACTCACATGGGCCCCACCAAGTGCTTTTATATGTTTTAACGGTGTCTTCACATAATTTTAGATGGTATGGCCCACCTGAGTTTCGTATACAGTTGATTTTGGGATATCCCATAATTTAAAGGGTACCCATCAAATGCACGGTGTTGATGGTCGAAATACATCACAGTGGGCCCCACACAGCTCGACCTCACGGGAGCTTATCATCAACTCGAGCGCATTATACCTTTTATATATATATATATATGGAAAAGGTACTATGCGCTCGAGCGGATGGGAATGTCTCATGATGTCGAGCTGTGTGGGCTCCACTGTGATGCGTTTCGAACATCTACCCCATTAGTCAGATGCACCATTCCATCGTGGGCATAGATCTAAAAATCAAGTCAATCCATGACTTGTGTGGGCCACACCACATACAGAAGTTGAGAGGGGCCGTGCACCATTAAAACATTCATAATCATTTTTTTGCACCCACCGAGATGTGGTTTGCAAATCCAGCCCATCCATTATGTGTGTCCCACTTGGATGAGGGTTCAGACCAAGTTTCAGCAGCATTCAAAACTCAGGTAGGCCCCACCAAGTGCTTTTATATGTTTTTGGCATGTCTTCACATGATTTTAGATGGTATGGCCCACCTAAGTTCCGTATATAGCTAATTTTTGGGATATCTCATAATTTAAAGGGGACCCATCAAATGCACGGTGTTGATAGTCGACACGCATCACGGTGGGGCCCACACAGCTCGACCTCATGGGAGCTTATCGTGAGCTCGGGCGCATAGTACCTTTTCCATATATATATATATATATATATATATATATATATATATATATATATATATATATATATATATATATATATATATTGTGTGTGTATGTGAGAAATGCTCACACACGACTAGTTGGACTGTTAGTTTTGATCCAACTAGCTGGGCGTTTAATGAGAAATTTCCTCTAATACTAATTAATGTTGAGAGAGAGGGGGCGTTTGCTTCAAGTTAGCCTTTTAAGAGGTCTTTTGAAAATGATCTCTGACTTGAGTGGGCCTCACTGTGGTTTTAATGTAAAATTCACCTTGAGTATAACGTGTGCTACCCCATGTTAAATCTAAGAACGAAAAATCAACTCTATCCATGGTTCAAGTAGACCACACAATTAGAAATAGTGTAAAAAAAATGCTCACATTTTAAAATAATTCCTTTCATGAGGCAGACTTAAATCAATTATGGGCCTGATTTTTGAGTTCTATGCCTGGCTTTTAATGTGACATCTAATGCTTGGAATGGATTTCAATTACTCATGATCATGAGTACAGTAAAAATCAAAGGTAGATGTCTCTACCTCTATTGTTCTATTAGTGTGTCCCGCCTAAATTGAAAGTCAACCTGATATTTTGTCTCTAGATGTAGAATAAGATCACACATCTGATGGTCATAGTGGATCTCACATGCACATCAAGACACCATGGGCCTAATAAAATTTAGGTTAGACATTCTTCTTCCACGTTAAGCTTCTTTTGGCTTCCTTAGGAGAAAGAAAAGAGTCATGTTAGGAAAAATATAGTGGATTAAGTGCAGTCTATTACTTATGCAACACAATTTGTCCCTGACCATGTCGCCCACCTTCATGTACGTATTGTATATGCATGCGGTCCATTGATTTTTTCAGCTCATTTTAGAACATTGATCCAAAAACCAACCAATTATAAATCTCGAGTGCTCCACACCAAATAGAAAATAGTGAAAATTGAATTGTTACCATTAAAATTTCCTAGGGCCCACCATAATTTTTTACTTGCCACTAATGTCACAAAGACCTTGATGAAGGAAAATAAAAATAAAAATAAATTTCAGCTTAATCCAAAACTTTTGGCCCGCAAAAAGTTTTTAATGACCAATCACCACTATTTCTGTGGTGTGGTATACTTGAAATATGTTTCTATTTCGTTTTTTGAATCTTGTCTTATCATAAGCTAAAAATATAGATATAGAGAATGGATATACAATACTTTTATCAAGTAGGCCCAGGATGAGGGATGCACATAAACTGCATGTGTCGAGGCTGCACCCATTGTACTCCTGCTTTTTTGGAACGGGCGCCTTTTCTCACCTGGAATACGAAGAACTTTAACGGTAGGAGAGAAAGCTAACTTCGATTTTTGATATGGCCCACCGTATCGTACGCAAGATCCACTCCAACCATTAGATGTGCAATCTCATTGTAGGTCTAGAGAGAATATAAGTTAGATTTGTAATTAAGGTGAGCCACACCAATGGAATATTTGAGGGAGAGATATCCACCTTTGATTTTTACTAGGGCCGAAAGTCGGGTGGGTTGGGTTAAGTTGGTGCTCAACCCTAGCCCAACCCATGGTTCCTATACCTTAACCCTAACCCAACCTAACCCAACCTCCAGTTGAGAATTCTCAACCCAAGCCCAACCCAAATGGTCTCGATCAGGTTGACCAGGTTGGTTGGGCGGATGCATGCTAATATTTTTGTTATTACATTAGTCTAATATATTCCTATACATGTCTTATTTTTTGTACATTTGACTTTATTAATTATATATGCAATTATTTATCATAAAGAACTTCAATTTTTTCTAAATAAACAAGCTAAAATATAGGACAATCACACCCCGATCCATAACTCAAGTGGTAGACTTAGTGAAAGATACCTCGTTTCAACACTGAGGTCTTGGTATGGATCCCTAGTGGGGGTGGCTAACCGTAAGTGTGAACTAACAATGGGGTGTACTAATAAATATATATATATATATATATATATATATGGAAAAAGGTACTATGCGCTCGACCTCACGAGTCCAACCCATGAGGTCAAGCTGTGTGGGCCCCATCGTGATACGTTTTGAACATCTACCCCATTAGTCAGATGCACCATTCCATTGTGGGCCTGGGTCTCAAAAATCAAGTCAATTCGTGACTTTTGTGGGCCACACCACATACAGAAGTGGAGAGGGGTCGTGCACCATTAAAACATTCATAACCATCTTTGAGGGCCCACCGAGATGTGGTTTGCAAATCCAGCCCATCCATTATGTGTATCCCACTTGAATGAGGGTTTAGACCAAGTTTCAAGCGCATGCAAAACTCAGGTGGGCCCCACCAAGTGCTTTTATATGTTTTAACGGTGTCTTCACATAATTTTAGATGGTATGGCCCACCTGAGTTTCGGCTGATTTTTGGGATATCCCATAATTTAAAGGGGACCCATCAAATGCACGGTGTTGATGGTCGAAACACATCATGGTGGGGCCCACACAACTCGACCTCACTGGAGCTTATCGTGAGCTCGAGCGCATAGTACCTAAACCCTATATATATATATATATATATATATATATATATATATATATATACACACACAGACGCTCACCTGCGAACTAGTTTGTACATACTACATACGAACTTTTTTGAGAACTCATCCTATCTGATGAGTCTCGAAAATCTAAACGGTCCACATGAAGCAGAGCCTCATGAAACCCCCTAATACGAAATTTTACTTTGATCCAAAACTTTGGTGGGCCATGAAAAATGCAAACAATTTCTTCCCTTGATTTGAATTTCTCTTTGTTATGGCTCACCAGAATCTTAAATCAGGGTGAAAATTCACCCCCTAAGGTTTCATGGGATTCCACATCTTATGGACCGTTCGGATTCGACACCCATGACACGTGTGCAAGGGTGCGCATGCCTATATATATATATATATATATATATATATATATATATATATATATATATATATATATATATATATATATATATGACAACCACTCCTTTAAAAGTCATGTTGTGTAGCACACAATCTATTTGGAAGAGAGAAATTTGGCGTATCTTGTTAGCTGGGGTCATCAGAAATAATGTGGACTAATGAGACCCAACGACACTGGAATTTCTCATGCCTTCAACATAGATGATCCACACTCAATTATATATTGATCCACACTCAATTATATATTGATCGGGTTTGGGTTGAGTCAGGCAACCCGAGATCTCAACTTAAGCCCAACCCAAGTTTTATCGGGTTCGTGTTTATATAACCCAAGCCCGAGACCAAACCCAATAAATCTTGCCCGTGCCCAACCCAACGTCGGGTTGGTCACAGGTCGGTCGGGTGAACCCGCTCGACTTTTAGCCCTAATTTTTACAGACCCCAATCATAAGCATGTGAAATCCACTCCAACCATTAGATGCGAAAGTAAAGGTTATTTGTGGGACTTAAAAATCATATCCATACGTGATTCAAGTGGGCCCCATCAAACAATCATTTTGGAGGGTGAGCTTTTTTAGCACACTATTTCTAATTTTGTGTTCCATTTGAACTACCAATGGGGTTTATTTTTCAGTCTAGAAGTCTAACATGATGTGACACACGTGATGGTCGAGGAGGATTTTACATTAACAGCACAAAAGGTCCCACTCAAGCCAATGATCATTTTGAAAGCTAACACCAAACAAAGTCCAATTTCTCTTTCCACATGAACTAGCATTAATTAATTAGAACTAGTTGGACAGGCCAACTAGTTGTGTGTGAGCATCTCTCTCTCTCTCTCTCTCTCTCTCTCTCTCTCTCTCTCTATATATATATATATATATATATATAAGATTTAGAGAATTGGTAGTGCTTTGCAGCGTACATATTAGGTTGTGTCGCTTCTTGGGCACTTTTTGATACATTTTTCTTAGTACACTTAGTACTTTGTCCATTCAGATAGCTCCGAGGAGCCTTAGAATCTATATTTTTAATTTTTTTCATCAATCCCACATTAGATTAAAGTATAGCTGCAATTCAAATTGTGTTCCAACTCTTTTTTTTTTTTTTTTTTTTACTGCACGCACGCACACACACCCCAAACACTTACGCCGTAGGAATTTGGGTCCTTACTCTTGCTCTGGTAGTAGACTCACGTCAATACCTAGTTGTGTCCTAACTTACAACTAAGTATGATTGGGAAAGAAGGCTGGGTCAACGTTGAGTTATGGGTACCATTTGCTGACTTAGCAATTCCTTGGTAGCAATTAAGAAGGTAGTTAAGCAGGTGATGTGGAAGGGTGCTAACCATTTTAATTATAGCTGGTCATTGTAATTAAATCACAACAATACTTTTTATCAAGTGAAAATATACATAAGTATCCCAAGTCAACAAATTAAGTTTCTTTAAGACACCCTCGCAGGCCTTTTTCAACAATCACCCTCCAGTGCCTTTCTCAGCAACCACTCAAACTCTATATATATAAATATAAGATTTGTGAGAATTTAAATTAATACAAGAAAATCATCTCATGTTTTGTAACATTTCTCTATGACAGTATTACATCTACAATAATAGTTTACTCAGGAGGTAGATTTGTTGGAGCCCCTTATAATACCAATTTAACTCCGTAAAACATTTATGTTATAAACAATGATATGGAAAATATTCAAACATTAATAAATTAAAAATAAAGAACTACACACCTTTTGAAACTATAGTGAATGCGTGAATGCTTGATTGACGATGAATTTGATTTCTTATTTGAGCAATGCACATACAAAGTCTTTCCCTTTAAGATCGCTCTGACATAATCTACTGGTGTGTCCGGCTCTCAATGCATTATTCACGGGATATGGTCGCTTAGCATATGGTTTAACAGCGTACAAAAGTTTTCAGA
Organism: Magnolia changhungtana; assembly: GCA_030180095.1. NCBI lineage: Eukaryota > Viridiplantae > Streptophyta > Magnoliopsida > Magnoliales > Magnoliaceae > Magnolia > Magnolia changhungtana. The sequence continues at coordinate 9,336,194 of JASAUF010000444.1, forward strand.
AACCTTGCACTTACATCATTACCACACTTCTTCTGAACGCCCAGAGATGAGAATGATAAAAATATTTTGAAGAAAGAAAGAGAGGAACGAAAATATAGTTTTTTTTCTTTTTGAAATCTTAAGAGCAAATTGTTTTTCTTTTAATAGAGAAAGAAAGGAAGAATTCGTTGGGGGCCTTGCACAAAACCTTAGGATCTAGCCTACTGAAACAAACCAGAATTATGGATAATAAAGCAATGAAATAAATCAAAGCACAAATCACACACCACACAAGAGATTTTTACGTGGAAAACCCTCAAAGAGGTAAAAACCATGGGACCTCGTCCAGATCAACAATCCACTATGAAGTAGAATGTTACAACCTTTTTCACTCACGCAAGAGTAGATAAACAATGAGAAAAACAAAGAAAACAGAGAGATCTAACCGATTACGAGGACGTGAAAGCGCTGAGATATCAAGTGCACAGTAGATCACCTCTACAAGCAGAACCTCTCTTCCACAAGCTTCCTCTCTCTTTCTCTCTTTCTCTCACACTTTTGAAAGCCCTAAACCCTTTAGCAAAACCTTGTAAAGCTTTAGGAAACCCTCTTGTATATTTTACATACCCTAGAAAACTCTAGGGACTTTCTATTTATAGTTTTAGGAATTTCCTTCCGCATCCTTGTTGCGAAAAGACTCAAAAATTCGCAATCCGCACAAAATCGTGGAACGAATCTACGTAACCTCGACTGGTCGAGTGGATCCCTCAACCAGTCGAGCGGCACCTTCAACCGGTCGAGCACATCCCACGACCGGTCAAGTACCTCGGAAATCCAAAACCTCAACTTGTTAGACTTTGAGTTGAGCCCTACTCGACTGGTCATGTACCAGCCCTTGACTGGTCAAGCGAAGCTCATGACCAATCGAGCACAGGGAAACCCCATCAAAATTTAGATGCAACCATGACTCAATGTGGTTGAGGTGCACCCTTTGGACACATATCTCATGTAGGCGTTTGGATTTTAAGTTGCTTAAGATAAGCTACTTATTCCACAAGTAGCTTATTTTAATTTATACTTATTAAGAAGATAAGTATGTTTGATAAACAACATACTTATCAGCTTTTCCTCGCTTTTGTCTCTCTCAATACCTCTCTTCGACAACTTATGAAAAGTATAAATAAATAAATAAATAACACTGAAAGAGATTATATACTTTTAAGTAAAAAGTTACCTATAACTAATCATAAACCAAACTTACTTATCTTAAATAAGTCACTTATCTTTTGTTGTAAGTAGAAAAAGTAACTTATTTGGTAGTATCCAAATAGGTTCGTAAGGAAATGGTCTTAGAAAGTGGACTACATTTAACTGTTATAATAAAATATCCAATAACAAAGGATCAACAAAAATAAAAGTTTTTTTTTTTTTTTTTGGGTAAAACCAAGTTTATCAAGAGTTAAATAAAGGGATATGCTCAAGCATACTAATTCGTACCCCCATGCACGCAAGTATCATGCATACGCTCAATTAATTTGTTTTTTAGCCAGCCTTGTTCACATGTACATATTTGAACATATTAATACGTTTATTTCAAACGCATAAGAAAGGAAAGCTTTACAAACACATTAAACACTTCTTCATGTTTAATGTAAGACTATTTTCTACACTTGAAAAAAGTTAAAAGAAACACTTTTTTGGCCTCCCTTTTTTGTATATATATATTTTTAATTTTTTTAGTCTCAGGAACAATGCAATTCGCGATTTAGGCTATGCATTTTTATCTCCTACATTTCTTTTTCTAATAGGTAAGACCTTCATCTCTAAGTGCAACACATTGTACTTTTTAGTACTCGGGTTAGAGCTATACACGAGTCGACTGAGTTGAGCTTGGCACAGCTCAACTCGGCTCAGCCACTAGTTGACCCCAGCTCGAACTTAACTCAGCTCGGTCCTTGAGCCTGACTGGCTAGCTCGACTTGATTCGGTCAGCAACTCGGGCCAGTTTGAGCCTGTGCAGCATTTTCTCAAAAACATGGAGTGCACCTTCAATTTCTCACAGTACGTAAAATAGTAGCAACAATTTATAGGTATTCCATCAAACACTCGGTAGGCAACATCAAAATCAAGATACAAGGGTAGTTTTCTCATGTAATGTTTTTTTTTTTTTTTAGTGATTTGTTTGATATCCATACTTTCCTCGCCACCAGCTGATTCCACAGAGAATGTATGCACCTGAAGCAACACTTCGTTGAGTCATTTCATCAAACACTTGGTGAGCAACAACAATATCAAAATAACTGAGTCACCGAACTGGTTCAATCTGAGTTCAATTCAAGTTGAGGTTCGATCTAAGTCGATTCGAGCTCAGACAAGCTTGAACTCGGCTCGAAAGTTTGTCGAGCTCCAAAAATCAACACGACTCAACTCAAACTCGGTTTCAAACCGAGTCGAATCGAGCTTTTTCGAGTCGAGTCGAGTGAGTTAGTCGAGCCAACTCGGTTCGTGTATAGCTCTAACTTGGGTGTTACTTCAAAATCTAATTGGTGCATATATGCATGGGAACACATAAAATCTACTATACATACTATCGTCCGATAATCCATTAATCCGCCCATCTCAACCATTTGATCTCGGGTAATAACAATCAATAGTGCAACCGTATGGTTTGAGATCAATCTACCTTTGATCGACCTTTAATGATTAAACGAAGTTCTACCATTGATGTTTATTCAACTCACGATCTAAATCAACTTGTGGAAACTTATGATATCACAGTCACACCAAAACATTCAAGCTAATAAAATTACAGAGATGCACCAATCTCGCAATGTTTGCTCTAAACTGATATGTACTATCTGTTAACTAATCTTAGTTTAGACCATTCTTATAATGGACATCAAGATCAACCCATTTACTTAATTATATATCAATCTAACCCTCTAGAATCTTCACCCATAGATCAAACCATCCACCCATTGATTTGCAAGATTAACCACCATGTCATTAGATAAACATAATTTTTAAGATTCCGATTTCTTGGATAGATAAATATAACCGTCCATCGAGTCCATAATATATCGTTGGATGATTGTTATATAGGACTCTTATCCAGCAACTCTCATCAGACAACTTGGATTCCGTTTAACGAATCTCTTCATACGTAAATTGCCAGAATATACGCTATGTTTAAAAGGTTATTACACATGAATCATATATAAATCAATTACATTAACTTGAAAAAAAGTGCAAAACTAAGAAAGTTATTCTAAAAAATATTATATAAATGTATGCATAAACATATATATATATATATATGTATGTATGTATATGTATGTACATGTATATATATACATACATACATATACATAAATGGTACGATGAGGTCGACCTGTGTGGGCCCCACCGTGATGTGCAATGGACATCTACATTTTGTGCTGGGTAGGTCCCCTCTAGATTAGGGAGTATGCAAAAAATTAGTTGTATCCAGAACTCAAGTGCACCATATCATCTAAAACAGTGTGAAATTATGCTTAAATCATCTAAAAGAATACATCGGGACCCCACATGAATTTTGGATATGACTGAAACTTGGTTTGACCTCTCATCCAAGTGAGACACATAATGGATGGACTACATTTCTAAAACACATCTAAGTGGCCCTATAAATGATTATAAAGATTTTAATGAATGGATATTCACTCTCAACTATTGTCTATGGTGCAGCCCATAGTGCCATTTCCTTGTATATATGTTTGATTGGAAAGTAAGAATGATAATAACTTTTTTTAATATATAATTGAATATTTAGATAGTAAACAAAAATAACTTCTAGTTAAGCTTTATTCTTTTGGTATCAGATGCAACACATCCTATGTTTGAGTCACAAAAGGGGTGATTTGTGTAAATGGCAACCTTGACTAGAGTGAAAGACACCACAATATAGAAAAAACTACCTGAGCAACTAGAGTATAGTCGCCTTGCTCTGAAAAGATATATTTATAAAGGAGGCCAAAGTGAGTGTCCCCACAAAATGGGCCACCATGGATGATGGTTCTACAGTGTAGTGGAATGTTATGATCAATGTTGCTGCTAAAATCTGGGCCACTCTCCATTCGGATGCAAGAACTCTGATCCACTCCCAGGTCTTGGACCTACGAAACAATAGTGAGCAAAGGAGACCCTGACTTAAACAGGGGACCCTTCGGTGCCTAAGTCAGGTCAAGGGAATCTGGGTATAAGTTCCATTGTCGAGGGAGAGTGCGAGATGTTGCGTACTTATTTCCTCCCTGCAAGACGCTATTTATACCCCCTCGCCTAAGATGAGCATGTTCGCATAACTCGACGCATCTTGGGGCATTTACCACGTCCCGCGGAAGATCCGGCTATCCCATCGTCGTGCGGTTGTGCAAGATTGGGCGGTTGAGTAACTGTAGCTAATCATATGATAACGGGACAACTCGTGATCCTCCTCATAAGTAAACTCCGACCCAGGTCCCAAACTGGCTATCTAGGCGTTGGATCATTCCGAGCCGAGTACTTTGACCTCGGATCATTCCGAGATCCTGCTCCAAATCCTAAGTTGATGGCTTCCATCTGGGAGCTCGGAGTAAGCGCACAACAACCATCGGATTGGGGGTCTAACCCTAGCCTACACTCGATTCCAAGCTGTCTTATGCCCCGAGTCGGCTCTGGATTACTTCGGACTTCGGCTCTGATGTATCTCTGGTCTTCCCATAACTTAAATCGCATCTACCGAAAACTGTCAATCGACCGGAATTACCTCTCTCGCAAGTTGTAATCGCCGAAAATCGTCTTTGCCGAAAATCGCCTCCTCAGGTAGCCCATATCAACACGAATCCATAAAGCAAAAATGTGAGCGCTTTCGAGCGCTGGGGCTTTTATAACCTGCTGATGATTCTTGCATTAATGGCAAGATATGATAACCGCAGCCGAATCGTCACGAGCCGACTTCAGAGGACACGTGGCTAGAGGCCACTGGTCTGAGCACTGCCAAGTCACGTGCCTCCAGCATTAGGCGACGAGCTCCGAGCAGTGGAAGCATCACTTAACCGCCCTTCATGACTAATGTGGCCGTCCCTCATAATTCTCTAACAATTCGAGATCCTATCGGTCGCCACGCGTTCGTTCAAGGATAACCCGCAGATAGAAAACCCCGAGGATGTATCCTTTTGGATATGAAAACCATGATTACAACCGCACGTGTTGGGGATGTAACGGAGGAAACCACTGATCTTCCGCATATACTTACTTTCTGAGTCCGTGTCCGAACTCAGAGAGTAGGAGGCTTCTGTTATGGGAAGACCAGAGATACATCAGAGCCGAAGTCCGAAGTAATCCAGAGCCGACTCAGGGCATAAGACAGATTGGAATCGAGTATAGGCTAGGGTTGGACCCTCAATCAGATTGTTGTTGTGCGCTTACTTCGAGCTCCCAGACGGAAGCCGTTGACTTAGGATTTGGAGCAGGATCTCAGAATGATCCGAGGTCGAAGTAGTTGGCTCGGAATGATCCGACGCCAAGGTAGCCGGTTTGGGACCTGGGTCGGAGTCTACTTATGAGGAGGATCACGAGTTGTCCTGTTATCGCACGATTAGCTACGGTTACTCAACCGCCCACTCCTGCACGACCGCATGACGACGGGATAACCGATCTTCCGTGGGACGTGGTAAATGTCCGGGGATGCATCGAGTTATGCGGACATGCCCATCTTAGGAGATGGGGTATAAATAATGTCTTGCGGGGAGGAAACAGGTACGCAACATCTCGCACTCTTCCTCGACAATTGAACTTAGACCCAGATTCCCTTGACCTGACTTAGGCATCGGAGAGTCTCCTATTTAAGCCAGGGTCTCCTTTGCTCGCTATTGTTTCGCAAGTCCAAGACTTGTGAGTGGATCGGAGTTTTTGCATCCGAACGGAGAGTGGCCTAGATTTTAGCAGCAACAATCCCAATGATTTAAAGAACTTATCTTGACGCATTCCATCAATCCTAGGGACTTTTGCATATTGATTACCATAAGATTCATTTGTAATTAAAGGTAATAATTAAGGACGTTTGTAATGGTGCGTGGTTAGAACTGTTCATTGTGGTTATTATTGAGTCAAGTCAACATAATTCTAAATGTGATTAAGTTCATTGTGTGCCATAATCATTTAATTTTTAAGAAGAAGACATGGTAGGATGAAGAGGCTATATTGGCTAGGTTCTTAATAGCAAATTTTCTGCGACACTTGTCACAGAAGCCAATGAAATACAGAAAGGGCACAGTCTAGCTACTGACCCAGCACTAGCTAGCCGGTGTTAAAGCTTGGTAAGACCCATGATGTATGTATTTTATTCACATCATTTAACCATTTTAGCCACCATTTAACCATTTTAACAGCTCATTTTAAAGTAAGAACCCAAAAAATTAGTTAGATTCAAAGCTCAGGAGGACCACACTATACAAAAAAGGTGTTGATTTAATGTCCACCATTAAAACTTCCTGAGTCCCACTTAAATGCTTATTTGCCATCCAACCTGTCAAAAAGACCTAGACGAAGCCAGACCACGGGAAAAACAGTATCGATTTAATGTCCACAGTTAAAACTTGCTAAGTCACAGTGTAATGCTTATTTGCGACATCAATGAAAGGAAAACACAAATGTAAGTTTGATCCAAACCTTCTGTAGCCCTATGAAGCTTTCAATGGCAAGCATTCAAACCCTACCGTTTCTTGTGGTGTGATTTATTGAAGGTTCGGGTTTGCCTCATTTTCGAGCTCATGCCCTATAACGAGCTGGAAAAATAGACGGACGGCATGGATAAAAAACATACACTGTGGTGGGGCTGCAGAGCTTTGACAACAGCTAGCCATCTGGTGATGGGTCACTAGGTAAACCACGTTCACAGAGAAGAAGCTTTGTGAGGCCCACCGTGACGACATCCACACCATCCATCCGTTGAACCAGATCAATTTAAGACGGGAGCCAAAAAATCAGGCAGATTCAAAACTCAAGTGGGCCCACCACAGGAAACGGTGGAGATAGGGACGGCTACAATTGATACCTTCTTGTACCCCACCGAAGCTTCGGATCAGGATGATACTTGAAGTTAAACTTCATCCCGGTGGGGGTCGCATTATGAACGGATTGGATGGCATGTAACGATTACGTTGGTCCCCAGAAAAGATTCCAATTGTAGGCTTCCCGATCCCTACTGTTTCCCATGTTGTGGCCCACTTGAACATCGGATACTCATGTCTTTTTGACCACGCGAAACTGATGAGCGGAATGGATGCCACAAAAACATTACAGTGGGCCTCACAGAGCTCTTGTTGCAAGCGGCCCCATAAATAAACTCGTTTTTCGCATACGTGTGTTACTTTGGCACGTGCCGCCAGTGGAAGCACGAGAACAAGGGGAAAGTGAAAGAGAGAGAGACCCTCTTCATCCCTTCGTCTCCTCTCCCTAAAATGGGCGTCAGAAGACTCAGCAGCTTCTTCCTCTCTCACAAAAACATCCTCCCTTCTCCCACAAATTACTACCACGCCCAAACCCGGTTCTTGGTGAAAGTCCGGCTCAAATGGGTAAAGAACCGGACCCTGGACCACGTCATAGACATCGAGACCGATCTGAAAGCCGCCTCCCTCCTCAAAGACGCCATCGCCCGCTCTTCCCACTCCTTCCTCTCCTCCCAAACCCTCTCCCGCTCGCAAAGCGTCCTCGGCCTCACCGTCCCCGTCCTCCGCTTCCTCCGCCGCTACCCGTCTCTCTTTCTTGAATTCCCCCACCCCACCTACCAATCCCTCCCTTGCTTCCGTCTCACCGACACCGCCCTCCTCCTCGACCGCCAGGAGCGGTCCATCCACCTGGCCCACCAATCCGATGCCGTCGAGCGCCTCTCCAAGCTCCTCATGATGTCCAATTCCCGATCGCTCCCGCTCCAGTCGCTCATCCCACTGAGATGGGATTTGGGTCTGCCCGACGACTTCATCACGACGCTCATCCCCAGCTGCCTGGACCACTTCCATGTGGTCCGGCGACATGACGGGGTGCCGTGCTTGAGCCTTACTCAGTGGCGGGACGAATTGGCCGTCTCCGCATTGCAGAGGGCTTCCGAGAAAGAAGATGGGGGTTATAGGAATTTTAAAAAGGGTAGGACGTTGGCGTTCCCTATGAGCTTCCCAAGGGGCTATGGGTCCCAGAAGAAGGTGGTTGCTTGGATGGATGAATTCCAGAAGCTGCCTTACGTTTCGCCGTATGAGGATTCTTCCCAGATCGACCCAAATAGCAATCTGATGGAGAAACGGGTTGTGGGTGTTTTGCATGAGCTCCTGAGCTTGAGTATTCATAAGAAGATGAAGCGGAACTATTTGAGATGCTTGAGAGAGGAGTTGAATCTGCCCCACAAGTTTACTCGGATCTTTACGAGGTATCCAGGGATCTTCTACCTCTCTTTGAAGTGCAAGACAACAACGGTTGTGCTCAAGGAAGGGTACCAGCGGGGGAAGTTGGTGGACCCGCACCCACTCGCACGGACTAGGGAGAAGTTTTACTATGTGATGCGGACGGGGGTTATTTATCGGGGTAAAGAGTTGACGGGGTTGGTGGGTGAGAAAGAGGATATGGGCGTTGATGGGTTCGATCAGATGGGGGAGAATTCTCAAGAAGACATTGAAACGGACGATGAATACTATGAAGAGAATGCTTCGAATGTCGAGACAGGATCGGGCGAGGAATCCGAAGATGATTTGTAGTGTTCTGTGACTTCTGTCTGATGAGAACGGCATTTAATGAGTTAATTTGCATTGAGACAATTGGGAATGTGAATCGGGTGTGCTCTTTCATTCATGTTATAGAAGAATGCAATGTGATATGATCTTTTTGAAGATGGTTCTCACACCAGAGTGTTGAAGAGCATCTTTCCCAACAAAAATGTTTCTCTTTGCAAAATGCAGTATTTGCTGCTGTTTATGGTTTTCAAAGCCTGCATTAGGTCACTGATTCTTGGTGGTGGGTGACTCTATTACTCTTTCTTCTACATGGAATTTTGTATGTAAATACTAAATTACAATCTCAATGGCAATGAGTTCTTACCCATATGAAGAAATTCGGAACACATTTCAAATGTATTAGAAAATCAGTTTTGTTTCATGCTTTGGAGGTTTAGCACTGGAGCTATTTTATTGCTTAAACAAATTATGGAGAAATGTGGGGAGAGGAGGAAGAATTTCCACATGGTCTTTATTGACTACGAGGAAGCATACGATAGGGTCCCTACAGAGTTAATCTAGTAGGTTTTGGGAAAGGAGTCTAGAGGGTATATTGACATTGTTATGGATATGTATGGCAGAGCTGTGACAAATGTGAGGATCACTAGTAGTGAGCCAAGCAAGTTCCCAATTACTGTAGGCTTAAGGGGTTGGCATTGAGCCCATGCCTTTTTGCATTGGTTATGGATGAGTCAATGGGGCATTTGCAAGAAGGGTTTCCATGGCGTGTGTTGTTTGCTGATGACATAGTTTTGATTGACAAGATGAGGGAGGGCATAAACACAAAGCTAGATTTATTGAGGCTACTTTGGAATCTAAAGGATTTAAAATTAGCCGGACTAAAATAGAGTATATGGAATGCAATTTTAGTAATAATAGGAGTGAAAATAAGGAATTAATTACGATTACTGACCAAGAAGTTTCCAAAAATGACCACTTTTAATACCTTGGGTCAATGATTCATGAGAGTGGATTGAAAATGATGTTGCCGATAAATTCAAGGTGAGTGAAAGAAATGGAGATGTGCCTCTAGAGTTTAATGTGATTGTTGTGCACCACTCAAATTGAAAGGGAAATTTTATAGGATAGTTATAAGACCAGCCACTCTTTATTGGACAAATGTTGGGCGGTTAAGGAACAACGTGTTCATAGGATGATTGTAGCTGAAATGAGGATATTGAGATGGATGAGTGGTTAGACGAGTTAGAATAATACCCTTCAAAAAATAAAAGGACAAGGATAGAATTAGAAAGGAATGCATTCAATCGAACTTAGGACTAGTACCAACTACCAATAAGTAATAAGATGAGGGAAAGTAGACTTACATGGTTTGGTCATGTGCAACAGAGACCAAGAACTGCGTCGGTTAGGAGTGACTGAGTGAATTAGTACAAGTTGAAGGCTCAAGAAGGGCAATGGGAACCTATGGTCTAACTGAAGGTTTGGCCCTTGATAGAGTGCAATGGTGGAACGTGATTCATGTAGCCGACCCCAATTAAATGGGATATGGCTTAGATGATGATGTTGATACATTCCATAGTTTTTGTAAGTAGAATTTCCCGTGGCATAATTAGTTTTCTTGGTTTGTTTTTTTTTTTTTTTTTTCCATCAACCTTGCATTATTTTTAACAATACAATGCCCAAATATCTGCCAATATTTATGCCTTTATGGTGTTAATTGTCCTTCTACATGCTTTCTTTTAACTTGTGTCAACATCAACATCATGCCCTGAAGGCTCTATATGATTCCTATGGATTGAGAGGTGGATTTTCTTATAGTTATCAATTGCATCAGACGACTCTGTTTTGGAAATTGGAATACATTGTCATGGGAATTTTAGTGTTTGGATATCTAGATTCTAAAGCTAATATATACGTGTCTCACACCTGTATCCTGATGCCAACTCTCTTGAAGGCTATTCCAATTGATGCTCCGGACACCCAGAGGCGAAGAATATTAGATAGGATGTCATGTGTCATTTGCATATACTTTTTGTATCATGTATTGGCTAATTTCTTTGGTTTTCCCTTTTAATCAAGAGTTTTCCCCTAGGGTTGTAATTAAGGCTTGTGGTATGTCACTGCCTGGAATGTACTTTGTTCCCAGAATAATGAAACCTTTTGAAAGGGATTTTTAGGCACAATATATAATTTTTGTAACGAGGAGATGATGATCAACCTGGCGGAACTTGGAAGTTGGAACACGTCTTCTCCCACAATTTTTGTTTTCTTAAATTGACTATTGATTGGTAAAACTAAAAATATTTCAAGGATATAAGACCCAAATGCAAGTGACCCTCATGTCACTCACAATTCAGGCTGAACTCAAATCTATCCCAAGTCCTCCCAATTACCCAAGAGATCCATATTGGTACATCTCAGAAATCCTGCCTTCCAGCAGTTAATAATGCTTTGGAAAGTTTTTCTTTATATACCTTCAACCACCGAGGATGAATTTGCAGAGATTCTTGCATTTCTCTCCTTCCACTTGCCCCATAAGATTCTGAACAAACCCATCTTCCAAAGAATCTCCTTGTGACCCTTAAATGGGCTGCCAACCAATCCACCACTATCGCTAATTGAAGTATTGAAAGACCATCCCACCCAAATCAAAAAAGGGAAAAATATCAAACCTCCCTACCCACGGAGCAGTGGAAGAATAAGTGGTTAACCAACTCCTCATCCGCTCAAATCAGAAGATTCTAGCTACCAGTCGTGTCCCATGTGGTTGAGTGTGAACAGTTGCTGTATTTCTCGAATTTACCATCTATCATATTGTGGAGATTTCTGGGGCAGGGCTCATCCACGGTGGGCTGCAAAAGACCAACAGTCTGGATCACTGAACTACGGGTCCCACTTATATAAACCGACAACCTGACTTTACCATGCATTTCCTAATTCCTCCTAATTACAAATGGTCTCTGGTTGATCTTCACGGTATCTTGCTTCTCTGACTACCAGCAGTTCCAAACTCCACACTGAATCTGCCATCAGCACGGTACTTCGAAATTCTCTATTGCCTGACAAATTCGAGGCAAATCTTCTTCTGGACCAATGATGATTGCATTTTGTCACTGAATATTCTCAATGTCACCTGTATTCTCGATTCTGACTGTATCTAGTGTTCAAACATACAGTAAACTAGTAGTGTCATTGTTGAACTAGATGTCCTTTAGATCTGATAAATATTTGGATGAAGTTACATAGTAGTCTGCTTTACTGACACCACTCACATGCCAACATGGTCCTGCCCAGTTTTAATCCCAGCCCAACTATTACATGCACACCCCAAAGGTGAGCAGGCAAAGTGAGTGAATGGAGGGGCAGTTGCCAGGCAAACCACCAACCACCAAGCACCCACACACATCAAAGGTCATGCTTGAGTAGTTGGCCTGCACAAAATAGCAGGAAACTGCCGATTCATGATTACTAACAGGACCCACATGCTAACATGGTGAAGCCCCAAACTGCACCTTGGCACAAGACCCACATGCTAACATGGTGAAGCCCAAACTGCACCTTGGCACAACTATCGCATGCTACCCACAAAGTGGAATTTGTGAACAATTTGTGTTTTAGAGTATGCAGTGCCAGATGAGCTGACCAAGCATGAAGTTTTCTTGCTACATGGACCCTTCAGAAAATATAAGCCTCCTAACCAACACCATGCCTAGAGGAACATGGTCATTGAGAATTGGCAGCTCTGGTGGTCAGCCAACCGATAACAGAAGTCAGCTTCTATAGCAGCAACAGAATCATTGAAAACAAAGCCGGAGCTTTTATTGAGTAATTTTGTAGATGTCTTCATAGATAAACCTGGAAATGCTGGTAGTAGGGGTATTCAATTTATTCATCCCAAAGCATACCTTCATTTGCAAGCCAATTGGCAACTCTATTCCCTCCATGATGCGTACAGGAAAAGTTTTGGAGCTAGAGTGATGAAAGAGGAAATGAACTTTGTTCAATCATTATTTGATAGAATATTACTCAAGCTTGTCTTTCCTTAAGGGCCTGTTTGGGTCAGCGGATTTCAAAAAGTAACCTTGGAAAAGAAAACATTTTCCGCCTTTTGTGACAATAAAGCAACTTGTGGAAATAGATTTCACTTTTTGATCATTGACCATCCCACATTTCTCTGGATATGATGGAAACTAAAACAAACAACCTCTTTAGAATTCTTTTCTGTGGATTTCCTTATCCACGGTTTTCCTTAGATTTAGCCTTTTCCTTTTGAAATCTATTTTTTTGGATTCCACCAACTCAAACAGGCCCTAAATAGCTTGGACAGTAGAAAGGTAATCACATTCAATCCAGAGGAGTTGAGATGAATTCTATTCTCAGAGCCTCGGAAGCACTTGAGAAATTCAGCATAGGAACTAGTGGACTGACCAAAAGAACTGCTGCTCTAAGAATACGGAAGGAACCAACTGATTGTGGAAAACGTGCCCAGCTACAGCTAAACTGGTTACAAGCTCCATCAGAGTTCAGCTCAATGCAATTCCGAGGAGGTATGCACCAGGTAACTTTCCTCAATGTTAGGGCTTTGGGGAAAGAGGAGCAAGATTTGCTGAAAGCTCCACACTCTGCTTACATATAGTGGCCTAATTGAGAATGATGTCAGTGTTTGGATGCCCAACTGAAAATGAATTGTGAATGATCATTCTGATGAGGAAGTAGCCCTCAAACCACAGTTAACGTAGTTGCAATTTGGAGCACAAACCTTCAATATGGATGCTAAGGAATGCAACTGCAGCTTGGTCATTCCCACTTTTATAAGGCTTGCATCACAATCCAATTCAATGGTGCGTCCAAATGCCTTCCAAGCTTTAGTTTGATTTTGAACTTAATGCTTCCATGTATTTCTTTCCTTCCAGATTGCCCTGAAGCGTGATGAAGTAAGGCTAGTGCAGCTAACTGTTTACCATTGACATTGCACGAAATTTGAACGTGCGGGCTGAAAACAAACCAGCTAACAACCAAATTCCTGATAGCAGCAGAAATGCGGCAATGTAGCGGAATGTGGTGTCCGGTTCTTCAGGGAATCATGTACTTATGGGTTAGGATTTGCATATTCTACTATTATCTGAGAAAGTATCCGGTGCCAAACACTTAAATGTAATTTAGTTATCAATTACTTGATACAGGACTCGAACCATCTATCTGTGAAGTCCTGCTACAGATGTGGTGTAGCAAAACAATGATGCTGTTCAGGTGATCTTAGCCACTGATTGGATGAATTTTTTGGATTGTGATTGGGGTGGTTAGGATCATCTGATGGGTGTCATTTATTTTGTATGGCCCACTAAGTGAATGGTGCAAATTCGATGCGTTTCTTGCATGTGTTCTATGATTGAGTCCATGAAAACTAACTTAGACATCAAGGTTTAGCACCTGATCCTCTCCCGCGTTCTTTCACTATTCATCTTTTGCAAATTGTCTGATTTTTGGCAAAGATCTTTCCTTGTTGTTCTCCTTCTCATGGGCCACTGCATGGGCACTCAGGTCCCACGTGGTGATTGTTGAGACCTACACGTGGCACACTGCATGGGCGCTCAGGTCCCACGTGGTGATTGTTGAGACCTACACGTGGCACACTGCATGGGCACTCAGGTCCCACGTGGTGATTGTTGAGACCTACACGTGGCACACTGCTAACATTCTTTTGGGGGAACGAGGATCTCTTGCTCTGGGTGGCTACTAAGCACATGTTTGCTTACATGGATGTAAGAGAGATACATGCTTTGAAAGTTTATGTTATTTAGCAGCCATTTGATACACACACACACACACACACACACACACCCCCTTAAATTCAAGGGTTATATATTATCATTTTAGGTGAATTTTAGGGTAATTTAGTTATTTCCCAGCTACTTCCACACAACTGTTCTGCCTAGTCAAGTCAATTTGTCTACTGTCAGATATGTACTAAATGTTATAGACCACAGCCATTAGCATCTCACTTTCGACTGAGGGTGGGTTCTAATGAGGCAGAGAACCCTAGGAAGTTCAGTCAATTATTGAAGCCTCTTTTTCAAGCAAGTCTGGTAGGCAAAGGTGATTCAAGTAATCCCATTAAGTCGGCCTCTACTGTCAATGCTGTGTGTTCTGGACACTTGAAATTAGATCCATTTTAGCTAATAGGAGGATTGTATTTTCTAAAGTTCCAAGATGACAAAGGAGGTTGTTGCTTCCCTTGTTAAAGAACGAGTTATTAGATGGTCACCCAAAATAGGCTCAATGGTTCATCTCTTCCGACATGCTTCTTTCACCTTTTTTTATAGAATATTTGTTACCCTCCAAAGAGAAGTTTCTGCTGCGTAACTTGGATTTGGATACGTGTTATTGTTAGATGCAAAGCACAGATTTACAACCACAATTATATTCTCTCTACTTGACCCTTACAGAAACACAAGAGCTTCTTGTATTAAGTGTGTAATGAATATATGAATCCTTTTACTTTTAATCCTGTTTAGATGTTCGAATGGGT
Source organism: Magnolia changhungtana (assembly GCA_030180095.1). Taxonomy (NCBI): domain Eukaryota; kingdom Viridiplantae; phylum Streptophyta; class Magnoliopsida; order Magnoliales; family Magnoliaceae; genus Magnolia; species Magnolia changhungtana. The sequence goes on from JASAUF010000444.1 coordinate 9,351,440, forward strand.
AAATGACTCTACTCATTCCTTTGTTTGCTTAACTTGTTTGGGGGTATACATGCTTGATTGCCTATTTAATGCACTGTAGCTGCAACTGTACAGCCTGAGCAAATTCATACTCCTTGTTTATTGCTGTCGTCCATTTAGCCTATTTTGACACCAGAAGTTTTTTGATATGATAACGTTTAGTGTGATTAGGTGAACTGTGAACATTAGGAGTGAGCAAGGAGGTTGTTGTAAAAATTTGGATCTCTTCTCAATTAGTTGTAAGTAATATAATGAAGCAACTAGTTTGAAACCTGTGACATCTTTAAATGTGAAAGGTTATCTGCTATTGTTGGACATCTGCATAAGTCAATACCCTTGTTGTTGGGCTCTGCTAATTTGTTTGCTAATAATCAGGAGATGTAGTGGGGTTAATTTAGAAACTTATATTCTCTTGATATTGCATCTCTGTTTATATTTTTTTCCTTGAATGTTTTTAGTTGATGATGTTGGTTTGCACTTTATTTACAATTCAAATGCCTGTATTGTAATTTAATTTGCACAGCTATTTTTTCTACAGAATTTGACATTTGTATGACTGGTAGTCTGTCGTCTGGCATTAAGTTTATTACCAAGATAATATGGCTGGTAAATATATCCTGAATTTGTTGAGATTTACCAAAATTGTGGTTATATTTCAGCTTATTGATGGTGACACTGCTCATCTCTCCAAATAAAGCTGTCTTTTGATTTGTAGGTAAATGGGCGTGTGATGTTCTATTATGATCTCTGAATTATGAGGAAACGAAGGTAGATTCTTTCGTGGCCCCACAATATATAGATTCTCTTATTATTTCCCATCTCCTATTGCTTATAGGTGTACACCTTTTCTATTTCTAATAATGTGGCCTGTTGCCAAGAATGGTAGTCTCGGTCTTAAATGAGCTTTAGTAACTCTGAGGTATTCTGTTTATGTGTCAGATCTGTTATGATGCTGTAATGTGACACTTTTTGTACAGTAGAAGATTACGGATTCTGTTTGAACAATCTTTCTTAAGTGTGTTTGTTTCACACATCCTTGGAAAAATCTCTTACGCCTTCTGACTTCCTTTTTACTGGTGAATGTCAATGAGCGGTAAAAAAGTCCTGACAGAAGGTTTCTGCAGTACCTGTATCGTACTTCAAATCCTTGTCAAGTGGAGGGATCATCGTTTTGTTGATGAAATTTTCCTGCTGGTTTGAGTTTTGTTCAACTGCAGATTGTTTTTTTTTTTTGGATTATGTGAAGAATCTTTTGGAAGGAAAACAATTGAAAGAGCAAAAGTATGTTATAACTCTTAAAAGATGATGCAAATAAATACTCATCACTAGTCTGCGCACATTTCTTTTCCTAGTGTATATGGAAAAACCAAGAAGAGAAACAATAGAAGGCTATAGAAGTCGAAATGTAACAAGATCTGTGGAGGTTCTCTGCAGACTGCTCATTGGCCTGTGTGCATGCCCTAAATTCAGAAATTGACAATCTAAACAGGCTGTGGGTACCTGGTTTTTGCAAAGGCTCATATCTATATACTTTCATACTCTCTTCTTTTCTTAACACCGAGCAGCACTAAAATTAGTTGGTAAAGGATCTTTTAGTCCTTAAAAATCTATTAATTTGTTGCAAATGGAACATAGCAGGATTTGTTATCCCAATTGACATAGAATTTTCTTAGGTTTACAACCACTACATGTTCACTTATCTGAAGTTTATTGAACTTTGTCCATAAACTATCTATACATGTTTGGCTTGAATGCTGCTGCTGTGACCAGAAGGCAGTGACGATTCGAGAACATCTTCTACAAGTTACTAGAGGTCTGTGCCAAAATTCTGGAGGTGTCAGTCTTTTAATTCCACATATGAAGTAGGATTGGATACCCACTAGTTGGTGTAACAAGTTGCTGCATATACGTATATCTTGTTTATGTAGTGGGAATTTGTTTGTTTTGTCTATTTCAAAATTGGTTTGCGGTGGCTTCGATGGTTAAGCTTAATATAGATGGTTCACTATAAAGTTGAAAACTGCTGCTGATTAGAGAGGACCCTGAGTTGGATGCATATACCGGCAAAAAATTGAATAGTTTTAGCAACTAAGGAACTACATTTTAGTAACTTTTCTGATATTATCTATGCTGTAGTGTCACCCATTTGGCCTAATAGCTAAAAATTGGATGCGGACATGCCATTCTTGAATTTTGATTGAACCAGATGCTAAATGTCCATGTTTGCTGATACATTGACAAGGTAGGAACCAAACAATGTCACTCTATAAGATGGTGAATGATTAGAAGCATTTGTGACCATCGTTTTAAAAAAATCGCCTGGTGCAACTCGGTGTTATCTGAGTTGAAATGATTTTGGTCCAAAACAATATGAGCCACCTGGCTCTTGTTAACCATACTGAGTAGGCATACCAGTTGAAGTTTTGATTGACCCAGATGCTGAATGTCCTTGTTTACTGATAAATTGACTGGGTAGGAGCTAAACAGTGTAACTCTATAAGATGGTGAATGATTGCAACCAGTTACGACCATGGTTTAAAAAATCATCTGGTGCAACTCATTGTTGTCTAAGTTGAATTGATTTTGATCCAAAACAAAATGAGCCACCTGTCCGTTATCAACCATACAGGGCAAGCCAAACCAGTTTACTCACACTCCAAAACCACTGTTGAAATCACACTTATGACTTATTAAACTTACCTTTCTCGTGATTCTTCGAAGTGCATTCTGCTCATTTATTACTTTCCACTGGTTATATAAAAATATTACTTTCCACTGAAAGCTCCACACTCTGCTTACATAGAGTGGCCTAATTGAGAATGATGTCAGTGTTTGGATGCCCAACTGAAAATGAATTGCGAATGATCATTCTGATGAGGAAGTAGCTCTCAAACCACAGTTAACGTAGTTGCAATTTGGAGCACAAACCTTCAATACGGATGCTAAGGAATGCAACTGCAGCTTGGTCATTCCCACTTTTATAAGGCTTGCATCACAATCCAATTCAATGGTGCATCCAAATGCCTTCCAAGCTTTAGTTTGATTTTGAACTTAATGCTTAAATGTATTTCTTTCCTTCCAGATTGCCCTGAAGCGTGATGAAGAAGGCTAGTGCAGCTAACTGTTTACCATTGACATTGCATGAAATTTGAACGTGCGGGCTGAAAACAAAACCAGCCAACAACCAAATTCCTGATAGCAGCAGAAATGCGGCAATGTAGCGGAATGTGGTGTCCGGTTCTTCAGGGAATCATGTACTTATGGGTTAGGATTTGCATATTCTACTATTATCTGAGAAAGTATCTGGTGCCAAACACTTAAATGTAATTTAGTTATCAATTACTTGATACAGGACTTGAACCATCTATCTGTGAAGTCCTGCTACATATGTGGTGTAGCAAAACAATGATGCTGTTCAGGTGATCTTAGCCACTGATTGGATGAATTTTTTGGATTGTGATTGGGGTGGTTAGGGTCATCTGATGGGTGTCATTTATTTTGTATGGCCCACTAAGTGAATGGTGCAAATTCGATGCGTTTCTTGCATGTGTTCTATGATTGAGTCCATGAAAACTGTTCTATGATTGAGTCCATGAAAACTAACTTAGAAATCAAGGTTTAGCACCTGATTCTCTCCCGCGTTCTTTCACTATTCATCTTTCGCAAATTGTCTGATTTTTGGCAAAGTTCTTTCCTTGCTGTTCTCCTTCTCAAGGGCCACTGCATGGGCACTCAGGTCCCATGTGGTGATTGTTGAGACCTACACGTGGCACTGATCAAAGTGGTTCATTTACAACCACATGTGACCCATCCTGCGCTGTACACCACGGCCATTACTTAGTATTTCAAGGGAAATGCTAACATCCATGCTGTCATGACCATGTCTAGGTTGTGCCCAAAGCGATGAGTGACCCATGAACAGTCCACATATCAATCTGAACCATCCATTCATTCCAAGGATAAGACCCATCGGATGATCCTGGCACTTTGAACATTGGTCATTTTGTTGTTAAAGTCCATTTCATGAGCGATCAGGTTGGCTATCATCTGACCGAAGTGCTTCTTTGGACCTGAAGCAATCCAATGTGGGGCCAATTGAATATTTGGACCTATTTTCTGTTCTCGATCTCTGTCATCCATTTTTACATTCGATTGTGTAAATGGGTAGGATTCAATTGTAATAATTATTCCTCGCGGCCTATCTCACTATTGGTTGGAAATGAATGGACAGTCTGGACTTGATGATGTGTCCCATTTGTGGTCCAAAAATGAAAACCCTAATTATGTCAATCACCAGTATTGCCCTATAGCCAAGGGCAGTTACTCACTTGTTTCATGTGAAACCAGACACGGACTGATAATGAAGACATCTTTATCATCTCAACTACTTTGGCCGGCCTTGCAGGTAGCGATGGGGCACAGTTTGTAAATGCTTGTATGTGGGGGTTGAGCTTGTATCTCACTGATATCATTATGACCCCCCATTTAGAGAGACCATTATTTGAAACCCAAGTCGACAGGGTGTCCGACTAGAGCTGGGCATCGAGTCGAGTTGGACCGAGTTAGGGCTGACCCAACTCGATCCGGTTTTGAAATAGGCATGACCCGAACTCGACCCGACTCGGTATGGAGTCCAGCATGTCCGACCTAATCTGAGTCTAGGTTTGGCCTAGACTAATCCGGACCAAGTCCAACCCGGTCAAAAGTACTGAGTTAGGTCGAGTTGGCACCGAATCGGAGAGAGAGAGAGAGAGAGAGAGAGAGAGAGAGAGAGAGAGAGAGAGAGAGAGAGAGAGAGAGAGAGAGAGAGAGGAGGGTGGTGATGGTGGTGGGTGGTTGCTGGGCTTGGAAGAGGAGGGAGGGAGGGAGGGAGTGGAGAGGAGAGGGAGAGTGTAACAACCCATTTTTTTTTTGTGGGAACCAACCCCACCGTCCGCTTGTGTGTGGTCCACTTGAGTTTTGGATCAGCCTTATTTTTGACCTTATATCCTCTCATGGCCAGACAAAGATGATGGATGGAGTAGATTTATATTATCGTTGGTGGAACCCACCATATCTAAAAAAAAAAAAAGAATGAATGAATTATCTTTCGCACGTCACCACCGACTAACCCACTCTCTCCCTCCTTCCTTCATTTTCGTATAGTAATGGGCACCGAACCCTCACATCAAATCGAAACTGTCCAATAATTCCCACTCTTCCATTCTGTTACTCACCTCCTTAAAAAAAAAACAAAAGAAATATTCGAAAAAAAAAAAAAGAAAAGAAATATTCGAATCAAAGAGAGAGAGAGAGAGAGAGAGAGAGAGAGAGAGAGAGAGAGAGAAAGAGATTGGAGTAGGGCTGGATCATCAGGTTTTTTTAAGGTAGGTGATTTTAACTTAAAGTTTAACATTTTCAGTTAATTGTTATGTTATTTTATTTCAAAATTTTAATAGATCTTAAATTTCAAATCTTAACTTGATCATCAAATTTTAATAGATCTTAAGGTATGTTAATTATTATGTTATTTTATTCCAAAATCTCAACTTGATCTTAAATTTCAAATATTTTATATATATATATATATATATATATATTCGTTAAGTTTATGTGATAATTAAAATAAAATTTAAATTTTAGGATTTAGGGAATAAAATAATAAATAAATATAAATAAATCCTTAATTTGTAAAAATACTTTATATAAATTTATTAAATTTTAATTTAATATCAGAATAATATATATATATATATATATATAATGTATATATGTTAAGTTTATGTGATAATTAAAATAAAATTTAAATTTTAGAATTTAGTGAATGAAAATAATAAATATTTTTATGTTAATATTTAATATTGTTTGAGTAAAAATTCTGATTTAATTATATTTCTTATACATTATTAAATTAGTAATTTCTAAATTTAATAATAGTAAAAATAATATTTATTTAAATGTTTTAATTATTAAAGTTTCAACAAAATTATATCTAGAATTATTAATTAGAAATAAAAAAATTTATATTATTGATATTTTCGATTGCGAAATAATGATTTATCTTACATGCATGTCCAACATTCATTGAGTATCGATTTTAATATATTGCATGTAACATAAACAAATAGGGCGTTCGTGTCCCTTGGGTGTAAGACCTTAAAGTCAGCAAGTAAGGTGACTGTGTCCCTTGGTTGAAAGACTCTAGAACCCATTGGGTCCTTTGGAGTCTCCTTTGTGTACGGCGTATGAGTATAATTGTGTGCGCGGACATATGTCAGAGGTACAACTGCATCAGTAGTCTAATCAGCTAATGTATAAATGGGTCCATCACCATGAGGTACTAGCGCGTGGATGTTAATGCAACGTAGTTGTCTACTTAGGTACGATGTTGTAAGAAATAATATATATATCGTTTATGAGAATTCATGGAAAGTATCACATGCATCACGGTTTTACAATTTTATTGCTTAAATTCATGTTCTTTTATTATTTGTATTCTATTTTTTTTCCATTGTTTATAAAAATTGATATAATCTGAAGATGTTAAATTTTGGATAAGAAATGACCCTACTGGGCTGTTATGCTCACTCTACTACAAAAAATGCAGAGTTGTAGAGCTGGAATACTACGAGTAGGCGGGCCTCTATTATTAGTTTTATTTTTCTAGAAAATTAGGTTTAGTTTAAATTCAATTCAGTTTTTGTTGTTTAGGTTTAGTTTATATTCCCAATTTCGATGTAAAAAAAAAAAAAAAAAAAAAACTATCAAGAGAGTTGAATTTAATAAACATTTCAGCAGTATTTTTTTTAGATGACATTGAATATCTATTAAATTTGATTGAATCATGTGAATTGTAACAAATAATCAATATATTAAAACTCACGAACCTGAGATTCGGGTCTCGAATACCCTATTTGGGTACTTGAATGTCGGGGCATGACAGAGAGAGAGAGGAGGAGGGTGGTGATGGTGGTGGGTGGTTGTTAGACTTGGAAGAAGAGGAGGAGGATGAGGGAGGGAGGGAGAGAGAGTTTGGGATCGGGTCGAGGTCGGGTGCGGCGCGTAGGGTTAGAGATACTTAGGTTTTATATATATACTTAATCTGAGTTGAGCCGGGTTTCAGATCGAATCGAGTATGACCGGATCGAGTTTCGGGTTGAGTTATTGAGTAACTTGGACTTGACTCGGTTTGAGTTCGGATTGGGCGAAGCCTACTTGGTTCGGACTGACTCACTCATTCAGTTTGGATCAAGTTGGGTCTGAACAAGTCGGACAAGTCAAGTTAGGTGAGTCGAGTCATCCCGTGCCCAACTCTATGTCCTACCTAGTCAATTTGATTCATAACTCATGGCATTTAAAAGAAAGATGGCCTTATGATACAATGGTCTTGACCATTGATCTGATGAGCCCCCACCTGACTGGGATATTTGTATGTGGGAGATTTTTGGGGCATCGTTCATCCACTCTAGGGCCCACTACATCTTCTATTTAAATCACCAAACCATGGACCACTACTTGCACGGATTGCATTTGTAACCCAACTTGAAATTAACTGAACCGAATTTACTCGGAGAGTTTCAAGTATGAGTGAGAGCAACATTGCAATGCATTATGAAACCAAAACAAATTACACAGACGCTTACAGGAGTTCCACACAATAGATTCCAGTCTTTCTACCTCCTCAAGATCACAAGTGATACCAAACACCATATCCAAACAACAAACGCCATCTCAGTAACCAACCAGCTCTTCCGGCCCGCATCGCTTTTCCCATGGTTCTCATCGGCAGTGGTTCCACCACTACTGGAATTGCTAGATTTCCCTTTGAGACAACAAACACCAACACAAGTAAAATGTGACATAAGAATCATATTTTCTGTACAACTAGGGTCTAGGTATATCAATGGGCTCGGCCTATCACAACCCCATTAGTTGGCCCAGGCCATTAGGTTCGGTTCGACCTATTCAAAAACCAGGACCTAACTGGCCCATCAACAGCTCATTGACAACCCTACATTACCCTGAAAAGAAGAGAAAAAGAGAGTTACCATTCGTTGGACCCCCACTGGCAAATTGCTTGAAAATCTGAGCGTCCGTTGAATTCGGCGAAATGTGTAGAATATCTGAAAGCATTTCCTCAAGTATTAGCTAAGGGGTATATCATACATGGATGTGACAGCTCGCCAGCTCGCGGCACATGTTGCAGCCTGGCACATCTTAGATCCGGTCAGTTTGCCATTTGGGTCCCATCATACATGTGCCCTGGCCCGAAAGTCCGGTGATTCCAGACTCGGATTTCCTGCCTTTTGCGGCCCACTGTGATGTTTTGTTAGAAATCCACCCCGTTCATCAGTTTTACGACGTCATCGAGAAAACTGAGGAAAGAGTTCCCTACCGTTGAAACCTTCCTGGGCTCCACCTTGATGTTTATATGCCATCCAAACCATTTATGAGGTAATTCCCACTGGGATGAAGTGAAAACACTAAAAATTTATCCTGATAGCTAACTTTTATGGCTATTAAAATATTTCAACGGTGGTCACTGAATCCCTACTGTTTCATTTTGTGTGGCCCACTCGAGTTTTGGGTCCACCTCATTTTCGGTTGAATGTTATAAAATTACCTCACAAAACGGATGGACGGGGGTGGATTTCTAACTAACATCACAGTAGACCCCAACTGACATTCCAGCGCAGGAACTCCCTGCGAAAGTCCGGTGATTCCACCCATCTAGTGGCTTAGTCTGATTTCCGGGTCAGATTAGATACAAGAGAGGATCTGTCTGATGAATGGCTCGGATCTCTCATTAAAAAAAAAAAAAAAACGTTACATACCTATGCAATCGGAACCGTTGACAGGGACGCTACAAGCCTTGGGAAGTGTTAATGCCAATGATATATTGACCTTAAACCCAAGCTGTGGCTCGTTTCTATCCTTCACAAGCACACACAAGCATTTCTTGCTCTTGTCGACGAGCTGCTTGAGTCCGCTACAACAATCTGGAGTTGGGACCTTTGCTTTCTCCTCCATGAATGGCAGACATGTGGCGAGGCCCACCAGCTGGGTCGCGCACTCGGCCCGATCACTCGCGAAGTCCGATTGGCCAACGCCCAACAAGCAAAACACTAAGATGAATGCTAATTGGGAGTATGGAAAGCTTCTTGCCATGGCTAAGATGAGAGATGGAGAGTTTGGATGGTTTCCTACTCAGAAGGAGGTGGATTTGGAGGAATTGATAGAGTGCATGCGCGCAATAACTACGTTGGTTAGAGGTTCAAAAGGCTTGAAGGAGAGTTTGGGTCGTTTCCGTCTCAAACTAGGATTCTGAATGAGAAGGATGTAAAGAATGCATGCAATAACTACGTTAGTTAGAGGCCCCAAAGGCTCCCAAGAGAAAAGCACCGACGACCGATCTGTAATGGCATTGGGCCGTTTTGATTGAATGGTATCCAGTGCAATCGGGTGCACATAACTGATGGCTTGATTTTGGTGATGTGGCCCACGTATGGGATCCTGACCCGTTCATATCTTGGGTCGTGCTGTTGATGGGCTATAAACCAAAAAAATCATGCTGGTTGGTTGATCTTATCCGTGGATTGGACCTTCGATGGTTACCAATGGATATATGAAGTGGTCCGACCAAACGTCGAAATTTTATTGTGAAAAGGACACGCCACATGGCTGCCGGTGTTATTGGACTGTTACGATTAACGGTCTGAATCTTGATGGGTTCCTGGTTCAGGGAGGCAGATTGTTGGACGTGTAAAATTTTATATGCTTATATATACCTATTTATATAAATATTTATTAAAAAAAATTGTAGGTAGAATAAATTTCTCCATGTAAAAAAAAAAATAAAAAAATTCATAGACTGGCATAGACTACCGTTATGACTACGGTTATAATCCGTAGGTAAAATACCTTTTACGATTAATCGAAAGACCTTCTATATATCGAAAATTGTAGGATTTTTAAGAAAAACTCACTGGACAGTTCTCGACCATTTTCGATTAATCGGCAGACCTTTGATATATCGACGGTTGTTTTTTTTTTTTTTTGTTGCTGTTGTAATCCCACCGCTTTTTGTGGGTCCTATTATGAGGTATGTGTTATATCCAAACCGTCCATATTTTTGGTGAACTCGTATTAAGGTTTGAGATGAAAAATAAGACAGATCTAGCTATCAAGTGGACCACACTGTTAAAAGATGTGGATGATTGAACGTCTACCATTGAAACCCTTTTAGGGGTCACAGAAGTTTTGGATCATTATGAAACTTGTTTTTCCTCTTCATCCTGGTCTTTGTGACCTTATGAATAGATTGGATGGAAAATAAATGTTACGGTGGGCCCTACAAAGTTTTTAACGGTGAAAATCAATTTTCTGTTGTTCTTTGTGGTGTGGTCCAGTTGATCTTTGGATATGATTTTTTTATTTTTAGATAATGGTCCGAAATGATCTCAAAATATGGATGAACGTTGTGGATATAATAAATACATAACTGTGAGGCCCATGTAACTTTGATATCTTTTGAACCGTTTGTACAACTCAGAGTTCGAGGAGCATCAGCGCTTATCTTCCCACTTGAAGGAAAAAGTAGGGGCATTTTCGACCTTTGGAAAGGCGTCTGTATAGATGGGGCATATTCTCGCAATGAAAAATGAGGTGGGCTTATTCTGCTAAATGGGCCATAAATGGGTCGTATTCTCGCAAATTTCTCTAATAAAAACCAGGAGCTTATGCCTACGGGGTTTCCATTGCTACGGATTATAACCACAATAATAGCCACACCCCTACCTTTTCCATATGCCCTTTTATATCGAAGGTCTTTCGATATGTATCAAATGTCTTTCGGTTAATCGAAAAAGGTCCAAAAATGTCCAGCGAGTTTGCCTAAAAAATCCTGCAATTTTCGATACATATCAAAGAATATTCAATATGTAACGAAATCTATTTGACCAATAGCTACGGATTATAACCGTAGCCATAACGGTAGTCTGTGCCGGTCTATGAAATTATTTATTTATTTATTTATTTTTATTTTTTTACATGGAGAACTTTATTCTACCTACAATTTTCTCTAGTACATATTTATATAAATATGTATATATAGGCATATAAACATTTTTTTCTCTCTTTTTTTCATTTATTTCTTTATTCATTTAACAAGAATATCTTCTAAAACCAAATTAGTTACTTGATGTACCCTATATGATTTTGGGGTAGGAGAAGCTACTTTAGCCAACCAACCTAGTTGCTTTTCAAGATTCCATCCGATCAATGGTCGAAAATCCATTTCATTCACTTCGCAGTCAATTTTAATCAGTTCGCGGTCAATTTCGTTCATTTCATTTACTTCGCAATCAATTCCATGCATTTCACAGACAATCCCGGAGATTCCGTTTTGATTCATGGTCATTTCCATGCATTTCATGGTCAATTCCCTTCACTTCACGGACATTTTCATGCCTTTCACGGTCAATTCTCTTCACTTCACGGTCATTTTCATGCATTTCACGGTTAATCCAGGCAATTCCGTTTCATTTCACGGTCATTTCCATGCATTTCACAATCAATTCCCTTCACTTCACGGTCATTTCCATGCATTTCACGTCAATTCCCTTCACTTTACAGTCATTTCCATGCATTTCACGGTCAATCCCGATGATTCCGTTTTGATTCACGGTCATTTCCATGCATTTCACGGTCAATTCCCTTCACTTCACGGTCATTTCCATGCATTTCACAGTCAATTCGCTTCACTTCACGGTCATTTTCATACATTTCACGGTCAATCCTGGTGATTCTGTTATAATTCACAGTCATTTCCATGCATTTCATGGTCAATTCCCTTCATGTCACGGTCATTTCCATGCACTTCATGGTCATTTCCTTACACTTCACAGTCAATTCCATGCATTTCACAGTCAATCCCGACGATTCCATTTTGATTTACGGTCATTTCCATGCATTTCACGGTCAATTCGCTTCACTTCATAGTCATTTCCATGCATTTCACGGTCAATCCCGGCGATTCCGTTTCGATTCACGGTCATTTCCATGTATTTCACGGTCGATTCCCTTCACTTCACGGTCATTTCCATGCATTTCACGGTCAATTCGCTTCACTTCACGGTCATTTCTATGCATTTCACGGTCAATCCCGACGATTCCGTTTTGGTTCACGGTCATTTCCAAGCATTTCACGGTCAATTCCCTTCACTTCACGGTCATTTCCATGCATTTCATGGTCAATTCCCTTTACTTCATGGTCATTTTCTTACATTTCACGGTCAATCCCAGCAATTCCGTTTCATTTCACGGTCATTTCCATGCATTTCACAGTCAATTCGCTTCACTTAACGGTCATTTCCATGCATTTCACGGTCAATTCCCTTCACTTCACGGTCATTTCCATGCATTTCATGGTCAATCCCGGCGATTCTGTTTTGATTCATAGTCATTTCCATGCATTTCACAGTCAATTCCCTTCACTTCATGGTCATTTTCATGCATTTCACGGTCAATTCGCTTCACTTCACGGTCAATCTTAGCTATTCCGTTATGATTCACGGTCATTTCCATGCATTTCACGGTCAATTCCCTTCACTTCATAGTCATTTACATGCACCTCATGGTCATTTCCCTACACTTCATGTCATTTCCATGCATTTCATGGTCAATCCCGGCGATTCCGTTTTGATTCACGGTCAATTCCCTTCACTTCACGGTCATTTCCATGCATTTCACGGTCAATTCGCTTCCCTTCACGGTCATTTCCATGCATTTCACGGTCAATCCCAGTGATTCCGTTTTGATTCACGGTCATTTCCATGCATTTCATGGTCAATTCCCTTTGCTGCAAGGTCATTTCGATGCATTTCACGGTCAATTCGCTTCACTTCACGGTCATTTCCATGCATTTCACGATCAATCTCGATGATTCCGTTTTGATTCACGATCATTTCCAAGCATTTTACGGTCATTTCCCTTCACTTCACGGTCATTTCCATGCATTTCACGGTCATTTCCCTACACTTCACGATCATTCCCATGCATTTCATGATCAATCCTGGCAATTCCATTTTGATTCACGGTCATTTCCATGCATTTCACAGTCAATTCCCTTCACTTCACGGTCATTTCTATGCACTTCACGGCCAATTTGCTTCACTTCACGGTCATTTCCATGCATTTCACGGTCAATCTCCGCGATTCCGTTTTGATTCACGATCATTTCCATTCATTTCACGGTCAATTCCCTTCACTTCACGACATTACCATGCATTTCACGGTCAATTCGCTTCACTTCACGGTCATTTCCATGCATTTCACGGTCAATCCCAGCGATTCCGTTTTGATTCACGGTCATTTTCATGCATTTCACGGTCAATTCCCTTCACTTCACGGTCATTTCCATGCAATTCACAGTCAATTCGCTTCACTTCACTGTTATTTCCATGCATTTCAAGGTCAATCCCGGTGATTCCGTTTCATTTCACGGTCATTCCATACATTTCACGGTCAATTCCCTTTACTTCACAGTCAATTCCATGCACTTCACGGTCAATTCCATGCAAGAAAATGACCGTGAAATGAAACGTAATCGCTGGGATTGACCGTGAATTGTATGGAAATGACCGTGAAGTGAAGTGAATTGACCGTGAAGTGCATGGAAATGACCGTGAATCTAAACGGAATCGCTAGAAATGACCGTGAAATGCATGGAAATGACCCTGAAGTGAAGCGAATTGGCCGTGAAATGCGTTGAAATGACCGTGAAGTGAAGGGAATTGACCGTGAAGTGCATGGAAATAACTGTGAATCTAAATGGAATCACCGGGAATGACGGTGAAATGAATGGAAATGACCGTGAAGTGAAGCGAATTGACCGTGAAATGTGTGGAAATGACCGTGAAGTGATGGCAATTGACCGTGAAATGTGTGGAAATGACCGTGAAGTGATGGCAATTGACCGTGAAGTGCATGGAAATGACCGTGAATCTAAACGGAATCACTAGAAATGACCGTGAAATGAATGAAAATGACCTAGAAGTGAAGCGAATTGACTGTGAAATGCATGGAAATGACCATGAAGTGAAGGGAATTGTAAGACCCGTATCCTAGTTCGTACTGTTCCAATGAATCCCGCGATCCTTTCCGTTGAAGTCCGGCAGTCCGCGACCGATAATCGATAATGCGCACGACCGTAAGTCGTATCCTGTAGATTCGAGTCAGTTTAATCCAAGACCTGTATCATTGCGACCGCACCGTCGCCGCGGTTCCAACGCCGCGACTCGCGCACCGATCTGATACCCTGACCAGAAGATGTGAGCCGACGTTTATTTCGAAGAAACGCCGTGCTTTTATGATCCCGAGAGAATCTCTACACAATGTCAAATCAATCCCATCAATCAATCACTTCAATGTCAAGTACAAGCAACCCATATTTTCTCTCTCCAAAGTCAACTCTTCCTTACCCTCTCTCTTACACACCCATACCTAGTCAAGTACACATCACTCACATCTCCCATTTCTCACATCTCCTTACAACTCTCTCTCTCTCCTTCTCATTTCTCCACATTCCTAAGCCAAGCAAGTGCTCACACGTCCATGCATTCCAAGTGAGAGAAAAGAGAGTTTGTGTGGCCCACCTTTCCCATTTCAAAACCCATCATCCTAGCCATCCATTTCTCATCTCCACCATCAAAGAGGAGCACAAGGAGGGTGGCGTTCCAATGGACCGAAGAGATCAACCGGTGGGTGCTCCTATAGGCTAGTTTTTCATATTTCTATGATGGGCCAAGTGAGGCCTACCGATCAATGGTGTGGATCTCACTTTGGACCCTAAGATGTGGCCGATGGCCCACCTTGATTATCAATATCATTCTATGATGGGGCCATTCTCCATAGACCCCATCATGATGTTTACTTTCCTAGCTTGAATATGGGTCATTGTGACCGTCTATTTTAGTGGAGAAGAAATCTCCACCGTTGGATTTTGATTTAATGGGCCCACATATATTGAGACCCACTTGATGTATGTTGTAGATCATGAAAGGGAGGGCCCATAGTACCGGGGTCCCTCCATCACTCGGTCTTCCATCTCTCTCTTTCTCTCCCTTTCTCTTTCATTATTTTTGGTATGCTGATATGGCCATGTGGCCCACTTGGATGGACCCCACTTTGAGGTATGTATTGTACCCAAGTCATCCATAGGTGGGACCCACTTTATGTATGTGTTGTACCCATCCCACCTACCCTTTGGTGGCCCACCTAAACAGGGCCCACCTCCATGCATTTGTCTTCCCAAAAATGTCCAGACGCTGGACGTAAACTGCAATGGGAAAACACAAATATTTGCTTGGTTTACCAAGCTTTGGAGTGGGTGCTCATGTAGGCCCCACCTCGATGAATGTATTCAATCCAAGCCGTCCACCACTTTTCCCAGACCATTTTAGGCGTTGAGCCAAAAAATGGGACTGATCCAGTCTTCCGGTAGGCCATACCTTAGCAATCAGTGATCTCCACCGTTTAAAGTCCTCCAGATTCTTTTTACACGCCAAAACAGGCTCAATATTGGGCTTGATGGAGTTGTTATGGGCCATGAAAACCAATGGCCGAGGTGGATTCGACCGAAGCGGGCCCCACACGTGAAAAACCCTAGAAATAAAGGGATTTAAAAAAAAATGATATAACAGTAGCATGCTGCTGCTGTCTCTGACAGAAGGACGTTGGCGTCCTGGCGTGAAACGGGCAGGGACCCACGGCTCCAGCCGTGGGCCCCACCATGATGTATATTTTGTATCCACACCGCCCATTTGGTGGGCCACGACCTGACGTGGGCCCCCTCCAAAAACCAGGCCAATCCAGATCTCGGGTGGCCCACATCACAAGAAATAGTGTGAATTGAACTCTACCATTGAAACCCTTTCTGGGTCCACAAAAGTTTCAGATCAAGCTGAAATTTGTTTTTCCCCTTCTTTCATACCTGTGTGATCTTATGAACGGATTGGATGGAAGATAACCACTATGGTGGGCCCCACGTGGGAGCCCACAGTGATGTACGTGTCTTATCCCCACCGTCCAGGCGGACGGTGGGAGCCCACTGCAATGTATGTGTTGTGTTCCACCGTCCAGCGGACGGTGGAGCCTACTGTGATGTATGTGTTTCACACCGTCCACTGCTGTGGATGGTGGGACCCACCTGAGTTTTTGCATGCGCCTGAAACTTGGTCTGAACCCTCATTCAAGTGGGACACACATAATAGATGGGCTGGATTTGCAAACCACATCGCGGTGGGCCCTCAAAAATGGTTACGAAGGTTTTAATGGTGCACGACCCCTCTCCACTTCTGTATGTGGTGTGGCCCACACAAGTCACGGATTGACTTGATTTTTGAGACCTAGGCCCACGATGGGATGGTGTATCTGACTGGTGGGTTAGATGTTTGACAAACATCAGCCGTGGGGTCCACTCGGCTTGAGCTCATGGGAGCTTAATTGTTAGCTCGAGCTCATTGTACCTTCTCCCTGTATATATTTCTCATTTATATATTATATTATATATTGTATACATTATGGCGGGCCTTGGAAATTTTAATGGTGGTTTGGCCCATTTGATCCATGTGATTAGGCCCACCTTAGTGCATATGTGAGGCCCATGTGATGGGGCCCATATTAATGTACTTGTGGCCGTTGTTGAGGCCCACCTGGATGTGTATTTATGGCCGTTGTTGAGGCCCACTTTGATGTGTACTTGTGGCCGTTGTTGAGGCCCACCTGGATGTGTATTTATGGCCGTTGTTGAGGCCCACCTTGATGTGTATTTATGGCCGTTGTTGAGGCCCACTTTGATGTGTACTTGTGGCCGTTATTGAGGCCCACCTGGATGTGTATTTATGGCCGTTGTTGAGGCCCACTTTGATGTGTACTTGTGGCCATTGTTGAGGCCCACCTTGATATATATATGGCCCATGTGTTTAGGCCCATTCAATGTATTGGAGGCCCATGGGTCGAGGCCCAATAGGGTATACATAAGGCCCATTGAATGTGATTCCACCGTGTTTTATGTGTTGACCTATATGGCGGGCTATGCCTTGGGAGCAATGTTGGTTTGACGTCCACATTGTAAGTATAATGTTGGTTAAATGTCCGCATTACGACTTTCCCTAGGGCCATTGGTAGGCCCATACTTGTCGTGTGTAGGCCGTCTAGGCCTATCTGCGTTGTAAGGATAGTTCATCACCTTATAACATGCTTAGTGTAGCTTCATGATTCAAACCCATACGCATCATATGCATGCTTGATATGAGGAATGT
Organism: Magnolia changhungtana; assembly: GCA_030180095.1. Taxonomy (NCBI): domain Eukaryota; kingdom Viridiplantae; phylum Streptophyta; class Magnoliopsida; order Magnoliales; family Magnoliaceae; genus Magnolia; species Magnolia changhungtana. Next base: position 9,368,758 of record JASAUF010000444.1, read on the forward strand.
TTGGTTATAACATGAGCTGTTGGGCAGAGACATTTACGGGACTCCATATGAGATGGAGTGCCCGACATGAGCGCATGGTACGCGCGAGATTGCTGCATGTTTGTACGGTGTGATTCATGCATCTCGCATACATGTTACTTGATCATTGTACGCCCTAGCGACATCAGGGCCGTGGCCTCCACAGGCATATCGTGGATGGCTAGACGGGACACCGGAAATGTTTGGTTCTAGCATACGGGCGCCATAGATGTCCCTGGGTGAAAATCCCTGAACCTCCGTGGCCAGGAGATGACTCCAACGTCGAGACCGAGTGGATATATGAGCGCACGAGGGCCGAATATCAGGAGGCCGCGTCTCCCACTGTGTCATGGTCGGTTGGGAAGGGGTGTGACCTTACCCGCCTGAGTGAGGGGGTAATATCTAGGTTGAGTTTGACCAGCTTGAGGAATAGGTCCGCTATCGACGAGCCGGGCCCGATATTGGCAAGCGGATAGTGAGGTCTCTTTCACTTACCCAGTTGTGCGCTCGGATAGGGGCGGCAAGCTGGCGTAGGGTGTAATAGACCCCAGTGATAATCCCAGAGAGCAACCGTACTGATACGTGGACTTATTGAGCAGGAATTGCATACCCATTCATTCATTCATTCACTATCCACTCGGGCTAGTGGTGCGTAACTATTTGTTACGTGTACCTTCGCATGGCCACGATTTCTGTTGGGCGCGCGACTAACTTGAGATCAGGAGTTTACCACATGGTGTCTGACTATCCAAATTTAGGTATGGGACTGGTTTGGATAGAAGTCCCTTATGATGGACCCCATAGTCTGTGATACTTCGTACTATCATCCCGACTTCACATTCCAGCATAGTCATTTCATTCGCACCGCATATTACATTATATCCGCAGTACTTAGCATTTTGGGTTATTATGTTTTTGCACTTATATGGCCTAGATGAGGTTGATGGTATTCATGGCTCGTCAGGATTTGCATATTGCATTGCATCCTCAGCATCCGTTATTGTCTTGTTATGTTCATGCATCGCATAGCCAAGTACGGTGATAGCATTCATGGACTTACCAGTACACTTCTGCTTACTCTGATGTCATATGATTCATGATCTTATTAGTATTTCTGCTTATCCCGATGATGTATGATTTATGTGCTTTATTGATACTTAGCACTTACCTTACACACACTTCCACCACCCTCTAAGCTTTCTATAAGCTTATGCACGATAGATGCGTGCAAGTGGCGTTAGGTTGTAGCAGCGTTGAGCTTGGAGCGTGCAGCGGTCTTCTAGAGTTTTGATTTTCGACATATGTATTTTCCTTTCAGCATTGTACTCAAATATTTATTCTAGTGGATATGTGATGATGATGTTGTTTTGTGACTTGGTTATGTTGTGGTTATGCTCCCTTACAAAAAAAAAATTCATACTGAAATTCCTCCTTGTAGGATCCCAGGATCGGAATCTGGCGTATGGGCGCTGGGAGCCGAGAATGGGGTACTACGGAGGCTGTCGGCACCGGATTCGGCGATCGGGATTCCTGTGAATCCGATTTCTGGGTTTGGGGCGTGACAGGAATTGATCGTGAAGTGCATGAAAATGACCAGGAATCTAAACGGAATTGCCGGATATGACCATGAAATGCATGGAAATGACTCTGAAGTGAAGCAAATTGACCGTGAAATGCATGAAAATGACCATAAAGTGAAGGGAATTGACCATAAAATGCATGGAAATGACCGTGAATCAAAATGAAATCGCTGAGATTAACCATGAAATACATGAAAATGACTGTGAAGTGAAGCGAAGCGAATTGACCGTGAAATGCATGTAAATGACCATGAAGTGAAGGGAATTGACTGTGAAGTGCATGGAAATGACCATGATCTAAACGGAATCGCCGAGATTGACCGTGAAATGCATGGAAATGACCGTGAAGTGAAGCGAATTGACCGTGAAATGCATGTAAATGACTGTGAATCAAAATAGAATTGCCGGGATTGACCGTGAAATGCATGGAAATGACCGTGAAGTGAAGCGAATTGACTGTGAAATGCATGAAAATGACCGTGAAGTGAAGGGAATTGACCGTGAAGTGCATGGAAATGACCATGAATCTAAATGGAATCGCCGAAAATGACCGTGAAATGAATGGAAATGACCGTGAAGTGAAGGCAATTGACCATGAAGTGCATGGAAATGACCATGAATCTAAACGGAATCGCCGAAAATGATCGTGAAATGAATGGAAATGACCGTGAAGTGAAGCGAATTGACCGTGAAATGCATGGAAATGACCGTGAAATGCATGAAAATGACCGTGAAGTGAAGGGAATTGACCATGAAGTGCATGGAAATGACCATGAATATAAACGGAATCGCCGAAAATTACCATAAAATGCATGAAAATGACCCTGAAGTGAAGCGAATTGACCGTGAAATGCGTGGAAATGACCGTGAAGTGAAGGCAATTGATTGTGAAGTGCATGAAAATGACCGTGAATCTAAACGTAATCGCCGAAAATGACCGTGAAATGCATGGAAATGACCGTGCAGTGAAGCGAATTGACCGTGAAATGCATGGAAATGACCGTGAAGTGAAGGGAATTGACCGTGAAGTGAATGGAAATGACCGTGAATCTAAACAAAATCGCTGGAAATGAACGTGAAATGAATGGAAATGACCGTGAAGTGAAGCGAATTGACCGTGAAATGCGTGAAAATGACCTTGAAGTGAAGGAAATTGACTGTGAAGTGCATGGAATGACCGTGAATCTAAACGAAATCGCCGGAAATGACCATAAAATGTATGGAAATGACCCTGAAGTGAAGCAAATTGACCGTGAAATGTATGGAAATGACTGTGAAGTGAAGGCAATTGACCATGAAGTGCATGGAAATGACTGTGAATCTAAACGGAATCGCCAGAAATGACCGTGAAATGCATGGAAATGACCATGAAGTGAAGCGAATTGACCGTGAAATGTGTGGAAATGACTGTGAAGTGAAGGCAATTGACTGTGAAGTGCATGAAAATGACTGTGAATCTAAACGGAATCGCCAGAAATGACCGTGAAATGCATGAAAATGACCGTGAAGTGAAGCGAATTGACCGTGAAATGTGTGGAAATGACCGTGAAGTGAAGGCAATTGATTGTGAAGTGCATGGAAATGACCGTGAATATAAATGAAATTGCCGAAAATGACCATAAAATGCATGGAAATGACCCTGAAGTGAAGCGAATTGACTGTGAAATGCATAGAAATGACCGTGAAGTGAAGGGAATTGACCGTGAAGTGCATGGAAATGACTGTGAATCTAAATGGAATCGTCGGAAATGACCGTGAATGCGTGGAATTGACCATGAAGTGAAGGGAAATCGCTGGGATTCACCATGAAATGCATGGAATTGATCACAAAGTAAATGAAATAAATAAAATTGATCGCAAACTGATTGAAATTGTCTGCGAAGTGAATGAAATGGATTTTCGACCATCGACCAGATGAAATCTTGGAAAATAACCAGGTTAGTTGGCTAAAGTAGCTTCTCCTACCCTAAAATCACATATGGTACGTCAAGTAAATTTTGGTTTAGAAGATATACTTGTTAAATGAATAAAGAAAGAAATGAAAAAAAGAGATTTTTTTTTTTTTTTTTGCTTATATATACATATTGCAAATAACTTTGACAAATGACTACAGTTATCGCTACGGCTATAATCCGTAGCTATATTTTTGATACATATTGAATGTACCTTGATATGTATAGAAAATTACATGATTTTTTTAAGCAAACTCGCTGGACAGTTCTGAACCTTTTTCTCGAACGACCTTCGATACATAGCAAAGGTTTTTTCTGTTTTTATCCCCACTACTTTTTGTGGGTCCTTTTATGAGGTATGTGTTATATCCATATATTTGGTGAACTCGTATTAAGTCTTGAGACGCAAAATAAGTCAGATTTAGCTATCAATTGGACCACACTGTAAAAGGCAGTGGAGGACTGAACGTCTACCATTGAAACCCTTTGAGGGTCGCAGAAGTTTTGGATCATTATGAAATTTGTTTTTCCTCTTCATTCAGGTCTTTGTGACATTATGAATAGATTGGATGGAAAATAAATGTTATGGTGGGCCATACAAAAATTTTAACGGTGAAAATCAATTTCCCCGCTGCTCTATGTGGTGTGGTACTCGGAGTTCGAGGAGCGTCAGCGGCCGATCCTCTTGCGGAAGGAAAAGCAGCGGCATTTTCGACCTTTGGCAAGCCGTCCGTTCGTATGGGGCTTATTCTTGAAAGGGAGAAAGAGGTGGGCTTACTAATGTAAATGGGCCATAAATGGGTCGTACAGTTGTAAATTTCTCGCAGATTATGACACTTTTTTTTTTTTACACACGCACACATACCACCTAGGGCTGTAAATGGGTCAGCAGACCCGATGGGGTACCCGGACCCGACCCATTAAGACCCGACCCAAACCCGACCCGTTTGTTAAATGGTACGGGTCCGGGTCCAAGGATAGACCCATTTGTTAAACGGGTCTGGGTCTGGGTTCCTTTCATTTAGACCCGACCCGACCCGACCCGAACCCTGTTAGTAAATGGGCGGGTCTGGTCTACCTTACATGAGACCCGCCCAGACCCGGACCCGCCTAGACCCATATCCTTCCCACTTCCCTATATATTCTACTGGCGTTCCCACTTCCCTATATATTAAGCAACTAACGACGTTCCCACTTCAAAATAAAATAGAAACTAGTTTGAAAATAAGATACACCTCCTTGATTTTTTATCGGCCGACCATGTTATTTATTTGAGATCCACTCCCAGCCAATAGATGTATAATCATTAGTTAATCCTGGGGCAAAAACATTAGGTTGACTTGAGATTTAGGTGGGCCACCTCAAAGGAAATAATTGGGAAAGAAAGGTCCACCCTTTATTTTTAATCGGCCCACTTGTGATCATTATATGAAATCCACTCCATTCATTAGATGTCACACAAAATCTTAAGCCCTTTCTAAAAAAATCAGGCCGATATGTGATTTAGGTGGGCTAAATTAATGGAAAGAGTTTAGAAGGTAAGCTTTGTCCTATATAGTTCTTTTGATGGTGTGGCCCATTTTAATCACGGATGAAGCTGATTTTAGAGCCCATTTTAATCACGGATGAAGTTGATTTTGTTTCTATAACTTTAAAATTTACAAACATTCCATTTGAATGATATTTAAAATAATTTCAGGTTTTCGAAAAAAGTTTATTTATTTAAGGCTAAAAACAGAACTACACTTCTCATGCATCAACAACCTGTTGGATACATTAGACCCGTTGGACCCGTTTCTAAACGGGTTTGGTTTAGGGTCTGGATCTCCCTTAACCAAATGTAAATAGGACCCATTTATAAATGGGTCTGGGTGATCTCCTCTACCAAACCGGACCCATTTATAAATGGATCTAATGGGTTGACTCGGTTGACCGGACCCGCCCATTTAGTAAAAGGGTCTGGGTCTAAAATTTGGACCCAGACCCGTTTAGTAAATGGGCAGGTCTGGTTTTGGCTAAACCCGCCCCGAACCCGACCATTGACAGCCCTAATACCACCACACACTCACGCCATGGTGGGATTTCACCACCTACGGGTACTCAACCCTCATCCAGGTGTTGCAACTCCTTCTACAACTGGGGAAACGGATTGGCTACTCCCCCCTGACACCAGCCAATGGCTGATGGTCGGTGCTCTGTGGAGCCCACCATGATGTATGTGTTTCATCCATGCCGTCCATCTATTTTTACAAATCATTTGAAGGTATGAGACCAAAAATGAGATATATCCCAATCTCAATTGGACCACATTACAGGAAACAGTGTTTAATGAGCGTTGACCATTAAAAACATTTTGGGGGCCATAAAAGTTTTGAATCAAGCTGATTTTTGTTTTTTTTCCTTCATCTTAGCCTGTATGACCTAATCAACAGATTGGATGTCAAATAAACAGTACAGTAGGCCTTAGGAGGATATTAATGGTGGATATCCAATCACTATTGTTTTCATGTGGTATGGTCCACCTGAGGTTTATATATCTCTCATTTTTGGGATCAATGTCTAAAATGATCTTTAAAAATGGATGAACAGAATGGATGAAACACATACATCATGGTGGGGCCCACAGAGCACCGCCCACCAGCCCCACGCCTGGTGTCAGGGGGAGTAGCCAATCCGTTTCCTACAACTGGAGTAAGATTAAGGACCCGGCAGATTATGACACTTAATACACAGGCACTATGAAATTATACACCTGTCATACATAAACTAAAATTAAACCGATTAATTCGTGGGACACACGTCTGTATTGAAAATCCCAAATTCAGATTGATCGGGCAATCAGAACCTTCGATTGGTGGACACTTGTTTGTTGAAATAGGACCTTTGAATATTTTCATTTTTAACCGTCCAGAAAATGTCCACCAATCTGATGGTCAGATAATCAAATGACCATAAAATTTTGGTTCCTGATCCATCTAAACTGGCCCCATAATTTGGATAGTTTAATTCGAATTACCGATATGTCGAACATGCATTTTCTAAGTACTTAGTACTGCCTATCATCCACCATACTGTGCTAGAGTATCGAAGTTTTTTCTCAATGGCTTAAAGCCTTCCCAAGCCAATGTTTGGGTGGGCCCTTGATTTCGTTATCTTTTTAGTAGCCATCTTGTTTAGGCCTGAGCCCCTGTATTTGTCTACGGAGCAGGGGCTGCTTCGACTTGTTGTGATCGTTGCAGGCAAGGTTTTTAATACATGATGCCACCTGGGCTCTCTTAATTTGACAAATGCAGGCAGAGTTCGCACACAGTCGAGCTTCTGTGAGGCCCACCGTCATGTGTGTGTTGAATCCAAACCGTGCATCAGGTGCACTTCCTCATGTTTGCCATACATACCGGAGATCAGGCTAATAAAAAAATTAGGTGGGCCTCTCCACAAGGGGCAATGGAAAATCATGCCCAAACCTCTAAATTCCCGTGGTGTCGACCTTGTCATTTAATGGCCTGATCCTTGGGTTGTCCCTTCATATTAGTATGGTGTGTCTGATGACTGGATTGGATGGCGGATAAGCAGTCTGTTGGGCTCCACACATAAGTTTTAAACGTTATTGTACTTTGCTTCTGTGGTGTGTGCGACTTGAGTTTTTGATAGCGATAATTCATGGAATTATGGTGACGTGACGAGGCGCACCAGATGCATGGTTTGGATTCCAAGTACGCATCATGGATGGGCCCCAAACGGCTCAAATGAAATGCAGGGTAATTACCACACGTTCGAGATTCTCCTTGCTTTAGAAGGAGCGGTCGCCCTCATCATTTATAGCGCTGCCCAAAAACCTTTGGGTCAAATTCTCCTTTATCATTGTTTCTCTTTTATTACATCTTCATCTTTAGTGCAGCTACTTGCGTTTGGGGCCCACCATGTTGTGTGCATGGCATCTAACCCATCCAACAGAATCTGCCCACTATGAAATTATTATGCTCCAAAAATCAAGCAGACCCAACCATCAAATCATCCGCAACGTAGAAAATAGTGGACAACGGGCAAGATCAGTTTAAATTCATGAGTGAGATAACTGATAATTGGATCGGACTGATTTTTGGCCCATCCCGGTTTCATAGTCGGGTGCCCTTGCTGGAAGGTTTAGATGCTATGTACACACCACACTAGGCCCCACATGCAAGTAGTTGCACCAACTTTCCATCTCCAGCTAGTTTTGTGTGAGATGTCCCCTTCCCCCCATTTTTACGTTTCACAACAGTTGTGATCTGTTCGGCTCAGTGCATGGAAACCTTCCCGTGCACATTGTTTCATTTGGACTTCTAGGAATTCACATCATCCATCTGAGCCGTCTATTAGGTCCAGTCCCTTCTTAGTCTATTAGTGGAGAAAATTCACCGGCATTAGATGGTTCTAAACATCAGTAATTGGGTTATCTTCTACATCTATTTTGTATGCCACTAACTAGATGGTTTGGATTATCTGATTAATATGCATTTTTCAAGGAAGCCTCTGAGGAGTGAAGTGGACCTAATGGACGGTCCAGATAGGTGATGTGGATGCCACTGGGTCAAAATAAACTATATGGATGGATAAGGTTCCCATAAGCAGCCCCCACCCTACTGTTATTATTCATACAACAGTAGGGTGATCTGAACCGATGATTCATTCACCTTCAACTTTTAAGTCAGTTGATAGGTGTCCAACTTCCACTAACTCTCGGTCAGTGATTTGGGCGGTCATGATCGTGCGACCCCACCAAAGCTCATTCCACGTAGCAAAAAATACGTTGGACCACTTTGTAGATTGTGTTCCTGAAGTCTGTGTAAGGACTGTCACGTATTCGAGAAAATTACCACTGTAGACCTCGCCTTTTATCCAGCTTCTTTTATAAAGAATCCAAAATTTTCCTTCCCAAATTAGATCTTGCAGGTACGGATAAAGCATTTGAGGACGAAAATACCTCCGCCTTTCAATGTGATTTTTCGTTTTCGTTTCTGTAGACCTGTAGCTACGGATTATAGCTATATATAGCGTAAGCAGGGGTATTTTTGTCCTCAAAGGCGCTGTCCGTACGTGAAAGGTCTAAGTTGGGAAGGTAAGTTTTGAATTCTTCATAAAAGACGCTGAATAAAAGGTGGGGGTTCACAGTGTTAATTTTCTCCACGTAGTCCCTGCAAACAAAGCATGTGTATTCCTCGGCCCGAGATGTATACAAGGCATTGCAGCTTGCAAGCCAATATGACCCACCACTGTGTCATCCAGACCATTCATCAGCCGCAGTCTACCATGAAGATAATCGACTCCAAAAATCAGGCTGGTTGCTAATCAGGTAGGCCATCCTTGTAGATATGTGCTACTGGTCTTTTATCTTTTCAACCGTTCAATTTTTTTATTCACGAATGGCCTCTAATGAGTGGGGCAGACCGAGTTTCAGGCCATGGTATTTTCAAGGCATGCTCCATCTGATTAATGGACACGATCTCTCACATATGTTCCATGTTAGCATGTGTGCTGCAACGCACCCGGTCCATCACATGCAACCAAATGCACCTAGCATTCCTAAGGAGCGTTGAGTTGTGGTGGAACCGTGGAAGGGAGCGGATTAGGTGAGACCCGTCACCGAAGACGGTACGGCCCATACCTTGGGGCCCACCTTGATGTGTGTATTCTGTATACTCCGTCCATCCGTTTTTCCAGATCATCTTAGGGCACCATCCAAAAAACGAAGCAGATCCAATTAATAGGTGGACCATACCATAGGAAACACTGGTGATTGACCATTAATGGGCCACAAAAGTTATGGATCAAGCTTATATTTATTTTTTCCCTTCATCCAGGCTTACGTGATCTTATCAACGGATTGGATGGAAAATAAACACTAAGGAAACATTAAGATACGTCCTAAGAAGTTTTTAATGGTAGGATGTTCAATCACTACTGTTTCCTAGAATATGGTCCACCTGAGATTTGGATCTTCTTCGTTCTTTGTATCATACCCTAAAGTAATCTGGAAAAACGGATGGACGGTGTGGATACAGATTACATACATCAAGGTGGGCCCCACGGTAAGGGCCGCACCGTCTTGGGCGAGGCCAGGGTCCCAGTTAATCGACTCCCTGTAGTGGAATGGGGTATCATTTAAGCTATGAACATTCCAGAGATTTGGGTAGCTTTAATCAGAAAAAAGAAATGGAGAGACACTGACATGAATACGGAGAACGAATGCATCGTGAAACCAGAAGCATGCACGGATGCATGTATGTACCGTTGTACGTGCCATTACGAGGTCCTGACACGTCCATGCCGTAGAAATGGAGCCCATCTTCCGTTGAAGTTGAGTGTTGATACTTCATACTTGTGATTAGATCTGTAAATGGTCTGCGTGCCGTTGTTGCGCTTTTCACATGACAGTTTATTTGTGGGCCATTGATCCAAGGGTTCTAATTGTCTAATCCAGGAGACCTAGACATCATACATGATAGATGTGGACTGCCCAATTTGACAGTTGGGACTTAAGATTGATTGGTAATTACCATGATTTTAAGATGGACGAATCTGATGTGACTCATCCGAGTCGACTCAGAGGCGGTGGATCCTTTAACCATATCATTAGCATACCCACATGGTCACATGTTATCGAGATGGTTGTGGCTTTTTATTTATCATACGTTAAGCTATCCACGAGAAGGGTCTATATTATTTATAGGTGAGAATTTCGATTTGTGGATGTAAATAAATGTGTGATTTTTTCATGCGGATATTTAGGGCGCGGAATGAAATAGATCTAAAGTTCAAGTGGACCCACCACAGAAAACCGTGGGATCAGTCACATCCACCGTTGAAACATTTATACGGCCCACCATGATGTATTTTTTAGATCCAACCTATTCATAAATTAACATAGAGATAGATGAAGTGAAAACAAAAATATAAGCTTGATCGGAAACTTCCGTGGCGCCTGAGAAGTTTTGAACCCCATTGTTTTCTATGGTGGGGTCTACTTGAACTTTAGATCTATCTCATTATTTTTTTCATGCCATAAAACGATCTCTCCAAATGGATGGACGGTATGGATGTAACACCTGCATCATGGTGGGGCCCAAAGAGCTTGGTGACGTCACTTCGGTAGCGATTTAATACTGACCTTGTTAGTATCCAATCCACGCCCGGATATTTATGTGTGATTTTTCGAGATGGATCGGCTTTGGATGGTTTAAATCAATGATCGGATGTTTTTATTATGATCAGTATGGACTGTCCAATTCTATAATTCCATGGCCACTGGACGTCACCCATGATGTGAATTTTTTTAGAGGGATGGTCAACCAAGGATGGCATGGACATGCTTTCACATATGCAATGGGGCTCATTTATGTGGCTGTAAGGGAAGCGGATTGGCTAGTGTACCACACACCGCCGATGTATTTATTTTCATCCATTCGGTGAGATCATTTTAGATCACCAGCCCAAAAATGAAACATATACAAAGCTCAATTGGACCGCACCATAAAAAGCAGTGAGACAACGATTCTCACCATTAAAATATTCGTAGGACCAACCATAACGTTTATTTCCCATCTAATCTATTCATAAGGTCTCGTAGACATAGATGAAGAGAAAAGATATATATAATATTGATCCAAAACTTCTCTGACCTCGAAAGGGTTTCAATGGTAAACGTTCAATCCACCAATGCTTTTTTCAGTGTGGTCCACTTGATCTTAGCAAGCTCGTCAAATGAACGGACGGTTTGGATATAGCACATACCTTATGGTGGGACCCATAGAACTTGGTGATGTCAGCACACCAGTCAGGTCGGTGGTGTGTGGCACCAGCCAATCCGCTACCTTTGAACTGTGTTACATACTTCTTACATTTAAGACTGTGAGTCTAATAAGTGTGGTGACCCTACAAGGAGTCTATGATGGTACTGCTATATGCCTGTATTAATACACGTCTTGTCCCCTCACCATCATGCGTTGGAATATTTTAATTAAAAGTGAAAAAAAAAATTAATGCACCGCTTCTTTTGGCATTCAACAAAAATCAAGATTGTCACACGTGGGACAAATAGGAGAAAAAATATGGACTGACCATCAACGGCCAGTACTCAGCTACAAACTAGGCCCCCTGTTTGGGCGGTGGGATTAGAAGGGATTAGGTGGGATGGGATTCAAAAAACATAATTATTACTCATGACAGGAATTGTCTAATGTTATCACGGGATAATATTAATGTCATGCTTTGTTGATAATCCCCGTTGGGCGGTGGGATTAGAAGGGATTAGGTGGGATAGGATTAAAAAAACATAATTATTACTTATGACATAGGGATTGTCTCATGTTGTCATAGAATAATTATTACTCATAACAGGGATTGAAGGGATATACCCACCATCATTTGAAATTACTGAGAATAACACACGTGTTAAATCATTCATTTGTTTTGTAACCTCATGTTATGGCATGAGCCTAAAAATGAGGTAGATCCAAAACTTATGTGGCCCCATAGAAGTTTTCAACGGTGAGTATTCAATTCCCGTTGCTTTCTATGGTGGGGCACTTGAGATTTAGATTTACCTGATTTTTTGGCCCATGCTCTAAAATAGTCTCGATAGATGGTTGGACGGTGTGGATATAGCCAACACATCATGGTGGACCTACACAACTTGCTAACGTTGAGTGAAATTGGCACAGGACCCAATGCAATTCTATCCGATCTAATTCCGGCTTTTACATTCTTCCCAACATGGAGTGGAATGGGCACACGACCAGATGAATCCTATCCCACCTAATCGCTTCTAATCCCACTAACACGCCCTAAGGGCTTGTTTGGCCAGTTGCATTAGAAAGTATTAGGGGGGATTGAATTCAAAAAAACATAATTATTACCCATGGTAAGGGTTGTCCCCTGTTACCATGGGATAAGCTAAATTCAATGCTTTATTTGTAATGGTGTGGTACATTGAATGGATATACTCACCATCATTTGAAACTATTTAGAATAACACACATGTGTTACATCTAAATCGTTCATTTGTTTTGTAACCTCATTTTATGGAATAGGCCTAAAAATTAGGCAAATCCAAAACTTACGTGGCCCCAAAGAAGTTTTCAACAATAAGTATTAAATCCCCATTGCTTTCTATGGTGGGGTCCACTAGAGCTTTAGATCTACCTGATTTTTTGGCCCATGCTCTAAAATGATCTCGAAAAATGGGTGGACGGTGTGGATATAGCCCACACATCATGGTGGGACCTACACAACTTGCTAACATTGAATGAAATTGGCATGAGGACCAATGCAATTCCAGCTAATCTACTTCCAAGCTTTTCCAAACATGGAGTGGAATTGGCACATGACCAGATGCAATTCCATCCCTCCTAATACTCTCTAATGCTACTGGCCAAACAGGGCCTAAATGGAGGGAGGTGTTGAAAAAAATTGATAATTTTAATGAAAATTAATTCGAGCACGTAACAAGTTGGATTTGCTAGGCGATCTAAATTAGCGAGAATCACTGAAAATATCAAAATTTAGTAACTAGTATTAGAAATAAATTTTATCAAACGGCCTCTAAGAGTAGCTATAAAGTGTGAAAGGTGCGCAGGACCATGGTACGGTTGGAGCTTTCATGGCTACCCAACAGGTACAAGACATTGATCTGAATCAGAAATTATAGTTTGCAGTGGTGGGACACAAATAGTGGACCTCACATGTGTTGGGGTTTTTGGCTTGCGGAATCACACAGATCTAGATCTAGGATAGTAATCCAATGGCACCAAGTACACACAAGAGAACAAACAAATTTAACGTGGAAAACCCTTTCGGGAAAAAACGACGGCACAAAGCGACAGAATTCCACTATGAAAGCATCAATTATAAAGAGAGAGGACTTACCCGATTCGAACAACCTCGAATCTCACCCTTGCTACACTCTTTGATAACCTTAGAACCCTTTAGAATACCTTTACGAAGCCTTAGCATGTCCTAAAAATAACCCTAGGGACCCCTATTTATAGTTTAGGAAACTTCCCTTTTGCACCCTTGTGAAAGGCGACACCAAAATCTGCAGTTCGCATCGGATTCGGAAACGAATCTGCGTAACCTACGACTAGTCGTAGCTCTCCTATGACTGATCGTAGCTCACCTACGACTGGTCGTAAACCTAGGAGAAAAAACAGCACAATGTCACTATACTTTGAGTCGTGCCAGGACTCGAACCTACGACTGGTCGAGCACCTCCCACGACCAGTCGTGGCTATCCCACGACGAACGACCTCAAAAACTTCAGATTAAAGACTTCTCTTCACAATCTCCACCAAGTCTTCAATCTTCAACCGTGTAACTCCTTAACCTCTTCTATTATCTCTGCATTACATCATAGCTTCTCGTGTACACTCCATCATTCTTTTCTACCATCGCCAAGCCCATAGAAGTTACACAGAACTTAAACTTTTCTGCAGGAACATTCTTGTTGATCATGTCTGCCGGATCTAAATCCACATGCCCAAGCTCCTGTCTTCCCAAAAGAAAGAGAGACGTAGTCTTCTTACCATCTCACTGCTACTCAATATTACTTGCTGAGGTACTTGCTCACAACACTGATAACTGTGAAATAACCGGTCTAATCCAGACCATGGCATACACTGCCAACCGCATTCGAATAAAGCTCATGAGATATCCTACTTTTCCTCATCTGTTGTAGGACATGTCTTGAGGAAAACTTGAGGAGAGATGCATAGGGAACGCTCTCCAGCTTTACTTGGCCCATCACATACTTGATTAATACCTACACACAAGGTATTCCTCCTGTGATTACCAAAGCCTACTTCTCCTTCAGTCTCAATGCCGAGAACTATCTTTGCAGCCCCCCTGATCATTTATCCTGAACGTCTCACTTAACCGAGTCTTCAGTATACTGATTTCAGACATGTCATAATTGGCGATCCACATGTCGTCAATTTCCGACTCACCATGAAGGAATCAAACCACTACCTAGGCGACAGGTCGAACCATGACCTCCTGCAAAGTCTTTTCTCAGCCCCTTTAACTTTGAACTGTTCTGATTACTTCATGTAAATCTGCTCTTCACTTTCCCTTGCAGAAGTGCAGACTCCACATCCATCCTTCCAGCTCAAGATCACTTTGGCCAACCAACGCCAATCACGGATCTAATAGATACCTGCTATACCGTCAGCGTGAATATCTCTGAGAAGCCGATCCCGTCTCTCTAAGCATAACCCTTTACTACCAACATCGCCCTATATCTATGTTGTATCCTCCTGAAGATCCACCTGCATCCAACCGCTCACCGGCCCACTAAAAGCTCCACCAGCTCCCATATGTCGGTCTGATACAACGAATCCATCACATCACCTATAGTCACCTTTCACTTCTCAGCACCAGGCTCACTTAGAGTCATCTGAATAGAAGATGAATCCCATGCGATATTGGAGTCGTCCATGTACCTCGCCGATATCCTACGATCATGCCGTATGATTTTTCTCACAGGTGGTTGCTCCAACTGCTCTGTATCCCTGTCCGCACGTCTTAGCCTTCCTACCCTGCCCGCTCATGTGGCCATGCCCATCATGCCACACACGTGCAGAGGTAAAATCCGCTACATCTACTGTAGGTCCACCGTTTGAAGTGCTCCCGATCAACCTGTACAAGTTACCGAGTCGTTGTGCTTTCATGATTACCCGTGCCCCCTTGGATACTGTAAGAGCACCATCAATACCTGCGTAATTGCATCCTTTTACCTTAAGCACACCAAGAGAAATCAGATTCTGCTTCAAATCAGGAATGTGCCTGACATCAGTCAAGGTACGCTTCACCCCATCAAACATCCTGATGCGCACCATACCAACAGCCACAATATTACAGGCAATGTCATTGCCCATAAATACCTGTCCACCATTGCACTCCCTGTAACTGGTGAACTAACTCTGATGAGGAGTCATGTGAAAAGATGCCCTTGTGTCTAGCATCCACTCGTCCTTACGATCATCGTTTGACCGTCTGAGCGAAGACACAGACAAAACATCATCATCACATCCATTCGATCCATCTAACGTGGCAACATTGGTCTCCTTGTACGAAGCCTTAGAATCTTCTCTCTTCAATTTAGGATTTCCACAATCCTTCTTCACATGTCCTTCCTTCCCATAGTTTCAACACTTTACCTTTCCTTTGCCCTTGCCCTTGGATTTGGATCTAGAACCTGAAGAACCTGTACCTTGTCCAGAATTACTACCTACTGTAAACAGTGCATCAGAAGACGTCCCCATGTCGCTGTTTAGTTGTCTCATAGCCTTCCCTTGAAGAGCCGAGATAACGGTATCGACACCCACGGTTTTGTTCATGCTGCATATAGTGTCCTTGAATGCCTCAAAAGACGCGGGAAGAAAATTCAACAATATACATGCATGTTCTTCATCTTTCATCGCTTCCTCCATATCCAGCAATTTGCAAACCAATTTATTAAAGTTGTTGATGTGAGCCTCCAGAGCTCCACCCTCTGCCATCTTGAAGTTATACCACTGCCGCTTCAAGTGCAGGCAATTTTCAGAGAATTTCTTCCCATAAACATCCTCTAACTTCGCCCATAACTTAGTCGCAGTTTTCTCTCTCATGACGTTATAGAGAACCTCATCCGTGAGACATAAACGGATCGATGATAAAGCCTTCTTATCTAGAGTATTCCACTCATCATCAGTCATAGTGAACTTCCGCTCCTCAAGAGCACCATCTTCGCCTTGCTTGATTAAGGAACTCATCATCTTGATCTTCCATAACTCAAAATTGTTTTTCTCTGAGTACTTCTCAATATCATACATAGCGCTTGCCATTATTACTCATCCCTCAGATTCAGATCTGTGCCCCAACCGATTGCTTTGATACCACTTGTTGGGGTTTTTGGCCTACGGAATCACACAAATCTAGATCTAGGATAGTAATCCAATGGCACCAAGTACACACAAGAGAACACACAGATTTAACGCGGAAAACCCTTTCGAAAAAAAACCACGGTACAAAGCGATAAAATTCCACTATGAAAGCATCAATTACAAAGAGAGAGGACTTACCCGATTCGAATAACCTCGAATCTCACCCTTGCTACACCCTTTGATAACCCTAGAACCCTTTAGAATACCTTTAGGAAGCCTTAACATGCCCTAGAATAACCCTAGGGACCCCTATTTATAGTTTAGGAAACTTCCCTTTCGCACCCTTGCGAAAGGTAACACTAAAATCCGCAGTCCGCATCGGATTCAGAAACGAATTTGCGTAACCTACGACTAGTTGTAGCTCTCCTATGACTGGTCATAGCTCACCTACGACTGGTCGTAGATCCAGGAGAAAAAATAACACAATGTCGCTGTACTTTGAGTCGTGCCAGGACTCGAACCTACAACTGGTCGAGTGCCTCCCATAACCAGTCGTGGCTGTCCCACGACCGGTCGAACGACCTCAAAAACTTCAGATTAAAGACTTCTCTTAACAACATGTGCACAACAATGCTACCAACAAAAAAAATTAGCAGAAATAATCTAAAAAAATGGGAAAATGACTCTTTTTTTTAAAAAAAAAATTAATTGTTTTTTATTTTTTATTTTATAAATGAGAAACCATCTTGAGGGGTCTTTAATAATTCTGCCAGCGGGGATACGTCTCTACCAACTCATCTAACCAGCAGAAATGGTGGGGGAAATGACTTTCAAAAGGAAAAATACACCAAAAAAAGCATTACTGATAAGATACTTGTATTATAGCAAATGATATGGCTATGCAAATGAATGTACAGTAAAACTGTAAAAATACTTGGAACTAATTTGTTTCGCCAATTATCCAAGTAATCCAAAGTAAATGTGTTATCATCACGATTTTACAACCGTCGAACCAAACACGCTAATCTTCAATCAAACGCATATGTTTTCAAGAGGAGATGGGTAAAGAAATTTGTACTCGTTGCACTTTTTCATGATATAACTGTAAAATTTTGAATCCAAACAATGATACTAATTTATTTTAGTGATAATTTGACATTAATATAAAAATATCATCATTATGATTTTACTGCCGATAAATAAAACATGAGAATTGGTGGTCTAATGGAGAGAGGTAAAATAATTTGTAATCATTGGACATTTTCTTTATATTATCATGGTAACTAATAAAACAAACAGGCCCTGACACTACCGGCAAGAATTTAGGCAAAACATCAACATCATCCCTTCCCTTTCCTTTCCTTCTCAAGAGATGTTTGGACCACACCATCAACAAACATACTAGTGCAGCTCACCTAACACAGTGAGCAGACGGGCCTGGTTTTGGAGAAGGTTGATATTCATGGTGGGGCTAATTGTTTACAACACATTGACAGGAAAGATGGTTAGGATCATCTCATCAAAGTGTTGATCTCTTCTTTATAGTTTCTGTAGGCCACAGATCTAAAAGGTTAGGATCATCTCATCAAACTGTTTTTTTTTTTTTTTGCCATGGTCCCACAAAATAAACAGTCTGCATCACTGAACCATGGTCCCACATTTATAAATAGAAACGGGGCATTATTTTGATATTCAGCATTCAAATGATGCATGATGCTCAGGCACTCAGAAATTGTGTGCACAGCATATATTAATTTTCAGCAGTTGTGTATGACGCATGATGCTCAAGCACTCAGAAATTGAATACACAGCATATATTAAGTTATTAACTCAAGTGACTATTTAAAATTGTAGAACCAACTACCACTGTGTCACAGACTCACAGTCGTAGATTCAGATTGGCTGGGGCTGTTTGATTTTTCAATTTCCCTGGTAAATACACTGAATTACGTGATTATTACTCACTACACCTGTTTGAAAGTCGCCAGGAATTACGTTTCGAATATCGGTCCATACAAACGTTGTTATTACTGATTTAAATATGTGAGCCCCACCATGATGCATATGAGTTATCCACACCATCCATCCTTTTAAAAAATACATTTTAAGGCATGAGCCCAAAAATGAGGAAAATCAAAGCTCAAGTGGACCACACCTTAAGAAACAATGATCATTAAAACGTCAATGGTTGAAAGTTGTTTTCTCCCTAGGGCCCACAGTGATGTTTATTTGTCATCCAACCCGTTAATAAGGTCACACAGTCATGGATAAAATGGAAACAAAAATATCAGTTTGATCCAAAACTACTGGGGTCTTCAAGAAGCTTTCAATGGTAGGAGTTCAATTCCCACTGTTTCCAGTAGTGTGGTCCACTTGATCTTTGGATCTGCCTAATTTTTTTGGCTCATGCACTAAAATGAGTTGGCTAAAGGGATGGACGGTGTGGATAATACACAAACATCAAGGTGGGCCCCACAATTTAACTTTTTTCTCCTCGGGTGACGTGAGGGTGCTATAAATGAAAGGTGGCGGTCAAATCACCTTGGAAATCCAACCGGAAACACATAGGTAAATAATTATTACCTAATTAGAAAATCAAACGGGCCTAAAGAATCCTAAACCCTGATTTGTGGACACTTTCTTAATGAAGTAGAAACAAAAGGTATTTTCATTCTTAACCGTGGAATAAATGTCCACCAATCCTATAGTCGGATAATCAAATAAGCATAATGTTTGGTTCACGATACATCTAAACTGAGGCCCATAAGTTAGATGGATTATTTTGAATTACTTGTAGGAATGCGTGAATACAATTTCTAAGCGCCTGCGTGTCAAAAGTTTTTATAATAAAAACCCAAGTAGACTACCGCATGTCTGGAGGGCAAGGATCATATGATTCCTCAGTCAACAACATCTAAACATCTAAAAAGCCATTAACATCTGAAAATCAATGCACAACTGGTTTAGTCAAAAGGTGGACCACGACTGAAGCTATGATAGTATTCCTTCCCTATTCACTCGGTCAACAAAGCTTTGGGCCTGAAAAGGCGACACGGCTGATGCTCATCCAACCTTTCCTTTTTTCTTTTTCTTTTTTCTTTTTGAGAATGAAAGTAAATATCTAATACATTGAATTTCTAAATAAAAATTTATACTGGATGGTGGCTAGAGCATGAATTGACCTGAAAATTTTAAATAAGACATTTCCATAATTTTATATGAGACGAGTGGGCATGTTACAAGTAGACCAGTGCACTCCTGAAGGAAACATCTTGAAGCCACGTAAGGAGAGTGATCTACCTTAGATCACTTCCATCATCTCAATGGGATTCTCTTCATCATCCGCTCTTTTCTTAAACATCACCACCAATATGACTTGGTGACCTACAGCATCCTAAAACCCATTAAGCAATAAAAGATTTTATATATATATATATATATATATATATATATATATATATATTCAACACTAGTACCACCACTTGATATGTTTCCAACATTTGAAATGTAGATTGTCTCGTGTGGTGAATAATATGCATCTAAAAAGCTAATGGAAAGATTAAATGCTAGTAATCAATGATATCATCCATGTCAGCATAGCATATGGTATTGACCTGCACTTCATGGTGGCAGGAATCATCTGACATTTACAGCAACAATGTTCTTAGAGACGGGGGTGCAACTTGGGTCAGGCTCAACCTGATACCCAACTGGTCCAACCCAAAAATTTTGGTCAGGTGGGATTGGGCTCGGTCCAGAAATCCTCACCCCGACCCCAGGCAAGGTTCTCAAGTTTTGGCATCGAGCAACCCTAGCTGAACCTAACATAGGTTACTTAATATAGTATAAATTATTATAGTTAAATGTATAGCATAAGATGCAAAATCTTTGGCCCAACCAGGCCAACCTGATCCAATCCTGGGTTGAGGATAGCGTAGGTTCGGTTGGGGAGCTCAGGTTGGGTTGGGCCACGGGTAAACTCAAGTTGATGTTGGTAGGGCCCAGGTTGACCCTCAACCCAACCCCAACCCACCTAAGTTGCACCCCCTATTAGAGACCTCACATATTAAAATAAAACCATCCAAGATTTTCCAGACCAGATTCTTATTGATATAGCAAACTTCATTGAATTGGATGCCGAATTGCCAATAGAACAAAAAAGGCAAATATAGCTAATATAGTTGTGAAATACAGTGGAACCTCTTTCATTGGAACACCTATGTCCAGTGAGGTGAGCCTGAACTATAAAATATATGCATATCAGCCAACCAAAATTGGATTGAATGCTTAACACATGCCCAATAAGCCTAGCCATCAAGATTGATACTTGGAACATGAGCAGGAGAAATGGACACACTGTTAACTTCAATAACCAATAACACAAACATTGTTGAATGCATAGATCCATCCCTCTCAATCATTGAAGGAGGAGTTGCATGTTTCCAAACCTGAGATGTATGTCGTGGCTAGGAAAGGCTCACATGCAAAGCAACAGAAAATACCTAACATTTTCTTAAGCAGGCCAAAAATATTCAGCCAGCATGACTATGGGCAACATTTGGCCAGGTCTGGTCCATGCCACAGTACTGTTATTAAAATCTTTTCAAAGAATCCTACATTGCTATAAGAATCTTACGATTTATGGAACTTGTGAGAAATGATTTGAACCATATTATTAATCCCATTCTCCAAAAATCTTAATTGAATATTGTGATTTTCAGTAAATCATAGATACAAGTCATGATTTCAACTTTATGATCACACTCAAACCTAATGATCATTGTTGTGGGCATTGAATTCAGTCTCTAAAATTGCTATTTGTTTTTTCTTTCAAAAGTTACCAGCAGCCTTTCAAGCTCTAGTAACATTTCTTGCACTTGCATCAAGCACTTGTGAAGGTATTTATGAGTTTTATATCCTCCAAAAATGTCATACATGGGCAGCTCCTACAATGATGGTTATAGTGGACATGAAGATATCAACTGATACACAATTTGGCTCAGGCTGGGTGTTTTCTTTTTCTCTGTTAGGGATTTTTTGGTTTGGAATTGGAACCTTACAAGTCCACAAACATGTTTATTTGTTGTTTCTAAACGACATGCTATGGTATTATTTCAAGTCATAATATGTGTTGCACATATTTTGATGAGGTATGATAGAACATAAAATATTTTATATCCCATTTTCAAAAATATCTTCTGATATTCTGTTATATTTTCTGAAAATATATAAATATCTAACACCATTGTGGATTACAATTTACGAGACAAAGGCAGAACAATTTTATGTACAACTTTCAGAACATCAGACACAAAGGCCTTCTATAAATCATGCACAAGGTTTATGCCGAGGCCATCATAAACAGCCATGGAGCTGGGATCAAGCCAAACTTCCATATAGAATTCTGAGACCTAGGTTCAGTCTTGCCTGGGCCCCAGTCACAGACCAAAAATCCCAAGTCAGGCTGAAAATCCCAACAGTCCAACCCAGGCCATTGCCATCTACAGTGAGGACCACAAAAAAATGAAGCACCGGAGGAATCTGTATAGGCATGACAGGAGCTTGGAACTGTCAGAGTTCAGGAATGCTACACAAACAAACCATAAGCAGCCAGATTTGCTTGCAAACCCAATGAAGGCAAGAGGTCGGAGTCCCAACAGCATGAATGCATCTAGGTCGAGTGGTCTGCTTAGTCTTTGGGGGTGGCTGGGTTCCTGGTGTGCTTTGTTGGGGGGTTTTTGTGTTGTTTCTACTCCCTTCTTGTGTATAGTTCTTGGGGTTTTTTGTTTGGGGTGGTTTGTATAGTTTCTTTCCTTTTTCTTTATCTCTTCTTTTGTTTCTTTGGCTTTTTCAATAACAAAAAAACGGCGCGCCTATCAAGGTCCATATTGGAATACAACGAAGAACATCAACAAATCAGTTCCTTACCTTGCAGTGTCAAGGCCGTGTCCTAAGCTTGCATTGGAATTCTGCCAAGAGTGCTATGTGATCAGAGGACCACTCTGGAGAAGGAAGTGCTGTGTCCTTCCGTAAGCTCTCCTCGTCCAGTAGCTCCAATAATGATTCCACTGTTAAAGAGTCCGCTGAAAATACAACCCAACTGATATCAGAAAGCTCCCACACAATGCCAACTACTATGGGTGTGTTTGGAGGCAGTATTGAAGTGAATTGCAGCAGTCTAAAAAATTGTACATAACGAAATTGTAACTTCCTTCATTAGCATTCATATTAAGGGACTCGAAAGAAACATAACTGAAATTTGAAGGATAATTCATCATTTTAAAAACTTGGAACCATCGCACTTTCTTTTTGTCCATTTTCACTTATGCATCCGAACCCCACAATAGGTTTCTGTCAATATTTACATCATCATCATCATCTAAGCCTTCATCTCAATTAACTGGGGTCAGCTACATGAATCCTGTTCTGCCATTCTACTCTATCAAGGGTCGTAACTTCAACTAGACCATAATTCATTAGTCTTTTCTTACTACCTCCATCCACACCCTTTCGGGCCTTCCCCTTGCCCTTTTAGAGGCCTCGACTTGTACCAACTCACTCCTAACCAACACAGTTCTTTGTCTCCATTGCACATGACCAAAACATCTGAGTACTTTCCCTCATCTTAATACCTAAAGGTGCTACTCCTAAGTTCCCTCAAATGCATTCATTTTTAATTCTATCCTTCTTCGTCTTACCACTCATCCATCTCAACATCCTCATTTCAGCTACACTCATCATATGAAGATGTTCCTGTGAAAAGGCCGAAGCCTAAAGAATTACAAATTAGACAATGAAAGAGGAAACAAAGAAACTCTCGCCTATTACCTGTGAAAGAACAAGGTGCTGGTGGTGGACAATCTCCACAAGAAGGATGGTTCTCCCGAATGTATGTGTGGTGTGCCAGCATAGTGAGGAGATCATTGATTTCATTCATTGCTCATTTGCCACGGGCATTGGGATAGCTTTTTCAATTTATTGGGGGTGTCTTAGGTTATGTCGGATTCAATGGAGAGTTTTCTATTGGTTTGGCATGGGGGGAGGTTTGGGGAAGGTCAGGAAGGCAATTTGGAGATTGGCTGTGTTGGCTGGAATTTGGCGAACCGTTCACCGATATGGAAAATTTTGCCGATCTCACACAATTTCGAATCCAAGAACGCCATTTTGATCCGCAGCCCAACCTGCCCAACATATAATCTAGGAACGCCTAATCGACATGATCATATGCATTTTCAATGTCTAGCTTGCAAACTATACCTTTCTCCTCTTTCCTATAGCAAGAGTTGACACATTTGTTAGCTAGTAAAGAGCAATCAACAATCTGCCTACTATTCACAAAGGCCTTTTATAACTCTGAAATCACACTGCCCAACACTTTCCGAAATCTGGATGCCAACACCTTTGCTAATATCTTGTATGGGCCACCTAGCAAATTAATCGGACGGAAATCTGACAAATATTCTGCTCCTTTCTTTTTTGGAACCATTGCTATAAATGTAGCCCCTAGTTGTGTCGCTATTAATCCTTTCTCAAAGAATTCTTGCATGAAGCCTAACACATCTCCCTTCACACACTCCCAAAATTTCTGAAAAAAAAAAACTAACAGAAAACCATCTAGCCCTGGAGCTTTACCATTACCTAATTTTTCCACCGCTTTCTTGATTTGTTCCTCAGAAAAAAGGTTCTTCCAAAGAAACCGCCTCTCCCGCCGAAATAGCATCAAAGTGTAAATGATCAAGAGTCGGCCTATGACCCCTATCCTTTGACAAAAGGTTTTTGTAATATTGGACTATATTTTCACAAATCTTAGACTTCCCCTCTATCCTTTTCCCATCCACCAATAATGAAGAAATCTTATTTGCTTGCACTCTAACACTAACCATCGCATGAAAGAACTTGGTATTTTCATCCTCTACTTTCAACCAAGTTGCCCTAGACCTTTGCCGTCATTTCATTTCTTCCTCTCTTAATCTAGCATTGTATTTTGCACTATAAACCTCCCTCCAAGCTTTTTCCTCATCTATTAGCTCCTCTTCCTCTTCTTTGGAATCTAACCTTTGAATTTATAAAAGAAGGTTAGACTTTTCCTCCTCTTGACCACCCAGGACCTCTTTTTTCTATTCCCCTATCTTTTGTTTAAGCAACTTATTTTTTGGAATAGAGCAAAACCGGCGCCACTGACATGGAACTCTGACCTGTCCACCTTGAAGCCGTTAGTAAGTCCCACAGCCACACCTTTGTCTAGCCTCTTGCTCAAAGGTTCTGCCGCCGCCACAAAAGGGTAGGGGGAGAGGATTCTCCTGCCACAAGTCTCTAGATACCGCAAAATAACCTTTCGGATATCCGTTCACAAAGACTAAGAACTAAGCCAACATAACGCAGAGTTGCATCCGACTTCTCCATTTCTGCCCACACCCCAGTCGGCCCAACATGTAGCTGAGAAATTCCCAATCCACATTATCGTAAACCTTCTCTATATCTAGCTTTCAAACTACTGCTTTCTTTCCTTCTTTATGATGGGAATTAATGCATTCATGCACGATAATATACTATCCATTATCTGCCTCCCAATCATGAACAGTTGTAAAGATCTTCACCTGCTAATACTGCTCGAAATTTGGAAGCCAAAATGTTTGCTAGAACTTTACAAGGACTCCCTAGGAGACTGATTGGTCTATAATCCCTCAAGCGCTCCAATCCTCCCTTTTTTCGGATGAGAAAAATGAAAGTAGCATCTAACTCTGTCGGTGACTGTTTTCGTTAATAAAGCCCATTAAGTTGATTTTCACCCTCAAAAATTCTGAAAGGGAAGAAGATTTCTCTTTTCTTGTTGCTTAAAGGCTCACGCTATCTCAGCATAGCCTTTTTTGTTGCTTTTGTTTCCTCTTTTTTTCCCTGCTGTGTTTTCCGTTTTGGTTTAATTGAATTTGTAGCCTTTCACAAACAAACAAACAAAAAATTAAAAAAAAATTTAAAAAAAAAAAAATCTGAAAAAATGAAATAGAGAATTCATCCACTCCAGGTGCCTTATTGCCTACCTAGAAGACTGATCGGTCTAAAATCTCTCAAGCACTTCACTCCTTCCTTTTTTGGTATGAGAGATGAAAGTAGCATCTAACTCTGTCGCAGGGTGAACATTGTCATGAAATTCGTTAATGAAGCCCATCAACGATTTTTATCGTCTCCCAAAACTTATGAAAAACTGTAATAGAGAATTCTTCCGATCCAGATGCCTTGTCGCCTACCTAAATCCTCAATTGTTGCCTTGATTTCCTCTTTGGAAAACGGTTTTTCCAAAGAGGCCGCCTCCTCTTTTGGAATTAAATCAAAATATAGATCATCTACCTCGGCCTTTCCCAACCTTCCCCAACAAGAAAGTTCTTATAGAAATTCACTATTGACGCACACACTTTGACTTGTCTTCTAACCTTTCCCCCTCCACCACCATACTTGTGCTCTTATTAGCTCTAGCCTGGGCGCTAGCCATTGCATGGAAGAATATTGTGTTTTTATCCCCTTCTTGAAGCTAAGTCTCCCTCGATTGCCACTCCCATCTAATTTCCTCACGTTTGTTACCACTTCCTCATAAATATCATTTTTCGTGTCAATATATCCTCTTAAAACTCATTTCTTTCCCAACATCCACAAGATTAAAACTCTTAAGGACCCTATCGTATGCTTTCACTAAGTCAATAAAGACTATATGGAAATCCTTCCTCTTCTCCCTATATTTCTTCATTAATTGTCTAAGTAGGAAAATAGCTTCAGTGGTAGACCTCCCATGCATGAAACCAAACTGATTTTCTGATATATTTGTTTCATGCCTTCGTCTTTTGCTCAATCAATCTCTAAAATTTTCATAGCATGGCTCATAAGTTTAATCTCACGATAGTTAGTATATCACATTTATTCTTATAAATTGGTACCATGGTACTTTTCTTCCATTCATTTGGCATTTTCTTTGATCTTATAATCTTGTTAAAAAACTTTGCAAAGCAAGATAACCCATTATTTCCCATACACTTTCAAACCTCTATTGGTATATTTTATGGTCTAAGGGCCTTTCATGTTTTCATCTTTCTCAAAGCTTCTTTCACTCTAGCTATCTTAATCCCATAAAAGTATCTATAGTCTCCGACATCATTTAGCTTATGGTTCATCCTATCCATATGCTCTTAGAGTGATTGTCATTAACAAGTTCTAAAAGTAGCTTCTCCACCTCTCATTGATCTCATTGTCCTTTAGTAGTACCCTCTAGTTATCGATCTTAATGCATCTAATATGATCTAGGTCCCTATCCTTCCTCTCTCTTATTTTTGCAAGTTTGTAACATCTTTATCATCTTCTCATCCCTAATTTATTGTAAAGATCATCAGAAGCATTAAGTTTAGCTTCACTAGTTTCTCAAAAATCTTTTTGGCAATTTTTATATTGTACAAAATCTTCATCGTCTATGGTCCCTTGCCAGGCTTTGAAACATGAACGCTTCTCATGAATAGCTTTTTGTACATTGTCATTCCACCACCAAGTTCTTATATGATTGGCTTTTCCCTCTAGATACTCCATACTCTTAAAACATTTTTTGCCACTTTCCTAATGCACTTGGCCATCTCATTAAAGATAACATTTACATCTTCCTTGACATTTCACTTTCCTTCTACTATTAATTTATTTCTAACATTGTTCTCTCCTTTTAAATTCCACCTGCTAGTTTTTGGACACCTATTAATTTCGCTCCCTTCTTTCCGTCTCTCAATGTAAAGATCCATAACCTTTAACCTGTATTGTGCAACCAGACTCTCTTGGTATACCCTTGTAATCCGTGCATAATTTTGTTTTCTTTAGTAGAAAGAAATATATTTAGCTTGTGCATGATCAATTTTTTAAAGTTATTAAATGTTCACATCTCTTATTAAAGTATGTGTTTGCTAGAGCTAGATTGCATGCCATAATTAAATCAATGATAGCATACCCCATCTCATTTCTTCTCCCAAAACCACATACTCCATGTACATTCTCATATCCTCTACTTTCTTTTCCTACATGACTATTTAAGTCTCCTCCTATGAATATCCTCTCTCTGATGGAAATTCCTTGCACTAGTCTATCCATATCCTCCCAAAAATGTATCTTGATTTTATCCTCTCCTCTCCTAACACAAATTTGATTAATAAAATCCTATCACTTACTCTCTTGACATTTATAACTTTATCCTTTAAATTTTTATCACTCTCCCTATCCCATTCTATCATTGTCCTTCCCTACACACCAAAGTTTATATCCATCAATTTCTCTAGTTTTGGCCCTTTTCCACTAGGTCTCCTAAACACAAGCTACGTTAACTCTCCTTCACTTGATCGTATCTACTAACTCCATACCAGTGTTTTAAATAGTGAATAGTGTGTAGCATAGCGTTCACCCCTTTGAAGCGTGAGGCGTAAGCTACATAGCATGTAGCGTAAGCTCACACAACTTCTGGATTTTTAATCAAGGTGCTTGGTTACACCAATGTCATGATATTCTATACCGGATTAGACTGATTAATAATGAAAGTTAACAAAATTTCATGATACTTGGTGAAATAAAATGCAACCTAAAGTAATAGGAAAGGGAAATGATTAAGTATAAAGGTAAAGAAAGAGCAATGAAACTGATTTAATATTGTTATTTAGATTATTTTACTGAAAGCATTAAAAAGGTTAACTAATTTTTATTGGAAATGGAAAAATGTAACAAATCATTGATACATCATGTGAGCTACATAGCGTGTAACGTACTCTACATAACGTGTAGCATATGATGTAGCATAGGCTACACGCGACTTAAGCTATTTTCATGAGCTACATAGTGTTAAGGCCATGCTACGCTACGTAGCGTAAGCTACACGCTACATAGCGTAGCTATTTAAAACACTGCTCCATACTTTTACGAGTTAATGTTCCTATATTCCATGTGGCAAGACGAATTGTATTATCCCGAACTAGCTTCTTAACTCGTGCGGGTCCAGAATAACGTGGGAACCGTTGCCTACTTTTCACAGCAACTGGGCATTGTTGTGGCACGTCACTTCTGGGAAATCCCCTAGCCAACCTTACCCACTTCTCACTACACTCGGGTTCCAATGAAATGCATCTCTTACAGGGAATGCTCTAGCATGAGTTTGAAATGTCATATTATTCAAATTCATGCTGAAAGTTATTGCATGAGTTTGAAATGTCATATTGTTCGAATTCATGCTGAAAGTTGTTGCATAAGTTTGACACCGACCGCTAAACTGACATAACCTCCTTTATCCAGCCCGGGGATTCGCAATGAGAGCACAAAACTCCCACAGGTGCAATGTAATAGACTATTACATAGGTTGATTACAATCGGGTGCTATCTAATAGTCTATTACATTGGTTGATTACAATCAACGAGTTTCCGTCAATATTTACAAGATGGGGGGAAAAAAGAATGGCAAGATACGTATTTTGAAAAACCCTAGAAAGGAATAAAGAACAATAAGACATGCGTTAAGGAGTTTTACCAGTGTAAAAAATGTAGTCAACAGTACCAATGAAATCTCTGGTGCAATTTGTGAATAATGGTTCATTTGTGGTGGGGTCCATTCTCCTACGTTGTTGCTCTAAACCAATTCCAACTCCCATCGTTCTTGCAAAGGATGAATATGCACTTACCTGTTAGAAATGCATTGTCACATCGTGTGCATGGTTATATCATGTTTTTTATAAGGATAATAAGAGTATAACATGTTCTGTTACCAATGGAAGCTGGTGAGTTAACTTGTTGGCAGGGTGCAAGATTCTGAGAGGGTCTACTTCCAAGTCAGGATGCAATGAATCCACTTTCCCCATTGCAAGAAGTGCATGAGGAGCACTGAAATCAAGTCCAAGATCCTCATTGATAACAAGAAACTGTAACGGTTTGTGTAAAGAGAAATTAAATAATTCTTAGAAACTGAATTTGTATCAGAACTTTACATACCTTCCAGGAACTGAATTAAAATCCCCACAAACCAACATCGGGATGTCTGCACTAATAGCTATTTTCTCCAATCCTTTTAAAAGAGTATGCACCTGACGATGATATCAGAACCAGCAAGTTGAATAAAAATCCAAGAGCACTGCTATGGTAATTTCACAGAAGCAGAAAAATGCCAGGATGAGAACCTGCCAGAGTTTAACATCCTTGTGTTCATGTTGGACGTTTACATGTGTATTTGCCTGCAATAACATGCCATGATAAAATAAATGGATATGGGTTGCCCACAAAAATGCATAATAAAGCGGCACACACAGAAAAGTTAAAGAACCTAATGCAGGGGCATTTTCACACTGGACTCGAGTGGGGTCGCTTGTGGGATGCAAGGGCACACTTGGGGTGGGTGCGGCCCACAGAGGAGGTCTCGTGTTCAAGACTCCTCACCAGGGGTGATTAATGCGCATTTCACACCGGGCTTGAGTGGGGTAGCCCGTGGGATGCAGGGACACACTCGGGGTGGGCGGCCCATGTGATTTGGGGCCCACGAAGGGGGTTCGGCCGAGGTCCTAACCCATGCGATGTGGGGCCTGGGCTATAAGATAAAAGGATTAATTCGTCATACTCTAACAGTTCAAGCTTTTAGAGCAAGTGGTTAATTGTCCTGCATCAAATTGGTATCAGAGTGGGAGATCTCGGGTTCGAGACTCCTCACCGGGGGTGATTAATGCAGGGGAATTTTCACACTGGGCTCGAGTGGGGTCGCTTGTGGGATGCAGGGGCACACTTGGGGTGGGTGCGGCCCACGGAGGAGGTCTCGTGTTCGAGACTCCTCACCAGGGGTGATTAATGCGCATTTCACACCGGGCTCGAGTGGGGTAGCCCATGGGATATGGGGACATACTCGGGGTGGGCGGCCCATGTGATTTGGGGCCCACGAAGAGGGTTCGGCCGAGGTCCTAACCCATGCGATGTGGGGCCTGGGCTATAAGATAAAAGGATTAATTCGTCATACTCTAACAGTTCGAGCTTTTAGAGCAAGTGGTTAATTGTCCTGCATCAAATTGGTATCAGAGCGGGAGATCTCGGGTTCGAGACTCCTCACCGGGGGTGATTAATGCAGGGGCATTTTCACACTGGGCTCAAGTGGGGTCGCTTGTGGGATGCAGGGACACACTCGGGGTGGGCGGCCCATGTGATTTGGAGCCCACGAAGTGGGTTCGGCCGAGGTCCTAACCCATGCGATGTGGGGCCTGGGCTATAAGATAAAAGGATTAATTCGTCATACTCTAACAGTTCGAGCTTTTAGAGCAAGTGGTTAATTGTCCTGCATCAGAACCATTATCATCACCATCATCAACCTCATCATTTTCATCATCCTAGTCGTCTTCATCATGTCACTGTCATCACCACTGCCACCATTAGATACTTGTCCAGCTATTAGAGGGTGGCATTCTCATGATTCACTCCATAAGAAGTTAAACTATTTGAAAAATGGAAACAGAATGACAACGAAGATGTCATTTCAATTACCACCGGAAGGTAATGTAGGGTCAACTATGCCAAGACAACTGCCCCCATGATTATTCCATCCCCCGACTCCCCAATTCTATCCAACCTAGGAATTCCTGTCACAAATTCTTCTCGAAATCAAACCTGACATTTCCTTCCCCAGGAATCTCTCCAGACACCTTGCTGATATCTCCAAAGCCCAAGCCTCTTCCGCAAGGATACCCAGATCCTTCAAAACTAGGGCACCCCAGTTGGATTATCAGATAAGAGCAAGGATAGTGACTCCCCTAACCCACTAGTTGTTTAGGATTTAGAGTGAACAACACAAAGTGGGCACAGCTACAAGTTAAATCGAGAATACTATCGGTGAATTATTTTATTATAATAGTTCTTTTTCATTGTAACAATCCTTCAAGTAATTATATCCTGATAATTTACATAATTCTAGGGTGTGTACCCCCCCCCCCAATGGATTTTTATTGAAAAGGGAGTCAAAGGTCGACAAACAATTACAGCCTACAACCCAGAAAACAGCGGCCAATCATCCTGGCCAAAATCCATATGATATGAAACCCCACAAATTACATCATGCCTTGCTCTATTAAATACACACTCCCAATCCCTATTCTTATAATAATACTGAAAACAAATTGTCATATTTCATAACATTTTCTCCATGACCACCATCCTAAAAGAGTTAAATTTCTCTCTAGTTCTCCCTAGGCATTCAGCATTGATGTTGATGTGTTTAACTGTGGCCAAAACCATCAGCTATCTTATGCTTCACTGCTTATTTGCGTCTTACATGTCTTACTGATTTTTCAGATGTCTGGAGCAGAGTCGACACTCGAAGAGGCAGTTAGAAGGCAATGTAAGAAGATTTTGTAACACCGTTTCAACATGCCATTGAGAAGGAGCCAACAATGCATGCAAGCAATTTGATGTTGCATAGAAAAGAATCTTCAAGCAGAAAAAGTTGAAACAATTCTTTAAAAAAGGTCTAGTAGATAGCCATCAGGGGTTAGCAACAAAGCTCTTTACAAATGGTAACACCACTCCAAATGCTACAAAATCTCCTTATTGGCAGGTTGTGATAGATGGAGGCATGCCTAGGGGTACAATCACCCGCACCATATGAAATTGGCACAAAATATATGAAGTATAAACCAGTGGAACACTATGTGGAGGAGTTTAGGAAGGTATGGGAGAGTAGAGGCTGCACCATTGTGTATGACAGTTGATTGGCCCAAACAGAAGCAGTATGATCAACTTTTTGGTCCATTTTCACCTTGGGACAATTTAGTAAAGCCTTAGATAAGGCTGTCCTTCTCAACACTGTTAGTATTGATAAGGACAACCACACTACAACCACCTTGACGATGATTACCTTGAACCCCTTTGAGCATCTGTGCGGTATTAACATTTTGATGATCTTGAAGAGGTAATTACTATTCTCAAATCTCATTACTTTAGTTAAAATTTTCAAACCTATGGGTATGCATTTCAAGTTTTAATAGATTCTAAATTCTTAGTGAAATTCTCATAAATTCAAGTAGTGAGCAGGTAGCCAAATTCTTTATACATGATGATACTACCTCGTGGTAATGACTATATAGTTTAGACGTGAAGATAATAATGGATAACATCATATCAACTTATGAGAATCATTAAAAATTGAGAATTTCTAATTATCAAATGCTTTTACACCAAATATAGATGTCAAAGACTCAAAAGTTCAGCTTTCAACAGGTTAGTCGGACAGACAGCCTTCACATTAAAAGATGGTCCAATACATTTTTTTAGAAAGGTAACAATATTTTATTAGAAAATAATGCACTGAGAAGGTGCAAATTCTACAACCCAAAAATAGAAAATTACAATCCTCTATGACATTTATACACGAAGCCCATTCCACTATACAGACTTTTGCCCTACTAAAGACCCACTCCACCCTATTGCTCTTGTTCCGAAAGCATCTACCATTCCTCTCCCCCCATATCAAGCAAAGGCCAGCCAGCAAGTACAACCTCCAAATAACTCCCACTTGCTTCCCTAGCCCGACGCCATGCCAAGCCGTAAAGACGGCCAACTGTGTTTGGCATCGCCCAAGACATATTAAACAGCCTTTGAAAATTGTTCCACACCTGACGCATGAATGGGCAATGAATAAAAATATGAAAAACTAATTTTGCACTTTTTTTTTCACCACCTATGGGTACTCGAACCCTTGACCGGGTGTTGAAATTCCTGAGAGTCTACCACTGGAGCAAGAGTAATTTTGCACTTGCCATCCACATAAGACAAACATTAGGGAGCGCCATGGACTGCTTTTGAAGATTGTCCATGGTCAAGACCCTCCCAACTAGCCATCCAAATGCTGCACCTTTTGGGACGCACCATAAAATTGCGTCTGCTCATGCGCATCACCCCTCTACAGTGCACAAAGCACATGGTAGAATGAGCGAACTGAGAAGCAATGCAACTAGTCTTGCAGCCAAACCAGCTTATCCAACTCTGCTCTCGCAGGACAACATAAGTGCATGTGATCCACGAGCAACATGAACTCCACTTCTTTGTCTAGAAGGTTCGTTCAACGAGGAGACCAAAACTGTTACGTCTCCACGAAAAGAGAAGCATCTACCTACCGGAAGGTTACAAGAGAGAGATGGGCTATTCTTGGGAACACCGACTATAGGTAGATTTCCCCTATCCACACGTCCTTCCAAAAGCAAATCTTTTCCCCACTACTAAGGGATAATCCAATCCCCTTTTTGAACTTAGACTTTGCAGTGGAAACCACCTTCCATATTGCAGATGCCCTGTATAAAGAGGAGTCCTTTGTCCATCTTGGCATCCATATTTGCTAGTAATAGTCACCCTCCACAAGGCCCCCTCTTCCGATCTGAAGTTCCATAATCACTTGCCTAGCACAACACTAGATTCATTGTCTCCAGGTCCTTGATGCCAACTCCTCCCTCTTCATAAGGTTTGCACACCTCTTCCCAGAGGTGGATCCTTTTCTCCTCTTTCCATCCCTGCCATGATAAGTTGCATCCCGGCCTTTCTAGTTTAGCCAGCATAGACTTTAAGCATCTAAATAATGACATAAGGCACCAGGGCATGTTTGACCAGGCTACTTTGATGAGGGTGGTACGAAAACCAATAGACAGGTATCAACTCTTCCATCTAGATAATTTCCTTTCAATTTTTTCCGATACTTTGTCCTATAACTGTATAACTGTTTAGCCGGCTTGCTAATGCAAAGGGGAAGGCCTGGATAAGCCGGCTTCCCATAAGTGTTTAGCCGCCAACTACTTGACCTCTTCCATAGGCAACTGAGCACCACTTTCAGTCTCGAAACCACTTTAAAGCACCTGATGATCATTTTGAGCCTCTATCCACCACTGCAGCATCAGCCTGGCAGAAAAGATTGTGTTGTCAGCAAACTGGAGGTGGGAGATTG
Organism: Magnolia changhungtana; assembly: GCA_030180095.1. NCBI lineage: Eukaryota > Viridiplantae > Streptophyta > Magnoliopsida > Magnoliales > Magnoliaceae > Magnolia > Magnolia changhungtana. The sequence goes on from JASAUF010000444.1 coordinate 9,403,160, forward strand.
GGGACCTCAACCCCTCTACACTGAAACTACTAAAAAGGCCAACCTCCTGCCTTCTGTCCAACATTCTACCCAAAGCTTTTGCCACCACAACGAAAAGTAAGGAAGAAAGTGGGTCACTTGTCTTATCCCTTTCGAACTTTTGAAAAATCCCTTGGGCGAACTGTTGACCATAACTGAGAATCTAGCCGAACTGACGCAGTCCCTGATTCACCCTCTCCATTTTTGCCTGCACCCAATGCGGCCCAGTATATAGTCTAGGAAGCCCCAGTCAACATAGTCATAGGCCTTCTCAATATCCAGCTTACATACGACTCCTTTTCAGTCTTCTCTATTCCACGAGTCAATGGTCCAATACATCATTGAATAAATGTCGAACAAACAAATAATGATAGATTCTTGTGTTTTCAATTTTTTACATTTTCCTGATTTTTTCACTGCTTTTTTTTTGGATTTTTTTTTTTTTTTTTTGCATAAATATGGTCCTAAATGGGTCTCATTAACCTGTACCATGTTGTTTTCAGTCCCAGCTGATACACTCCTGACACCAGTATTCAAGACCTTGTCCTGGATGTATTGCCAAAATGGATAAGAGAATTTAAAAAATATGCTCAGTTTCTCACCACACAAAGAAGCTGTCGTTTCCCAGGAGTATCGGCCCCATGGTTACTAAATTTTGCTTCCAAAACCGCAATCAGCGCAACATTATCCTATAGACAGGAATAGGATGGTCAAAGCAATTATAGGACCAGAATGTATCAGCAACTTAAGAAACATAACTGATCTAAGTTAAAAACTGAAAGCAATAAAGATCACCTTAAGCAACCGGCTTAGAGCACTTTTCTTCTGCGCAATTGGAACTGCTGCCTCTGTTAATGATTGTGCAGCCTTATTAAACTCAACCTGAGTACAGGAATTAATCACTCACAATGTGAAAGAAAGTAAGAAAACCATGGACTACTTTACAAAATCTCTCCATACCTCATATTTTTTTACATGTGAAAATCTGTCCCTGCGAAAAAATGTAGCACAACCATCGGTCGAATAGGCAGTTCCACTGTAAACCTGTATCCCATGACAATGGTGAGAATACAAAAGAAGAAGAAACTTTGCAGGTTATAGTTTTTGAGAAGCAACCAATTGTAAGACAACCTCTGTCGTCTTTTTCTTGTATAGAGCCTGATACCCATGTTTATCCAACTCGGGGGCAAAAAACTCCTCAAAGTGGTCACTTTGAACCTGAAAGGAAGAATCAATACCACATTAAACTTTCATGAGTTTGTACACATCGAGGATGCTGTTTCTTCTTGAAGCTTTCCAATGTCAGAACTGAATAAAGTAGCCAACATAAGACTAGCTCTCCAATCTAATCCTGATTCTTTAGATAGTATACAGAGTTAAATGTTTGGTGGCCTCCCAAGGGATCCTGGCCCACTGTGGAATGGGTGGTGTTCTAAGAGATAATAACGATGAATTTAAAAAATATATCAACTACATCCAGTTGGGGGGAAGCAGTAATGTGGAGGCTTTAGGCCTTAGAGAGGTTTAAAGATTTCCAACAATAGCTTCTCCAGTCCTTAAATTGTTAAACGATAATCTTTTAATGCTATCTTGTGGGCTTCTTCCAAGCAGTCCCACCCTTGTGAGTTATTTTGGAGCCTTGGGTGTTACCTTTTGCTTTTGAGAAAATTAGGGATGTTGCCTTTAGGTTGACCATTTCTGTTATCCCCATGGGCAGAAAGGCAAATGAAGTTGACAATTCCTTAGCCAAAGACAATGCAATACGATCACTTCTTTGTATAAGAGATTTGTTCCTCAGCCATAGATTCTCGTTTTGCTTTTTAATGTAATTTTTTCAATTCTAAAAAGAAAAAATCTAGACTGCGTTTGCATCAAATTCAAGGCAAAGGATCCAGGCCTCCAAATTAAGCTGTTTCTTCAATAACAAGCAGTGCTCATGGTCCACATTCAATGATCTATAACTGTAGGGTTAGCATTAAACTCTGCAGTGAACTTTTAGGATTGAAATTATGTTCTGATTTCTAACCAAGTTGAAGAAGAAGAAGAAAGATGTGCGTGTGTGTGTGTTGGGGGGGGGGGGGGGGGGAAGCGTGGGCTGCTCAAGGGCCCAGATATTTGAGGTCAGGGGCTTGGATCAATGCAGAACAAAATTCACAAGAGCATGTTCGATTATTTAATTTCAAAGTAAATAATCCCAGGTGGTGGATAAATGTGCCCAGGTTTACCGTGTACCTCTTGAAGACAAAGGATGTCTGCATGATAACCAACAATTTCTCGTAACAAATTCTGTTTGCGGTATGGCCACGAGAGGGCCCAAGATGGGCAATAGCTGTATAATTCACTGGTGGCATACACATCTGAGAGAATGTTGTATGAGAGCACGGTGAAAGTTCCCAAAGATGTATGGCCATTCAAATCAAACTGGTCCATCAGATCAACTCCATTCACCGGAATCAAGCGCCGGGGACTAGGGGAGGGCGCTGGGATAACACATGAGGTCAAAAGGGTGTTAACAGGTCCAATGGGCATTCTTGTTTCTGAATCTACAGCTACACACTCAAATTTGAGAACATGACCAATATCATCAGCAGTTGGCGTATATGTTTTCGAGTGTGCAACTTCAAACCACGTTTCACCAGAGCTCCTTTCCGTAACAGCTCCAGGATATATAGGCGCAGAACAATTATTCAAGCTTGGGCTTGGTCCTACAGCCGATGTTGAACCAGATAGTCCTGCATTAAGAACTCCAGATCCGGAACTACCAAGGCGCCCAAATAACTCTTCCTCCTCGGTTCCATTTTCATTTACTGCACTAGTTGCTCGATCATGTAAAGCACGATGATGCTGCCACGCATCTGAAAAGCACCTAAGAGAGCAATGGTAGCTCTTAGCAACAGGTATTTTTGCCTTGACACAACCTAGGCACTGTAGGGTTGCTTGTTCAGATGGATGTACACTGCAAATAGCAACTTTTTTGTCACTTTGTACGCGGTACCTGAAAAAAAAAAAAAAAAGAAAAAAAAAAGAAGAAGAAGAAGAAGAAGAAGGAGAAGAATTAAAGCATGTGATACATGTGGGATATCCAGATACTGCAACAGAACCTCCACACTTGAAACCCAAACAGTATCCTCATAACTCATGAACTAAGCACCACACCATAATGCATCCTGAGTAACTAGCACTTAGAACCAACACTATCTGAAAATTACTACCCCATACTAAAGGCATCTGCAGGATTATCACCAAAAGATTAAACCTACTTCCAACTGGAAGATCGATGCAAGAAAAGGCATGAGAAGTTTTGTGCAACTAAATTTATACAACTTTTTTTAAAGAATAAACAACTCTGACCAAGTGTTAGAAAGATGCAATGAGGCAGCAATAGTGTTACAGACCTACATAGAGGGAACATGTAACCCTAGAAAAGCAGCACTCCTAGCTGACAAATCTCAAAACTTATTTGAAAACAAAAATAGAACAATAGCTCGCTATTGATGTAAAAGAGCCTTCCTTGTCACAAAAGCTTCTTCATCTTAGTAGCTCTCCCAGCAATTTGGGGTGAGCCTTCATGTGGCAGATTGGAAAAAGTTTTACAATTGACTGCCCACCAGACACCAACCTTCGTCTTTTTCCCTGGCCCACTGGACATAAACCTTACTCATGATCACTAGAGTTTATCTGAATTTTGTAAGTGATTATCAATTTACCCCCACAACCAAATGTGACAATCATATATGGTAATTCTCTCTTCCATTTTTTTAAATCATTCATAAGAGAGAGAGAGAGAGAGAGAGAGAGAGAGAGTTTACACAAGTTATTGGTTTTTTCACAATGAAAGCACTTCCCCATTCAAATGCACATGGTCAATGATAAATGTACATAAGGTCAACCCGTCATTAGGACTTTTTTTGAAAGATAACTGAAAATTTAATTAAAAAAGGCGCTGAGATAGCGCCAAGAAGTGAAACAAACAAAGAAACAAAAATCAAAGAGAGAACAAAGAAACCAGACTAACTGATGCAGGATAGCCCTAATTATGATGCATGCTCATGAACATAATTAAACAGTGGAAATAAAATGAATAAATGATCTAAAATTCTAGCAATAATCATCATAATTGAGAAAATCATAATTTGATGCAGGACAGCCCTAATTATGATGCATGCTCATGAACATAATTAAACAGCGGAAATAAAAGGAATAAATGATCTAAAATTCTAGCAGTAATCATCATAACTGAGAAAATCATAAAGGAAACATGCAATGGAGCAGGCCATCATCACAACCATGGAGTATGGCATTCAATTATTACTTAGGTTGGATCTGGCGAGGGATGAGACCTCCCGATCTTGCATAGTCACACCCAATCGATCAATGAAGATCACTAGTCCGAAGAACCAATAAGTTTCTCGGATTAGGGATTTGAGAATTTGGGGGTTTAGGGTTTAAATTGGTTCTCAAGATTTTGATCGAAGAAGGATTAGCCAAAACTAGAAAATAGAAAGAAGAAAATAATTACCTTGAAGAAGTTGGAGGGGCATAAGAAGAAATTAGAAGAGGAAGATCAAGGGGAGAGAAGAAGCACCATTAGAGAGAAGAGAGGAAGGAGGCAACCAAAGGGTTTGCTTTTCATTAATCAATAGTTTAAAAAAATTCGAGTTTAGGACTTTAGCCCACTTAAATAAGCAAATAAAGACATAAAATTACTAAAATACCCCTAGAATAAGCAAATAAAGACATAAAATTACTAAAATACCCCTGGAATAAGCAAATAAAGACATAAAATTACTAAAAGACCTCTAACTAAGAAAAAACGCGCAAATAACATAAGTACGGGAAAGTTTGGGCGCTCGGTCTTCTTTCTCCAATCTTCCTTCACATGTGTCTTCCCTGAGTGGGGTCTTCTATATGTCCAATCACATGTGAAAGGTCTTCAGCTCCTCAATAGTCGCCTATCCACAAGGACGGCACTTGTGGTTGGCGCTTTCTTCGTTGGTACATCTTGAATGCGATTGTGTCCGCATCAATTCCCCTCGGGTGAGAAAAACTCGACTCCGACGAGTTAAAACTTTTGCAGTGCTCTAGTAGATCTGAATCAATACCCTACAATGCGTCACCCAACAGCCACGTAGATTCAGACGATGGTTTGTTCTTCCACTTGACAAGATACCTTTGGAAACCTCCATCTCTCGTGGATACTATCTCGTCATCTAAGATTTCTTCAATTTCTTCTTTATGGGAAATGGGTGGAGGAGGGGGTGGAAGGGGTTGGGTAGCAAACTCAGAAAAAGGCCATGAAAGGGACGAGATATCAACAATGGAAGTATGAGCACGGACTAGATCTTCCATATTAAAAGTTGGATTAATGCTCATTTCAGGTGGAAGGTCAATCCGATACGCGTTGGACCCAACCTTTTGTAATATCTTGAATGGTCCAGCACTACGCGCTTGTAATTTTTTAGCAGATCCTTGAGAGAATCGCTCTGGCCTTATTCGCACCATTACATAGTCTCCTTCTTGAAATTCTTGCACTTTACGATGAGAATCGGCTGAAACTTCATAATCATCATTGCTCTTATTTAACCGCTGTCTAATATGTGTATACAAATCATGAATATGGTGTGCAAATGCATCGGCTGACTTAGAAGACCTTTGGGTAACAGACATAGGCAAGAGATTTATGGGCATTCTAGGTTTATAACCACTTACAATTTCAAATGGACTCAACCCTGTAGATCTATTAACTGACCCATTATAAGCAAGTTCAGCAGTTGGTAAAATTAGGTCCCAAGTCTTAACATGTCCATCCACTAGACAACGTAGAAGATTTCCAAGGCTGTAGTTTACCACTTCAGTTTGACCATCTGTTTGTGGGTGGTAAGCAGTAGAAAATTGCAAACGAGTTCCCATAATGTGCCACAGTGTCTTCCAAAAATAGCTAGTAAATCGAACATCACGATCAGACACTATGGTTTTAGGTAACCAATGGAGACGCACCACACCATCAAAAAAGAGACGAGCAACATGAGACGCATCTGACGTCTTCGAACATGGGAGGAAATGCATCATTTTAGAAAAACGGTTCACAACGACAAAAACGGAAGCGTGCTTTTTTATAGTCTTGGGAAGCCCAAGCACAAAGTCTATACTAATGTCCTGCCACGGAGCATGTGGCACTGGCAATGGCGTGTACAGCCCGGTATTTTACTTTCTTTGCTTTGCTAGCTGACATGTTCGACACTAACCTCAAACTTTGGCTACGTCTCGCTTGAGACTTGGCCAATAGAAACGATCTTCCACGAGGGCAATGGTCTTATCACGATCAAAATGGCCAGCTATTCCTCCTGAATGAAGCTCCCAGATGAGGAATTCATGAAGGGACATACGGGGAATACAAAGTCTGTCTCCCTTGAAAAGGAAGCCATCTTTAAGAACACATTCACCCATAATATGCTGGTCACTAGCGAGCGACGCGTAAATACCCCCAAAATCAGGACATATGGGGTATTCATCTTTCAGTTGCTCAAATCCGACTACCTCTACACTCAAGGAGTTGAGCAATGCCACTCTCCTACTAAGGGCATCCGCTGGTTTGTTTTCAACCCCGGTCTTGTGTTTCAAAACAAACGAATATTCCTGAAGAAATGCTACCCACTTGGCATGTCTTGGGTTGAGTTTCTTCTGAGAATGCAAATATCTCAAAGCCTCATGGTCAGAAAACAAAACGAATTCTTGCGGTAGGAGATAGTATCGCCAATGTCTCAGGAATTGCACTACCGCATAAAATTCTTTGTCGTAAGTGGAGTATTTTTGTTTTGCCTCATTCAGTTTCTCATTGAAATAGGCCACTGGGCGTCCTTCTTGACTCAACACTTCACCTATACCGACACCAGACGCATCACACGCTACTTCAAAGACTTTAGAAAAGTCAGGTAGACACATGACAGGAGCTTCCACCATCTTGCCCTTAATTTCTTTACAAGCCTTGACTGCGGCTTTAGACCACACGAACTCTCCCTTTTTCATGCACTCGGTAATGGAAACCATGATCGTGCTAAAGCCCCTAATGAACCGACGAAAAAAAGTTGTTAGGCCATGAAAGTTTCGCACCTCATGAATATTCCTTGGTTCTGGCCACTCAACTATGGCCCTGACTTTTTCAGGGTCTGTGCGCATCCCTTCAGATGACACTATAAATCCTAAGAACACAACTTGGCTAGACATGAATGCACATTTCTTAAGATTAGCGTACAACTTTTCCTTCCTAAGGACACTACAGACCTTCTTTAAATGTTCAAGTGTGATTCCTTAGTGGAACTATAAATAAGAATATCGTCAAAGTACACCACTAGGAATTTTTCCATGAATGGTTTCAAAGCTTGTGTCATCACCCGCATGAAAGTACTGGGTGCGTTAGTCAAGTCGAAGGGCATGACCAACCACTCATACAGCCCATCTTTCGTCTTAAATAGCTGTCTTCCACTCATCTCATAGGCGTATACTGATTTGGTGATATCCACTCTTGAGGTCTATCTTAGAGAATATAGTGGACCTGGCCATCATGTCAAGCATATTATCAAGTCTAGGTATAGGGAACCTATACTTGACAGTAATTTTGTTTATGGCACGGCTATCCACACACATGTGCCACGTGCCGTCTTTCTTTAGCGTCAACAATGCAGGCACAGCACACGGGCTCATACTCTCTTGGATGAAACCCTTTTGCAGAAGGTCATCAACTTGCTTCTTCAACTTTGCATGCTCTGCGGGGTTCATCCTGTAGCGAGGAAGGTTCGGTAGAGTAGACCCTGGGACAAGATCAATGGTATGTTGTATGTCCCTCATAGGTGGCAACTCATTCGGTAAGTCTTCAGGAAATACATCACTGTATTCCTTCAGGACCGAGGTCACCTCATGGGGCAACTCTGATGGAACCTCAGGTGTAATCTCTCTAGCCACAAGGGCATACACCATAGAATCCTCCTTAGCCTCTTTTTCAAACTCTCTTGCGCTGATTATATGTAGAGACTTAGGTTTGGATTTCCCCATTCCTCTAGGCTCACTTGCCTTCTCATCCTTCTTCTTCCCTATTGTATTCTCAGGTGGCATGGGATTAAGTTTGATCTTTCTACCGTTATACATAAAAGTACACGCATTCGAACGGCCAAAGATCGTGACATCATTATCGAATAGCCACGGTCTACCTAGGATAACATGTCCCACATCCATAGGTAAAACATCACATCACAGAGACTCTTTGTATGACCCAAACTCGATGAGGACTAGACATTGCTGGGTGACAGATAGGGATGTCTTGTCAACCCAAGAAACTTTATACGGGTCTGGACGAGGTGTGGATTTCAGTTTTAAGCAATCTAAGGTGCCAGTGGAAATCACATTCTGACAACTTCCACTGTCACTATCACCTTACAATTCTTTTCACCACACTTGGCAATAGTGTAGAAGATAGTGCTTCAACGCCAGTCAGCACTACTTCTAGACTGAGCTAGCACATGCCTAACTACTGCAAGCGTTGCTTCTCCATCCATTTCTTCTTCATCAGTAAGTCCTCCGTCAGGGTGATACTCTTTAACTTCATAATCACCCTAGTCATCTCCGCCCTCGTGGGACTCGCCTATAACTAAGGCTCTCCCACGGCTCTTCGTAGGTCACTGATTAGACATGTGGCCAAGATTGCCACACTCATAGCACCTCACTTGCCTCATGTTACTAGGATCGGCACCAAGAACCCCTTTGCCCTTGTCCTCCCTAGGCCTAGGCGGAATGGTCGCCTGTGCCCTAGGTTGACTACCAATATTAGGTCTAGTTCCCTGGGAACTAGATCTAGCATTGGAGTCTCGGGACTCAAAACGACGAACGATAGGAGCCTTCAGATATTGCTCTAACTCCTGCACGACTTGATATGCTTCATCCAAGTCCGTTAAAGGCCGAGTCATAAGCTCGCGCTGAAGATCCGCACAAAGGCCTGTCTGAAAAGCGAGAGCGTTGCTAGAGAGTCTTCTCAGATATCACATCGCATCACATATTCTTCAAATTTAGTGATGTAGTCAACAGCAGATATTGACCCTTGGCGTAAGATTGTCATTGGTGAAGGAGCTTCTGACGGTATGAGAGAGGAAGGAACTTCTCCTTCAACTTCTTTTTCATCTCATACTAATGTGTAATAGGGGCTCTACCAACTCTCTCTATCTTACGCTCGGTGTTGGTCAAGAAGAGCTTGGCTTAACCCACAAGCTTCATCTTAGCAAACTGCATTTGACGGTTTTCCGACATGCCATACCACTCAAAGTAGTGGTCCATGTCAGCAACCCAATCAAGGAATGCCTTGGGATCCAAGCGCCCATCAAAACTCGGGGGCTCAACTCTCACACTTTTTATCGCACGCTCATCTGGATCATAACGGTCTTGATGATCACATGTGGCTCGTGCCTCTCGCACCACACCACGACCGTTACCACGATTTCTATCCTCACTACCACCACGTGTGGCAGCGCGTTCTTCAATGATTCCTCCCACTTGGGAGTGCACATCATCCCCTACAGCGGATTTTTCTTTTGGGACGTCTCTAGTTGCTCGACCTTAATCATGGTAGTGGTAATTTGGTTCTCAAGGCGGGCAAACTCACGCCTCTGACCCGCTTCTAAGGCGGTTATCTTTTGTATCAATTGAGCAAGTTGCTCAGATAACTGCTCGTTATTCATGGTAGGTTGAAGTCCGAAACCTCTACCTCTTCTCGTGAGCATACAATGAAGACTTAAACCAAACTTTACCCAACTAGACTACTAGGTGTTATGACTTTCAAGATGAATGCGATGAATGCAAAACTACTATGAACTAACACAATTAAGTTGAAACAGGAAACAACTCAAATCTGAAAATTTTCCAGATTAGGAACTTTCTAAAATTGAAAACTTTCTAAATCTGGAACTTTCCTAAATTAAACCTAAAAATCAAAACCCTAATTTGATAACCCGATCTAGACAAAAACCATGCAAACCTATCTCTGATACGAAATTTGACGCGGGACAACCCTAATTATGATGCATGCTCATGAACATAATTGAACAGCGGAAATAAAAGGAATAAATGATCTAAAATTCTAGCAGTAATCATCATAATTTGACGCAGGACAACCCTAATTATGATGCATGCTCATAAACATAATTAAACAGCGGAAATAAAAGGAATAAATGATCTAAAATTCTAGCAGCAATCATCATAACTGAGAAAATCATAAAGGAAACATGCAATGAAGCGGGCCATCATTACAACCATGGAGTATGGCATTCAATTATTACTTAGGTTAGATCTGGCGAGGTATGAGACCTCCCGATCTTGCATGGTCACACCCAATCGATCAATGAAGATCACTAGTCCGAAGAACCAAGAAGTTTCTCGGATTAGGGATTTGAGAATTTGGGGGTTCAGGGTTTAGAACGGTTCTCAAGATTTTGATCAAAGAAGGATTAGCCAAAACTGGAAAATAAAAATAAGAAAATAATTACCTTGAAGAAGCTGGAGGGGCACAAGAAGAAATTAGAAGAGGAAGATAAAGGGGAGAGAAGAAGCACTATTAGAGAGAAGAGAGGAAGGAGGCATCCAAAGGGTTTGCTTTTCATTAATCAATAGTTTAAAAAAATTCGAGTTTAGGGCTTTAGCCCACTTAAATAAGCAAATAAAGACATAAAATTACTAAAATACCCCTAGAATAAGCAAATAAAGACATAAAATTACTAAAAGACCCCTAACTAAGCAAAAACGCACAAATAACATAAGTATGGGAAAGTTCAAGCGCTCGGTCTTTTTTCTCCAATCTTCCTTCACATGTGTTTTCCCTGAGTGGGGTCTTCTATATATTCAATCACATGTGAAAGGTCTTCAGCTCCTCAATAGTCGCCTATCCACAAGGACGACACTTGTGGTTGGCGCTTTCTTCGTTGGTACACCTTAAATGCGCTTGTGTCCGTATCACTAACTCTTACAACCCAAGGTTGCGCCCTATTCTAAGACAAAATCCCACTCATGGTTGGCAACCCAAACCACTCTACGACTTTTGTTATGGAAACATCTCCCATTCCTTTTGCCCCTAATTGCCCATAACTCGCAAGAAGACAATGTCTCCATAATGCACCGGTACTCTTGTCGAGGCCAACCCGTGCAAAACAGAGAAGACGTTGCCAACATCAAAAGGCATGGACCACGCTAGGCTGAATCTCGCATGAATCTAGCAAAAGAGCAATGAATGAGGAGATGGTTCACTATCTCTACGTCGGACGTATAAAGAAGGCAAATGTTTAGAATCGTCATGAATCGCTTTTGGAGGTTGACAATGGTGAGAATTCTCTTTCTACCAGCTAGACAAGCAAAAGCCCCGGTTTTAAAGGGGGCTCCATAATGCCAAACATGACAAGTGTTTGCAACACACACACAACCCCCCCCCCCCCCTTTTTCTCCGAAGCATGAAGTAGAAAGATCTAACTAAGAGGCACCTGGATTTGTCATTGGACCAAACAATACCATCGATTTCGCCAAGAGACAGGCCTACAAGGGTGTAGCCATGCCAATAGGGCGGCAAACTCCACCTCCTCGTCAGTCAAGGATTAGTAACAAGGTGAAGTCCAAACAACCGACTCATTGTAAAGTTCAAAACACTATTAATCGTGATACTTTGATCCGAAGCAAGGCTAGTGATGAGCGGAAAACGGATGGACAGAGGCAAATCACCCCTCCAAATGTCATCCCGAGACTCGATCTTCACCCCCATCACCAAGCGAGAAGGTTACACCACTAAAGAATTTGGGCTTCATACTAAAAATGCCTTTCCAAACCGACAAAGCTCTGTAGAGAGAAGATTCCTTGGTCCACCATCCATCAACTGAACAACTGTATTTGCTAGCAATAACCTCTCTCCAAAGAGCTCCCTCCTCAGTACTGAAGCGCCACAACCATTTGCCTAAAAGGGCATCATTCATAGGCTCCAAGTCGCAAATGTTAGCGCCACCTTCCTCATAAGGTTTGCACACTTCATCCCAACTCAAAAGGTGAAACCTATTCTTCTCGGCCGAGTACCCCTTCAAAAAAATCATGTATAAGCCTATCGATGTGAGCAAGAACCACCTTTTGACACTTGAACAAGGACATAAAATAGATGGGAAGTTTGGATAGAACCGCTTTAATGAGGGTACCTATCTCTCCAAACCTCCAATTTTTTCTCAAATCTTTCCACCACTTTGTCCCAAAGATGCTTAGTCGACTTCCCAACATAAAGAGGAAGCCCTAAATAAGAAGATGGAAAAGATCCCGCTTTGGACCCGAAAAGGCCGGCTAGATGACTGATTTCACCACTATCCAAGTGGATACCACGCATTTCACAGTTAGCCAAGTTCACCTTTTGGCCATATACAACCTCAAAACAATGGATAACCATGCTCAAATTATCAATCTTAGCGTCAATCGCTTTACAAAAGAGAATAGTGTCGTCAGCAAACTGAATATGGGAGATCAGAGGAAGTGACTGACTCACTTGAAAGCCTGAAAACAAACCCACCTCTTGCCCCTTAGAGAGCATCCTGCCTAGTGTTTCCGCTATAACTACAAAGAGAAATGGGGACAACGGGTCACCCTGTCTGATACCTCTCAAGCTTTTGAAGTAACCTTTGGAGGATCCATTCATCAAAACTGAGCATCTAGCCGAGCCAACACATTATTTGATCTATCGCCTCCATATCGTCGATCCCGCCATGCATTTAGTATGTCAAACAACCATTTTCTCTAAAAGCTCATGCCATTAGAGGATTGCATATCAATTTATATCAAGGGACTTTTAACACTCCTCTGCACGTGCGGGGTGGAACTCTGCACGGGAACATACTAGGCAAAGGTGGAGGGGGACTCATATCATAAACAGGTCGGGTGGAGAGACACTCACACCATAAACAAGCTGGGCTTGCCCCTCATGGGAGAATATATTAACTGAGGCATAGTTTTTGCTCTCAGGATTCGAACACTTGACCTTCCACTCTAATACCATGAAATCTGGTGCGGTAGCATGGATTTGGATTAGTTCAGGGGAGGAAGAAAGATGGGTGAGAGAAAGAGAATGGGGAAGGAGGTTGTTGATGGAGGGACGTTTCATGAATAGTTGAAAACGTCCGTTCCCCTCTTATTAGAATAAACCCTAAAAATAAAAAGGGCTTGGGGCCCAATTTACATCTCTTGGGCCCATGTATCTCTTGGGTCCACATTAAATTACAATAGTTTCTAACACTCCCCCTCAAGCTGGAGCGTATACATTGACTACGCCTAGCTTGTTACATATTTTAGAACCATGTGCACGGGAAAGCCCCATGGTAAATATGTCAACAAGTTGATCCATGGATGATACATGTTCCATAGTAATATCCTTCAGTGCAGCTTTCTCACGAATGAAGTGGCAATCCGCTTCAATGTGCTTTGTCCTCTCATGAAACACTTGGATTTGTGGTAATGTGTGTGGCTGCCTGATTATCACGGTATAAGATCATTGGTGTCCCATCAAACAATTTAAGTTCCCAAAGAAGGGATCGAATCCAAAAGAGTTCACATACAACATGCCCCATGGCACAATATTTTGATTTGCACTTGACCTTGCCACAACACTTTGCTTCTTGCTCCTCCACATTACAAGGTTCCCTCCAACAAAGGTACAATACCCTAAGGTTGATCGTCTATCTGTCATAGATCCATCCCAATCTACATCTGCATACACTTTGATTGTAAGACGTCCATTATTTTTGTAAAGAATGACTTGCCCTCCAAGCACCCTTCAAGTAGCAAAGTACTCTCAGTACAACATCCCAGTGGGTTGGTGCATGAATCAGCACATCCCAGTGGGTTGGTGCATGAATCAGCTAACCATCCCAACTGATCGTAACACTCCAACCGTCCAAGAAACTCCAATCAACAAGATCGTAAGCTTTCTCAATATCCAATTTTGCAAACTACCCCTTTCTTCTTTTCCTTGTATCTAGAATCAGTGCATTCATTAGCAATGGGGGCATTATCCATAGTTTGCATACCTTTGACGAATGCCCCTTGATGCATAAAAACGACGCTACCAACTACCCGCCGAAATCTAGTGGCCAGAAATTTAGCAAGAATCCTATAGGGACCACCTATAAGACTGATCGGCCAGAAGTCAGTCAACCTATCCGCTCTAGAAACCTTAGGGATGATTACAATGAAGGAAGCACCTATACTAATGCAGGGGCATTTTCACACCGGTCTCGAGTGAGGTAGCCTGTGGGATGTGGGGACACGCTCAAGGTGGGCGGCCCATGTGAGGCGGGCCCGTGTAAAGTGGGGCCCACAAGGAGGGTTCAGCCAACGTCCTAACCAATGCGATGTGAGGCATGAGCTATGAGATAAAGGGATTAATTCGTCATGCTCTATCAGTTCAAGCTTTTAGAGCAAGTCGTTAATTCTCCCGCATCAAATTGGTATCAGAGCGGGAGGTCTAATGTTCAAGACTCCTCACCAAGGGTGATTAATGCAGAGGCATTTTCACACCGGTCTCGACTGGAGTAGCCTGTGAGATGCAAGGACACACTTGAAGTGGGCAGCTCGTGAGAGGCAGTCCCATGTGAAGTGGGGCCCACGAGGAGGGTTCGGCCGACGTCCTAACCCATGCGATATGGGGCCTGGGCTATGAGATAAAGGGATTAATTCGCCATGCTCTATCAGTTCGAGCTTTTAGAGCAAGTGGTTAATTGTCCTGCATCACATACCCAACGAAAGTCAACCTTTAGAAAAGAACTAACTCATAAAGCTCATCAAATCTTTCTTGATTGTATTCAGAATATTTGCAAGAAGGTGATTGGGAATCCATCAGGGCCCAGGGCTTTATCCCTTCCCAAAGAGAAAACTGCTTCTTTAACTTCCTCCTCCAAAAATAGGCGCTCGAGCGAAGACGAGTCATCTACCGAGAGGCGATAGAAATGAAGATTGTCTAAGGTAGGACGTTTCCAATCTTCACTTTTAAGGAGGGATTGATAAAACTTAACCACTTCCTTTGCACACACCCTCTCCTTATCATCTATCCTCAAATTATCCACTACAATGGAGGTACTCTTGTTGTTCTTTGCATATGCACTCACGATTTTGTGGAAAAAAACAGTGTTTTTGTCCCCCTCTTTGAGCCAAGTAGCTCAG
Organism: Magnolia changhungtana; assembly: GCA_030180095.1. Lineage (NCBI taxonomy): Eukaryota > Viridiplantae > Streptophyta > Magnoliopsida > Magnoliales > Magnoliaceae > Magnolia > Magnolia changhungtana. The sequence continues at coordinate 9,418,388 of JASAUF010000444.1, forward strand.
AACCATTACATCCACTTAACATCCTCTTCTTTCAACCTACTAACATATTCGAAAGCTAACTTGGAACATAAGGATTTTTCTTCCTTAGGTAGAGGTTTTCCTTCTTCCTTCAAATCAAGAGCTTGAATCATACAAAGCATAGAGTCTGTTTCTGCTTGGCGATCTCCCAACACTTTTTTTTCCCACTCTCGAAACTTTCTTTTTAGAAGCTTTAATTTTGGCAAAGGACAAAACCAAAATAACCTTGAACTTCAAAGGATTCCCACCATGAGCTCACTAAAGAGTGGAAGCCTTCCACCTCCAACAAAGAGAGTTTGAATTTGAAAGGTTTGGGGCCTCAATTGTCTTCCTCCACATGAAGCAAGATGGGACAACACCCTAGGTTGACCCTATAGGAGCTTCTCATATGGTCAAGCAAGATGGGACAACATCATAGGTCCACCTCCAGCCAATAGAGTTCGAATGTGAAAGGTTTGGGGGCTCAATAATCTTCCTCTACATCAAGCAAGATGGGACGACATCATAGGTCGACCCTATGAATGCACGTGTGGAGGAGAATATTCACGTAGATCAACCCTATGAAGTATGAATGCATGTGTGGAGGAGAATATTCATGTAGATCGACCCTATAGGAGCTTCTGATAAGGTCAAGCAGAGTGGGGCTGACCATGATGTTGTTCAGACATCCAATCTGTCCATCAGATGCACCACCCCTTTTTAAGTCCAGAGCCCAAAAATCAGCCATATCCAGAACTCAAGTTCACCAAAACATTTGAAATGTCGCAAAATCATGCCTATAACCTCCAGAATCACTTGGTGGGCCCCACCTGAGGGAATGCCATGAAACAGCCCCTCATCCAGGGGAATGCAACTTAGGGATGGGTTGGATGTCTGAAACACATCATGGTGGGCCCTACACGCACACCTATGGTGTCGTCCATTATCAAGTATCAACTGTTTTTTGTGGTGTGGCCCACCTAAGTCATGGATCAAGCTCGTTTTTGGGCTCTTGGACTAAAAGGGCTTGGTGCAACTGATGGACGATTGGATGCCAAAACAATATCATGATCGGCCTCACTCTACTCAACCCTTTGAAAATATAGACGGAGAATATTTGCATAGGGTTGACCATACTTGATTCTATAGGGTTGATTTAGGAGTGTTTATGATGAGGTGTTTGCACCAAATAGGGATAGTTTGAGTTTCACTTGGAACCTATGTACTTCGCCTATAAATAAGTTAATAGATCTTGCATAAACTATATTCTATGCTTACATGAAATAAGGAAATTTCTTCCAATTTCCTCTGATGGCATTTTTCTTCTAGAGGTGTGATGCCCTAGAAACTGTTGGTGCAACTTCAGCGGCTTTGCATGGAGCAACTCCACATATTTATCTTTCCATTTATAATCTTCATGCTTCAATCTGGTAAATAGAATTTAGCATGAACAATTTGATTCTATTTGCATTAGTCAGTATCCTCCAATCACTATGAGGTTTTCTTACCAGCCCATGAAAAGCAAAATGAACCTAATGGACTGTCCAGATCAATGATTTGACCATCCATGTGTCATTTGCATCCAGGGCACACTAAGAGTATCAATGTGCTCTGGGCGCACATTAGCTTTGCCCATGACAAAATCTAGCAAGGAGAATCGAAAAATATATTCAACAAATAAATGAGTCCAGGGTGGGTACAAGGTATAGATTTACCAACAGCATGTAGTGGGAATATTTCCCTAACCTTCGGTTTTAGTAAGGGTATTGAACTAGTTCTTTTATGATTATTATTATTATTATTATTATTACGGACTTTTGTATTTTTCCGGCCAGTGCCAGTAAAATCCATTCTCATTTCCCATGTTGTTCTAGGCAGAGGAATAAGTAAAGGCTGCATTTCGATGCACAATTAACTTCAATTGTAATAAATAAGTAGAATCAAAGTAGAACTTTGGTTAGACATGCTTCAGTCTGATTGAATTATCAGTCTCAAAATTGTAATTTCATTCATTTTAAGTTGGACTAGAAACACAAATGGATGCAACTAACCCACTGTAATAATAACATTATAAATTAAACTAAAAAAAATATTGCGATCAAAGTCAATTCTGCATCCAAACGCACCCTAAACAAGCATAAAATTAAATATAAAAATAAAAAATCAAAAATCAAAAAGATGCTGCAAAAATAGAGAGTGAAGTACGGAAACTTACCACTTGTACCACAAGTAGAACCCATTGACGGGCGAGGATTCAGGGGCATCCTCGGTGGTGATGGAGCTGTCCGGGCGCCGGAGTAACACGTACGGCGTAAGCTCGCAGCCAACGATGGGAATGTCGGACGGGAGGTGGACCCGCAGCACGCTCAGCATGCTTCCCGGCCCGACTGTTCCGCACGATGCCCTAACCCTACCAGCAAAACAGCCAGCTCCGATCCAGACCTGCAGCCGACACCCAGACGGATGCGGAAGCCAGGCGGATCTGCCATCACCGGACCTTGAGATCCGCCAGCGTTGATAGAGAGATCCTAACCGAGGAAATCATTCGCCTCGACAGCTTATGGAAGCGGAGAGGGAAAATAAAACCTTGGAATGAAAGAGATTTTCTCTGTCTGTCTCTCTGTCTCTATGTATATCTTTCTCTCTGTATATGTGTGTATGAGAAGCTGACGAAGAAATGTTTGGATTCGAATATACACATCAGATCGGTGTATGCACAGGTTTTGTTGAATTGAAGACGACAAAATGCATTGATTTGATGCCGAAGAAGTGATTGGTAGGGTTTTACATCGTACTGACTGTGTATTTTCTTCTCGGCCATTTTAAGCCGTTGATACTTTTACGGAAAAAAAACTCAACCGTCTGTCCAGTTTAGTGTTTGAATTTTTCGTGAAGTGTTTATCACTTGTAATCCGGAGGAGCGGATTTCCTGGTGTTGTGTGTTGACGTCACCAAGTCCTGTGGATCCATCATCAATTATGTCATGTATCCATACCGTCCATCTATTTTGCAGTATTATTTTATGGCATGAACCAAAAATTGAGGCCGATCCAAAGTTCAACTCGACCACACCATTGAAAACATAGTGGATTGAATGCCTACCTTTGAAAACTTCTAGGGGGCCACAGAAGTTTTGGATCAATCTGATATTTGAGTTTCCATTCATCCAGGTGTGTGTCATCTTATAAACAGGTTGGATGTAAAATAAACATCATGGTGGGCCTGGGAAGGTTTCAACGGTGGGCATCATTTTCTCTACTGCTTTTTGTGGTGTGGTCCACTTTAAGTTTGGATCTGCCTTATTTTTGGGTAAATACCCTGAAATGATCTACCAAAAATGGATTGACAGTGCGGATAGAACACATACATCCTAGTGGGGCCCACAGCGCTTGGTGACGTCAACAAACCACCATCGAATCTGCTTACATAATCCGGTATTCATACTGGATACTGGATAGAGATTGGAGTATTAAATTTTTATAAAATCTTTCTAATGACTTATAAATGCCTTATTTAAAATAAACTATTGTGTCAGTCCAGCCCATCCTCATGCTAAGCCAATATATTAGGTGGGCCACAAAGTAGGGCCCACTGATTTTTCAAACAAATTGTCCACCCAATAAATGTTAGGATTACTGGCCCAGTTAGTTTTCATGGATGTGCCTTGAGGCCCCACCAATTGGATGGTTTTATCCAATAACGTCCATGTGACCTGCGCAATGATGTTTAAACGATTATGGACTGTTGAACAAATGTCCATTGATCAAAGGTTAGGATCATTCGGTCGGTCTCATTTTTGTGTACGTGCCTCATCGGCAGCAGGCCCACCACTTGGGCAGTCTGGATCGATGCACACGCATCTGATGTGTACCGTGGTGTGTATGAGCATTGGGTTCCAACGCTAAACGGACGGAAATCAGGAATAATGAGTTTAGAAATTTACGACTGTGGACCCCACCTTTTATACAGTGGTTTTTATGAAGGAATACAAACTTAATATACAAACTTAGACCTCACGGTACGGCCAGTCAATTTTCGGACAAAAATACCCCTCTTATAACCCGTTGCTTTCACTGTTTCACTTTCACCCTCTTTCCTTTCCTCACTCCATTTCTGTGGGCCCCTTCCTTATCAGCATTATACTGCATTCTCTCCATACATCAGCATTTTGTCATCTTCTCAAAATAGCCGGTCTAGTGAAGAAAGCATGCACCACGGGTATTATATTTTAATATATTGCCTATTGAATGAAGCTTGTATATGAGCTTTTGGTTCATCTATGTATACATCATCCGATGAACATAATGGATCATAATGGATTACAAATAAAATATCATTGTGGGACGTAACAAGCGAAATCGGATTGCGTACTGAGTAAACTCAGTTGAACTCAGTACGCTCCTATCAAACTAAGTAAACTCAGTTGGGCCCACCTTGAATGTATGCAGTATATCCACGTCGTCCATCCGTTTACTACGGAAAACAATGGGGATAATGATTTCCACCGTTGAAACCATAATAGGCCCAACAGTGATGTTTGTTCTTATCAAATTTATTCATGAGATCATACAGACATAGATTAATAGAAAACACAATTATAAGCTTGATCGAAAACTTATGTGACACTTAAGAAATTTTCAATAGTAGAAGTTCAATTCAAAATCTTCATATGGTGTGGTCCATTTAAACATGGGATATTTTTGAGCTCAAGCCATGAAATTATATGTTAAGTTTGGCCCGCTCAATTTCATGTTTGCCCCACTGATTTTCTAGTTTCCACCGCTTAATTTAATGTTTACCCCGCTCAATTTCATGTTTGCCCCGCAGAAATTCAAGTGTGCCCTGTTGAATTTCATGTTTACCTCACAAAAATTCAAGTTTGCCCCTCTCAATTTCATGTTTGCCCTGCTAAATTTCATGTTTGCCCCGCTCAATTTTCAGTTTTCTCCGCTAAATTTCTTGTTTGTCCCGCTGATTTTCTAGTTTCTCCCGCTCAATTTTCAATTTCTCCCGCTCATTTTTCAGTTTGTCCCGCTCAATTTCATGTTTGCCCCGCTGAAATTCAAGTTTGCCCCGCTCAATTTCATGTTTGCCCCGTTGAATTTTTAGTTTGCCCTGCTGAATATCCAGTTTGCCCCGCTCAATTTTTAGTTTGCCCTGCTCAATTTTCAGTTTGCCCCGCTCAAATTCTAGTTTGCCCTGATCAATTTCCAGTTTGCCTCACTAAATTTCACGTTTGCCCCGCTCAAATTCTAGTTTGCCCCGGTCAATTTCCAGTTTGCCTCACTGAATTTCACATTTGTCCCGCTCAATTTTCACTTTGCCCTGCTCAATTTCATGTTTGCACCGCTGAATTTTATGTTTGCCCTGTTGAAATTCTAATTTACCCAGTTGAATCTCCAGTTTGTACTGCTTAATTTCATGTTTACACCACTCAATTTCATGTTTGGCCCGCTCAATTTCATATTTCCCTCGCTAAATTTCATGTTTGGAATTTAAGATGCAATTAATTGGGTCCTTCTAACCTTGGATCAATCCTACTTTTTATCTACCCTTCCTAGACCTAGCATTTGTTTTATTTTAACCTAATCAAGTCCCGAAATGATGCCATAGCTACAGTTGCAGTTGCAAGTGATAGATGGCATAAGAGTAGCAGCTATCTTCAACTCTAAAATAGCTATTTCAACCATATAATCAGCAATCAATCATTTTCTAGTTTGCCCATTTGCTTGGTACAGAGTAAAGAGAATTGACTGAAAGCAATCTAACAATACTTTAGCTCGGATAAGATATGACTCAGCTCTTTGCCAAATATTTTCCCAAACTTTATTATCCATTTGGACTTGGATTTCTAAATTTATATGATCTTTAGTACTATGCTGAATTTGATGCAGAGTGATGTACCATGATTGGTTCCAACTCGACCTGAAGGAAGGTCTCATTGTCCTCACAGTGATGTACCATGATTAGATTTCTAGTTTGCCCCGCTAAATTTCATGTTTGCCTTGCTCAATTTAATGTTTGCCCAGCTCAAATTCAAGTTTACCCCACTGAATACCTAGTTTGCCCCGCTCAATTTCATGTTTGCCCCGCTCAATTCCATGTTTGCCTCGCTGAATTTCATGTTTGCCTCACTCAATTCCATGTTTGTCCCGCTCGATTTCATGTTTACCCTGCTCAATTCCATGTTTGCCCTGTTGAATTTCATGTTTGTCCCGTTGAATTTCATACTTGCCCTCACTCAACTTTCAGTTTGCCTCGCTCAATTCCATGTTTGCCCCTCTCAATTCCATGTTTGCCCCGCTGAATTTCATGCTTGCCTCGCTTAATTCCATGTTTACCCCGCTCAATTTCATGTTTGCCCCGCTAAATTTCACTCAACTTTCAGTTTGCCCCGCTCAATTTCATGCTTGCTCCGCTCAATTCCATGTTTGTCCCGCTCAATTCTATGTTTGCCCGACTGAATTTCATGTTTGTCCCGCTGAATTTAATACTTGCCCTACTCAACTTTCAGTTTCTCCAGCTCAATTTCATGCTTGCCCCGCTCAATTTCATGTTTGCCCCGCTTAAGACCGTGACAACCTGAGTGAACCTAACCCTATCTCAAGTTGGGCTAGTTGATCCAAACCCAAGTTGTAGTGAGGGGTAGGTTAGGTTCAGTTGAGGGTAACCTGAGCCCAACATGACCTCTAGAGGACCCAACATATCAGTTGTGAAACCTGAATAGAAAAAAATACAATGATTAGTAAATCAGTTGTTTTTGTCATTCCTTTGAATTTCAGATATTCTAATTGTGCAACTATACAATTCCTTGTTTGTGATTTATTCGTCAATACATCAACGAATAATATCTTCAATAGGATGTATCAGCGATACAAGTAGGCACTAATTTTGAGTAGGGAGGTGGACTCAAATTTACAAATGTAATGTGAGACTTGACCATGGATAGACTTTCAACTAGTATCAAGTTTAGCTTTGGCGTTGTAGAAAGTCACATGATCCACTACTTCTCACCTCTTGTGATGAGTGCAATCATACAATTGATGAACTGATCTTCTATTGAGCTGTATACTTCGTATATTCTGCAAATGTTTAATGTGGTTAACTACTCAATCTATGCAACGTTCTTCAATTTTCTTTTCTGGTTGCTAGTCTCTCTTGTAGGAAAACTTTGTTCCTCAAGAATACCTACAGACATTGAGATAGTCCACGCTAAATTGATGCTCAATTTCTTCTTACGATCAAGTTTGTGAAGTGTTCATGAAAGAGCTTGGAAATATGTCACATGAATTATGTTCTTTTTCTTTCATTGTTTGTTAAATTCTTTTCTCATATCATCTTGGGTACATGAGATTTTCATAGTTAATATTTTTTTCTCACCAAAATACACAACCAAAACTTCCCTATTCTTATCTTTAATTTTTTCTTTCTTTTTTCTTGTGAAGAGTAGTTTTATAGATTGATTAAATGCTCAAATGGTGCAAAACTTGCCAACTGAATGAAGCAATCTTTTTATGAAACAGAATTTTGTTGAGTTTGATCTTGTTATACTAGTAAGTGCTTCCTTCGCAAAGGTTCATGTTGCTCACATGCATGATGGCAAAAAAATTGTTGTAAAGGTAATTTTTTGGTGTTCTTCTATTTGCATAGGCAATTAAAGCTTCAAATTCTAGATTGAAAATCTCTATGGCATAAATTTGAAACTTTTCATATTAAAGGTTACATTCTCCATGGTGTCCTAATGCTTACTTTCGTTTTTTTTTTTTTGTATTTTGTTTTATTTTATTTATTTATTTATTTATTTATTTTTGCATCAGGTATGAAGAAGAAAGTTGATAAAGTAATAGTACTTGTGGGGAAAAGAAAGGAGAAAATGACTATAAACCTATGGCTATGGATTATAACCGTAGCCATAGGTTGTCGATAATATCAACCATAATTCGATAATATCGAAGATGAATACCCAATTGTCTAGTAACGAAACTCGAAAAATGGATGAATTTTTGATATTGTCGAGAATAGTTCGTTAGTTTCGAGCATAAGTCATCGATAATATTGAACAATAATTGATAGTATTGATCACTAATATCGAGTAATGACCGTGGACCTATAGCTATGGATTATAACTATAAGCATAGGTACTGTAGCCTATCTGGTAGCCAACCCCAACTAAAGTTGGGCGCATCTGACTCGATCCGGTGGATCCGACCCGATCCGATCCATTCCGATTCGAACCGACAGCCTAGATCGGTGCGAATCGAGTAGGGGCCCTTCAGATCCAACGGTTTTCGGATCAAGATTGGGTCGTGGTTAATCCGGATCGACCCGATCCGAATGGAACCAGACCGATTCGATCCGGCTTGATCCAGAGTGGTTCATATCAATATCTGTACCTTTTTCTATAGTATGGTCCACTTGAGCTTTGGATATTCATCAATTTTGGATTCAACCACTAAAATGATATGGAAAAACGAATAGACGGCGTGGATAAACCACATGCATTCAAGGTGGGTCCCAACAGAGTTTACTCACTACCTTAAGAGGATTTGCCCGTGTAGTACCGCATAAAGCTAGCAGTAGCTAGCTGTAGGTACGTGTCGTGCGAAGACGAGCACTGATGCTCCTCGAGCTCCGAGTTGTACGAACAGTGAGATCAAAGTTATATGGCCCCACAGTGATGTATTTATCATATCTACACCGTTCATATATTTTAAGATATTATAATAGAGCATTATCCAAAAAATGAATCATATCCAAAGATCACCTGGACCACACCGCAAATAACAGCTGAGAATGATTTTCACCGTTAAACAATTTGTAGGGCCCATCATAACGTTTATTTTCCATCCAATCTGTTCATAAGGTAACAGAGGCCTGTATTAAGAGGAAAAACAAATTTCAAATTAATCCAAAAAGGGTTTCAATGGTAGACGTTCAATCACCACAAATTTTTTAAGTGTGGTCCACTTGATAGTTAGATCTGTCTTATTTTTCATCTCAAGTCTTAAAACGAGCTCATCAAATGGATGAACGGTTTGGATATAACACATACCCCATGATGAGACCCACAGAACTTGCTAACGTTATACCATGCATGGGAGTCCCGTGCACGACACGTAACAACGGCTAGCATGCTGTCCACATCATTTCTGCAAGGAGTTGTTTGACCTGCTGCCGGTGCACGGGATCCATGTACATGCACTTAGCCATTGGACAGTAGAAAAACATGTCTGAATCCAAACCATTCAAATAGTGTGGCCCACTTGTGGATGGTGCATTTATCCACAACTGGATTGATAAATAAATTCTGCCTTTGATTAATTGGTGTACCATTGACTATTTCTTATGTTAGCTGTCTGTCAGTTGCCTACCAATTAAAAACTTCATATTGTAATATCAGTGTGATTTTTTGGGTCATTACACATCGTATACAATGATAAACTATTTGGACGATTTAGATTGAGTTGCATGTAGGCTGATATGTACAGTAGATTTGTGCATGTGTACAAATCATCAAAGTCCGCGGAGTGACAACTTATTCAAGCCTTCTCTACATCCGAACCTAGAGCTACCAATGTCGTAAGTAAAATTACAGTCGTACTCCTCGAGCTTCGAGTTGTACGAACGACTTAATTGAGATCCACATTATGTGGGCCCCACAATTATGTATTTATTATATCCATACCGTTTATCAATTTTCCGTGATCGTTTTAAAGCATTTGGAAAAAAAATGAATCATATCTCAAGCTCAAATGGACCACACTAAAAATAGCAGCAAGGATAATGATTTTCACCATTAAAAAAATTGATTCGTACCCAATCCAATCCAACTCGGTTTCCTTGACCGAGTTAGACTCGGTTCGGGTCAGGCCAATCATGCAACAGATCGATTCAGGTTAGATGTCCCGAACTCGATGCCGGATCGGATCGGGTTTGGATCCGACTACGTAGATTTCGGATCGAATTGGGTTGGGCCAAATCCGGTCCGACTCGGTCCGATGCCCAACTCTAACCCCGATGGTGGGACAAGACGTTAAATCGGGGTTGGCTACTAGATTGGCTACAGTACCTATCGCTACGGTTATAATCCGTAGCCATAGAGGGCCGTCAACTCTTCACAGACTGGCTTACTTAAAAAAGCAGGGGTATTTTCGTCCTCAATTTCGATGTTAGTAACAACAGGTCTAATTTTGTATGTTAAGTTTGTTTTGTTTCATAAAAACCACTGGATAAAAGGTGGGGTCCACAATCGAAAAATTCTCATTACGACTTACTCCACCTGTAAATTGGTCACGAATACGATTTACGTTTTGAAATGGACTCCATGAAAGCCATGTTATTACCGTTTTAAATATGTGGGCCCTATAACGATGTATGTGACCAATTCATACCATCCATCCTTTTTTAACGTGACATTTTAAAGCATGAGCTCGAAAATAAGGTAAATACAGAGCTCAATTGAACCACACCTTAGGGAATAATGATCATAAAGACATCAACAGTTGAAAGCTGCTTTCTCCTTAGGGCCCACATTGATGTTTATTTGTCATCCAACCTGTTCAGAAGGTCGCACAGTCATGAATAAAGGGAAACACAAATTTCAGCTTGATCCAAAACTTCTGAGTCCTCAGGAAGCTTTCAATGGTAGGAGTTCAATTCACAGTGTTTCATGTGGTGTGGTCCACTTGAGCTTTGGATCTGACTCATTTTTTAGCTCATAACTTGAAATAAGCTGGATAAAGGGATGGACGGTGTGGATAAGACACACATCATGGTGGGTCCCACGATTTAATGTCTCTCCCAGAGTGGCCCGAGGAATGCTATAAATGAAGTTATTTGTCAACGTCACCTTAGAAATTCAACCGAAAATACAAAGGTAAATAATTATTACCATTTATCTTGAATTACTGCTGTAATTAGAAAATCAAACATCCCCCAAATAAGAGCTTACTTTAGAAATTTTGATGTCCATGGCATTAACTTTAGGTGAGCGGCACCAAATGGAACGGTTGTGATGAAAATTGTTGCTTTGGTACACTTGGTTTTTATTAATTTTGGGTCAATGTAATATTTCAGTACTTAGCAGTGTGTGATGAATATATACGCATTGGGAAATTATTGGGTACTACTTGTGTGACCTACAAATAGTTAAAACTAAATCATCGGAATTTATGGAGAAGAGATTTCAAAATTTTTAACGGAATATTTATATTAGAATTTGAAAATTATACGGAGAGAGATAATATTGATGGCGAGGAAGCTTCCCAAATGCAGTGCTCCCTTTATAATTGCCTAAAAAGTAAACTGCCGTGTAATTAAATTGTTGTAATATAAAGCATGAAGTTTTGTTAAATTTATATTTTCAACCATAATTTATGTTGCTTTTATTGGTTGTAAAAAATACATGGCTAATTACACTGTCCAACCAAACCTTTTAATTCTTTAGGTTCTTATTTGAAAATTTTTAAGAGCATATGATATTATTGTAACATGCTCTAACTTTCTATATTTAGCAAAACATTACTCTAAGGAGACAGAAAAGTCAAATTTATCTTAATTAGTAGATTTTTGAACGGGAAGTCAACTTATGTTTTCGGCAAAGAAGAAATTTATGATATATTTATTTTTACCGTATGCCTAATATCAGATTACACTATTAACGATCAAAGTGTACTTTACATACACATCATGGTGACCCCGTAGATATTGGGAGCAACGTCTTTCCAGCAACCACGTGAAGAAATTTAGATTTTATACATGGTGGCATCTAAAGCAGATTTCATGAAGGTGTTGACGTCACCAATTTCTATGGGCCCCACCATGATGTATGTACATCAATTTGGTAAGATCGTTTTAAAGCATGACCCAAAAAATGAGTCAGATCCAAACTCAAGTGGACCACACCATAGAAAACGTGAAAATGAAACTCCCATCATTGAAAACTTCTTGAAGGCCATATAAGTATTAGGCCAAGTTGATATATATATATATATATATATATATATATATATATATATATATATATATATAGTTCATACAGGAACGCGTGATCTTATGATATATTTGAATGACAAAAGATATCACGGTGGGCCTAAAAAGTTTATAATAGCGTGCATCATTCTTCCATTACTTTTTATGATGTGGTCTACTTGAGCATTTGTTCTTCTTATTTTTTGGATCATATCCTAAATTATATTACCAAATGGATGGACAGTGTGGATATAACACATACATCATGGTAAGGCCCATAGAAAATGTGTTGCGTGGTGCACACCAAGCATTCTGCTTCACAGGCGCCTGTAAGTGATTTAAAAAAAAATATGGGAGGCACGCGTAAGCCAACAGGTAATCTGTCTATAAAATCCACTCGGACCATTGGTAGTGTAATCCCACGTTAGGTCCAAGGCAAAAAAATCAAATTAATCTATAATTCAGGTGGGCCACACCAAAAGAAATAGTTGGAAAAAATGTCCAATGATGATTTTTTACAAGGCCCCCTTGAAGATGATGAGAAATCCACTCCAACCATTAGATTCCACAATAATATTTAGGTGTATGGCCCAAGCATCAAGAGAATCCATGATTCAAGTGGGTCATAAAGGGGGAAATAGTTTGAAAGGTGGGCATCCTGTGTACACTGTTTTCAATTGTATGGTCCATTATATATATATATATATATATATATATATATGGTCGGATTGGATTTTTGAAAATACAAGAAGTTAGGGCCAATATACCTTCTGTTTTTGCGGAACTTTAGGGGTAATACAGGATTCCTGTTCTTAGAAATTCCCTTTCATCCACGGACTACGGGTAGTTTTCAGATTTCATCCACCATTCAAGGAACGTTTGGTAAATATGAAGCGTCCAAACTTTTCACCACCATTCGAGAAACGTTCGGTAAATATGATGTTACACGAATAATATCTGCTCCAAGATTTTTAGTATTAAAAGCCTTTAAATTTTCAATTTTCTATAATTTTAAATAGTTCATTAATGTTATTTATGTATGTTTGATTTTCTTGGATATTTCCACCTTGAAACTTAGTCTAGGAAAAGTTGATTTAAATCATCTAAGTCCATGTATGTCATATATCCACTATATCTATCTATTTTACTTGAGCACTACACCAAAATCGTCGTTTAGGAACGGTTTTAAACCGTCCCTAAATGCTTCAGGAACGGTTTAATACCGTTCCTAAATGAGGCGTCGCCAAAAATCAGGAACGGTTCAGAACCGTTTTGGGTACCGTTTTAGGAACGGTTTTAAACCGTTCTGGTGCCAACGGTCACATTTTGGGCACAAATTCAGAAACGGTTTTGAATGCTTATTAATGTTGCCAACGGTCAGATTTTATGACGAAATTTTAATAACAATTTTAAACCCCTTTGTTCATTGCATGAGAGAGAGAGTGGGGTCTGTAATCTACTTGTATTATATGCCAAATAATTACACAAATAAAAGAAACGGACAATAGAATGATTCACACATAATAATCTTTAACCACAGACTGGTAGCAACTAATGTCTCTGCAGCTAACCAATCAATATAAAATCCATCAACCATATCCATCCAACCGTCCACCGATCTACTTCAACATCTTGTCCCTCTATCAATATACCCCACCCAAGATAAGTACAAAATACAACATACAAGATCTCCCATTTCCAATTTTTTAAATTCCATTTATGTCCTCTGCTCTTGGAATCTTCTCAATACCCCTTCAAGGGAAACATCAAACGATCCTTCATACCGGCCAACCCCTCTTTGGGGCGGTGTACACAAACTTTGGTACCCCTTCAAGGCGACAAAGGCTCGTCTTCTTCCTCCCCTCAAGAACCTGCTCGTTCAGGTAAGTTGAATGCAAAGTGTGGTTGTCCAAAGATGTTCAACAAAAGAGCCTCTCCGACCGCACCAACCCAACAAAAAAAAAAAAAAAAAAAAACCAACATCGATTTCCAAACAGTTCAAAAAATCAATGAGATTAATTTTCTTACAATTCAATACCTGTACTCGTTAGGTATGTTCTTGATCATGACAGTCATTCTGGTGTCTTTGCTGATGGTTTCTTCATTGAAGAGGAAGTTGTTTTATGTGATGTCTACATAAAGGAAAATAACCTAGGGTCAGCCTTGATGGGAATAAGGCCCAACATGAAATTACCATTGAGAACAGACCGTGAGTTAAAAAACTAAGTACAAAATGAGCAAATGGTAATAGCAGATCTAGAAAATCAAATACAGAGCAGAATTTTTATTTTTATTTTTTAAAAGAACTTAACTATTATGCCAAGGTTGAATGGCTAGAACCTTTGAGCACCACACACAAAGAACATCATTGGACCCTCTCCTAGCAAGAGTAATGGAATGTTTAATCTAGAAGCTAGAATTCGATCTAGACACTTCCATATTTTTATTTTTTTTGGAGCGTGGAGGGACAGGTTTGGAGTAGTAGCAAAACTCTTCCATAACACCTATTTCTACCCATTAAAAATAAAAGAAACAAGTGGTGAAGAAATTCTTGTCTGCAAGGGATGTGCTAGTCATGCCTAAGCCCAGATCAAGGAGTAGGGTTCATGTCGAAGGGGCAGCCTCCTAGCATGTGCCAAACTTCATGTTTCAGATATGATTGGCAGAACAGGAATATCATAAAACCAACCCCAAGTAGTTGAGCCCAAGCCTATCATGAAGATGATGAGAGGTGGTGGCTTCTCCAACCATATAAACATAAAAGGATATATAGAAAAAACTTCAACGACTACATATTACATAAAAAAAAAAAAAAAAAATACCTAACTATATCAACTAACCTGTAAAAAACTAACTATATTAGCTGGGGCTCCCTTGCTGATTGTATTACATAAGTACTGATGGCTTTGTTTCTATTTCATTCTCTGTTTCTATTTTCAGTAGGTGAGCTTTAATTACAAAGGGATAGCTAATAATATATAAATCTTAGTCTCTCATAAAAGAAAAATAGCTGCCACATTACAGTCACATCATGGGACCAGAAATTAAAGACTGAATGACTGTTGAAAATGGGAGCTAGAAACGTCAATTGGTGGATGCTCAAATCAAAGCACAAATATAGATAAACAACATGATATTGATATTATCGTGTGGGTATCAGAAGGATCTGCAGCAGTGGTGGAATCACCAAATTCTACTCTCACTATAGTTCCCTGTTCACAATGAAATTATATGATAAAAAACCATAATAACAGACACCAAAATCAAAACCCATCAAGCAATCTGATGTTTCGGGCCAAACGATCAATAGATAAACAACATGATATCGAACTCTTGAATTGACAAACCTAACAGCATATAATCATTCATGATATTGAACTCTTATGCAAGAAGCAAGTGTCTCCTATACGAGATACCTGAAAATAGGCAACAACAATGCAGCGTTAATAGCCAACTGGTAGAGTCTACTTTCAATAAAGTGTTTTATCCGTGATATAATTCTTTACCATGCAATGATGATCGAAGCCATCAACACATTTGTCACAAACCTGCATTACATCTATCATGTCCAGTCTATAGAAACAACTAATCAAGTAAGCTATACAATCAAAACATATATACAGTCCCCTAGGAATGAAACCACTTAAATAATTACCCTGCAAGTATCTGCAAAACAAGATGTGTTAGTTCATGTTCCTAGAGCAAGGAAAAAAGAAACAGATCCTCATGCACACGCACATAAGCACATGACACAAGTTGTGTACATGCCACACATGTGCATACATACGAGATCCAATCCGTTCAGAGTACCACTATGTTGATGCCCTGCCTCAAGAATCAGGTTGATCCACTGTTAGACGGGTCATGGTTTAAGAAACAATTGTTTTGCTGAGAAAAACTAGGGAAGGTTCTGGAACTGTAATGCATTCACTTGTTTCTGAAGTCGTGTCCTACATATAACAGGGACAAGTTTCTTCTTCTTCTTTTTCTCCTTTTTTATATTTATTTATTTATTTATTTAATTTTTTTTAAGCAAACAATGGAATTTCATTAAAATGCCCAATGGGTCAAGTACAACGCTAGCAAGAGATAGCCAAAAGCAATGGACCACTTTTGTTTTTGGGTGACAACATCTACATGGTTGGACCCACCAAATGGATGGATGGGTTTGACCATAAGCTACCATCCACGTAGTAGACAAATTCCAACCTGTCAAGTGCGTGCGAGTTTGCGACAATCAACATCCACCTTACAAAGAACACTCCAAAATATAAAAATACCTAAGGCATTATGCTAAATATAGAAACATCTGTTAATTGATAATTGAAGAAAAAAAAAAGCAAAAAAAAAAAAAAAAAAAGAGTATCATTGTTGTTGTTTAAGTAATCAAGAGAATGCAGCCCAGAGAAACCAAAAAAGAACTAGTCTTGCTTACCAATCGTGCAACCACCGGCATAAAGGAAGAGAACAACCTAGATTGCAACATACATAGCAGAGTGTGAAGATTTCAAATATGATTTGGTTGAAGCACGAGGTATTGGCAAAGCAAAGAAGAAATTGGTCCTTGTAGCGAAAATCAACATTATTATTCAATTACATACGGATGAAAGATTACACAAAATTGCATACATCCAAGCGGTGACAGTCGACATTCAACCATCCTAGCATTTCTCAATGAAAACACCTACAAAGGTATTTCTTACATAAAAAATCAATCAATTACTCAAAAAATGAAAAAGAAATAAAGAACATCACCAAATCAACTAGATTTGCTTAATACTAGGTCGATAGAAAAGCATTACTCATAAATGAAATCCCAAAATGAAATCTATTTTGACGTCTTCCCATGGAGCATCAAGTACTGGAATTGGAGTATAAACAATTGGTATCACCCAGGGTTTGTAGGGAATCACAAAAAGGTGGGAAAATAGTGATGTTAAGAAAGGGTTGTATATTGTTGATTGGGTTAGGGACATTGCTCGGAACTGCTTTGGACTGAACTTAATTGTTAATGGGGCTGAACTATGACGGATTCGGGATTAATTTTTTGTATGAATTTGGGACTGAAATCTGGTTTGCAAATCGTGGCATATCGCCACTATGCATGTCACTAGGAAAACATGAAACCCAATTAAAGTTTCATAATAATCACCAACTGAGTTTTGCCCTGTTGTGACTCAGATCCAATGTGTGTCACCATCCACTTGGGGCCCACATACTGAGTGGTCCAGGCAAGTCAACCAATTAGCCTTGTAAGGAACATAGAGAAAAGATTGGATGGCAAGGAACTTTCGATTAGATTTGGTTGGGTCATATATAACAAAATGAGAACTAGTAAAATTATAGAAATATTACTAACACAATCCAAATTTAAGCTTGGGATGTGAAATTACTATTCTCGTTGATATGGGTTTCAAAGCATGGATTGGTGCAAACAAATCTAGACGTACTGCCTCCTTGAAGAGTTCCTTACTGACATAAATTACACTACTGCAGTTAAGAGTTACACATGCTATAAAGGCAAATATCATATACAATTGTGAATCTGGAATTTACCAAGATGTCAGAACTGGTACTACGAAATTTGTTTCCCATCTTTCAAAAAAAAAAAAAAAAAATCACCGTTTGGATGTCACCAAAATGCAGAGAGCGAAGCAATTCTGACTGAACAATGAACTTTATCAAGGGGGTTTGAACTAAGACTACATTAATAAAACCATAAAATCACATTTTATTGGGAAAATCTTGGAACATCGTACCAAATGTGATGTGACCATAAATAAGTACACTCTAATTTCAAAATTTGAGGGTAGGTAGCCTAATTTAGGGAAATTTCAAAATTTTCTCCAAATTCTCCTAAATTGGTTACAATCTTACACTACAAACACGAAATCAAACATGAGACTTATCCCATCTAAAATTAATCCACGTGGACCTGCCTTAAAATGTACCAATCTAAAATGGTTGCCTAATTCAACAAATGGGAGCAATTCAAGATCAACCTATCACTTAGAAACTCTTGAAGCTACCAGTAGTACTATCAAAGAGAGCCAAAGTAATATGACATAACGTCATAAGAGTATATCATTTGCACAAGAAACAACAATCTTGCCATGCACTATGTGAAAGCAGTAAAACCCGTGAGAGCCAAAGAAGAATCCCGCTACTTAGTACCGCAAAAAAAAAAAAAAAAAAAAAAAATGAGATGTGAAGTGAGTGATAAACGATTCATCCAAAAGCAACCACCGAATAGGATGAAAGTTAGACTTCTTGAAAATCAAGGAATAAAATTCCATTGTGTGTGTCAAATAGACTTCATAATGCAGGATTTGCTGTAAATAAGGACAGCTTGCAGATTTTGATGAACTACAAGCATGAGAAGTGAGCTTGTAATCGTAGTTGTAGCAAAAGCCTCAACCAAGAAAGCAGAGACTTCCTAGCAGACAAGTAAGAACCAATCAATTTTATTTCGTTGAATATTTCAGTGATCATTTTAAGCAAATAATCCAAACAAATATCATGCCACTTAAAATGCAACCATATCCACCTTATCTACTTACTCCTAAATATATACTACAAAATTTAGATCTTTCTTGTAATGAATAAATGGCATGCCTTCCATCATCACAAATAAATCCTTGATGCCAATTGGTGACTGGAATCCTTCTAACACGGTTATTGAATTCTGTACAAAATAAATGAGAGTCAAGGTTTCTCATGGTATCATAACTTAGAATGGCAAAAAAAAAAAAAAAAAAAGTCACTCCATTTCCATTGATGATTTATTTCATTAAAAAAAAAAAAACCAAGATAAGAGTAACCGTCTCCTCATGAAAACCAAAGACCCCTGATGATCCATGCAAAATTCAACAAGCTAATGAAAGCATCACATTTAACTATACACTCATAACTTTAGAAACATATTGTTTTATGATAAAATATCCTGGCATCTCCCAAAATGGGAACTTTCATTGTTCCAGTTCCATGGTAAAATATCCTGAAAGCATCACGTTTACCTATACACTCATAATTCATTGTTCTCCTCTTTAAGTTTTACAACTTCACCTCCAGTTCCATGGTATAAGCCTAGCAGAAAAATTAAATTAGATAAAACAAGTATCTACATGCATATCACCAACACATCTTGCTATATCACCTCTTGCTATATCACCAACACATCTACATGCATACCTATAAGCTGGTATAAATAATTTTAGCCCTATATTCCTCCACCTCTTGCTATATCACCAACACATCTTAGTCATTAACAATGCTGCTGTTTCAAACAAATGTAATTATGAGGAAGCATCTACATGCAGATGTCCATGACATGATAACATGCTAGAGGCACTCAACTACCAAGATACCATGGCGCTACCTTGGAGGTTGACTCTCAACTACCAAGATCACCAAAAGTGCTCCCCATACATACAGTCAAGGAGAAAAAAGACTAGAAAACATGCATACACTAGCCCACCTGATGACTAACCAATCGATTTCCAGTGCCTAGGTAATGTGATCACTGACCATATGATGTGGTATGATCCTTCTGGTGAAGGACAGAAAATGACAATCCACAAAAGCAAAACACAAGGATTTAGGGAAGTAAAACAATTAGAAGAAATAACCCGATTAAGTTGGAATCATGTGGAAAATAGACAGAATGGTATCATACTTCATAGTCGATGTTATGTTACTTGGTCTTGAGGCGCTTCCTTTTGCTTGAAAGAGCAGACAAATTGCCACTATATATTATTAAAGAACACAAAAACTATAGATCAAAATTAAACCATGTCACTATTGAAAAAATTAAAGATGAAGGTGGTTGAATGTGCACAACATATCAAAATTTGAGAAAGGTGTCATGCTACCATGAAAACAATATACATTATGCATTGACTGACATACAGATGTATTTCTTCTCTTTACAACTCCATTCTAATGCTTTGTCAATGGCCAAAAAGAAAAGATAGTACATTACTTTGGTTCTGTGCTCGGGAAGTATGAGAGATTTGACTCCATGTGAGGTTTGAATACAAAAGGTGCAGTTTCAACATCTTCTAATTGAACATCTTTATTATTATCTGGTGCTGCTGATAGTGACATTGAGCTCCGCTATTAAATGGCGAAAAGGGAAATGTGCCTGTTGTGGCGGCATTGTTGAACCTGCAAAATAAGAAGTAAAATAGGCTCTCACATGCAATTTTTTGTTGGGATATAAAATAAGATGTGACATTGAGCTCCGCTATGAAATGGCGCAAAGGGAAATGGCTAACTTGATTCTCATACATCCAAATTGCATGTGAGAGCATATTCAAGAACAAACTAGTGAAGTCACTGCCATTGAAAAATTTCCCCATTTCACCAACATTTTTTGGAGCAGGAACAATCCACATCATGACCCAACAGATCAAATCCAGACCATCAAACCATGGCCCAACTAATATGGACTGGGAGACCTTAGAACACTATACACATCCATAGGTTGACAACCCTATAATTAGTATAGTCATCCTTTTGGAGATTGACATGAGAAACAAGGGGCAAACTACATAACGTTATCCCACAACATGATGCAACACACAAGAATGCATCGCAAGTCGCATCCAAAGAAGGGACATAAGTACAAGTTCTAGGAAGATTTACAAGATAAACGTAGCAACCTGTGTAAATGATCTAGGCCATTCTTCACATGGGCCACACTATGAACCATGGCCCCAACAAGTACAATCATCTGAAGGTGCATACATGTATTAGAAAAAAATTGAACGGTTGAAAGAGATGACCAATAGTCTATAATCAACAAACGTGTGCAGCTGTATCATACGTAATGATACAATCACTTTCCCGACAACTTCTCTCATATGTAGAATATGGTATCCGTACCATGATGACCACCTGATATGAAAATCAAGGCGATCCACAATGTCAATATCAGAGGACAGCCGATGGCATGAAATAGGGTTCTGGTGTGGCCCATTTGCTAAGATGGTGGGTGAACATCCCATTTGCTAAGATGGCATCAAAGCAACATTTGGAAAGGTAACTAGATTGATCTCCAAAACCCGTATGGGCAAGCATAAGTTAGTGAAAAGTGAAGACAAACCTACCATGCTCATGCCTCTATGAAAATGTTACCTTCGTCTCGAAGGAACCCGTGTTCAGCAAGTTTGGCTTCAAAACGTCTAATAAAAATGCAGCATTGCTTCCCGAATCAGGTTTCTCTGCAGAAAACCAACAATTTAGTCATTCACAAGCTGCACGTTGACCTACACAAACATGAATGGTTGCATCTTTCAAGCCTAATTTGCGGTGATAGCTATGACAAATGGTTGTACAGGTGCCTAGTTAGAGTTCTTACGCTTAGGCAACCTCTACTAGGGGACCCACTGATTTGGAGTGGCTCCACAAAAGTGCAAAAGTGTGCTCCAAAAAACCTTCCATACTGTTTTGTGGGCCTTAGATGATGTCTGAATGACCAAAAATTGGTTAACCATTTCATACTATATTCAAAATCATGAACCTGAATAAAATAATAATAATAATAATAATAATAATAATAATAAATTAAAAAATAAAAAGAAGTAGAAGAAGAAGAAGAAGAAGAAGAAAAGAAGGCATCACGTGAAAGCTTGTTGATAATAGACTGGCTAAAGAAGAATTTTCATATATAAAACTAGAATTATTGGTTAACCATTTCAAACAAGTACCTATTATCAAATGATGAAAAACACCTGTAGCACATTCACTATCAACTCCACTGTAGCAAAATCTGCCATGGCGGTATCGTCATGTGAGTGTGTTCAACCCGTATATCAAGATAGTTATGGACCACCAAAGATAGCTTACAAGAAATTTCTTAATTTATAAGAATGTAACATTCATGCTTGATTATGCCAGAACAATATTAAAAACCAATCTGAAGAAGCCATAGTTCCCACAGAAACTCACCTGCCTAGATCTTCCAAGTTTGCTCTCCTATTTTCTCCAAAACTCGCATACATCTCATTCATAATTCTCTCTACCTATCGTATTAACACCCCCCAGTAAAATCAACCATTCCCGGCATCTTGCCTTTCAACCATGCCCCAAATATGCTAGGTGGTACCCAATATAGAACAAGTTATCATCTTAAATTTCCTAATATCTTGGAGGTAGAAGAAACATTATAGAAATGGCACATAACATCTAGAAAATAAACAGAGTATAGAAAAATCTTAATTACATTACCTCATCAAAGAGAACCCTATGAGCATTCAAGTCATGATATAATGGTCGGCCTTCAATACTACAATAATCTAATGTTTCTGCAATATAGAAAGCAACTCTTAAATGCATAGCCCATTCAATGGTTGGATTTTCCCCTGCAAAAAGAAGACAAGATGCACATTGCTAAGGAATTATGACTGAAGATCTTAGTTCATATTATTTGTAGTGTTGAAAAACTATCTATTTGTTTAAGACATTGAACTTGTCCTTGCATATGTCACAGAGTAGCTGAGTGTTAGATGCCAAGATTACATGTAAGAATAGGATACATTAAGAAAAGCACTTCAATAGAAAATTACAGGAACATGAAAGGAACATCAGCATTCTTAGTTCATATTATTTTCGCCCCTGCTACACACTGATGGAGAACAAATCATAATATTGCCTACATGTACCATTTACTCTGACAATTAGACCAAAGATGTTAAAAAAAGAGAGTAAAAGACCCTAAACTCACATTTTTCCAACCTATGGTCAAAGAATATGAAAGTTGCACATCCCAGCTCCGCTAAGACCAACAAGATCACCAATATAGAATACTGGTAGGTTTAAGGAAACCATTTACTATTAAGAAACAAAATGAGTGATGTCAGGAAATTCCTTGTGGGCTTTTATTAGGGAGAGGGAGAGGGGGAGGGAGAGAGGGAAATAGAGAGAGTGAGAGAGAAAGAGAGATCGGGCGATCAGCAGTGAGGGAGTGGGAGACAGATGGGCAGAGGGATTGAGAGGATTGAGAGGGTATTCATCCTTCTTGACTCTTGGCCTTAGGAGTAACAATAGGAGCCTTCTTCTTTTCAGAAGAGGCAATAAGATCTGCATGAGAGGCATCGTTTGCCTTCAAGGCCTTCTCAGAGCAAAGAATCGAAACAATGAGAGCAAGCATTGTTCATCACAAGGGCCTCCTTCTTAGATGTAAATTTCTTCTTTATCTTCTTCGAGGAATTCAAGGGCTTTCTTGGCTCACCCATCTTCTTAGGCTTCTTGCATGATTATTTTACATCATCGCCAATCAACAAGGTTTTCCTACAATGGCCAATTCACCTGCAGACCACCCAACAAACAAATTTCAGATCATGGATCAATGTCGAATAAACTAGTACTGAGTTGAGGTTAGATTTAAAAATTTTAAATTTTCATTCAATTGCATCATTAAAAGAATGCTAACTTTAAATACAGGATTAGAAGTAAACATTTTATGGAATGAAATGAAATCTTACCTTCCACTGGCCTAACAATGCCTTATTTTTGCATGTAATATATACATGTATCTTCAGTACTGCATGGGTCCCCACCATTGTTTCCTTGTATAATGTATAGATAGAGGATATGTGCTGGCCCATCATAAGAACCTCGGTATAGCCATTGCTTCACTATATACTGTATAGATGGAGGATATGTGCTGGCCATCATAAGAGCCTGGGTATAGCCTTGAATTGCATCAGCTCATCTCGATTTGAAGTCTCTGAGTAAGTTCACCATCTCAGATTTGAAGTCTCACATCTATTCCAATCCACTCGATAAATGCTACTGAAATGTAATCATGGCATTTTTCAAACTTTCATCGCATATACAGCAAGGATTCTCCATTTTCTAAGTTCCCAACATGATTTCTTTGAATTAAAAAAGAGAGGCTGGATTGGTACCTTGGAAGTTTGGCCTACACCCATATTGTGTGGTCATCGATCCGGTAAGATTGGTTCGACTTGCATCAGTTTGCATTTTTGGTTCATTATACTGTGTTAATTTACTCTTGTCGTCATCATAACCACCATCACCATCCACTTTTTCAGAACTCGAAACACTTCTTTCCCAAGTGATTCCAAAAGAAGACCACCAAACCTCCGAACATGACAATGCCCGCAATCATGCATACGACGAACATAAGTCCTTGATACCACCAAGAAGATATATGAAAAGGTTTTATGTAAAATGCATCCAAGAGGCCCAAAAGAATAACAAACCCAAGTATTGATACTAGTGAAGTAAGCTCCGGACCAGATATTGTTCCCGGTACCAACCAAACTGGACATGGGACATCCACTGCCACCGGAAAAGATGGACAATCCCTGCTCTTATAAAGCATACCCTCTTCCTGAAATTAGAAAGGAGATTGTATTATAAAGATCCATTTTGTAAATTACTTCAAAAGCGAGCTGATATTACACCCTCTCTTTTTGATACACACCCCTTTCTTTCTAATGTTTTGGTATTTGGAAAGAGTTTTTTGGTGCTATTCTAATAGCAGTAGTAGAAAAAAAAAAAAAAAAAGGGTTCATGTATAGAAAAAAATTAGGGTGTATGTCTCATTGCCCTTGTTGAAAATGCATCTAAAGATGGATGCCCACACCTACCAACGGAGGCTCTGATTCTTGAGTGATGTAAGTTTGAATATCTAGATTCAAGCTATCGGAAAAAGATGGGCAGAGATGGATTCCGCATTGATAGTGGAAAGAAGAGAAAACTCTTTAGATTTCTTCACGGCCCAAACGATCAATACATGTTTTGTGCAGCAAGTCTTTTTCTCTCTAATCCTATGCAGGATGTCGCTCAAGATAGCTAAGAAAGGTGAAATTCCAATGACGACGCCTTGACTACCAAAATAAGGTACTCATACCTAAACAAATTCAAAATCATTCGACTTGAAAGGAACAAGATTGCACGTTGAGTTTGAGTAAACTGAATATTCACAATTCAATACATCCAAACATAGCCTAAATCTTAGAGAAACTGAAAGTGTTTCCATTACCTGATTGCTAACAATTGGAATCCCATTTTCTAGGATTATCTGTAGCCTCTTAGTATCCATTACGTGTACAAAGCCCCAATCACAAAATGAGCTAGATTCAGATAGGCATGCTATTGCTACAAACAGATGCATAAAACTCTTTTGATAAACCTGACCTTTTCTCTTCAGTTCTTTGGGGATCTTCCCATACTTTCCTGTGAAATTTGGAGTAAACACATTCACTATAACTAGGAATTGCCTGGATGTTTCACTTAAAACTCAATGATGAATATTAAACCTGCTTTCTGTGGGAGATTCTGTGGCACGTTTTAATGGATTGAAGGTCACTGGATCTCGCATTTGTCCCTACAATATGCAATGGCAACTTAGAATATGGCTCGAGAAATAAGGCATCAAACTGATTTTTTTTTTTTCTTTTCTTTTCTTTGAAAGGCAATGGAATTTTGTTGAAGGCACAGCGGAGGCAAGGAATCAATGCCAAAAATTACACTACAGAGAGCCAAAACAATCAAAAGAGGCACAAGAAACTCCAATGAATATCTTAATGCCCAAGGCCCACACATTTCTATCCAACGGATGGTCAAGACACAATGTGTACAGACTTCTATAATAAAATCACCCAAAATATCCACCCATACATACATCTACCTCTTCATCAATTTATATTCTTCTAACATCTCTCTCTGAATGCATGGGATCAGTGAAAGAAGCTGAGAGGTTAGCTACGCCCACATGTGTAGAGAATCTCCGATACGTGCACAGACACATATGCCTATGTGGCACACTTGTATGAGATCCCCATCAGGTACACCACACTGGTTGGATCTTTTGGCTTAAAAATCAGGTTGATTTCATTCATGTGGTAGGCACAAGACATGCAAAACAAACAAATGCCTAAAACAAAATTTTTCTAGCCACTGATTTGTTTTGTACACTTTATCCCACCTGAGGAGTCAAACGGCCGATCTCGTCAAGAAGGACACCCAAACAAGTTGTGGCCCACCGACGAAAGCTCTGATCTCGCACACGTGCCATATTGGCATGTATTCTATCCACAAAAGTGTAGAAAAGGCACCCATACAACACTTACATATAATCAACACCCAATGCAGTAACAAAATTTCAAAATCCACTCTCTCGAGTCAATTCTACAAACACATTGCATACATAAATACACCCAAAAACATAAAACAAGCAAACGAAGGACAGATCGAGGAAACATGAACAAGCAAGACCCAAAAAGAAAGGATAGAAGAATTAGAACGAAAAATGCCGAGAAAATACCAAAATTGCGCCCAACGATGCAATGCGAGGTGGCGCCATACTTCTTATCGAACTCCTTCTTGATGTACTCGGCAATGTCCTTCTCAACGCCGTGCTTCTCAATAGCCAGAAAGAATCCGATTTTCCCAGCAAAAGAAAAAATGTTAGGAAGGACAAGACGGTAAAAAGATGAAAAGATGAAGGGCAAAATGGG
Organism: Magnolia changhungtana; assembly: GCA_030180095.1. Taxonomy (NCBI): domain Eukaryota; kingdom Viridiplantae; phylum Streptophyta; class Magnoliopsida; order Magnoliales; family Magnoliaceae; genus Magnolia; species Magnolia changhungtana. The sequence goes on from JASAUF010000444.1 coordinate 9,444,847, forward strand.
GAAGGAAGTGAACGGAGAGAGCGCAATAGCCGATGGCGTTCTTCTTCTCGCATGTCATCTTTCGTAGCCGCAATACACCCCATACGTAGAGTCGCCGCCGGGTTGGTTCTACAACACCGTGTGGGGGACCGTCGTCATTTAGAGTCGGACCGGGAGAGGGAGGGAGAGTGAGAGGGAGATCGAGAGAGAGAGAGAGAGAGAGAGAGAGAGAGAGAGAGAGGGTCGAGATCGGAAGAGGGAGAGGGAGATCGAGGGAGAAGGAGATCGAAGGAGAAGGAGATCGAGAGAGAGAGAGGGTTGAGATCGGGAGAGGGAGATCGAGAGAGAGGGAGATTGAGAGAGGGAGAGGGGGAAGGAGATCGATAGAGGGTGAGGGAGACGAATACGAAATGAGGGTAGGGTTTTGGCGTAATGTAAGGGTGAAAATGGTTTGGTAGTCTGCGGCAGATCTAAAGTAATGTGATGCGTGGGCTTGTGGGGTCCACTGAGAGGGTTCTAATCAAATCCATTCCGTCCATATGTTTTACAATAAAACGATAGATCCAAACAATGAAAACTAAGAATATCCAACACTCAATTGGGACACATCAACAAAACAGTGGATAAAACAACAACAAATTGTAGTACGGTTCATAACCGTTTTGAACGAGAAAACGGCTTAGAACCGTTTCTGAACCAAAATCCCGAGCGTTCCAGATTCGCGATTTTGGTGTAGTGATGTTAGGGAATGAGCCCCAAAACAAGACATATCCAAAGCTCAAGTGGCCTACACAGTGGGAAATCGTGGTCGTGAAAAGTTTTTAATGGTAGGCATTCAACCCACTGTTTTTGTGCGGCATGCTCCACTTAAGCTTTGGATTTACCCCATTTTTGGATTCATACCCTAGAATCATCCCACAAAATGGATGGACGATGTGGATAAGCCACATATATCACAGTGGGCCCACATAAAATTGGCACCCTCTCTGATTTTAGTGCTAAAAAAGAAAATGGTTAGTGAACATAAAAATAAATAAATAAATAAATGGAGAATTACATTGTCAATTAATCATTACCTATTTACATATAATTATATTGGGGAATTAAAAAACAAACACCTCCCTGATATCTTTAATAGTCTGTTTGACTTGCAGTAGTAATTATAGTAAATTTGGTGTAAATGAGTAATAACTATTTAATTACAGTAGATTTGGTGTAAATGAGTAATAACTATTTAATTATAGTAAATTTGGTGTAAATGAGTAATAATTATTTAATTACAGTAAATTTGGTGTAAATGAGTAATAATTATTTTATTTGTTATTTTTTATATGAGATATGATGTTGATGGTAGGAGTGAGAAATCAAAATTTTAAATGAAACTGTTATGGGAAGATCCGAGCCGACTACAATCGGAGGGATCGACAGTCCGCTACTCCGGGCGGAGAGTCCGAGCCTCGGCATGACATTAGGAAAGTAAGTTAAGACGAGCGAAGCTCCCATTCTTGACCACCATCCTTCCAAAGGCAGTCAGAAGAGAAAACATTCTAGTTGTACGATCAACCTCGACCGAACATCTATCATAATACTAAGAATGGCTAGCTGCATTACTAATGAGCGGATCAAGGTTCGGCTCGGGTTGGCACAGTCAATCATCAGCTCGGGGTGATGCCGTCGTCCTCGATCTGGCTGAGCCGAGGCATCTCCAAGGATAAAAGTTTCGCGCACTAAGTGAGGAAACTGCCATATATGGACGTGTCCTATTATCTCGCCCGTAGATACGCCCTCCACTACACATGATCTCCGAACTCTGAGCAATATCTCCATGATCTGTAATCCCATTGATCGTGCCGAGATTATCGGATGCGAATCAAGCGATGAAGAGGTATAAATATCACACCATCCCATGAGAGCAGTACGCAACATCCCAAGCACTCTCCCTTCCTTCTAAGCTTAGACCCGCATTCTCGTTGTCCTGACTTAGGCATCGGAGGGTCCCCCGGCTTAGCCAGGGTCTCTATTGCTTATGGTTTATGTGCAGAACTCCAGGTCCGTCGCCTGTTCAGAATATGTGAAGAGGGGAAGACGACTGACCAGATTTTGACCTCAACATTTTTTAGCGCCGTCTGTGGGAAACGAATACAAAAAGTCAGTTTCCTGTTCTTGAAAGCTATGGCTAGAGGGAAGAAGAAAGCAGTGGTGGTGGAACCGGAGCAGACCCGCTCTTCGTCACTACTTCATGCGGAGTCTGCTCCGGGCCCTTCCCAGCGTTCTCGCAACCGTTCCTACAAATACCGCGCCTTACAAGGTGAAGTACAGGCCTTGCGCGATGAGCTAGAACAGATGAGACAGGAGCGCGAGTCCCAGCAACAACCCGAGCGGAGAAGTCCAATGCCAGAAGCTGTCGGACCAGTCGTTCAAGCCCATTCAGTGACGAGAAGTGCGAGGCGTGGGACATCTCCGCAACGATCTACCCAAGCACCAGTGTCGGCTCAAAATCCTCCCCCAGCTCCAATGCGAGCCCCTACCAGGAATGTGACGACTCGGGCCCCGACGGATGTCCCAGCCACCTCGGCTCTGGCTCCAACGGACCTTCGTCACACCCTGGAGAGGAGAAGGGAAAGGAGAATGCCTGAGCCGGAGAACACTCGGGAAGAAGTGGCGGAAAACAGGGATCCCTGGGAGTCACGATTCGCAGACCTGAATAACCAAGTCTTGATGTTATAGAAGCAACAACAGCCATCATCAATCCCGGCTGCTGTTCAAGCCATGATGGAAGAAACCAAGCCTCCGTTCACCTCAGAAATCATGAACGAAGTGATGCCCCAGAGATTTCGGATTCTTCCTGTCATCCAGTACTCCGGGTCCGGCGACCCATCCGAACACGTGGAAGCTTACCGTTCGTGGATGCAGATACAGACTGCAACCAATGCAATGATATGCAGAGGATTCTCGATTACTCTGGCCGGGTCTGCTTGGAATTGGTATCGACAACTCAAGCCTGGATCCATATGTTCATTCGAAGAACTGGCTCGGTCATTCCTTACACAGTTCATAAGCGGTAAGAGAAGCCGAAAACCCAATACCCACCTGCTTACCATCAAACAAGGGCCGAAAGAGTCCTTGAAGGATTACATTACTCGATTCAACGAGGAAGCACTGCAGGTGAAAGACTATGACGACAAGATGGCTCTCGCCGTAGTATGTAGCGGCTTGAGGGAAGGGAGGTTCGCCTTCTCTATAGGGAAGAACCCTGCAAAGACGTTAGCCGAGCTTATCGCTAGAGCCCAGAAATATGTTCATGCCGAGGAGTTCTCTGCTACTCGCAAGAGTATCCAAATAACCGAGCCGAACGGGAAAGGAAAGAGGCCAAGGAACGAGGAACCCCAAGCCCCGAAGAAAAACTCGGATGATCATTCTTCTCGTGATCGCCGACCGAGTAGGAAGCCAGAAGGGAGATTCCGTTCCTCACACCTCTCAACACTACCGTCGAGCAGATCTTACTGGATATCCGCGGCGAGAAACTTCTCAACTAGCCGGTCTGTATGCGGGCAGACCCAGAACTTCGCGACAAGCGCAAGTATTGTCGCTTTCATCGAGATCATGACCACAATACCGATGAGTGTGTAAACCTCAAGGATGAGATTGAATCTCTTATTCGGAAGGGACACTTACGTCGGTATACCAAGCAAGAGAAAACTACTCGAAAAGAGGAGCGAATACGAGAACACCCTAAAAATCCGACCGAAGAACCTGTAGAGATCCGCACCATCTTCGGAGGTACATCAGGCAGAGGAGACTCAAACAGAGCCCGAAAAGCTCATTCCCGAAGGAGCCCAGAGCATTACGTCAACCTTACCGAGTGGCCTAACAAAGAACCACGAGTCAGTCCCTGTAGCCTCACCTTCACGGAAGATGACGCTCGGGGGATCCAACATCCACACGATGATGCCTTGGTGGTCACTATGACCATAGCCAATCATAAGGTGTACCGGATTCTCGTTGACACTGGAAGTTCAGTCAACGTGATCTACTCTGAGGCCTTTGGAAGGATGGGGATCCCACAATCTCGTCTCAGACCTGTGAAGACCCCCTTACACGGTTTTGTCGGAGAAAGAGTAATCTCTGAAGGAGCCATTTCCCTCCTAGTGACTGCGGGAGAGGGGCAACATTAAGTCACCATGATGGTAGACTTTCTTGTTGTCAATGTACCATCAGTACATAATGTGATTATGGGCAGGCCCTCTCTCAATGCAATGCGGGCGGTCGTGTCTACTTATTGATGAGGGTCGAATATTGCATATCAGACCCCGACTATTACCTGATTTTACGTACATGATAATGCTTAATGCCATATTTTAATTGTGTTTTTATTACAGGATGAAATTAGGAGCGTGTATTGAAAAATGATGTTAAAAGCATGGATTTGACTCTCCGGAATTACTGTGAGCACGGGATGGACTCAGAGGACCAATATTGAAGAATTTACATGCCACGGGACCCGAGGAAATCAGGTAGTTCACGTTTAAAGAGGCCTGAAATTGGTACAGAATGAAAGATCACATGGTTCCCTCCATCCAATTGGCTCGAAACTTTATACATGGGATTAGGGACATAAATTAACCGTACATTTCAAATTTCAGCCCTCGGATCATTAGGAAAGTGCCCCAACTGACAGATCAGTCCATAAACTGTTGATTCTGGACCCACCTGATATCTGGACCTTCTTCAAAATTTACCTAGACGGTTTAAATGATATAAGAAATAGGATGGACGGCTTGGATTTCTCGAAAACATCACAGCAGGCCCTCCATAAGAAGCGAATGTGCATTGTGCACTATGCTCCAAAGCCGCACCACAGCACCACAGCTGCTGACCGCCTTCCAATTTCGAATCCGCCACCACGCAACGGCAGTTGCCGTTTTTTTGCAGCGCCTCACGGACGGACCGCTGTCCGTTTTTGCGGTTGGCAGTGGGCCCCACACGTGTCCCGTCCGGATGATCCAATCCGTCCATCTTGAAGATGGACGCGAATACTACAAAACCATGTTTCCATTTTATACTCATGCATGCACATGTGTCCGGTACAGAGGCCACAAAAGGGCTGCCCTGCAATGTCCAAACCTGATCTTTTTGTGTTTTCTTCTCTGGGACGCATCAGTGGACGTTCAAAACTACCTATTCTTGACTGAAATTTCGTCCTGAATCCAATGGACGGGGTGGATTTTCCAGAAAATACTTCTGTGGGCCCCACCGATCACGACAGCGAAAGGGTGCGAAAGTTTTGCACAAATTTGGAAATCCGGTTTTCCAGGCGGTTGTGGGCCACCATCTTTGATCATATGGCAGATCTGAACCGTCTATCATGTAGAGGACCCAAGAAAGTCCTAAGGGACGGTGTTTGTTGGAATTTGAACGAGGAAAGTATGGTGTTTTGAGGTCCCTGAACTTGGCTGCGAAAAGGAATTTTCTGCTACGCGTGCAACAGACTTCCCAAATCGAATTTCACCACTCCACCACTCCATCACCTATAAAAAGAGTTGCAAAACATGAGGAAGGGCATTCAGAATTGAAAAAGTGGAGAATTCCAGATCTTGAGCAAAGGAGAGAAGAAAGAAGAAAGAGAGAAATTGGTTTGATGTTTTTTATGAATTTTATTTATCCATCTGTTTAATGGATTTTATGGGTAACTAATCTTTCAGCTAGGGCTGAGATGAAACCCCTAATTTGAACACCCATTGTTCTATGTTGATTTTACTTTAATTAGATTGATTTGTTTCTTTCTCTAGTATGCTTGATTGTTTTAAATTCTATACTTCTCCATCTATGAATTTTGATCAGAGTCTATGGATGGATGTTGTTTGGATGCTTATTCTAGGTGCTTGTGTTTGATTATGAACAGATTCCTATAGGGGAAGAGACAGGGTGCTTTAATGAACAGTATATTCCATGTGCCCGACCAAGGACATGGGATATGTTATCATAGCATTGTTTGAAGGAATTAGACAATCTGTATGCTCGATTAAGGACACAGATTGTGCTTTCTCTAGATAAATTTGATCAATCTAAATTAAAGAGAATTAACAGACAAAATAAGGGTTAGGATAATTAGGGGTGGATTCGAAAGTCCTAGTGCTCTCTCTCTGATTGAATTTTCTTCCTTATTCTCAATAGTTATTTTCCATAAATTTGTGTTAGCCATTCGCTACATTAATTATTGGATTAGTTAAGGAGAATCACAGATTTAAATTGTGACGACCAGTCCTCGTGGGATTCGACCTCGATCTTACCGAGTTTATTACTACATCACAACCCTATACTTGGGGAGTGAACAAGTTTTTGGCGCCGTTGCCGGGGACTGTTTCGTTCCAAATTGAATTTAAGATTCTCTCTTATCATAATTCATAGCTTAGGATTTTACTAACTTAGAATTTTTTTTTTCTTTATTTTAGAACTAACCTATTTCCTGTTTTGTAGGGTCCTGAAATAAACTTCTAATTTGGATTTTAACATAGATCTCCAATTGGTAACATCTTTCTAAATTCTCCAGTCCTCTCTACTTTCTATTTTGAGATTTAGGTTTTCAATTTTTAGGAATTTTCTACTTTCTAAATTTGGATTTGGTAACTTTCTATTTTCTAGTTTTAGAAACTTTCTTTTTTAGAAATTAACCGTTGCTTAGGATTTTTCTATCATTATTTTAGGAAACTTGATTTGTTTTTGTTTTTATTTACAGGAATTGAGGAAGGAAGCTACTAAGTGAAGGAGGAGCTTCTTAAATCTTCTGCCATCAATCATCTCCTTTTCCTGGTTCTTTCTTCCCATTCTTATTCACATAGTTTTAACTTTTTTTTTTTTAATAGCATAATTTCTAGTTCTAGTTTTCTTTCTCTTAGGTTGTTACTTAGTTTATGCTAGGACGTAGATCTCTAGATAAAGAACTAGCACCTTTTGATCCTGAAATAGAAAGAACATTTCATAGAAGATTGAAAGACATCCCAGTTGAAATGGCAGAAGAGAATGGAACTAAAACTCTTAGAGATTATTCACTCTGTCCAATTCAATGCGCCTTCATGCATAGTGTTGCCCACCACCACGGCAAAGACACTTTGAACTCAAGACCTGGGTCATACGATTGTTGCCTTCCTTTTATGGGTTGGACAAGGAGGACCCATATCATCATGTGAAAGAATTCTAGACATTTGCTCCACCTTTAAATTTCAAAACTTCTCGACGATTCGATCTGATCTGCTCGCTACTGTTTCCTTTTTCTTTGAAGGATAAGGCGAAAGCATGGTTGAATTCTCTAGAAGTTGGGTCTATCACTACATGGGACCAATTGTCTAGAAAGTTCTTAAACAAGTTCTTCCCTGCATTCACAAAACTAATGCTCTCTCGTAGAGAAATCACTAATTTCACACAAAAGAGGAGAGCACTTGAATGTTGGGAAAGATGGAAGGACTTGCTTCTTAAATGTCCACACCACGGTTTGAGAAGTGGCAACAAGTGCAATACTTTTATGACGGTCTGACACCCCATAACCGTCGCATGGTTGATGCCACCAGTGGAGGGTCCTTCATGACCAAAAGCAATACCGAAGCATAGAAATTCTTTGAAACCTTGTGTGAAAACTCCCAGCAATGGGACTATTCAGATAGAGGTGAAAGAAGTTCTCAACTACAAAAGAGAGGTGGCATATATGAGATAGGAGTCACACCAGATCTCCATGCCAAGATTGATGGCCTGACAAAGAAGGTTGATGCTCTGATGTTACATAATGGACCTCCACAAACAACTCAAGCCGAGGCTTGTGCCATATGTTCTTGTTCTACCCATCCTACGCAATCTTGCCCATCCGGTACAAACATTTTAATTCTCTCTCGAACAAGTTCATGCTTTGAACACCTTTCAGAAACCTGGGAATGATCCTTACTCAAACACGTACAACCCAGGGTGGGCTAGGCATCCAAATTTCTCTTGGGCAAAAGGACCACAACAAGGAGGACCATCTGGAAATCCTCCCATGCAACCTTACCCTCAAGCTGGCAATCAACAACTCCAACAGTTTCCGCAATATCAACAAATCCCTTCACAATCACGGAAACCATCTCTTGAGGATACACTCCATCTTTTTATGCAGAGTTCTCTCCAATTCCAAAAAGACACCCAACAAACCTTACTAGCCAACCAGCAAAGCTTACACGCAAATGCGCAATCCATTGCCAAGCTGGAAGTACAAATGGGTCAACTAGCTACCGCATTGAGTGAGAGAGAGAAAGGCAAGTTCCCTAGTCAACCTGTGGCTAATCCAAAGGGACAGTATGAGATTGGATCTAATTCTAACCAAGGTCAATATCATGAGCAAGCCAAATCGATCACTACCCTTAGGTCGCAAACAGATTGACAAATGAATAGAGATGCCTAGGGATGAATCAAATTCTAAAGCGGAAGATCAAGATGAAGCAGAGAGACACACCAATGCATCCAAAGTCCAAAACTCTCTCGACTCTCCAAGAGCCGACGTGCCACCTTACGTGCCCAAAGCACCTTTTCCTCAACGTCTGGCACCAATGAAGAAAAGAAACAATTTTGATGAAATCCTGGACGTGTTTAAAAAAGTGCAAGTCAACATTCCGTTGCTTGACGCTATCAAGCAAGTCCCTCCTTACGCTAAGTTTCTTAAAGATTTATGCACTCAAAAGCGTAAGTGAATGTTCATAAGAAGGTCTTCCTTAGAGGCCTCAGCTCCATGATTCAACATAACACCCCTCCTAAATTTAGGGATCCAGGAGCCCCCACCATTTCTTGCGGCATAGGAGATCATAAGATCGGGAAGGCATTACTCGATTTAAGGGCGAGTGTTAATTTGTTACCTTATTCGGTTTATGAGCAGCTAGGACTTGGTGAGTTGAAACCGACTAAGGTAACATTACAACTGGCTGATAGATCTGTCAAGGTTCCCCGGGGTGTTATTGAAGATGTGCTAATCCAGGTTGATAAATTCTATTTTCCAGTGAATTTCATAGTTATAGATACTCAGCCTGTCCAGAATCCTCATAGTCAGATCCCAGTCATCTTGGGTCGTCCATTTTTGGCCACATCTAATGCTATTATAAATTGCCGAAATGGAGTTATGAAGTTGTCCTTTGGTAACATGAATATTAAACTTAATGTTTTTAATGCAGGACAACAATCCGCAGATTTGGATGACATATTTGAAGTGGACATGATCGAGAGCCTTGTGCAGGACTCCTTCCGTACATCTTTTGAAGATCCTCTTGAGACCTGCTTAGCACAATCGGGCATGGATTTTGACATCGATAGTCCCATCCACGAAGTCAATGCACTGCTCGACTCTACTCCTATATTGGAGACTGAAAAATGGAGAGCGAAAGTGGAACCTCTTCATCCCTCTGAGACTCTTCCTGACAGCACAGTTTCTAACTCTGAGAAGGCAAAAGAGAGCAGGCTGCTTAATGTTCTTAGAGCATATAAGGCAGCAATTGAACGGAAGATAGCGGAAATACAGGGAGTATGCCCCACTGTATGTATGGATCATGCTGTGGAAATGTCGCGTGAAATGCAAAGGAAGCGTGATCCTAACATGGAAGAAGTCGTTCGAGCAGAAGTCCTGAAATTATTTGTGACAAGTGTCAGTTACCTCCTTTCAGATAGCACAGCTCATGGGAACTCACATCACTTGTCTGGGATCGGTTAATTAAGGATGAGGTAATTTCTTTGACGGACCCTGGTTATAAAGATTAGTCATTCATGGTCCGTTTCCGTCTGGCTGAAGACGTTAAACTTAGCGCTCCTGGGAGGCAACCCAGCCTTTTGTTTGATTATATTATTTTTTTTAGTTACTTGAATGTTTGTGGGTAACATTACTGCAAACCCTCACGAGACTACAACTCGTCCACTAGGGGTAACCTAGGAGTTTAAAGGCTTGTTGCATACGCTAAATGCAATCGAGAGCACCTGCGAAAGTGGTATAGGTAGGATTTTCTTTTTAGAATTTTATTTATTTTTTATTTTTTTGTTTTGTTTTTGTTGATATCTCTCTTGTGCTAACTCGCTTTTATGTTGATATTTTTGAGAACGCCTCTTGATTCTCCATCCAGGTACTATCTTTCCCTCACTCCTCTTTTCTTTTCGTTGTCTCATGTGCATTGCATGCTTATTTCTTTTACATTGAGGACAATGTAGATTTTAGGTTGGGGGTGGGAGATTAGGTTACCTAATCAGTATTTTCTTAGTCTTGAGCAAAATTGTGAAATTTTTAAAAATTTTCTGGAATTTCTGTTGACTTTGAAGTGATTTTGAAGGATAGTTATGAGTTTGAAATTACAAGATACAGAATGTGAGTAATTTAGGACTCTTGGATTCAGTTGTCTGGTAGATTTCCCAGTTAAGTTTGAATTGTTAATCCATGATTAGAAGTTGTAAACATTGATTGAGCCAGGATTGCACATATCAGATCTCACTTACACATTAAGTTTTCAGTTCGATATTAAATGGTAACATGGTGATCATTAAAGCATGAAAGGAACTAGCCTGAAAAAAATTTTGTTAGCATCAGTTTATAAAGAAGAAGAGAAAAGGCTAAGTCACATAATCTTCATCATAGGTTTGCTCCCTATAGATGAAGATTCGATTCCCCATAGTTGACATGAGAAAAGAGTTAGGCGACAAGTTTTCACCATAGGTTTGCTCCCTATAGGTGCGGATTTGATTCCCTTCCTTGGCACCAATGTTTATAAAAGAAATCAAAGGCTGATAGAATGAAAAGATGATCTAAAATGCTAGTGTTGGTTTCAGGTTGGTTGTCACGAATTACTAATGATATCATGAAATTGACAATTGGATCTTTTAATGATTGTAAGCCGAGATTACACTATTCGCTCATGGAACTCAATGTTTAAAATTGTTCTAATTAATGGATTGATATTTTAAACTTGATTATGAAGTTTACTGTAAGCTTGATTTCAGGAGAAAAATCTTTTCACCATTCATGAATTTTAGAATTTTCACATCTCAACTATCTGTTCACACATCATTTGAGTTTACAGGAATTGTCTTTTATTTCTGAAATTATTTTTCGCATGTTTTGCTCGGGACTAGCAAAATGCTGGTTGGGGGTTGTGATGAGGGTCGAATATTGCATATCAGACCCCGACTATTACCTGATTTTACGTACATGATAATGCTTAATGCCATATTTTAATTGTGTTTTTATTACAGGATGAAATTAGGAGCGTGTATTGAAAAATGATGTTAAAAGCATGGATTTGACTCTCCGGAATTACCAGAGCACGGGATGGACTCCAGAGGACCAATATTGAAGAATTTACATGCCTGGGACCCGAGGAAATCAGGCCGTTCACGTTTAAAGAGGCCTGAAATTGGTACAGAATGAAAGATCACATGGTTCCCTCCATCCAATTGGCTCGAAACTTTATACATGGGATTAGGGACATAAATTAACCGTACATTTCAAATTTCAGCCCTCGGATCATTAGGAAAGTGCCCCAACTGACAGATCAGTCCATAAACTGTTGATTCTGGACCCACCTGATATCTGGACCTTCTTCAAAATTTACCTAGACGGTTTAAATGATATAAGAAATAGGATGGACGGCTTGGATTTCTCGAAAACATCACAGCAGGCCCTCCATAAGAAGCGAATGTGCATTGTGCACTATGCTCCAAAGCCGCACCACAGCACCACAGCTGCTGACCGCCTTCCAATTTCGAATCCGCCACCACGCAACGGCAGTTGCCGTTTTTTATGGCGCCTCACGGACGGACCGCTGTCCCTTTTTGCGGTTGGCAGTGGGCCCCACACGTGTCCCGTCCGGATGATCTAATCCGTCCATCTTGAAGATGGACGCGAATACTACAAAACCATGTTTCCATTTTATACTCATGCATGCACACGTGTCCGGTACAGAGGCCACAAAAGGGCTGCCCTGCAACGTCCAAACCTGATCTTTTTGTGTTTTCTTCTGGGACGCATCAATGGACCTTCAAAACTACCTATTCTTGATCGAAATTTCGTCCCGAATCCAATGGACGGGGTGGATTTTCCAGAAAATACTTACGTCAGGCCCCACCGATCACGACAAATGAAAAGGGTGCGAAAGTTTTGCACAAATTTGGAAATCCGGTTTTCAAAGGCGGTTGTGGGCCACCATCTTTGATCATATGGCGGATCTGAACCGTCTATCATGTAGAGGACCCAAGAAAGTCCTAAGGGACGGTGTTTGTTGGAATTTGAACGAGGAAAGTATGGTGTTTTGAGGTCCCGAACTCAGGCTGCGAAAAGGAATTTTTCTTGCTACAGGTAACAATGTGACTTCCCAAATCTGAATTTCACCACTCCAGCCACTCCATCAGCTATAAAAAGAGTTGCAAAACATGAGGAAGGGCATTCAGAAATTGAAAAAGTGGAGAATTCCAGATCTAGAGCAAAGGAGAGAAGAAAGAAGAAAGAGAGAAATTGGTTTGATGTTTTTTTATGAATTTTATTTATCCATCTGTTTAATGGATTTTATGGGTAACTAATCTTTTGCTAGGGCTGAGATGAAACCCTAATTTGAACACCCATTGTTCTATGTTGATTTTACTTTAATTAGATTGATTTGTTTCTTTCTCTAGTATGCTTGATTGTTTTAAATTCTATACTTCTCCATCTATGAATTTTGATCAGAGTCTATGGATGGATGTTGTTTGGATGCTTATTCTAGGTGCTTGTGTTTGATTATGAACAGATTCCTATGGGGAAGAGACAGGGTGCTTTAATGAACAGTATATTCCATGTGCCCGGACCAAGGACATGGGATATGTTATCATAGCATTGTTTGAAGGAATTAGACAATCTGTATGCTCGATTAAGGACACAGATTGTGCTTTCTCTAGATAAATTTGATCAATCTAAATTAAAGAGAATTAACAGACAAAATAAGGGTTAGGATAATTAGGGGTGGATTCGAAAGTCCTAGTGCTCTCTCTCTGATTGAATTTTCTTCCTTATTCTCAATAGTTATTTTCCATAAATTTGTGTTAGTCATTCGCTACATTAATTATTGGATTAGTTAAGGAGAATCACAGATTTAAATTGTGACGACCAGTCCTCGTGGGATTCGACCTCGATCTTACCGAGTTTATTACTACATCACAACCCTATACTTGGGGAGTGAACACTTATCACCTGATGATGAAATTTTCTGTCGAAGGCGGAACAGGTTACCTCCGAGGCGATCAACGCGAGGCTCGGAGATGTTATGCCGTTGCGGTTCAAAAAGGGTCTGTGAAGCAAACACTTACTATCAACATCTTGGACCTGCGCGGACCCACCGAGAATAAGCCAATTGAAGATTTGGAGAAGGTACCACTTGACGAAGCCGATCCTAGTTAGACGGTCCAGCTCAGAACATCACTCAGGCCTGAGCAACGCTCCAAGCTGTTAACTTTCCTGCGACGACACAGGAACGTATTCGCCTGGTCGCACGCGGATATGCCAGGAATCTCTCCAGACGTCTTGGTCCATCGGTTGAACGTGGATCCAGACCACAAGCCTGTGAAACAAAAGAGGAGACCGTTTGATGCCGAGCGATGTGAAGTCATTGCGGAAGAAATCTCGGTCCTGTTGGACGCCGGCTTCATAGAAGAAGTATATTATCCAGAATGGATCGCAAATGTGGTGTTGGTTAAGAAGGCAAATGGCAAATGGAGAGTTTGCGTAGACTATTCAGACCTGAACAAAACATGTCCAAAAGACAGTTTTCCGTTGCCTCGGATCGATCAACTAGTGAACAGTACAGCAGGACACGAACTACTTTCCTTCCTGGATGCCTACTCTGGTTACAATCAGATCGCGATGCATCCCCCAGATAGGCAGAAGACTACCTTTGTCACAGACAGGGGGCTCTACTGTTACCGGGTCATGCCATTCGGCCTGAAAAAAGCTGGGGCCACATACCAGAGGCTAGTCAACCAGATGTTCAAAAGACAAATCGGGCGCACGATGGAAGTTTACGTCGATGACATGTTGGTAAAAAGCGTCAAGGCATCCGATCACTTGGCGGACCTCGGAGAAACCTTCGTAGTCCTCCGAGAATATCAAATGAAGCTGAACCCAGCAAAGTGCGTTTTCGGAGTCGGTTCAGGAAGATTCCTTGGATTTCAAGTCAGCCAGAGAGGCATCGAAGCCAACCTCGATAAGATTAAAGCACTCCTCGACATGAGTTCACCTCGGACTGTCAAGGAGATACAATGTCTCACTGGACGGGTAGCAGCACTCGGACGCTTTATATCCCGAGCCACTGATAAATGCCTCCCCTTCTTTCAGCAATTGAAGGGTCATAAGAAGGCCGAGTGGACGCCCGAATGTGAGCAAGCTTTCCAGCAGCTGAAACAATATCTGGGCTCACCACCTCTGCTATCAAAACCGGAGGAAGGCGAATCTTTGTTCCTATACCTCGCAGTCTCAGCCTCAGCAGTCAGCTCGGCCCTGATCAGGGAAGTGGGGAACAAACAGCATCCAGTATACTATGTGAGCAAAGCCATGGTACCAGCAGAAACAAGATACCCCGCTCTGGAGAAGCTTGCACTCAGCTTAGTCGTTTCGGCTCGGAGGTTGCGTCCATATTTCCAAGCTCATTCGATCATCGTGTTAACCGACTCCCCCCTCAGACAGATTCTCCAAAAGCCAGAGGTCTCGGGTCGGTTGACCAAGTGGGCGATTGAACTTGGAGAATTTGACATTACTTTCCGGCCGAGGACAGCAAAGAAAGGCCAGGCAGTGGCTGATTTCATCGCAGAATTCACCGTCTTAGATGAAGGGCAGATCAACGACGAGGATGAAATGACCCCGCCTGACCTCCCAAGCAACTCACAGGCCATTCCAGAAGCCGGATGGATCCTCTACGTGGACGGATCATCTAACTCAAAACGAGCCGGGGCAGGGATCGTCTTGATCGCCCCTGACTCCACAATTATCCAATATGCCATCCGACTCGGCTTCAAAGCTTCCAACAATGAGGTGGAGTATGAGGCACTATTAGCTGGGCTCAGATTGGCCGCCAGCCTCGGGGTCCAATCTATACAAGTTCGATGCAACTCTCAGCTGGTCATGAATCACATCTCTGCCGATTATGAAGCCAAAGAAAATAGAATGATTGCTTACCTAGACGAGGCCAGGAAGCTGATCGAGAAATTTTGGAACTGTACGATTCACTAGATTCCGAGGACAGAAAATACATGGGCTGACGCCAGCTTTGGGAAAGATTCCACGGATCATTCCGGTAGAGTTCATTGAACGTCCCAGCATCGATCGAATAGAGAAAAAGACGGTTAATCCGGTGAATAATAGCCCGAGCTGGATGGACCCAATCTTTGGCTACCTTAAATCAGGGGAGGTTCCCTCGGACAGACAGGAAGCTAGACGTCTGAGAGTCCGAGTAGCAAGATATGTTATTCTGAACGGAACTCTATATAAGAAGGGGTATTCTCAGCCATATCTCAGGTGTCTTCGACCCGAGGAAGCGGAATATGTCATCCGGGAGATTCATGAGGGGATTTGCGGAAACCATTCTGGCAGCCGAGCCCTGGCTCTAAAGGTGTTTCGGTAGGGATACTTCTGGCCGACCCTCAAGGAAGACGCCAAGAAGTATGTTAAAAAATGTGACAAATGTCAGCGTTTTGCGGCCGTGCCTAGGTAACCGGCAGAAGAAATGACTCCCATGAGCGGTCCGTGGCCTTTCGCTCAGTGGGGAATCGACATCATCGGCCCTCTGCCGACTGGAAAAGGACAAGTTAAATTTGCCATCGTCGCTGTCGACTACTTCACGAAGTGGGTTGAGGCCGAGCCTGTCGCAAAGATTACCGAACAAAAAATAATTGACTTCGTCTGGAAGAACATAGTCTGCAGATTTGGAGTTCCGAACACAATCATCTCAGACAATGGCCGGCAGTTCGACAATGACAACTTCAGAGGTATGTGTAAAGGGCTCGGTATCAGGAACGCTTACGCATCGCCTCGGCATCCGCAGTCCAATGGACAGGTGGAGGCAGTGAACAAGGTCATCAAGCACCACCTCAAGAAGAAACTGGAAAAAGCAAAGGGTAACTGGCCGGAAGAACTTCCCTTTGTCCTCTGGGCGTACAGAACCACAGCTCAATCTTCCACTGGAGAAACTCCATTCTCTCTTTCCTATGGGTCGGAAGCAATAGTGCCCGTCGAAGTCGGCCTCCCTACGGCTCGAGTGGAAAATTACCATTAGAATCAAAATGCCGAGCAAATCGCTGCCAATTTGGATATTCTTGAAGAGATCCGAGAAGTTTCAAAGCTCCTCGCCGTTGCCCGACATCAACAAGTAGCCAGATTCTACAATTCTAAAGTGAAGGTTAGACGATTCCGGCCAGCGGATCTGGTTCTTCGACGAGTCTTTCAGAACACGGCCGAGCCGGGAGCCGGAGCACTCGGACCTAACTGGGAAGGACCATACCGAGTGGTCCGATCGACTAAGCCCGGGTCCTACCACTTGGAGGATCTCGAAAGCCGTCAACTCCCCCACCCGTGGAATGCTGAGCATCTGAAAATTTACTACCCTTAATAAGGCGCTCCGAGCAAGCTACTGACCTTTGAGGTTATTCAATAAATGTACGTCCTCGAGCGACAAGCCTTTAAGGCTACGAATAATAACACATCTGATCGGCTTATTCCTGTCATCAACAAAAACCAAACGGACTAGATTCTACAAAGACACTTCCTCCTAACCGAGGAGAAAAAGCTACAAGGCGATCTGACTTCCTAATAAGGAAGTCAGACCAATTTCTACAAAGGCATCCCCCCTTAACCGGGAGGGCAAAGCCAATGGGTAACTTCGACTCCCCAGTAAGGGAGTCGGTCCCACCTACGCTGAAGACCCTTCGCTGAAAGCGAGACAAGTTGATCCTTTTAAGGATCAGACTTAGGCCCAAACCGCATCCAAACGAATCAAGGACTCGGTTCAACTGCACAATCTAGTAAGCAAGTACATCAGTCATACGGAAGAACGACAAAAAAAAAGAGGATCCAAAATCGGCTCTTTCATTAAATGCTATAAATGTGAAGTACATAAAAAAACAAAATACAAATGAAGGAAGCGGAGTCTTCAAGAGGTCGGAGGAGCTTGGGAACCGGGGACTTGATCCTGGCTGGTCGCCTCGGCGGCAGTATCAACAGGGTCCTCGGGCAGGAGGGGATCGAGGTCAAGGTCCGGGTACAACTTCTGGACCTCGACAAGGCACTCGTCAAAGCCACGGTCATAAAACTTGTCGGCCTTGATATCCCTCTCCTTCGAGGTCTTGTACGAATCTATTGCCGCAGCAACTGCCGCTGCCAAAGAGGCCTCAGCCTCGGCCTTCTGGGTCTTCAGAGCTCTGCTTTTCTCTTCTGCAGCTTCGGCCTTGATCTTCTCCTGATCCTCACTCAATCGGACAACCTCCTCAGCCAGGGTGTCAGCGCGGGCCCTGACATGATCCAACTCGGCTACTGCCGCTTCACGTCGTGCCTCAAGGTCCTTCGCGACCCTTTGAAGCTGGAGCAGTTCAGACCTACTACCTTCGAGCTGACGACACGGATCACTCCGCTCCAGCTGAAGAATAGAAGCCTTGTCCCGTAGGACTCCCGCTTCCGCCCTGAGAACCTCCGTCTCCGTCCGGAGGGCTCCCACCTCGCTCCTGAGGGTTTCGACCTCAGCGTCAATTTTTCGACGCTCTCGGACCCTCTCACAGCATAGGAGGATCCTCGGAACAGACTGATCCAAGGCAAGAGAATGAGGAAAAAATAATAATACAAAAACAGTTACAACTTTTTCAAGAGAAGAGGCAGGAAGTACCTGGTAGAAGACTCCAGCCAAGTCTTCCAAGAAGCAGTCGTCCGGTTTATCAAGAAGGCGCGAAATAGATTCCTCCATAATGTGTTTCGCCGCCCAGTCTATCAAACAAGACATGTGATAACCTGGCTCGAACCTTCCTCTGCTCGTGCCAACTTGAGCCGAGCCCGTCGCCTCCTCAGCTCCCGTCCGACTACCAGTCGAGGGTTGAGCCTCACCCTCGGTATCGCGTACGGCCTCCCCCTCATTACCCGGTTGAGTAATCATGGCATCGGCCATCCGAACGGCTTCTTCCCTCTCGGAAGATGATAGAACAACTATCAACAGAGGACCGAACCGTGCTTCCTCGGTGTGGAGAACGGCGATGGATGGAGAGAGGGTTGCCCCTGTTGCTGGAGCAGGGTCGAGGTTAGGGCCGCCCAAAGGTACGACCATATCAACACCTACCAGGGGCACCGTGGCTGCACCCGGTAGTATTAGAATTGGGGACACAATTGCAGATGCAGATGGTCCCTCAACCGAAGGTGCCGCGGTAGGAAATGGAGCTGTATCCCGAACTAAAATGTTCTGGATAGGGGGGAGGTGCCGCCCTTCGAGCAGCGACCCCCGAGGCAGAACTTGAAGGACGAACTCCTTGAACGACCTTCTTCCTCCGAACTATCTTCGTCGGGGGCTCAGCTCTCAACATCTCCTCTGCAGTCAGCGCAGCTTTCCTCGTTCGAGAACCAGATGCCTTGGCCATGCCTGTGCGGGAGAATGATAAGAATAGCGTTACCTCGGACCAATAAAAATACATTGGCTGAAGACAAGAATACTCACTGAGTGAGGTAGGGAGCGGCCTCGTCTTGCAAAGCCCCGATCGGTGAAGGTTAGCAGCTGTGATCAGATCTGACCAGCGGCGACGCTCCTCCGAATATGTCCTCGCTTTGGCTATCTGGTTCCTTTGGTCCGAGGAATGAAGGGCACGCCCCTCGCGAAACCTGCAAAACAGAAAGTTCTCTTCTAAACATAGCTGAAGCAAAAAGCGATGCGTGAAAGAAATCTCGATCCAACCTGACATTGTGAAGCGGGTGGGGACCCGAGTCGACAGTGCCCCAATCTTCGCTGCCGGCGCCTCCCATTCGCCCGCGGCCCAAAACCACTTGTTCTTCCAGTCCTTATTCGAGGACGGAAGACCCAAGACGAGCCCTGACCCCTTGTTACCTCTGGTCGCGAAGTAGTACCATGGATCTTTGCCTTCGTGCTTGACCAGGTACAGGCTCATCAGCTCGGCGGGTGTCAATTCTGAGTTCCCTACTTGGTGTCAGATAATGTAAGCAGAAATCAGCACCCTCCAAGCATTGGGTGCAAGTTGCCCAGGCGCGAGCCCTAAGTAAGCGGTCAGAGCTCGGATGAAGGGGTGCATCGGGAGACGGAGCCCGCATAGTAGGCCGCATAAAAATACGGCTATCTCCCCGACCGCGGGATTGCCAGCAGCATCAGTGGGCTCAGGGGCTCTGATCCGAACGGAGCGTGGTATGTCAAACTCAGTACGGATCCATTCCATTTGAGACTCCGTTATTACGGAGCCCCCTGGAACCAGTTCCGACGCCCGTCCACCAGGAGGCATCTCTGAGACATCAACGACTGCAGGTCTGGGGGCTCGTGCTGTCCTTGCTGGCCTTCTTGCTGACCTGGCGAGTGTGAGCTCTCGCCACCGTCTGCTTCTGGGGCCGAGGATATAAAGGCACAGCCTCGAAGGGACCTTCAGAGGCATCTCTTCCATTATCGGAACTCCCCGACTCGAAGTCATCATTGTAGCCTCTAGCCATTTTTCTATCGGAAGACATCTCGAAACAGTGGTGTTAAGAATCGAACTCACCAGATAATCGCCGGAGATGGCTTCAGCAAGCGTAAAAACTATATCAGAAATCACTTCTGCCGGAAATTGCCTTCGCCGGAAATCGCCTCCTCCGATAAACAACTCAAATGCAAACGATAGAAGTCGAATGAAGACCCCGGACGGGCCTTTTATAGACTGAAGAAACCCTGCATTAAATGGCCCGTAATAATGGCTGCGTCGGAATCATTGCAGGCCGACTCCGAGTCCGACGTGGTGTCATATCATTGGTCCAAGACCTGTTAAAGGTAACGCCATCCGCCTCGATTGTTGTGCGTGAGCTAATCAACACGACACCCGAGCGCAGAAAAGAGTGCTCGACACGACGCCCCGAGTGCACGTGGCGATCATTCACAGGTTGGTGACGATTTGGAATCCCAACCGTCGCCACGTGTTCGCTCACGGTTAGCCCGAAGTCGCTAAATCCCGAGGACGAGATGTTTCACACGAGGACCATAAAAGTACCAAAGAACTGAGGCGACTAATCTTCTAATTAATTACTCTCCATGCTCATGAATGACCTCAGAGAGTAGGGGGCTTCTGTTATGGGAAGATCCGAGCCGACTACAATCGGAGGGATTGACAGTCCGCTACTCCTGGCAGAGAGTCCGAGCCTCGGCATGACATTAGGAAAGTAAGTTAAGACGAGCGAAGCTCCCATTCTTGACCACCATCCTTCCAAAGGCAGTCGGAAGAGAAAACATTCTAGTTGTACGATCAACCCCGACCAAACATCCATCATAATACCGAGAATGGCTAGCTGCATTACTAATGAGCGGATCAAGGTTCGGCTCGGGTTGGCACAGTCAATCATCAGCTCGGGGTGATGCCGTCGTCCTCGATCTGGCTGAGCCGAGGCATCTCTAAGGATAAAAGTTTCGCGCACTAAGTGAGGAAACTGCCATATACGGACGTGTCCTATTATCTCGCCCGTAGATACGCCCTCCACTACACATGATCTCCGAACTCTGAGCAATATCTCCATGATCTGTAATCCCACTGATCGTGCCGAGATTATCGGATGCGAATCAAGCGATGAAGAGGTATAAATATCACACCATCCCATGAGAACATGTACGCAACATCCGACACTCTCCCCTTCCTTCTAAGCTTAGACCCCATTGTTGTCCGACTTAGGCATCGGAGGGTCCCCCGGCTTAGCCAGGGTCTCCATTGCTTATGGTTTATGTGCAGAACTCCAGGTCCGTCGCCTGTTCGGAATATGTGAAGAGGGGAAGAGGGCTGACCAGATTTTGACCTCAACAGAAACAATTCAAAATACGGCCCAAGACCTTCCTTAGGCCAGCCCTAGTTGACGGGTTCCGTGGTGTGACACAGGTACTACGTCCCTAGGGGGCAAAAATGTGTAGGCGCGGGAGTTTATGTTTTATCCGCACAAAGCTCCAAAATAAGGCATAAAGGCATATACAAAGCTCAAGTGGGCCACACTATAATAAGCCGTGGAAATTTTGACACCCATAGCTGAATAGACTGATTTCTATAGAGTAGTTCGCTTGAGCCTTGAATTTGACTCTCTTTTTTTTTTGGCTCATGCCTTAAAATGATCTTAAAAAAATGAAGGGACAGTATCATTATAACACATCGTAATGGGGTACAGAATTTTCGCTTGAAAACCGGTTGAGAATACGTCAGGAGCGACTCTTCCAAACAGGGAAGCCATATAATAGAAGGATTGCATAGTATCTCATTATACTTTAGTGCAATGAATAAAATTTGTAAGCACACTGTGATGTATGTATCTTATCCATCTATTCATTTTTTGGCTTATTTTATGGCATGAACCCAAAATTAAAATATATCAAAAACTTAAGTGGGCCACACCATAGAAAATAATAAAAATTGAAAGCAGTAAAAATGCTTATAATTGAAAATATTTATGTTTCCCTTCATCTACACCTGTGTAACTAGAGGTGTACATGAGTCGAGCCGAGCTGAGCTTTGCCCAGCTCGGCTAGGCTCTAGTCAACTCAGCCAGCTTAAGTCCTTAGCTCGTTCCAGTTCGAGCTGAGTCCGAGCGTCCGATTGTACCAAAGCCACCATTGGTAGGGGTCTGAGACGTCTGACCGTCCTATTGGGCCAGAGCCACCGTCCGACTATACCAGAGCCACCTGGCTAGTGGTTGCTGGTCAGATGGGTTCTACTAATCGGACAGACGTTACTTGCCAGAAAAATGGAGAGAGAGGGGAGGAGAGGACTCACTTTCAAATGTCGGTCGTCCAGACAAACGCTGGAAGACGAGTAATCGTCGGGCGCTGGAGAATGGCGATGGATTTAGGTGAGCGGACGATACGATTGGGCGAATGGATGGCCGAGAGGCGGCGAACAGGTTAGGGTTACTGGCCAATTTGGGCAAAAGGGGGAGAGTTGGACGATTTGGACGCTGACCGCTAGGTTAGGGTTGGGCGAATTTGTTAGGGTCAGCGAAGTAAGGGTTTTTTTTTTTTTTTAAATAGAATTTTAAAGCTATATATATGACTCAAAACTCGATCTGAATTGAGTCCGAGTCGAACCAAGTCGAGTCGAGCTAAGTCTAGATCGAACTTGACTCGAAATGTTCCAAGCTTATTAAATCTGGCTCGACTCGGCTCGAAAGCAGTTTCGATCCGAGTCGAGTCGAGCTTTTCCGAGTCGATCTGAGCGAGCTAACAAGCTAACTCGACTTGTGTACAGCTCTATGTGTAACCTTGTGAACAAGTTGGATGAAAAATAAACATCACAGAGGGGCTTAAGAAGCTTTCAACAGCGGAGATCCCAGCTGTTTCTTGTGGTGTGGTTCACTTGAGCTTTGGAAACGCTTCAAATTTTGAGATCATGTCCTAAAATGAGCTGGATGGATGGCATGGATAAGACACATACATCATAATTGGGCCCCACAGTGCACTATCCTCTCTAATTATAAACCCTTTGTAACTGATGTATTTTACAAGCATACAAATGACCTTTTTTAAGCTATGTTTTTGTCCTCTCATGGAGTCCTCGTCGTCTTTTCTTACAGTAAAATAATCGTTGCGATGATTTGGATTTATACGTTGGGGTTGTTGTCACTATGTGGGCCCCACCCTTGGCAAGCACACGTGCTAATATTAACATGCGTGGTATCCTGGCTTTCCATCGGGAGACTTCGTCAAGTAGTTTCACACCTCAAGTGGGCTAACTGCTTCAGTATAATTTTTCAAACATCCCTTTTACTGTACAATGTCTTTTAACTGAGTGAAACGTTCTAAGTTTTTGGTGGAGGTGCCCAACTCGACTTGGCTCGGCCACGTGCTGACCCCAGCTCGAACTCAGCTCGACTCGGTCCTCGAGCCTGACTGGCCAGCTCGGCTTGGTTCGGTCAGCAGCTCGGGCCAGTTCGAGCCGAGTTCGTCGGTGTAGCATTTTTATAAACACATAACTGCACCAGCAGTAGTGGTTTTACAAATATTTCATTAAACACCTTCTAAGCAACATAAAAATCAAGAAAAAAAAAAGATATTTGTTTCATATACATACCTTCCTTATCACCAGCCACACTTCATTGAGTCATTTCATCAAACACTTGGTGAGCAACATCAATATCGAAGTAACTGAGTCACCGAACTGGTTCGATCCGAGTTGAGTGGAGTTCGGGCAAGCTCAAACTCGGTTCGAAATTTTTTCAAACTCAAAAAATCCACTAGACTCAACTTAAACTCGGTTTCGAACCAGCCGAATTGAGCTTTATCGAGTCAAGTCGGGCAAGCTAACCAAGCTAACTAAGCCAACTCGGATCGTGTACAGCCTTAGTTTTTGGCCTGAACATCCAAACACTGTTGCCCACCTTATGGAAAGCTCTGATCTTACGTACGGTGATGTGGTGTTGTGTGTGCTTGCCTGTGGTTGGGAATGACTTTTCACGCGTGTGCTTCACGAACTGGCTTGGATTCGTGTGTGACTGATGGGTCCCGAGATGGGTGACTGATGGGCTGAAAAACTTATAGATGGGACGATCCTAACCCTTGGATGTGAATAAACCAAATTCCCGTATCAGATGCTGCGAATGAGTGGGTCCAAGCGCCCGTGCTAGGTTGGGTAGCGGATTAGGTGAGGCCACGGATCCACCGAGGTGGGTGGGACCCTGACTGTGGTGCTCACAGTGATGTATGTGCCTTATATCCACGCCGTTCAACCGTTTTGAAGCTCAATTTAGAGCATGATCCCAAAAATGAAGCAGATTCAAATCTCAGGTGGACCATATCACCGAAAACAGTAGTAATTGAATCCCACCATTAAAAACTTCATAAGGGCCATCGGAATGTTTATTTGCCATCCAACCTATTAATAAGGTCACACAGATCTGACGAAGAGATCACACAAAGATCAGCTTGATCCAAAACTTTTGTAGCTCACTAAAAGTTTTTAATGGCCAATTACCACGGTTTCTGTATCATAGTCTACCTGAGATTTAGATACGCTTTAATTTTTGGATCATGCCCAAAAACGAGCTTTCCACACGGATGAAAGGAGTGGATTTCTCATAAACATAGTGGTGGGTCCCACCCAGGATACTTGCCCACTAACTTCCTGCGAAAGACGCTTCCACTAAGAACCAAGTAAGATCTGCCTGTCAAATAAAAAAATGTCTTTGATTGGACTGTCCAAACCATCCAATAATGGACCCTTTTTCGGTGAACGTGAGTCATCGCTGATTTTTTGCCCATGGGTGTCCATTCGTACCGAAGGGATAGGATTTGTCCAAACAGGATTAAAAAAAAAAAAACAACTGCAGGCCGTTCACTGTTTTACCTTCAAATGAAGGGTTTAGATCTGGTCCGTGTATGTCACGTGTGCAGGAACGGCATGCTCCACCGGAAGCGGATTCCATAGTAAATCTGCCGCAGGGATGTCCCCGGTTGCTGGCGCAAGGGATAAACATTCGGTGGTTTGGGATTAAAATAATGAAAGAGAAATTTACAACTGTACGACCCATTTATGGCCCATTTACATTTTGAAGCCCACTCCTACTTACCTCGCGAGAATAACCCCCATATGTACGGACGACTTGCCAAAGGTCGAAAATGCCCCTACTTTTTAAGAAATATGAGTTCTGAAATCTGGGTTTCCTATCGCTACGGATTATAACCGTAGCTATAGCCGTAGCCCCTGTTTTCTCAATATGTATTAAAGGTCTTTCGATATATACTTCGATATGTATGAAGGTCTTTCGATATAATCGAAAAAGGTCCAAAACTGTCCAACGAGTTTGCCTAAAAAATTCTGCAATTTTTGATACATATCAAAGAGTATTCGCTATGTATCGAAGGTCTTTTTCAGTATAGCTACGAATTATAACCATAGCCATAACTGTAGTCCGTGGCAATATAAGCAATTTTTTATTTTTATTTTTATTTTTATTTTTTACATGGAGAACTTTATTCTACCTACAATTTTCTCTAATACATATTTATATAAATATGTATATATAAGCATATAAGTTTTTTTTTTTCTCTCTTTTTTCATTTCTTTTTTCATTCATTTAATAAGAATATCTTCTAAACCAAAATTAGTTACTTGACGTACCCTATATGATTTTGGGGTAGGAGAAGCTACTTTAGCCAACCAACCTGGTTATTTTCCAAGATTCCATCAGGTCGATGGTCGAAAATCCATTTCATTCACTTCGCGGTCAATTTCATTCATTTCATTTACTTGGCGATCAATTCCATGCATTTCACGGTTAATCCCGGCGATTCCCCTTCACTTCACGGTCATTTTCATGCATTTCATGGTCAATTCCCTTCACTTCACGGTCAATTCCGTGCGTTTCACGGTCAATTCCCTTCATTTCACGGTCAATTCCGTGCATTTTACGGTCAATTCTGGCGATTTCTCTTCACTTCACGGTCAATTCCATGCATTTCATGGTCAATTCCCTTTACTTCAGGGTCATTTCCATGCATTTCACGGTTAATTCGCTTCACTTCACGGTCATTCCATGCATTTCATGGTAAATTCCCTTCACTTCACGGTCAATTCCCTTCATTTCACGGTCAATTCTGGCGATTCCCCTTCACTTCACGGTCAATTCCATGCATTTCACGGTCAATTCCCTTCACAATCAATTTCATGCATTTCATGGTCAATTTTGGTCATTCCCCTTCACTTCATGGTCAATTCAATTCATTTCACGATCAATTCCCTTCACTTCACGGTCAATTCAAATCATTTCACGGTCAATTCCCTTCATTTCACAGTCAATTCCATGCATTTCACGGTCAATTCTAGTGATTTCCATTCACTTCACGGTCAATTCAATTCATTTCACGGTCAATTCCAACGATTCCCCTTCACTTCATGGTCAATTCCCTTTACTTCACGGTCAATTCCCTTTACTTCACGGTCAATTCCATGCATTTCACGGTCAATTTCGGCGATTCTCCTTCACTTCACGGTTAATTCAATTCATTTCATGGTCAATTCCCTTCACTTCACGGTCAATTCCGTGCATTTCATGGTCAATTCCCTTCGCTTCATGGTCATTTCCATGCATTTCACTCCATTCACTCCCTTACACTCAAATACACGTCCCAACTCATCTCTGTCATCCCTATGAAGATTTAATGAAGAAAATGGGTGAAAAGAGGGAATATGGATGGCAGAGATGAGTTCGGACGTGTATTTGAGTGTAAGGTAGTGAATTGAGTGAAATTGATAAAGTACCGACATTTTTGACCTGTGAAAAGCTGTCTGGGAGTGGATGCATCACAAAGAAAGAAGGAAATGGAGTGAATGAAGTGAAGTGGACGCGCTGTGGTATAAATACACGCGTTTCTTCGACCGTGAAGTAAAAGGAATTGACCGGGTCGACCGGGTCCAGATGGGGTCGACCCCGTTCCCCCTCAAAGCTCTTTGGGCCATACCTGAGTTATAGATTTATCCTGTGATTTTGGTTTCCACCTAAACTTGTTGAGGAAACTATAAATTCTTAATATACGACAATTCCAAGAATTTAACATTAAACCCTCCAAAATTATCTCACATACATCCTCCGAATTGAAATTCATGCCGATTGCTTTCAATGGGTCCCGGTATGAAGAAGAAGTGGAGCTCAAATAGCTTTCAGTCTAACGGGGTCGACCCCATCTAGACCCGGTCGACCCCGTGATATGCATGGAATTGACCGTGAAGTGAAGTGAATTGACCATGAAATGCATTGAAATGACCATGAAGTAAAGGGAATTAACCGTGAAATGCATGGAATTGATCGTGAAGTGAAGCGAATTAACTGTGAAATGCATTGAAATGACCGTGAAGTAAAGAGAATTGACCGTGAAATGCATTGAATTGACCGTGAAGTAAAGGGAATTGACCGTGAAATGCATGGAATTGACCGTGAAGTGAAGGGGACTCGCCAGAATAGACCATGAAATGCGTGGAAATGACCGTGAAGTGAAGGGAATTGACCGTGAAATGCATTGAATTGACTGTGAAGTAAAGGGAATTGACCGTGAAATGCATGGAATTGACCATGAAGTAAAGGGGAATTGCTGGAATTGATTGTGAAATGCATGGAATTGATCATGAAATGAAGGGAATTGATCATGAAATGCATGGAATTGACCGTGAGTGAAGAGAATTGACCGTGAAATGCATGGAATGACCATGAAGTGAAGCGAATTGACCGTGAAATGCATGGAAATGACCGTGAAGTGAAGCGAATTGACCGTGAAATGCATTGAAATGACCATGAAGTAAAGGGAATTGACCGTAAAATGCATTGAATTGACCGTGAAGTAAAGGGAATTGACCGTGAAATGCATGGAATTGACAGTGAAGTGAAGGGGAATCGCCGGAATTAACCATGAAATGTATGAAAATGACCGTGAAGTGAAGGGAATTGACCGTGAAACGCATTGATTTGACTGTGAAGTAAAGGGAATTGACTGTAAAATGCATGGAATTAACCGTGAAGTGAAGGAAAATTGTTGGAATTGACCGTGAAATGAAGGGAATTGACCGTGAAATGCATTGTGTTGACAGCGAAGTAAAGGGAATTAACCGTGAAATGCATGGAATTGACTGTGAAGTGAAGGAAAATCGCTGGAATTGATCGTGAAATGCGTGGAATTGATCGTGAAATGAAGGGAATTGACCGTGAAATGCATGGAATTGATCGTGAAGTGAAGAGAATTGACCGTGAAATGCATGAAAATGACTGTGAAGTGAAAGGGAATCGCCGGGATTGACCGTGAAATGCATGGAATTGATCGCGAAGTAAATGAAATGAATGAAATTGACCGCAAAGTGAACGAAATGGATTTTCGACCATTGACCTGATGGAATCTTGGAAAATAACCAGGTTGGTTGGCTAAAGTAGCTTCTTCTACCCCAAAATCATATAGGGTATGTCAAGTAACTAATTTTGGTTTAGAAGATATTCTTGTTAAATGAATAAAGAAAGATGTGAAAAAAAGAAGAGAAAAAAAATTTATATGCTTATATATACATATTTATATAAATATGTATTGGAGAAAATTGTAGGTTGAATAAAGTTCTCCATGTAAAAAAAATAAAATAATACACGGACTGCAGTTATCGCTACGGTTATAATCCGTAGCCATAGAGAAAATCACCTTCGATTCATATCGAATACTAAGATTTTTAAGGCAAACTTGCTGGACAGTTCTGGACCTTTTTCGATTATATCGAAAGACATTCGATACCTATTGAAAAAGCAGGGGCTACGGTTATTATCCGTAGCCATAGGAAGTCCAAGCTTTCAAAAATCACATTTCTGAAAGAGCAGGGGCATTTTCAACCTTTGGCAAGTCATCCGTACGTATGAGGATTATTCTCTCGAGGTAAAAAGAAGTGGGCTTAAGAATGTAAATGGGCCATAAATGGGTCGTACAGTTGTAAATTTCTCATAATGAAATCAGATTGTGTACCGAGTTACTCGGTGTGCTCTTATCATACTATGTAAACTTTGTTGGGCCCACTGTGAATTCATGTAGTTTATCCACATCGTCCATCCATTTTTCCATATCATTTTATGGGTTGAGCCTAAAATTAAAGTATATCAAAAGCTCAATTTAACCATACCACAAGAAACAATGGAAGTATTGATTTCCATTGTTGAAACCTTTCTAAGGCCCCCGGTGATGTCTATTTGTCATCCAAACTATTCATAAGATCACACAGATCACATGGATGAAGGGAAAACACAAATATCAGATTGATATATAAAACTTCTATGGCCCCCCAAGAACTTTTCAACGGTAGACTTAAATTCACACTTGTGTTCCACTTGATCTTTGTATATGCTTAATCTTTGGGTTAAAGCCGTAAATTTATATTATAAAATGGATGGACGGAGTTGATACAATGCATGAATGGCAGTGGAAAGAATTTACTCACTACGCAATCTGCTTCCTAAAATAATATAATTATTGCGTGCAATAGGAATTGTCCCCTATTATAGTTGGATACAATGAGAAAAATATAACTTTATTTCATTCGTTGGCCATTGAATAAATATACCAACCAATATTTAGAATAATTAAGAATAACATGTGTGTTATATCGACACCCTCCATCTATTTTGCAATCTCATTTTATGGCTGGGGCAGCTCCAATAGTGGGGACAGTGATGCCCACCATGAAATTTTCCTAGGGTCCACTGTGATGTTTATTTGCCATCCAACCTATTCATAAGGTCAAACAAACCTACATAGATAAAGGGAAAATACAAATAGCAGCTTGATGCAAAATTTCAGTAGCCCCCGAGAAGTTTTCAGTGGTAAATGTTCAATCCTCGTTCAATCCCCACTACTTTCTATGGTGGGGTCCACTTGAGCTTTGGATATACCTGATTTTTGAGCTAATGACTTAAAATGATCTCGAAAAATAGGTGGATGGTGTGGATATTATTCCAACATCATGACAAGACTTACAAAACTCACGGACATCAACAAACTTTTGAAAAAATTTACAAATACAAGGTGGAGGCAAGGGTACTGTGCTTGTTATCCAAGAGGAACTAAATGCAATTCCATTTAACTTAATTCCAGCCTTTCCCATTCTCTTCAAACACGAGATGGAATTTGCATAAGACCAAATGCAATTACATCCCACCTAATCCCATCTAATACCATGCGCCAAACGCCCCTGTAGTATATGGGTTTTATATTCATGCCATCCTTTCATTTTACCTGCTGATTTTAGTACATGAGCTAGAAAAAACTAAAGTAGATCTAAAGCTCAAGTAAGCCATAGGTTGAAATCTTCTTACCGCCAATAGTGATATTTATTAGTGATCATCTAGCTTATAAAGATCACACGACCTCAATGAAGCTAAAACATAAATATAAACTTTTGTGGCCTAGAAAGTATTCAATGTTGGGCCTTCAATCACTGCTGTTTCCTATGGAGTGATCTACTTGTGATTTAGACCTATGTTTATTTTTGTGCTCTGCAATGTTTGTGAAAAATCTATATTATTCATCTCTTTTAAGAGCTAATATTAAATCATGAGATGAAAAATGAGGTGGATTCAAAATTCAAGTGGTATGGACGAGAGGAAACCGTTAGGATTCAATGACCACCTAACATTCTTATGACCACAAAGTTTCATATTAGGCTAAGTTTTTGGTGTTTTGATTTCATCTAAGTGGGAATGACTGTATAAATGGCTTGGATGGCATATAAACATCAAGGTAGATACTAAGAAAATTTTAGGGGTAGTAAACTCTTTTCTCGGATTTCCTTCTCATATGGTGGCCTTAGTATTGGATCCACCTGATTTTTCGCCTCATATCCTGAAATGATACAGAAAAATAGATGGACAATGTGAATTTCTCACAAATATCACGGTGGGCCCCACCTAGCATTTTACTTCATGAACTTATGAGAGAGGATTTGGCAGGAAATCTGCATCCATCTGTTTCCTGCTCCACTCTAACCAATTTGGCTCACCGTCTAGCTGGGCGCAGTTTGAGTGGATCCCCATATGGGGTATGATCCCACGAATGAAGCATATCCAAATCTTAGGTGGACCATACCACAGGAAACAATAGTGATTGAATCCCTATCATTAAAAACTTCATGTAGGCCACCGGAATGTTTATTTGTCATTCAACCCGTTGATAAGGTCTCAAAGATGAAGATAATACACGAATACCAACTTGATCCAAAACTTTTGTGGCTCACGTGAAGCTTTTAATGGCCGATCACCAGTCTCGTTTATTGTAGTCCACTTGAGTTTTGGATTTACTTCATTTTTTGAAACATCTCTAAATGGAGTTTTCAAAATGGATGGAGACGTAGATATAAAATACATAAACCGTAGTCCCACCCACATCGGTGGACCAAGCCGCCCCCATCTGCGTAGCTGTGGGTGTGGATTGGGTACTACCCCACCAGGTCCTAGTTAGAGACAGAGGATCCTGTTAGGGGCTATGTGGGACCATTATGATGTATGCGTTTTATCAGTGTTTAAAAAGGAGGCAGATCTAAGGTTCAAGTGGACCACACTAGAGGAAGAAGTTGGGATTGAATGCCTAACGTTGAAAATGTTTTAGGGACCACAGAAGTTTTGTATCAAGTTAATATTTATGATTTCCATTCATCCACATCCATGTAAGCTTATGAACAAGTTGGATTGCAAATAAACATCAAGTAGGCTCTAAAAATGTTTCAAATGGTGGGCATTATTGTCACCATGGCTTTCCATGGTGAGGTCCACTTAAGTATTAGATCTGCCTCCTTTTGGGATCATGATCTAAAATGTCTTATCAAAATAAATAAATGGTGCAGATAAAATACATATTTCGTGGTGGGCCCACAGAGCCCCTAACAGGACCGTTTGTCTCTTACCTAGGTCCTGGTGGGGGTCAAAGCTCCATGGCTCCACCATGATGCATGTCTTTTATCCACGTCGTCCATCCATTTTTCCAAGCTCAAGGGCAGGAGACAAAAAATGAGGCATATCCAAAGCTTAAGTGGACAACACCTGCAATGTTTATTTGCCATCCAAATTATTCATAAAGTCACCTAAAACATGAATGGAGGGAAACAGAAATATCAGCTTGATCCATCCAATGATATTGGATCAGGCTAGTGGGACGGGACAGGTCATTCATGGCCTGGAAACGAGGCCCTCGTCTCCAGTTCTGAGGCCAAGCTTGGGGCTCAAGCCCTGGCCCAAGGCTGGCAGCTGGCCCATTGCCACCTGTACTCTAAGCCTGAGGTGTTGTCTACCCTTCGTTGCGCATGTGATGGTGGTCTACATGTGTGGGCTATCCCAGACACATAACTGGTGATGTTATTGCCCCGAAATCAAGAGGTCACACACCGTAACAACAGTTGAATTAGAGTAGTTTGTTCTAATGGCTAAAAAATGTAGTAGACAGCATTTATTCAACGCACAATAACCCATTGATCCAATGGCTAGGATCATATGAGTTTTTGGTCACAGAGGCCCCAGCAGCCCACACAACACACATGGCTCGAGCCGTTGATAGGTTTCTTTTATAGGATTAGTTTAGATGAGAAGAGACTCCCATAGACAGGGTTCGTTGAGAAATGTTAAAGGCAAATTCCGTAAGTGCACCCGTGTCGAGTGTGTGGTGAGCAGTACCTTTGATCAGTGAGACAAGCCGTCGATGGGCCCCTGATTCTGCTTGTCAATAGGATAGGATGGACCGTCTAGCTTTTGGACCTGACCCACTTCTGGCCAGTTTGGGATGGACGCGAAACAGGTCACCACAGCAGCAGTGATGTGTTGATGTGTGTGTTGCGCTCTATAGGCCCGCTGTGATGTATGTGCTTTATATCCACACCATCCATCCCTTTTGCAGCTTATTTAGGGCATGAGCCCAAAAATGAAACAGATCCGAAGTTCAAGTGGACCACAACACAGGAAAAAGTAGTGATGGAACGGCCACCATATATAAAATACTTCTTGGGCCACAAAAGTTTTGGATCAAGCTAATATTTGTGTTTTGCCTTCCTCTAAGTATATGTGACCTTATCAACAAGTTGAAAGGAAAATAAGTATTTTGGTGGGCCCTTGGAAGATTTCAAGGGTGGATGTCATTATCCTCAGTCCTCACTCTTCCCCTATGTGGTCTATTTGAGCTTCAAATTTACTTCATTTTTTATTTCATGCCTTAAAATGGGCTGACAATTACTCTTCAGAGAGTATAGTAATGAAAGTTGTAAGTTGTGTTTGGAAAGGTTTATTATCTACTGTTGGCCTTCATAATAAAATAAACAATGGAAGCGAAGAGGCGGTGGTTTAGCCTATATGTGTATCTGAGCTACCATTACTTAGATATGTTTATATAGCTGGAAAAGCCAAAAATTCAGTTGGTCAGTTTTACTATAATTACTTGAAATGCGTTTGGATAACATCACTTTTCAATTAGACCATTCATAAAGCCAGGCAATTAGTTAAAAATAAATGGACAACTTGAGATGCATTTGGGTAACATCCCTTTTTTGATTATGGCTTTGACCATTCCTAGAGCCAGGCAATTAGTTAAAATTGAACGAACAACGTGGATATAAAACACATACATCGCTGTGCCATCACCCTACCACCTAATCCACGTCCGTTTGAGATGGAATACTTATGTGGGAGGACTGGCCCTGATCTAAAATTTAATTAAGTGGGCTGGAATTGGACTGATCTAAGGTCCTAAGACCAGCCCAACCCAGCTCATTTAGGGTTTCATGTGCATTTTTGTCATATATCATGCATGCTGGTGCACACCTAACAATCAGCCTTGCACAACACTGGATGGCTGGGTTTAGGCTCGGCCCATGCATAATCATCATTACTTAGACTTGGGCTTGTTTGTTCTGGCTTCTCATGATCAGTTCTACTATATGTGGTTGTTAATATACTATTGGGTTGGGCTTTCACGGACCTTAGCCCAACCCGGGCCCGGCCCATTGACAGCCCCAGCCTGTATTGAAAACTAACATCGATCTGATGGGTTTAACAACCTGGTCCCTTTTGTTTTTATCCATTGGATGTAGACCCTCTCTCTTATTTTCTCAACTTGGTGACCTGACTTGGCCCACTTAAAATTCATCAAGCCTTCACCTAACCCAACCCTTTTAATATAATCCAGTTGGGCGTGAATGACCCAACTGACCCACCACAGGTCCACAACCAAACTCAAATTTAAGAAGGGAATGTGAGGTGGGTTAGTGGATACATACATCAAATCTATTTCTACACCTACCTCGATCGGGTTGATCATGTCCATTCATCTAGCTTAGCACATTGATAACCTGTATGGGCAGGTCAGATCAGGTAGCGTTCAACTCATATGCGACCCATTTCTTAAATGAGCCACATTTTCTAGTCTAGGCTGGGCCTACTACCTGTTTATCTTGGCTTGATCTCATATCAAAAGTGGGCTGGGCTGGTTGACCACAGGATGAAATTGCTATCCTCGCTGACGAATGGGCCACATTGTGTGGGTACCTGAGAAGATAATCTCTCTTTCTTGGAGTTTCATGGAAATGGTTCGTTGACTGCTGTATACCTAAATTACCAAGAAGATCAGACATTTCAAATAATTGAAATTTTTATATATATCCGTTCATATCTCCACAAATCTTTCATAAATTTCCAACCTCTTTTATATATTATCTTCATTCTTAATAAAATAAAATAAAAATTACAAATTTCACAATATAATCTCTTATAATTTAACATAATCAATAATGCTACATTTTATTTTATTCTTGGTAAAGCAATGGTATAATTAAATTTGTTATTAGGTTATGAATAATGATACAACAACTTGTTTTACTGGTGCTGTATTTGCCCGGTTTCTTATTTCGAACAATACATCAACATCCAAATGTCGCTATCATGAACAGTGCTTTAGTCCATTTCATCGTTTATATGAATGACACATGAAGGCCCATGACGCGCATTGAATCGGAATGGATGTCTTTCAAAGGGGACTTACCTTGACACCTTTACAGACACTCCCAAAAAAAAAAAAAGTATAAAGAGGTAAGGCATGAATGAATGCATGGGGCTTAGGAGCAATTGAGAAGTGAAAATTGTCAAAATTAAATTAAGGACCAATGGTATTAAAATCTAACAATGACAAGTATAAGTGATATTCGTTTTGTCTAAGTGGGATGTCAAAATGAGGTATCCACACCATTCATTTTCTCAATCATTAGCTGGATGGTTAAGAGCATCTAATCAAAGTGATTTTTGAGTAAGATGGACAATCAAAGGTGGACTCCACTTGGCCTAGTCAATGGTCTTACTTTTTTAAAAAAATATTATCAATATTAACCACTCATTTTACAGGCCAGCAATATCATGGTTAATTAGAATTTTTTGGTCAAAGTGATTTTTGGGAGAATGGTCAATCAATCGTAGGGCCACATAGGGGACAGTCCATATCAATATTGATTGTATATGTGTGGCCCACCAGTGAGTGTACCATTTTAATCAGGCTACACATGCTTACGTTGATCCCACATGTACCACATATAGCAAGTGTTGTCCAATAATTTAAATGCTTTATAATATCTTAATAATTAAGGTCCCATGATTTTTTTTCATTCGAACACAAACTTAATCCATATATCCATCATATTAAATAGATATAGTTAGTTACAACAGAATAATAAAATGATATTTGAAATCCCACAACCGTCTATCCTTTAGAAGATATAGGGAGATATGTTATCACCATGCAAATCTAGAGATGTCATGCAAAACCCAAATTCTAAAGCATCCAAACAAGGTGAAAATCTAACGGTCAGCACTGATTATCCACCATATAGATGGTGAATTGGGCCACAAATACAAAAACAATGTGCTCCTGAAAAAAAAAGGTCACCAGGTCACCACAATCTTTGAGCCACGTCATCCACATGGTGGGCCCATCATCCAATCGTATCAATGTATGAGGCATACGTATGAGAAAAAAGGCTAGGTGGGTTAGCAAGAGGACACAAAAGGCTGTGGTGTCCATGGATCAACAGCCCTATGTTTGAATCCTTTTCAACTTTAGACCGGATCTTTGATTCTCGATCCATTCAAAATAATACAAGAAAAGAAGTTAAAAAGAGAAAGTAGAGAAAAAGAGAAGAGCATATGGGAGAGATTGTTGCTTTCATTTCCTTTGCTTTCCATTATTGTTTTTTTATGATTACTACGAGACGTATGAGATTAATTCTCATGCGAGCAACACTCTTTTTGTTAGTTGTTTCACCAACAAGTGGTGGTGATTCTTCAACCGTACTCATTATTTTACTTTTAACCATCCATTTGATGGCTATTAATTGGAATGTTAGGATTCTTGATTAGTGTAGTTTTAGATATATGCTTCATCCAGAATGGGCCCACAATTTGGATGGTCTGGATAGCAGCACATTGTCGACACATGTGAGGAGGATGAGTCACCACCGTTTTGAAAATGGTGTTAAACTAGCATAGTCGTTTAGGCCTCCCCATGCAATTTGAGAATTTTGAATGGAAAAAAGACGGTCAATCCCTCACAGAATCCAATTTACTTGGTAGAGTACGATGGATAATAGGCAATCACATGTCCACGTGTGTACACATTGTCGATGTGCACTCAATCCAAAAGGTTCGTATTGTGGCCCAAAGTGGATTTGATGCCCAACAAAAAATCACCTTATTTGGATTATTCCTTCCTATCCAATTGACCGAAAATTTCCCTTTGAATCTGGACCATTGATGGGTTCCCTGTCTAACGGTTAATAGTCACTAGTCGAATTATTAGAGGAATCTGCTAAGTGTGATTTTTGGGCCATGCCCAAAATTTGAACGGTTTGGATCATGTTCACGTATGCTCATGCACAATGGAATGATCCATCCAACTGTGTTGGAGTACAGTACATATCATCGAAAATTCAAGGTGGAGATTACTTTAGCTACGCACATTAACTCTTGAAAGAGCCAAACCAAAGGAAGTATGTTTTGGTTGAGCGATATGTAGTGGAATCACACCCTTTCTTTCTTTTTCTTCTTATTTTCTGTTTGGGATAATTGAAACCTCTCCTCTCTGGTTTTGAATCTTGCAAGTGCGTCCTTATATATGCCAGAGATATCAGATGATGAAAATACCAACATTTTATGAGTTCATGTTGTGTGTAAATGGTATCTAACCTAGCTAATGGAGTCCTTCCAGTACTATAAATATTGGACACCAAAAAAATCAAGCTAATCTAATCATCAAGTAAGCCACATCTGCCCAAAAACCTCCATATCTACATGGTGGGCCACCTGATAACTTGAATTTTGGTTTTCCAAATTTCATTTTCATGGTGATATGGCCATAGCAGACAGGTAGGATGCATGACATACATTCAACTATTGTATAGGACTAAATGTCTTCAACAAGTTATCCATGATAGCAGGTCAATTTCTCAAAGATAACTGTACTGACATGTTGATAGAAATATCTGCAATGAACTTATAAACTGAAAGTGAGCAGCTTAAGATAATCCAAATCTCCAGGAGATATTTACGCTGGTCGACAACCAAAAAAGAGCCAATCACAATCATCTCCTTTCTATTTATTTTATTATTTTTATGCCACTTGCTCAGCAGCCTTACCGCACAGTAATGTATGGCTCACATTCAATATGTCCATGTGCATGTGCCCCCTGTATACCAAAATCAGGCTGATTCAAAACAGAGGTGGTTGACACTATAGGTGACAGTTGAAACTGGGACACCAGCCATCAAAACCTTCCACTTTGTGTGTGGGTCCTTTACATACTACATCCCATCAATTCATAACATTCGCCCTAAGCAGGTGAATGGACGCCTGAAAATAAGGCCATTCCAAAACATAGGGACTATATTACTAAAATTTAGAGATTTTAGGCATGGTTTTACATGTTATGACACACCTGAGTTTTGGGTCTACCTCAATTTTTAGGCTCCACGGAGACATGAGGGGACCATATATGATGGACACTTTGCATGGCATGCACAAATTACAGTGGGCCCCACAAACTGCATTATAAAATAAGCTTATTCTACGAACTTGTAAAGGAAGAGGAGCCAGCCTCATTTATTTATTTAATTATTCTTTGTTACATGCCCTATCATCTCGTATGTGCTAAAACATTTCTTGGGGCACGTTCCGTCCACTTTTCCTTTTATGGCATCTGCTAGTTTGGTCTTTACATGCAAACACAGTCACTATATACTCTCCTTCTTTTTAAAGGAAAACAAATGAAATTATTAAAAATGAAAATACTCACATACAACGGGTTGGACAATAAGTTACCGTCCACCCAATGAATAACTTCCAACTTATAATGTACTTTAACATCCAACCCATCCAATAGATTGGCCCCACCATGATGATTACCTTGTTAAAAAATCTGCCTCATTTACTCATTAGATAGGCCACACCATTGAAAATATGATAAATAACAAAATGCAAGTTTAGTTCTACTGATGAGTGGACGGGGCTGCCTCATGGTGGGGCCAACTTATTCGACGGATTGGTTGTAGCATATTTAAAGTTATCCAGCTGCTTGTATATGTGAGCATCTCTCAATTAAAGGAGATACTTTGAGCAACGTGGGCAAGATCGGACCGGCACCTTATCTGATACTCACTATCAACATTCCATGCACCTAAAACCAGGAAAATACGATCATCAGGTGGGCCACACAAGCACGCATAATTTAAACCATCTCTCAATTTCTCACAACCGTTCATTTGTTTCGTACATGTGCGCACGGTTCACCTGATGATTGAATAGGCCTGGTTCTTTGGATCCATCATCCAGACCACTAGGATCGCCTCACAAGTGGCTCTGATATTACACATGCATGCATAACTTCCACGTGCGAGGTCAGTGCAATTAGCATCCATATTAAAGTAGGAGTCTGTAAAAGCAATCAAATCCTTTTTTAAGGTTCTTTTGTACGTGTAGTTTGTACGAGAGAAGCATGGCTTCTTTAACACCTCACCACCTCCCCATTACACTGTATAAAGACAAAGTACATCACTTTGCAGAGTAGGGATGCTTGCTAACGTGAGAGGAGTGGTTATAGTTTCCCATTCCAAAGATGACATACAACATGGGCCCCACATCTTGTAATCCATCTTCTACAAAACAGCTTCAATCCTCACCGTCTAAACTCGACCAGGAGGTCTCCTAGAGTTCCCTGCTCTCCTGGAAATACACCCAACAAGTATTTCATTATAAATATAATATAAAGTAGTCATTTGAAAATTCTAACTTTAGCATATATGTAAGTGAAATTAAAGGTCTCAAGTCCAGCTGGTGGGACCAGTGAAATCCTGTCGTCCAATAGGTTCCCCCCATCATGAGGATTCACTTTTTCATACTCATTGAATTGACCATACTTGTTTTTTTGTTTGCTATTTATCAATGGCTAGACATTACTTTCCAGGATATGGCCCACCTGATGGGTAGATGATTCTGATTCTTGCATTGAATGATCCTCGTGGCTGGACCAAACTATTGGAAGGGTTGGATGTCGCATTCCCTTAATAGGTTGGGAATTATCCACTGGATGAACCATAACTCGTGGTCCAACCGGTTGGACATGAGACCTTCTAAAAAAGAGAGAAAATTACTGTGGAAAGAGTTATGGTATACAGTACGTCTCGATGGGTCGGGACTACCTGTTGATCTGAGGTCATGCTTGAACGATCCAAACCGTTTACGTGATGGGTCACTGTGAATGTGGAATACCCAAAAAAATCTCATATATGGGACTATTTCAGCCCTTTGATTTTTCAGCTATATTCCTCCTTTCAATACGGACCATCTTCTTAAAAGTTATTTCGTGAGGCTATAAATCCAAAGTTTAGAATCAACCAATCTTGAAGGTTTTTAGTGTCCATCATCAGCTGTTTATCTTGTCAGATCAATGGTTTGGATCACCCAACATGACCCCGGATCCAACGGTTATATCCCCAATATATGCCCCACAAGTGTACACAAATTAAAAGGGAGCTAACCATGATTAGGAAATGTGGATATAATGAATAAAGTGAAGAGATTCTCTTTTTCTTTTCCTTTTTTGATTTGAGTGGTTGGGGTTACTGAAACCTATAACTGTGGGCCCATGAACACATAAGATATAGATTATGGCACGATAATCGTACCGTGGGATTTTATTTTACAATAAAATAATTAAAAATTATTTCAGAGAGGAGATCAGAATATTATTCTATGTTGGTTTTTTTTTTTTTCAAAAAAATAAAAATAAAATTGCAAGCTTCATTTTTTGCAAAAAGCCTTATCATGAAGAAAATGATACGTACACCTTATGTTTTTGTATCCACATTTCCATCTTTCCTACTTTTACATTACAATAATACAGTTTAGAACTATTCTAATACAAAGAAAGGTTCCAATTCTTTTTTAATACTTCCACTCAAAGAATCATGTATCATTTGGATAGAAGGGGTGAAAATGAAAAAAAAAACAAAAGAAAAGAAATAAATAAGAAAGAAAACCATTAATTCTATTTTCAATATTGATACATTGGCAGAGTACGGTGATCCAGATGCATGCACGGCAGCCGTACCTCAACTCAAACCGTCCAAAATGTGGACCCAACTTTAGATGTGCTGCAGTAACAATATCAGGGCAATTGGACAGTCATAACCTCCAATCAACGAACTTTTGTCCATCGGCAATGAATCTTACTCTTCTTTTTTTGGTAATAGGTAAGTACATTAAGAATTGAAATTATGTACAATATGGGTAGGAGTAAAATCCAACCGTTCCCGAATATTGATCAAATGCAGATTTGGACAGAATATCTGCAACCTTGCACATTGGCTTCTGTATATGTATGAAATAGCACCACTTTTATTTTTTGGTACACTTTGTAAGTAAAATTAAAAAAATAATAAACTATAATTACTGGTATTTTGGAATTGCTGTATTATAGAAATCTACCTGCAATCATCCTCCTATGGGAAGGTGGGCTACAGATTAAAATCACACCAAGCTATCCTAACCACATGAACAGTGGCCTTAAAATGATGGTAATTAAAGAAAATGGAAATAGTTAATGGTCAGTATTCTAAATGAAAATTTTAAAAGCTAGGATTGTTTGCTGGTGTGATTTTCAACTATGAGCCATCCAAGGATAGGAGCCACTGGATGGGTGGTCAGTATCCAGCTAATAACCTTCCACGAGGAAAAATACAAGAGTATGAAGAAGATGTGTACCTGTTGTGAATGGGATCAGGCCCATTTGGAACTCTTCTCTTGCTCATGTAATTGAGGTCCAGATCATGATGAAAAGTGGGCCCATCTCTTCCCATGACCTCTGATTGCTTGAAACTTCCTGTGGTAATAATAGCAGTACTACTAGTAGTAGCAGTCGTCGTCGTCGTGGCTGCTATCGTTGTTGTGGTTGTTCCTCCATTTGCTACAATATCAACATCAACAAACAAAAAACCAAGAAACATAACACATGCAATGACTCCAACCAAGGCCTTCAAAGGCCCACTACCCATCTTCTCTCACTCTCTCTCTTTCCTATCTCTCTAAGGAAAGAAGAAAGAGATGCAAAGGGCCAGTTGATGGATGGAGGAAGATGGGAGGAGAAGAAAGGAGAGAGAAGGGGTGGTGGGCTAAGGCAAGTATTTTTGGTGGGCTGGGCTTTTGTATTTTAGTAGAAGATGGTTTCCTGTTCGTTCTTTCTTTCTTTTCTTTTTTTAATATTAGGAAGCGATTCTAGTGCACTTTTTTATGGGACCCTTGTCCCATTAGGAGAGAACAAAGGCAGCTGGCTTGGAACGTGACATGGAGGGAACCACCTTCTTTATACCACAGTGGGCCCACCACACCCTTACTTTCGTATGCAAGCCTAACAGTCCGAATCCGAATCTCACACACGTGCCAATGTGGTATGTGTGTGGCATGTGGGCA
The DNA here is from genome assembly GCA_030180095.1 of Magnolia changhungtana. Classification (NCBI taxonomy): domain Eukaryota; kingdom Viridiplantae; phylum Streptophyta; class Magnoliopsida; order Magnoliales; family Magnoliaceae; genus Magnolia; species Magnolia changhungtana. Next base: position 9,486,519 of record JASAUF010000444.1, read on the forward strand.
ACATGCAGGCCATTTTATATGCGAAAATTATCATACAACGTTCGACATTTGAGCTATGTGGGGCCCACCCATGATGTGTACGTTGAATCCAAACCTTGCATCTGGTGCATCTCCTCATGTGCACCGTAAATCCCAAGATTCATGCCTATCAAAAACTCAGGTGCGACACACCGCAGGGAGCAATGTATGATAGCGTCCAAAACACTATATATTCACACCTAAATTTTGGAAATGCGTAAGTCATGATTGACTTGGATGGCATGTACACAATACGTACGGTGGACTCCACATTCCATCTGGAAGTTTCTATTGTACGTGTCCTCCTTCCGGTCTTCCCTTTGGTGTGTGTTCATCCAAGTAATAGATCTGGCTGGTTATTGGTATCTAGATGAAACAATGGTGGCCACATCTGATGGACGGTTTGGATCACATTCACACATTATAATGGGCCCCACACAACTCAAAATTTTGGTATTTACCAAATGTTAGAACATATGTGGTCATTCTCCATCATCTACTGGGTTCAGTGTACGTTCCGTGTCCTGAAAATCTAGCCGGTCAAATAGGTAATGTGTTTTAAGTGAACGATGGTCCGGATTCATTGTATGCATATGAGTACGACTGCACTGGACTAGCCTATAATTTAATAGCCATGGATAACTTAGAGGTCACTGCCTCCTTCCTCCACAGGTAAACCTTAAATTTATGTGAAACCTTGAATCCTTAGGTGAAAAATCTCTAAAAAGATAGTATTATTTAAAAGAATTGAAAAAGTAGTGATTTATATAAGTTAAAAGCCTTAAATTCCTAACTTTTTAAAATTAAATTCATAACTTTTTTAGAAATACTGAACTTTTTTTTAAATTTATTGAAATTATAAAGGGCCCGTTTGGATACCTCCAAATAAGTTACTTTTTCCTATTTACGACGGTAGAGAAGTAACTTATTTGAGATAAGTTTGGTTTATGATTTATTATAAGTAGTTTTATTTATTTATTTATTTAAAGTTACTTAATCACTTCAACTTAATAAGTAGAAATCAAGATAGCTACTTAAGGCATAAGTAACTTATTTTAAGTAATTTACGATCTAAACACTTTTTAAATGACTTTAAAATTTACTCCAACTCTTTTACATAATTGACTTTAAGCATGCTATACTTCTTCAAACTCTAAAATACTTTAAAATAATAAAAATCAAAATTCACTAAAAGTAATAAAATTTAACTTTAAACTCAATGTTAACACTTAAATAACTTATTTTTGAAAAACTTTTTAGGTCTATTATTTTTTTGCAATGGTCAGCAGGTAATGTAGAGCTCATTAATTTCTTTGCAATAACATATTATACATATGAAATAAGTAACTGATAGCAAAGTTATAACCACCAAAAGCTATAATGCTAAACCTTAAATTTAGTATCTTTCAGGTCCAATTTCTTTTGACACTACACCCAGATCCATAGCTCAACCGACAGACTGAGTGGAGATACCCCATTTCAACACTTCAGGTCTTGGTATCAATCCTTAGTGGGGGTGGCTAACATGGAGTGTGTGTACTGACATGAGTGTGTACTAACAAGCTAACCCCAAAAATAAATAAATAAATTTCTTTTGACACTTAGTGTGAATGAGATTGTCCTTGTCCATCATGCATTGATGGCACATACTAACTTGGGCACACCTGATGAACCTTGGTTTGACACACATATGAGGGGAATGGAAACTGAAGGCTATGGTCTAGTGATTAGACAATCCTAGCCATTAGATCGGTGATCATAAATGAACTATTAAAATATCGTCCAAGTTCAATGAAAAAATATTGGATGCTAATTGCTTGCTCTTTAAAAAAGCCTACATGCAATAGCTAGCAAATACATCCCCCATGTAGTGAGGTAAAGAAAAGCAACGAGAGGAGTTTCACAAAGCGCCAGCAAAGACTCACGCAAGATCGCTCATTTTTCAGCTTCAAAACTACAATGAGCAATGTATGCTTTTTGGGTTACATTTTACCCAATCATCCACACCGTGCCTATAGTTTGGACGGTTGGGATTGGTATGCATGTATGTCACAGTTTTCTTAGATTGATTAACAGTGATTGTGAATACTTTGTTAGATGTAGCAAACTCACTGGATAATCTTGCCCAAAGCCAACAGACTTTTCTAGGCCCATTCGAATACACCCAACAAGACAATTAGAATCGAATGATACGTGGGGTCCACTAGATGTACGGTTCTGGTTATCCAGAGTAAGTCCAATGTATGGTGGGCTTTTGGAAACCACATGCAAGGAACGTGCCAGTGGAATAGTTACAAATAAAAGTGTAGTTACTTTGCTTTATCATTCACTAAAGAGCTGATTACCTACAGGTGCCTGCACCATAGCTTGTACTGTATTACTGTCGATCTGCCAACGTGGATTTTGGTAGTACATCCTACCATTCAAATGGTAGGCCCCATCTTGATGATTATCCTTCTCAAAAATCAGGCTGTTACAGTGACTAAGTAGGCCATACTTGTATGTTGAGTCGGACCGTTGATTATCCATTGATTTCAATAGTGCATCCACCTGACCAGTGGGCCAGCCTGATTTTTGTGCCTGGTGATCTTTTCGGTGGGGCCTACCTTTTGCATGGTACGGATCTTCTTCTGCCATGTTGGCTGGAAATATGGTACGTCATAACAAGTTGGTTTGCATGCACCTACAGTACACATTCTTTTTTACATTAATACGGTGGACATTTTTAAGTGGAGTCCAAGTGGGCCCACCTATGATTATCAAGACCGTTGGATATGATAAATCCAGAGTAGACACGTGGGACCAAAGTAAGCATGTTTGGATGATCACAGCCATACAATTAAGTACATTGAAAATCGATGGTACTTACCGTCCATTTTGCAGGCCCTTTTTTAAACGGCTGTCATTATCGAATCAGGATAATATTGAGGCCATATATAATCCACGGTGCATCCGTCCTATCCAATGGTCCATGTTGATTGTAAGTGGTATCACCTTCGCACAAGGTACATTCCTTGCCACCTTAAAACAAAAGATTTCTCTTTTATTTCCTAAAATATCCTCTGATTGAAGGGCTAGGATTGTTTGGTAGGTCTACCTGATGATTATTTGAATCTCTTACATTCTTCTGGTTGTACCAATTCATGAAATTTGGTGGAACCAAACACACCCTCAGATTACAAGAATGCCCGCATGTGTATAGAATTTAAAAAGAATGCCCTCGTACATTGCACCATAATCTCCCAGCATACACTAAATCGACTCATTTCTTGTCGTTTAAACAGACTGTTCGCTGTACTATTTACATGTATTCAAACATGGTCTAAACAATATCTGAATCCTTAGGGTGTGTTTGGATACACAATGGAATTTGATTGCAATAATGAGTCTGATAAAGTGGACATAACTAAACTGTAATTTTCTTAGCATTGAGGGTGACAGGCATTAATTTGAACCAGTTATGAAAGGAATTTGACTACATCAGAGAATGTTTGTTTTTTTTTTTTTTTGTTTTGTTTTTGCAATTCATTCGAACTGAAAATGATATCCACAAAATCCTACTTCGATGCTGTTTGTGCAACACAAAATTCAGATAGAATATGTTCCCAATTCCCATCTAATCCTAAAAAATTTGAGAAATCAATGTGTCCCCAAAATGCCATTCAATCGATTTCTAACCCTAGAAAGAAAATAAAGCGACCATTTGGTTCATGACCTTTTAAAAACATTTCTAGGTGCATCTATGGAAAACTACACTGCAAATCAAATACGTGCCCTCTTTAGGAAAAACCGAGAAACTAACATTTTGCAATTTGATTTCATTTGTGCATCCAAACATGGCTTAGGTGAGCAAATCAAAGAGAACCTTGTTGTTTTTGATGTCTGAAATCTTGTCAGTAACAAGGCCTGCTGATGGCATCAAACAGTGCTCGATCCCATCAAGATTTTTCGAGTTTTCTCTAGTTGGTCATTAGACTATCAGGGTGTCTTTTCGATGTCATCGGAGGGTGTTCGATGACATCGAAGGAAATATTTGATGCCATCGGACATAACATGATGCAATCGAGAATTTTCAAAAAATCATGTTTTGTTTCTGAATAGTTGAGGTGTTTATTCGATGCCATTAATGTAGCTTCGATTCCATTGAAGAATTAATTTGTTTCAGTAACATCGAAGACTGTTCGATGCTATCAACAGATTCCGCACAATTTTTTTTGTAGAGTTGCAATTTTGCTTAGGATCTTTTCAGAGGCTATATATATGGGTGTAAATGGGATTGGGAGTGATTGCTATGATTTCTAATTCGTTCAAAAGATTTCAAGGGTATAGTAGGGTTTGATTCGAGGTTGTTCGAATTGGATAAACTCTCTTCCTTTGTAATTTATGCTTTCGTAGTGATCATCTATCACTTTATGTTGTGGTTTTTTCTTGAAAGAGTTTTTCTACGTTAAAATCGTTATGTTCTCTGTGTTTGCTTGGTGTGATTGAATTACTTCTTTTTATTCTACTCTGTATGCTTCCGTGGTCCTCCAATAGACCCATCATACTTTAGTAGCTTGTACCTCTTGTTCTATACCTTTTAGGGTCCAAGTACTTAAAAGAATTATACATGTGCGTATCTCAAATATAGTTCAAAACAGTTTGTCAATGAATATAGTGCATGTATAGTCCCTTTGAAAGGAGATACGATCAATGGGAATATGAAGATTATATATATATCTCACAAGGACATGAACTTCAGTTGGATTTGACATGGGCAGAAGCTGGTTCTATAGCATGGATGCTTTTGAGTATATGGAATGTGGCCACAGCACACGGCATATTTTGCTTACTTTTGATCTCAATGAGACTTAAACTGGAAGCCTTTGAAAATCTGGTGTTGTAAAAGTCAAGCTTCACATCCTAGCCTCTAGAATTACATGTGGCAAGCGTGTAAGGTGATTGGGACCGTTGAGATGACTGGTCTTGTTGTTGATTGATAGAGGCCAAAAAATTACAGTGATTAGACAACACTGATCATCCTATTGTTGTGAATTTTTTCCTATTGAACACATCCCTCACTGCTATTTTCAGGTCATTGATCAGATAGGGGACGTGGCGGCCCACCAAAATAACGGAATTGATTGCCGTATACTGGTGCCACATGCACAAAGCTTCATGGAACAGCCTCAAGTAGTAGCATTCCTCATGAATATATATCAGATACAAAAATGAAATGCTTGTTATGTAAGCATTAAGCATTTGGTTAAATGGATTTTTTGATCTGTGGTTCAAATGCAAAGGCATGCAAGCGGGTCGCGTTGTGTCTACGTGGACTAAAAGATGGCCACTCATTAAGCTTCTAATAGCTTGAATGGTATGGAATCCATGCTCCAAATAGCTAGCCGAATCACTTTCTCACATGAGCATCCAAGGCAAATACTATCATTGGTGAGTCCTCTTTTTGAGAGGATCTACATCTCTGCTTCGAGATTTTTTTTTAACCTTATCATCTGAGCCACTACATCAAGAAAAAAAAAACAGCATATGAGATCTTTGCCTTTGTTTTTTCAAGGCCAGAGAGATCTGATTCTTGAATTCATATCGATGACAGCTAGTTCTAAGTTGTAAATTGCAGCTTTAGATAGCAACCAAAATGAAAACTAGAGAAGGATTGAAGAAGCAAATTTTCATGGGTCATGCATGCTTATATCAAGTTGGTAGCATTCATCACGTGGGGCCCGCTGTGAAAGTGCTATTAATATAGTTGATACGTGGATAGAAGAAAAGAGATTACTTCTCAAAATAGCCATTAATACACAAGAAAAGAATCTCTATAAAATAAAATGAGAGAAAATATGATATTATTGTTCAAAAGTCTGTTTACAAAAGCAATTGATACAGGCTTATATAATCCCACAACCTTAAATCCTAAATATACATCTTTTTTCAAAATAGTAGAACATTTCCTAAAATATAAAAAATTTATTAAAAATATTAAATGGTTTATAAATTGACTCAAACTCTTTCACATAAGTAATTTAAGCTATCCCTCTAAACTACTAAAATATCCTAAAAATAATCAAATCCATAACTTATGAAAAATAATAAATTTTAGCTTAAAACTTAAATAAACTCTAAAATGAACTTATTTTAGAAAACCGTCCATGGATAAATGGCCTTTGGCTTTGGCTATTGGAAGCTATAATGAACCCTAGACATTGGATCGAACTTTTTAACCTGATTCTTTTTCCAATCTTGGCAGTCTATGTGATTGTTGTTGACTTTATCTTATGCCATACTCATCTTGAAAAATTAAACTCGTTAGTAGCCTATTATGATGACCTATATTTGTTATGTATATTTTATCTTTGGTAGCAACTAATGGTGAAGGCCTACATGTCGGATTGGAGTTTTATACTTATGATGAAACTTAAGAAAATGAAATCTCCATCTTATTTTTTGCAATCTCCTTTGTGTTTATGGTGTTGACTTCCACCATTTTTGTAACAATGGATTTATAATCATGGATTGTAAGGATGTTAATTGTGGCTTCATTAGACACTCTCGATGAGCATCCCTTTGCCACAATATTATTGTAGTCACTACTGACTTTTGATCTATATGCACTTTGGGAAATTGGGATGATTGTGAAAGTGTTCATATTTTGGTCATTAAGTCATCCGTTTTTACTTATCCATCGAATATTTCTGTTGATAAATCTGTTAACTGATATTTTGATTCAATTGAAACATTTCTAGGCCAAACATGAATCCATCAACTGATTCCGTTGATTCATCAAGTAATTTGATGGAGAAATCATCAAGAGGCGGTCCATCTACACAAGTATATTCTTCTTTTTGTTGGTGGATCTTTTTCAACATCTGATTTTCCAAAAAGCATCTGACTCCATGAGTTAGCCTTGCTCTTGTACGGTCATGGTCTATAATTTGACATGGGTGTTGTAGCTGTTGGACCCAAACTAGCTAACTGCGAGCTATGTCAACGGCCATAGGTCGTGTTTACTGCTATGTTTATGTTTGAACAATCGAATTCCTCTTTTTTTTTTCTTTTTTCTTTTTCTCTTTTAAGCCAGGAATTCCATGCTCATCAATGATTCATACCTTAAGAGCACCATAGGTTTGTTGTTAATTGATGCAGCAACTCTGATACCGAATGACGTAATGGGTCCTAATTTAAGCTATTTTAGGACACTCTAAACCCTAAAAATAGTAAAACTCATAACTTACCAAATTATAATAAATATTAACTTAAAACTTAAAATTAACCCAAAAGAAAATGACCATATTTTGGAAAAGCAATTTGAGGCCAACAGCCTTTGGCATAGGCTAGCATGTACAGCTAATCAATAGCTTTCCTTACATATACAAAATGGATATGCAGTTATAAAGTTATGGCCTTGAGAAGCTATAAGACACGCTAGACCCTTGGGTCATTAAGTTATGGCCTTAAGAAGCTATGAGACACGCTAGACCCTTGGATCTAACTTTCTAGCCTGATTTTTATTTTTATTTTTAAATCGTGGCCATCCATGTGATTGAAAAGGCCCAGGCCTAATCTCAGGTAAAGGTCCTTAAATGCATAGCCAAGGCCTAGCCTGTGAATGGTAAAGGGAAAACATAATGCCATGATTATGATTTGGCAATACTAATAAATCTAGGAACAACTACTGAGATCACAAGTTTCATTGTGCCGAGAGATGGGACATCTGTACCAGCCAAATAGTACGACCCATGGTAAAGATTGCTCATCTCCAAACTCAGGTTGATCCACTCATTAGATGGGCCATACCTGTATCTGGAGTGAAACAGTCAGTTATTCATTGATTGCAACAGTGTGACCCACCTGACAACTAAACCACTCTGATTTGTGCCGCAGGAGATCTTCATGATGCAGTCTATACTGTTTGCATGTACAGATGGAAGGAAAAATATGCCCACCGTAGCCTATAGGTAATCAGTTTCTCTTCAATAAAACCAAGTTACTTCAAAACGAGTATTTGCTTTGATTATACAAATGGAGCCCACGGTTCAGTGATCCAAACGTTGATATGTGAGGGCTACATGAAGTTAAAACTTCCCCAAATTGGAGGATCCTGGCCATGGAATATTTATCCTCCTTTCGATTGAATGTGAGTCATTCCTGTTTCTTCTTTCTTAACCATCTTGTCTTTGGGCCACCTCATTTTACAGCACCACAAAGATAATCCAATTTTGAAAGAAAAACAAAAATGTCTTTCCACAAACAGATGGGTACTCACAATATATATATATATATATATATATATATATATATATATATATATATATATATATATATATATATATATATGAAGTTAGATGCAACCAAACGCAACAAAAAGAAGGAAAAAAAAAAGGCCCTTCATTCACCGTCACAGTAACAGTGATTGAGGAAAACCAATTATGATAATAATCAGCAGAGCATTATTATTATCATAATACCAGCATTATGTAGGTCTGATTAGAGTATAACTCACAAAAACCTGTTATAATACAAAAGAATGCCCAGTTAGGTCTGCCAAATGATCCTGGTGATCTAATGTGGAGCTTCATAAGAACATTGGAAAACACCATGACAAGTGGAATGCCTCGAAATAATATACCAGATGCGAAGGAAAAAGACAAAAAGAAACAAAAATAAAGAACAAGACCTGCATATGGCACAGCTAATTTTACAGAATGATGAGGTCAAAAATGTACATATTTCAGTTTTTGGGTGGTGCCGGCTGCTGCCTCACACTGGCTCTGCGGCACACATCCCATGCCTTATGTGGGGCCAAGACGCCGGCCTGTAGCGCAAAAAATGATTCGTATCCTGGTGAGTCGAATGCAAAACCAGTATGCTTTGATGTTTCCCTTGGAAGCTGAGAGAGGGCATAGCTCCTCTGCTCGTCCGGTGTCAGGTCGTTCCCAATCTCCAGCAACTCGACCCTGCTGCTCACTTCAGGGTCATTCTTGTGCATTTCCTGAATAATCTGATAGTCGTAGGGGAAAAGCCATCTTTGAATCCTGAAAACAAACAGACTTGGATTAAATCTCTTTAACTCAGGAAATGAGAAACCTAGATTTGGATTCAGTTAATTAAGGGCAAGTTTGGTTACACCAAATATTATGAAAGATTGTGTTTGGTTGTTGCACCAAATATCATGAAACCTAGATTTGCTGCTCACTTCAGGGTCATTCTTTCATGATATTTGGTGCAACCAAAAACACCCTGAGGACCTGTTGGGAGCTTGGAAAAGGAAAAGGCAAGAACATTTTATAAGAAAGCATTTGGATAGAGAAGTATTTTTAGGACTACTGTATAAAACACATTCTCAGAAAATGTTCTCCACCCAAAAAAAAAAAGAACTCCCAATCAGTGGAAAATCATTTTCTTGGAAAGTATTTTCCACCCAAATACACTCCAAGTTCCTAAAACAGGCACTAAATGGGGGAGAGAGAGAGATAGGGAGAGATGCAAGTATCCTTTAAATCTCACCCTTGGTATGCAAAGTCGCCAAGAAGTGCAAAGATAGGAATAAGCAGAAGGGTGATATAGAAATAGAATGTACTCATCAAAACATATATGACGAAGAATATGTTCTCCTGCAAGAATATGTAAAACAGAGAAGTAAGATACAACACATTAGCTCGAGGGATAGCATGATCTAGTATACTCGAGAAAGCCTACCTGTCTATCGTATGGGGTCATTATTCCAGAGTAGATGAAGATGAAAATAAACCATGCTAGAATGCTCCCTCCAATACTTATATGATGCCACCTTGTGATCGAATTACAGGCCATTAGCAGGCGAAGGTTGACAGTCACTACCACACAGGTGAAGGCCATTGTACTGACGTCCCAAAGGCCAATCATCTTGCCTGTAGTATTGAGGCTGCTGCGACTGGCAGCGACTGTAGAATGATAGAGGACCAAGGATTGAAATACGGAAAAGAAAGCCCACACTGCCACAACTCTCCATTTGAAGAACGTGTTTCTTATTCCCTCCTTGTATAGCTGCGGGTACTTCTTCGATAGAGTAGCACTCACGTCCTGGCAAAAAAATTGCAGCGTTGGAGCGGTTGAACCAAGCATAAACTTTTTTCTATTGAACCAATCATAAACTCTTCTCATCTGACTTTTCTATTATCTAGAAAAGAATTAAGAGACACCAATTGCATGCAAATTTCCACACGAGTGTCCACGGGGACGAATGTAGACATTTAAAAGATCTGGACAACTTCTCCAGAGGGCCCCACCATATATGGGCCATGTCCCCAAAAATAGGCTGGTTTCTAGGATCCTAACTACATGATTGGAACAAGACAAGAAATGGTCGGTGGGCATTTCTTTCCTCAAATTCAGCATTTAGGAACATGATCAGACACAAGTCCAGACAGATACCTTATATGGTTGGGCCCACCAAAAGAGTGGTCCCCATCTTCTATATGCCTGCCATATGTCCCATGGGAACTCATGAACGAAACATGCGACCAGTACTCCAGAAATCAATGGGGGGGGCGCGCTGGGGCTGGGAAGGCATTCTGCCATATATGGATTAACCCTCACAAGCATTTTACAAGAAAAAATATCTTACCTTGTCAAATAGGCCAAGAATAATCACAGGTAGTGCTGTAAAAATAACATTATACAAGGACTGAAACCAATCGTCATAAAATCTCTGACCAGAGAAACCAGTCTGGAATGTGAACCAAAACTGAGTCAATGTGAAAGTAAGATTCTTGTAAAAGAAGTATGTTACAACCTGCAATAAAATAAAATAAAATAAGGATTGGAAGTAACAGACTTGCTAAATAGATTCAATTAAAGTTATACAGTCTGTAAAGGAAATCAGGGAATAGTTTAACCTTGCATAATCTTAGATATGACCATCGCCCATGCACTAGAAGCAAATCAGTAAGGAAGCGGAACTGAGCAATCGCGAAATCACTAGCCATGACTGCTTGCATTCCTTCCAGCCCACTTATGCCGACGCCAACATGAGCAGCTTGAATCATGCTCACATCATTAGCACCATCGCCAATACTAAGTGTGATCTTTCGGGCACCTTTCTTGATCAAGCTAGTCACCTTCAAAACAGCAGCATAGCAATTTATTGATTGCCCAGAGAGTAGGTGTGCCATGGTTAGGGCTGAATGCAATCCGTTCATAATACCACTCCCTCAAAATGCATGATGGTGCATGGTAAGTGACTATGGAATGAAAATTGTAAACACACATAGGTCAATAAGTTGATGCAAAAGAGATCATGATGATGTTCCAGATATCCATGATATGTATTGAATACATAAAACAAGTTTACAAAAAATGTTTACAAGTTAAAAAGTTGCTAGCTGTATTGAGACAAAGAAGAATTCCATTATTTAAGTTCATAATGCAACACTTCTCTATTAAAAAGAAAAGAAAAAAGAAGAAGAAGAAGAAGAAGAAGAAGAAGAAGAAGAAGAAGAAGAGTGTTTGCTTTATCAAAATAGGTATATGTTATGAACTTTAATTGGCAAGTTTGACACAGTTTACTTTTCATGGGAAAACAAAATTTTATTAAAGAGGGAAAAATTACACAGTTATCCATCCAGGCAATAGATGATAATGGAGCTCACATGCTTTTCTTTTTCTTTTCTTTTTTCCCCAAGACCTCAATGTTGCAAAGCAAGCTGTCAGCCATTAGCTGTGGACTCAAAAACTAGGCCGCATGTATCGATTGCCTCTTAATGCCTTACACAAAGTCAAGCTAAGGCATTGGCCTCCTTCAACACTTGCCAAAAGAAAATCAGAAACAACTCCACTGTATCCCTTTTTCTCATTAACAATGAACTCTTCTTCTTCTTTTTTCATGGATACGTTTGAAGATGTTCTCATCTAGTTGAGATATAATGTAGCATAACCACCAAGAAATTTACCTGTGCTTTTTGTAGTGGAGAAACTCGACAGCAAACTACAGAAGTGCAATTCAAGCTCAAGTTGAGCAGAGTTACTCGTAAAGTGGGATCCAATGCATACATCAAACACTTTCCATCAATTATAAGTGCCAATTTAGGCCGAGATACAGTATGCAGGTAGTGTTGAGCATCATCCATGCATTTTTTTAACTCTTGTTTCACCCAGTCTCTGAGAACGCGTGCAATCTCCACCGGATCACCCTAATCATAAAATATAAAGACAATCTTAGCAAGGAAACAGCCCCAATAGAACAATCTCGTCGCCTACGTGTACATGCACTGGGGATTTTACACTTCAAAGAGAACACACTTCAGGGATTTTAAAAATGCATCTTACCCGACTCTCGACCTCTCTAATTGCATCAGTTTCAGAACTGATGGTAAATTGTTTCATGTCATTGTTGATCAAATTACAGGCTGCACAAGGGAAACGAAAAGGCTAGCAAATTGGATGTGATGTCCTGGAAGCAAAACAAGTAGAAGTGGACATGAACACAATCTTTCAACGAACATTGACTTACCATAGGCTATATTTATCGCTGTTTCCATCTTGTCCCCTGTTAGAACCCAAATCTTTATACCAGCTCTAGAAAGAGTCTCTATACAAGATGGCACTCCTTCCTGAAGTTTGTCTTCTATAGCAGTGGATCCGATCAATATAAGATCCTTCTCTATCAGTTCCGACACCTAATGAATTTAACACATAATAAAGAAGGTGAAACCTCTTCTTAGAGAATATAGATATATGCACACTATCTGTCCATGATGATGTAAGAGAGCAACACAAAGATACAAGGCATACCCATGCAAGCATGGTAATATCACAACTATATGCAACCACTACACACCAATATATCCAATTCATACCACATGAACCCTTTATCATGCAGTAACAAAAGAAAATGTGAAAACACGCACACCCCTATGCATTTAAATGAACATTTGTTGCCAAGTATGAACATTGTTATCAAGAAGAAACAAACACTAACATTTATTACCATGTATGAACATTGTTATCGGATTCTCCACTACATAAAAGGTTAAAACATCTGAAATGCCTTGAGATGGAGCATAAAAAAGCTAGCTAATTCTTCAACTGTTCCTTTCCTACATGATTAGACCATTTATTGGAGCCACGTGAAGAAAATTATGTGAATGAACAGTCAACAACTAGTTCATCTCCATGTGGGCACAAAAAGGAACTGCAGCATTTATGGATAACAAGCATGTTATAGTGGATGCTGATAGTAAGAAAAACTTGATGACCTATGGTCTAATTGAAGGTCTGGCCTTTGATAGAGTGGAATGGCATAATAGGATTCATGTAGCCAACCCCAATTAATTGGGATAAGGCTTAGATGATGATGATGATGATGACGACGTGTGCTAGAGTGGGTTGGACATTTTGGACTTTGTCCTTCTAGGGCTTTGGGTCCACTTCTGTTAGGTTTTATTTTATTTCAAATAAGAGGCTGTAGGAGAGGGCTCTCTCTACCCTAATCTTTTCACCACTAACATGGTACAAGAGAAGTATAACCCTGATGGGAGACAATTGCTCGATATAAGGCTCAGTTGGCTGCTAAGGAGTTTGCACTGCAACATGGGGTGGACTATCATGAGACGTTTGCTCCATGGCAAAATTAACATTTGTTTGGATTACATCATCTCCAGCCTTTATATCAGTTGGATGTGAAAAAACTACTTCATGGTGATTTGAAAGAAGAAATTTATATGAGCGTTCTTGTAGAATTTCAACCTCCTGCCTTGAAGGGGAAAGTATGTAAACTTGAAAAGGGACTGTATGGGCTCAAGCAGCACCTCAAGCGTGCTTTGAATGCTTTAGACAAGCTGTCTCTCAAATTGGGTTTGTGCATGGTTTTTTTATCACTCCGTGCTATCAAGCAGCAATCATCTCGAACAATTGTTTTGGCCGTCCTTGTGGATAACATCATTGTCACATGAGATAAGGCAGATGATATCAAGGCTGTCAAAGAGTTCCTTGCCTCAACCTTTGAGGTAAAAAAATCTTGGACTGCTACATTAAGCATTGAAGACACCTGATCCAAGGATGAGATCTTCATCTATGAGCGCAAGTATACAGTTGATCCACTCTGTGAGACCGGTATGTTGGGTTCCCGACTGTCTGAGAATCATCATCTTCACTCTTAAGGAGTCTACTCATCTTTCAGGTCATGGCTGATATAAGCGACTGGTCAGTAGGCTAATTTATCTCTCCATGAGATGGCCAAATATTGCTCATGCAGTGGTCTCATGAGTCAATTTATGTAGTCATTGTGCACTCATCATCTTGGAGCAATTTATCGTTTCTCCACTACTTGAAGTCGTCTCCTGGCAAGGGGGTTATTTTCTTTGATCATGGATACCTTCATGTGAACACCTATTTAGATGTTGATTGGGTTGGATTATCTGATGCTCGCCGTTCCACCATCAGCTACTGTACATTTGTTGATGGCAACCTAGTCCCTTGGAAGAGCAAGAAGCATACTGTTGTTGCTCGTTTCTCTGCTGAAGCGAAGCATCACTCTATGGGTCAAGCCACGTGTGAGGTCCTTTGGCTCCAGATGCTTCTTTTGATCTTGATGTTGATATCTCTACTCCAATTTCCTTTTCTGCGACAACCAGGCAGCCATACACATTGCTTCCAACCTTATGTTCCACAAGCAAACTACACATATCGAGGTAGAGTGTCAGCTTGTTCACAAATAGCTTACTGTGGGTCTTACTTTTCCTTCTCATGTTTCTTTGCAGGATAAACTAGCTAATGTCCATGCCAAGGTGGTTCCTTCTTCTCATCTTGTTAATATTGTGTTCAAGCTGGGATGGGGGACATTTCAGCTTGAGGAGTGGGCTTGGATTTTTTTGGGCTTTGTACTTTGTAGGGGCTTTGACCCAGTTCTGTTAGGGATTATTATAAATAAGAGGCTGTGGGGGAGAGCTCTCTCTACCCTAATCTTTTCTCCATTAACAAAGTGAATTGGGTTATACCACGTCGGCTATAAAGACCACAGCACAAAAAACACAGCCAACTAATTTTAAGATGCAACTTCAATGGATGTTTGTGGGTGGCCAAAAACATTATCCTGGTCAATAAAGGTGATTTCAACAAACAAAACAAATATTGCAGATAAAAGTTGTTCTTTCAGGAACTATTTACAAAACAAATGTCTCGAGTGTAACTTCGCTAGGATACTGTATCTGATAAATAGTATGTTAAAAATAGTACACGTTAAGAATAAAATTCCAGATAACTATAATGCCACTGAAGCTTACAGGTAAAGAAAACATGTATTTTAAAGCACCAACCTCATCCAAATTCTTTTCAGAATAAAAGACTTCATAAAAATCTCGATTAAAAAATGTTGGGACAAGCATAGATGATGAAGATGAATAATATTGATAAAAAAAAATGTCATAATAAAATACCAACCTCATCCAATTTCTTTTCACGGTCTCGCAAAGATGATTTGGCTTGGATAAATTTCTCATTCCAGCTTTCATACCACTCACTACTCAAATCCTTGTAGGCAAGACAAAGCGTACGTAAACCAGAAGACCCGAACTGCTCCAAATGCGCCCTGGTTACTTTCTTTAAGTTATTGTCTCCATCCACCAATCTTTCATAGATGACAGTATCAGCGCCCTGTGAAATACAATATCTTTTGAGTGCAACCTGGCTTGATATGAGCAATAACAACCATCCAAAATGTCAAGAGCCTCAAATGATCACCTTGCAATACAAAACAAGCCTTCCATTTGGATAGCGACATATGACGGACTGGCGTTTTCTTGTACTATTTGCATAAAAAGATAAGTTAATGCTAGTGCCATGGAAGAGTATAAACTCAAGTATAATGTTAATATTCAGAAGCATAGGCAGCCACCTGTTGAACTCCAAAACATTTAGAATCTCGTATTGGATATCTTGAACTTTACCCATCTTCTCCACATGTGATTCACGAACCTTGATCATAGTTGGCGTACGCCTGGAAACATAAACGTTTATGAAGAATTCGATCGAGAAGTACATAGGATGCTTCATTAGATATTCTTTCAATCTATCTAGGAAGCAACTTTCAATAATCTGATTATTTCTTGCCAAGCCCCCAGCCAACATCAGTTACTAGAGAAGACATTGCCATTCACCAAACCAAAGATGGGATACTCATCTAAAGAACCTTTCATTCATATGCAGTATTATTATTATTACTATTATTATTATTATTATTATTAGTATTATTATTTGCCAACATAAGAATATGATTTTCGAAAAGATAACAATTAAGAGAAGAGGCACATGTGCACGCTCATGCACGCATGCACATATTGAATGACAACTCAGTTTTATTTCAAAACGGTAGGATGGAGAGAAGAAAGCAGAGAGCATAAAGGAGATAACGAGCAATCATCTTCAATACAACGAGAATCTGCCAAGACCAGAAAACAAAATAGGAGTCTAACATGCAGACAGAGCTTTGCTTCAATACAAATGGATCCCAAGAGGAGAGGGAATCTGGGTCGGACATGGTCCACATCATAAATTGGATCTTTCTCTTTAGCGACTCCACTGGAATACCTATACCTTCAAAGATTCTATGATTTCTCTCTTTCCATATACCCCACATAATTGCACAAGGAATATGTTAACGGAAAGCAAATAAAGAAACGGAAAGGATTCTTCTAGGCAAATCTCATCAAGTCACACATCATGCCAAAAACTCACCTTGTCACCTCGGCCCAAAAAAGAATGGACTCCATTCCTAAATATATTTCTAGAGTTGTGAGAAGGGATTCCTTCATTATGCTCCCAGCCAAAGAGACTGATGGTTTTCAGAGTACATTCATTGTGAGAAAAGATACAATTTTTTCACCACATACAGTTCAAAACTGGTTTTGGTCCTAATGGAGTCAGCTGGCATTGTATTGTTCTACTTAGCGGTTTTGAATCACAACTTGCCCAAGGAAAGAAAACAATAAGACTCATTCCAACTCAGTTTGAATCATTCGAGATCAGTCAAACAGTAAACATGTATCGGTGAGTCAACTCATCTTGTTCTCCACTGAAATCAAGTCAACTAAGTATCAAACAATTTTTAAAACATGGTTTGAGCTGATGCATGACACAGGCACTAACATGTGCTTAGCATGCACAAGTAACATTGAGCAGCCACGTAAGTGTATAAAAGGGCTTCATCATCCACCAACCATGATAGCAAATATGTTTTTATTGTTTGAAAGATGACCACTTTATTAGCAAAGGCAAGCTAGAAAATAAAGCAAACATATCAACCCACCATTCTAGAGTCAACAAATAATAGCATGGAACGTACTATATTTCATCGATAAGAATTTTTCAAAAATGAAAACAGAGGCAAAAAGAACATCCCAGAAGAATAACCAACTAAAATATTACAAAAGGGCAACCAACCAGGCCCTCGGGAAAGCTTCCCTTCTAAGGCCCAAAGACTCCTCTAAGACCAATGCCCAAGAGCTGAAATGATATCTAAAACTCTTTCAATCACCTGGACGACCGATTCAATATTGTTATCAAAGGTTCGATTGATCCTTTATTTTCCAAATAGCCCATAGAAGAGCTACGAAACACATGTACCATAACAACCTTCGTTTGTGACCTTTAGGGCCTGCCCCCAGCCTCCAACCTCTCAACCACCAAGATGGGTTTTGATCAAAACACCAATAGAGGGACAAATAGAAAGGTGATTTACACATTCAGCATTCCCGAGGCACAAACGGCAACCATTCACAATAGTCATATTGTTGCTTGGGAGGTAATCGGCTGTAAGCACTTTATCACAACCAAGCCCCTGAAAGCACTGGCCCTAGATTGCATTCTCCCTCAAAATATAAGGGGTCATTTGGATGCCCGTTACTTTTTTAACATTGCAAGAGACTTTCAGCTGTAAGTCACTTACAGGGAAGTGACTTCTCACCCCCAGGCCCATGAAGTTTCGTGGCAGTTTTACTTGTGACATACAGGTGAATTTCCTCCCCCAAACACCACCTGTAAGTCACTACCCACTTGCAGAACTTACAGGCATCCAAATGAACCCTAAGCTGCCAAAGCACCAAGGTGTCCCGTATCGGTATCAGTTGGCGTAACGGTGACCTCCAAAACCGATACGGTTACGGGGGCGTAACGGCGATACGGGCGCGTAACGGCCCGTAACGGCGCAAAAAAATTTTTTTGCCAAAAAAATATGAAAAAATATGGATTAAATCCGGAATATTCTAAGCATTCCAAATATGCATTCATTTATAAATTGGAACATGGTTATGGTGGTGTAACGGTCCACTCTTTGGTGAGAAGTTGTATCGGATTTGTCGATGAATTTATGAACCAGATAACCTAAATTTGACTACAAAATTCATATATTTAATTTTCTAACTATCTACTATCAATGATAGATATATTAGAATGAATGTAATATGAAAATATCTTACATTAGGTGTTTGCAACTATTTTTGAGAAATTTCTCGAACATACCTGTGCTACACATTAACATTTTCTACTATGATTAACATATCACATGGCATGATTAAAACAGCAAAATAACCATTAAAAATTGATTTTTCGAATTAAAAAAAAAAAAGAGTCAAAATTCATGCGTAAATAGAAAAAAATATTTAAAAAATATTAAATGGCACCCCAAATCTGTAAAATGCACATTAATATGTTCTACTATGATTATCACATCATATGGCATGATTAAAACAGCAAAACAACCATTAAAAATTGATTTTTCGAATTTAAAAAAAAGGGTAAAAATACATGCGTAAATAGAAAAAAATATTAAATGGCACCCCAAATCTGTAAAACGCACATTAATATGTTCTACTATGATTAACACATCATATGGCATGATTAAAACAGCAAAACAATCATTAAAAATTGATTTTTCGAATTTTAAAAAAAAGGGTAAAAATACATGCGTAAATAGAAAAAAAATAATAAAAAATATTAAATGACACCCCAAATCTGTAAAATGCACATTAATATGTTCTAATATGATTAACACATCATATCGCATGATTAAAACAGTAAAACAACCATTAAAATTTGATTTTTCAAATTTAAAAAAAAAGGGTAAAAATACATGCGTAAATAGAAAAAAATATTAAAAAAATATTAAATGGCACCCCAAATCTGTAAAACGCACATTAATATGTTCTACTATGATTAACACATCATATGACATGATTAAAACAGCAAAACAATCATTAAAATTTGATTTTTCGAATTTAAAAAAAAAGGGTAAAAATACATGCGTAAATAGAAAAAAAATAATAAAAAATATTAAATGGCACTCCAAATCTGTAAAATGCACATTAATATGTTCTAATATGATTAACACATCATATGACATGATTAAAACAGTAAAACAACCATTAAAGTTTGATTTTTCGAATTTTTTAAAAAAGGGTAAAAATACATGCGTAAATAGAAAAAAATATTAAAAAAATATTAAATGGCACCCCAAATCTGCAAAATGCACATTAATATGTTCTACTATGATTAACACATCATATGGCATGATTAAAACAGCAAAACATGTTAAAAAAGTGTAAATACCTATTTTTGACAATTCGAATTTCTGAAAAATGGCCCCCCGAGCTTCGATTCAACAAAAGCGGCAATACAATGCGTTTTTATCACAAAAACCCAACCAAGGTTGGTCGAAATTGGCAGTAGAAGGGGTGAGAAGTACTTTGGAAGCAAGAAATTTGAAAAAAAACAGCAAAAAGTAGCTTAAAATGGAAAAAAAAAAAGGCCGTTTTTCGACCGTTACGGGTCAGGCCGTTACGGGTCGACCGTTACGCCCCGTTTCGGCCCGATACGGGCCCGTATCGCCGATACGGGTGCAAAAAATCGTATCGGCCGATACGACCCCGTATCGCGTATCGGTTCAGGCCGTTACCGTTACGTATCGGCCGATACGGCCGATACGTAACCGTTTTGGCATACCTTGCAAAGCACACAAACCCAATGGGATTAAATGCTTCATTATTCATCTAAATATCAACCATCACAAAAGTAATAATAATTCCAGAAACTGTCGTACCCGAAGCTTACTGTTCTGATCTTGAAAAGTGCAACCAAAGATCGCAGCTCAAAGGAACTTTCATTACAAGGAATCATATTATGCGTGGCCCAAATTGTTGCCTAGTATAACATGGGTTATCGGGCCCAAAGTGGTGCCTGTGGTTCCTTGACCCAGACTATTAGTATGTTGTGTCCTACCTTGCATTGCACTGCTCAAGAATCTCCTTGATGGGATAATCTTAACTTTTTAGTTTGTCAGAGAGACATTTAAGAAGAGAAGCACAACAATGATCCACATTCAACTGAAGGTCCTAACATTGTTCACTGGGATATTCGAATCTCAAAGAATTTACTTCATCTATATAGTATACTGGTGCAGAACACACCAATGGTCTGGATTATCGAAGCATGGAGCCCACTAGTCAGAACTCCAAACCCTTGCATACAGTACAAAGACGTGAGCCATGTATCACATTATCCTCTTTTCATCACCTAGCATTAAAGATGTGACCAACAAAGACACATTATTGTAGAGGATTATGGTGAAAACACTAACAAGCACCAATGTTCGAAATATCGGTATCGCGTTACGTTTCGCACCCTTGGGATACAGATACGTATCGGTTATCGCATGGGATATATCAATTGTATCGCGTAATGCATCACTGTTGTTGGAAACATGGGGAAACATTGGAAATTGGTCGAATTTTTCAACAAAATTTCAATGATTGTTCAAAAAGACATCGATACACACTTACAAATCAAAAGATTACAACAAACAAGTGCACATAATAGGTTTTCTTTTTATGGGGTCCTAATCTATGCGTGGTCTAACCGAATTGATGCAAGTATATTCAAAGTCTATTCATATAATTTATAAATGTAAGAAGACGTGTGGAAACACAAGAAATACAATCAAAAGCAAAAAAAAAAAAAAAAAAAGAATCACTAGATTAGGTTACATACATGTTTGATTTTGATTTTGATTTTTTTTCAATTTTCCGCCACTCGTTCCTTCTCCTCCAAATCTCGAAAGTTCCCAATCCATGATTTTTTATGGAATGCAAAACATGAAAAATCATGGATTTGTAACAATTTGACACTGATTTAACATGATTTATAGAAAAAAGGATCGAAAATAAAAAATAAAAAATGCTCACTGGATCGAACATGTGAGATATATCCCACTACTTATGTGTTTCGTATCGCATAGGTGGGATACAAGATTTATCATGGGATATATCGGCCGATATCGTCGATATTTAAAACACTGACAAGAACTGACATTGTTTCATGTTGTAAATAGGAAATCAGAAGCAACAGTAATATTATAGGTGCCTGAGTTTTCCACAGTGATTACCGATATTTCAATAGCAAAATTACCTATAAAAGAAGAAGCCAAAGTTTTTTGCAGCAGTAACCAAAGCAGCCTCATCTGGAGATGCAGCCTGATATGTGATCTTCTCTGGGGATTCATCACCTTCAGGAAGCACAGTATGACATATTGCAAGGCATCTGAAGAACTCCTACTCAGAGAATAGAAACTTCCATTAAGAATTTACAGTGGAATTGAAGTAAAGGTAAGAACTCTGAGAAAGTGCAGCAACTAATATGAGAACAAAATTATAGATGACCATCAATAGGTTCTATTGTGATCAATGAAATGTATTTCAATGACCTATTTTCAACAGTTACAAATCATTTATTTGCATTTGGAATCCTTCCCCAACAAAAGTTCTGACAAGATATTCAGTTCCAAGAACTGTGTTTAAAGGAGAAGGCTAAAGCAAGTCAAACAAAATTAAACGAACAAAATATTATAAAGTTAATTGTTCTGATACAATTTTTTAAAAAAGTTTCCAGGACTGAATAAAAAAGTATTCTCATATTATCACTGAAAAAACAAAATACAATTTAAAAAAAAAAAAAAGTTTCCATGACTGAATAAAAAAGTATTCTCATATTATCACTGAAAAAACAAAATATTCTGATATACTTGAATAAGAGTGTCCGCGAATGTAAAGTTAATTATAAATAAAGAAGCATCTGAAATTGATTTCTATTATAGAAATGGAGCTATAAGATGGCGATGTAAACGATTCAAGAAAAGGGGTACATTAGACTTATTTAAAAGATTAAATGACAACAGAGGAAACTAAGTAGGTAGCTGTGGCATATAGAGGTATGTGGAGCATCAAGAGAATTTCTAAAAATACATCACCCCACTGAAAAAACAAAGGAAAAGACCAAAAAAAAAAAGTTGAAGCATTTGAATAGCTATGTATCTAAGAATTTGAATAAGTATTGTTTGAAGTTACGGAATATGTATCTTAGTTCCACATAAAGCTAGTAGTTCCAGAATTAATAACTATCTCTGCACAGACCAATAAAATGATTCTTTCCTAAGATGGAATGGATAAATATACATTTTTTAGCCCCAGACTTATGTGAATGCTTCATGCAAAACATGACCCCAAAAAGATGAATGAACCAGCATTTTGTTCTGCTATAATTGCATCTGGTAATTTACCTTGCAAGTCTCAGGGTTGCTTTCATTTCTCCAACCACCACGCATAAGCCTAGCATCATCAAAATTGAAACCCTTCTCATGCACTGCTGCAGCTGACTTTTTTACCTATAAAACCAGATAGAATGAGTAAAATTTTATATGATAAATAACATGTTCTTACCACAATCTTTGAACATACCTCATCGATGTTCAAACCATTCCGCTGAGCCGCTCCTCTTTCTATTTCAGTGATCCCAGTTCCGTACACCTCTCCACCGATTGAACATTTAAAGAACTCCATCAAGTTCCTTGTCAAGGTTCCTGTCTTATCAGAGAATATGTACTCCACCTGTCCTAAGAAAAGAAGTATATTCAAATAAAATTCCTAGAAAGTTTAATCAAACAGCATGTCAATGAATATATTAGCAGCAATTGGCCTTCAAGAATTAACAACAAAGTATTCAATCACCACCGAATCTCCATGAAATATAAAACTGAAGAATGAAAATCTGCTTTAAAAAACAATGAAGTTGCACCTATATGGTAGTTAGATATGACAGATATACCTGTCCAAGTTCCTCATTCAGATTGGATGTCCGTGCCAATGCAGGGGTGTTGCTTTCAATATGATACATATGTAAATCCTTATTGATGAACTGAGTGGACTGAATGAATTTGATCATCTGAAATTTTAACAGAAAAATAAAATACCATTCAACATGGATTATTAGGAACATTTGAAAAGAGAAATCTGTCTCCACATATCTGCAGAAAAACTGCTTCGACTGAGTAACTCATGGCACCCACCTCAATCGAAACATAAAGAGAGATAGGTATAATGGTTGAGTACAACGTTATAAGGGTAAACATGGTGAGAATGGCAACCTGCAAATAAACAAGAAATGAAGCATGTTACATAGCACAGTTGCCAATGGCATGCAAATGGATCTCATTATAGAACAATGTTCTTCGAAAGAGGAATCAGTACCACAAATCTGTTGCTGGGATTAAATTGATCTTCGACACCTTCTCTGAGACCTAAGTAGTAGTACTTGCGGTTGATAAATATCCCACTGGGGATTCCAAACATACAATTACTAGTTTTAGTCACCAGCATTAATAACAGAACCTCAATTCAAAGGAAAGACAAAACAATGACCAGAAACGTACACATGTCCTTTCAGTTAAAACTGATCAGTCAGGGAAAAACAAAATCTCAATATAAAGAAGGCAAGTATTTGTGTAGCAAATGCAGCTCAGCAAGCAATTAACAGGCATGGGCTTTTTAAATTGATGTGCATGACTCCTAACACATCCACAAAAAAGATCCTCCAAAAACATGACGAAAGGAATATAATGAAATTCTATGGTTAACAAATCCTCGAAGCAAATGTTTCCCTGAACTGTCACGTGAATGATGTCAGGAAAGAATGCAGTAGTAACAACTTGTAAAGGAGAACTAACTGGATAGTGATTAGACCTGCCAATCGCTCCAATGAAACACATAAGGAAGAGGACACCAAATAAAGTGAGTATGAGTTTGTCCAATTTCCTCTCCAAGGTGCTTCTTTTGGAAGGGACATTCATAGAGTTCATCATAACCTGCAGTTTAATCAATGAAACCCATAAACAACTAACAAAATTGCAACACAAATCCAGATTGCAGAAGAGAGAGCAGATACCTCCCAAAGAATAAAAATAAAAGGAATTGAGCCTCATGCCATATGTGACTGAAGAAAAAGGAGGGACTGGAATTCAACAATACAAAACACACCTTTGTTTCATGTCCAGTAAATACAACAGCTCCAACAATGTATTCTGTATTTCGGAGGCTGCATCCCTACAACGATATAAGGACATGATGAAGATGAGCAATTAAAATGAAGTTGGCACTAGAAGCTTCTAGTATGAAGGTTTTCTGCTTGTGAGAACAGTGAGAGAGCAGTGTATCTTGAGTTGCAAACTGCATTGTATCATCACTGACCAAAAGGAAAAGCCCAAAATTAACACATTTAGGACAGAACAAGGATGATGGCCGAGACACTGAATTCATATTGGAATACTTTAAGAACACATATGGCATGATCCATAGATGGAGACTACCTAGTAGTAGCAACTGCACCTGTTAGTCCCCAGCTTTTTTCTTTCTTTCTTTCTGTTTTTTTTTCCTTTTTTTTTTCAAAAAAAAAAAATTCTGTCAACCCCCAGCTTGGGTGGAGGGCTCATATCATGTGGGTGGCCAGTCATCAAACTCTTGCCAAGCTACCAGAGAATAGAATGTCATTTCAGCTTACCCCTAGTAGCTGGAGCAAGGCAATGATGACCAATGTTTTAAATATCAGTATCGTCAAGCGTATCGGCCAGGCCCGAAAACTTCATGTATCAGAATGTATTGGACAATACAGCCTCATATCCCAGAAACATTTTTGTACAAAAAAAAATCAGGAAAAAGTAAAACACCAGAATCTATCTTTTTTTTTTTTTTTAATTTAATTAAATTTTTTTTTTTTTTGTTTTTTACATGTATTCAATGGTGTATCAGGCCATTGTTCAATAAGAATGCCATCCATCAGCTTCACCTATAGAAAGTCAATCAAATAGACCCTAGTCAGATCAAGCATCATTTGGTGGAATATGGCCCATTACATTGAAATAAAAAAATAAAAAAGTGATAGTTTATCCCTTTTGTTATTTTACCAAAATGGTCCATGATGCTTCAGTTCATCGAATGTTCTCGGATTTGCATTTTGATCCCACAAATTAGGCATAGATCTAGTTTGAAATGAGTTTCTAAGCTTCTTTGATAGTATAAAGGAGGATACGAGTGGGAAAATGAAAGAAATTTTGAAAAACAAAAAAAAAAAAAATTGTGGGGGGGGTAGCCTTATTGTAACCAATATTCAAAACCATGATGATGGAACATGCACACACACAAAGCCCCACCTATAGTAATTGCACCACCCAGTCCCCAACTGGGGAAACGAAAATGTTACATGGACAGTGGGTTGTTGAACTTTCACCAACCTACCATGTGACGCGGGACAACTAACCACTTGCTCTAAAAGCTCGAACTGATAGAGCGTGGCGAATCAATCCATTTATCTCATAGCCTAGGTCAGGCCCTTGGCCAAACCCCCCTCATGGGTCACACCTTCACATGGGTCCTACTTCACACAAGCCACCCGCCTCACACGAGCCGCCCACCCAAAGTGTGCCCCTGCTTCACACAAGCTACCCCACTCAAGCTCGATGTGAAAATGCCCCTATCCCCTATGAGGAGTCTCGAACATGAGACCTGTTCTAATACCACTTTTGACATAGGACAACTAACCACCTACTCTAAAAGCTCGAACTGATAAGGCATGGTGAATCAGTCCCTTTATCTCACAACCCAAGTCAAGCCATCGGCCGAACCCCCCTCGTGGGCCCCACTTCACATGGGTCTCACCTCACACGAGCCACCCACCGCCCACCCTAAGTGTGCTCCCGCTTCACATAGGACACCCCACTCGAGCCCGATGTGAAAATGCCCTTGCATTAATCACCCCCAGTGAAGAGTCTCGAACACGAGACCTCCTGCTCTGATACCACTTTTGGATAGAAAGGAAGAGAGAAGGAAGATACAGATGGGAAGCCTCACACCTCCGTTGAATGGGGAATGGAATCACACCACACTCAAGCTTCAAATCACATGGAGTATTCTCCAAATCACATGAAATAGAGAAAACAAAAAGTTCTTTTTTCAAAATAATGGCATTCCATGAGAATAAGCCAAACCCAAAAGGATGAGCACATATATGATCAAAAGTGTGTTTCTTAGTAGGTGTGTCCACTCCACACACACAAGGTAACGCAAATGCACCCAACGTTTCCATCCATTACATACCACCATTCTCAAGGCAAGATGCAAGAGTCACATTAATCAGATGAATCCTAACTCTTTGAATGTTGGTCATTCCATTTACCATCCTTTTTAATAAGTCACAGATCTGATGGTTAGCATCATCTAACCAAAGTGCTTTGGCATCATAAGCAGTCCAAAGCATGAGCCTATTAAATAGATGTTCCAAGATGGTGATCAGATCCACTTCTCATCTGCTCAATCTCAGCTATAATATTCATGATGTAGATTGGGTGGTTAGGTTCATCAAATAAATATGACGTTTGCATCATAGCTCGATAATAGTAGTGTCGAACAAATGGATGGCAAAGACAAACACGTGTTTATTGCGCCTAGCAGTCTTGTCAGGAATTGCATGCAAGAGACCTCAACTGTTTGCAAATTTCCCTTTTTGGATCATGTACAACACTTAGGGTGCAGTGGAAATTTTGGGCATATGTTGTCTGTTAAACATGCATCGGTGGGTTCCTTGCTATGTGCTACCCATTACTTGAGCATGTCCCATCCACTTTTGTCCGAAAGTGGTACATCAGTGGTAGCATTTACTGGATGGTACCAGAAGTGATCCAGCCTCAAAGAACATAAATTTATTGGATTCTTGACAATATCTTGGAGAGAAGTACAATTAAGTAGAAACTTATCACAACCAATCCAGCATGCCTGTATTGATCAGAGACTGGGTGTTTTAGGACATGAAAATTAAAAGAATTCAAAAGGTGAGGGAAAAAAAACATACTCGCAGAAGAATTTGATTTGGGGAAAGAGGCAATGTTTGCTTCTGGGTGATAAGATTGCCAGTGAAAGTGTACAATGAGTTATTTGGTTGCTCGCATTGTATTTCCCCTGCAAACACAATAAATATCTTTCAGAGAAATTTAATGGATGCGAACAAACACAGAAAGAAAAAGATTTTGCAAGCATCACCAGACTAAATTAACTTGGTTACTGAAAGGGAGATGTAAGCATTGGAATGGAAGCACCAAGCACAGAATCCACCATAACATTCGATCTTTTATTTTTATTTGTTAGGAACTCATCTTGAAGTGAGAAAAGTCCCTAAAAAATAGATGTGTGCTGCTTTGAGTAAATTCATATTTTAGGTGCCAAAAGCACTCAACTTGTCTAGGTGTATGCAGTGTTCGAAATATCGGTATCGCGCTATGTATCGCACCCTTGGGATACAGATACGTATCGGTTATCGCACGGGATATATCGTTTGTATCGCATAATGTATCGCACTTTTTGGGAAACATGGGGAAACATTGGGGAAATGGTTGAATTTTTCAATGAAACTTCATGGATCGTTAAAAAGGACCTTAATACACACTTTTAAATCATAACATCTCAAAAAAAAAAGGTGCACATAATAAATTTTCTTTGTATAGGGTTCTAAGTCATGCGATGTTTAATTGAACTAATGCAATTGTATTTAAATTGAATGTATAACATTTATAAATGTATGGAAGACATGTATGAAAACACAACCAATTTATTGAAAAGCAAAAGAAATAAAAATGGATAAATATACATATAAATGATAGGGACGTTGTGGCCTATACCGTTTCATGCGCTAGAAACTTAGATAGGTCCCACCGTGATGTTTGTGAGAAATCCATCCTACCCATTTGTTTTGTGAGCTCATTTTAGGACATGGTACCAAAAATGAGCCGATCAAATACTCAAGTGTGCTAAAAACGTGAAAATTGAATGTACACAATTGAAATATTCGTGGGGCCATAGAAGTTTTGAATCAGGTAATATTTGTCTTCTCAGTTCATCTCAGTAGGAATGATGTTATAAATGGTATGGATGGCATTTAAACATCACTGTCGACCCAGGGAGGTTTTAACGGTAGGAATTTCCCTACCCACCTTTTCCTTTAGTGCGGCCCACTCGAGTCCTGGAACTTGCTCACTTTTGGTCCCAAGTCCTAAAATGAGCTCACAAAAAGGATGGACGGGGTGGATTTCTTACAAACATTATGGTGGGCCCACCTAGGTTTCCAGCGCAAATTTCCTGCCAAAGGCTTTCCCAGGAAATCGCAGAAGTGGATCGGCTTGTGTACCACACATAGGGGTGTACAGGTTTCAGTGGATCGGGCGGGCGAGTGTGTCAAACTGGTCGGGCCAATTTCTCATTTAGCTTCACCTTGGTGGAGAAATGTTCACATACAATGTTATTGACATCTTAGATTTTTTAACAAAGCGATACATTACTTTGAACCGAGTGGGTCCCATCATGAAGGTATATTTGCCGAAAAATATATCGAAGTGGCGTCGAGTCGAGCTTTTTCGGGCCGAAGTCAAGCTAGCTTCAGCCTTTTTGTGTACACCCCTAACCACACATCACCTTGGTGTGTTGACATCAACAAGTTTTGTGGGTCCCATCATGAGGTATATTTTATATCCAAACTGCCCGTCCATTTGGCAAGCTAGTCGTAACACTTGAGCCGAAAAATAAGTCAGATCCCATTATCAAGTGGTCCACACTGCAAAACGTAGTGGAGGATTGAACGTCTACCATTGAAACCATTTTGGGGTCACAAAAGTTTTGGATCAATATGATATTTTTTTTTCCCTCTTGATCCAGGTATGTGTGACCTTATGAACAGATTGAATGGAAAATAAATGTTACGTGGTTCCTACAAACATTTTAATGGCGAGAGTCATTGTTCCCACAGCTATTTGTGGTGTGGTCCACTTGAGCTTTGGATATGACTTATTTTTAGGGTCATGATCTAAAATGATCTCGCCAAATAGATGAAGGGAGTGGATATAATAATACATCATTATGTGCCCGTGTAACTTTGATCTCATTTGAACCATTTGTATTAACTCGGAGCGTCAGCGCTCGCTTCTTACCACACCACCTATGTGGTACATCAGTCAGTCTCGTGGGGTCCACCTTGTTGTATATATATTTTATCCAAGCCGTCCATTTATTTTTTCATATAATTTAAGAATATTATTCCAAAAACTAAGCTGATTTAAATCTTGGGTGGACCACACCAGAAAAATTAAGCAGATCCATATCATTTAATGGTAAGTGTTCATTAATAACTGTTTGATGTGGTGCGGTCCACCTGATATTTTAATGTGTTTTATTTTGGGCATGACATTATAAAATGGGCTATAAAAACGAATGAACGGAGTGGATCTACAACATATCATCAACGTGGTCCCTATAGCAAGCGTACCACCCAATAAGTTAGTTTCTCATGTAGCACCAATCCACCAAGTGCATTTACGGGTGCATTTTATTTTATGCACCTAGTAAAAACCGTGGGATCCACCGTGATTTATATATTTTATCCACTCCTTCAATCCATTTTAACAGATAATTTTTGGGCTTGATCCAAAAATTGAAGCACATTTAAAGCTCAAATGGACTGCACCATGGGAAACAGTGTCAATTGAACATATACCATTGAAAAATTCCTGAGGGCCACTGAAGTTTTGGATCAAGCTTATATTTATGTTTTCCCTTCATCCTTATTTTTGTGATCTAATGAACAGGTTGGATGACAAATAAACATCACTGTGGGGCCTGGAAAGCTTTCAACGGTTGAAATCATTATTCCCCCACTGTTTCATATGGTGTGGTCCACTTCAGATTTGGATATGCTTCAAATTTGGGATCAACCCCTTAAATGATCTATAAAAACGGTTGGACGGCGTGGATAAACCACATACATTCACAGTGGGCCCCACAGAGTTTCATCAGTACGTTAAAGCATAGGAGTAACTCAGTACGCAATCGCATTTCTACAGGGATTTCAGCGGAGGAAGCCGCATTTCGAAAGAGGGAAGAGGGTTCCGGAGATTCCGAACCCTAAAAATCTCAAATCCTGTCTTTAATACGCCCGATTTCTCGCCGAAATCTCGGTTGCAGAAATCCCTTTGCCGAAATCTTCGTTTTGATGCGAAATCTCCGTTGGATTCAAAGAAAAAATCAAGAGGGAAATCGAAATTACCGCTGTTGATGGAGTGGCCCATCAAATTCAACCTCCGATCATGCAATCTGAGTCTACAGGTACTAAAATCCTCCCTCCATCTTTTCCTCTATGTTTTTTTTTTTTTTTTGGTAATTACGAACCCCACGGATCCAACGATGAGTGATGGTATCGATGATATCGATCATAATGGGGCGATATCCTACTATATATCGTGCGATATCGTCGATAATATCGGCCGATATCTGGAGTTGGGATTTTTTGGTATCTTCCGGAGGTTATCGCGAGTATATCGTCTCGTAGTGGTGCGATACCGATAATATCGGCCGATATATCGGCCGATAGTATCGATATTTGAAACACTGGGTGTATGATGGGTTAGTAGACATTATAATCCTAGTAATGGTCTCTTACAAATGAGGAAGCGATGCCACTCAATCCATCCACCTACCATAGAATAAAGCTTGGTACTAATTCATAATGGTGTGGCTCTAAGAAAAGAAAGGGAGGTAGCCTTGGCATGTTTAGTTGCACCCACTACAATGTTAGAAGAAACATGATATTTGCAAAGGGATGCCATGTGTCCATCCAAATCATCAAGTGATTGAATGATAAATTTGTGCAAACTTCTTGGCAGCTTTCCGAATCTGACCAGCCCAGAACATTGAAGTGGGTGAGTGAACATTGGCCTTGAGCAACTATTCTAAGAAAATTGAAAGCAATGAAGCTTTTGATCAGATTTCTACAGTGCAGACAGAGAACTCGAAAAGGCTGGCTGTGAAGAGGAAGTAAAAGAGGCGGTTTACTCTTTGGGTGGGACAAGTTGCCCAAGCAAGATGGGTTTCCTATTGCATTCTATCAAGTGTTATGGGAGGTGGTTAAGGATCATTTGATGGCTTTTTTGTTGGACTTTGTTGAAAATAGGGATTCTTTCAACTGATTTGCGTCAATTTATCGCTCTCATCCCAAAAAAAGGGGTGGAATGTTTAAAAGATTTTAGAACTATTATCCTTATTGGGTCCACAGAAAATACTAGTGAAAATTTGGCATCTAGGTTTTGAAAAGTTTCGAGAGGCGTATATCAAAGGCGCAAGGAGCTGTTGTGTTTGGGAGCAAATCATAGATGGGGGGCTTTGATTCCATATGAATGTATAGACTCTCGGCATAGAGAAGGTAGAAGCATCATTTGCAAGCTAGATTTGGAAACTGCGTACTTGGCATGAAGTTTCTCGATTATACACTTGACCGGTTGGGTTGCAGGGAGTAGCAGTAGAGATGTGGATGGAGGATTGCAATAGTTTCGCCAGATTATGGGTCACCCGAAAAGGCTTCTTCAATGCTTCGAGAGGCCCTGGGCAAGGGGATCATGTTTGTGGTGGTGGCTCGAGGCTCTTAAGTAAGATGTTAAGAAGAGGGGCTATGGCAGGTCTAGTTAAAGGATTCAATGTGGGAAATGCCTCATTCCAAGTTTCTCATCTTTTCTTTGCGGACAACACTATCATTTTACATGATGCAGATGTGGAGGAAGCTGACAACTTGTGGAAAACTATTGGTTCCTTGAAAGTAGTGTCCGGGTTGAAAGTCAATATTCATAAGAGCAATATTCTGGGCAACAAAACATCAGATGAGGAAGTGAAATTGATGGCAGAAGCATTTGGCTGCAGAGTTGGTCATCTCCCATACTCATATCCAAGTCTCTCGCTCTGAATCACTAAGCCCAAGAAACATCTTTTGGATGATGTGATAGACACGATTGAGAAGAAATTGTCAAGGTGGAGAAGTAGACAGTTGTCTTTGGGAGGAAGATTAACCCTTATCAAGATGGAGATGTCTAACATGCTGCTTCATGTCCTTATTCCATTGTCCGGCTTCTGTTTTGGACAAGTTGGAAAGAATTAGCTGAGATTTCTTGTGGAGAGGTGCACAGGACAGGCAGAAGTACCATTTGTTGAAATGGTATAAGGTCTGTAAGCCGACTTGCAAAGGTGGAGCAGGAATTAGAGAGCCAAGATCTATGAACTTGGCTCTAATGTTTAAATGGCCTTGGAGGTTTGGTTTAGAAGAAGGCATCGTGGGGAATGATATTATCTCATGCAAATATGGTTTCAAGGTAGGAGGGTGGTGCACAAGGGAGTTATCTCTGTACAAAGCTTACCTCATTGTTTCTTCATTATGAGTGGCCAACAACTGGTCTCCCCCTTGCCACAGAATCTCTCGGAGGAGGAACTGCAGGACATAATCTCGCTGCTTTTTATTCTCCATCCAAAAAGGCCACTTGCGAAGAGGGATGAGTCGGGTGTCATGGTTAAAAGTCTTGGCGGTTCAAACTGACTCATTAGGTCCTGAGTCAATTTGACCTAGACAGGTCGGGCCACATCGCCCCCGATCACTACTCCAAAAGCTTTGTGGGCCCGGCGGGATGTCTACGTTATATCCACTCCGTCCATTCATTACGCCAACTCATGTTAGTACATAAACTAAAAATCAAGCATATTCAAAACTCGAGTGGACCACACCACAAGAAACAATGGGACTGAACACTCACAATTGAACCTTTCTTGGGGCTCACAAAAGTTTTGGACCAGGCTGATATTTGTGTTTTACCTTAATCCTTCTAAGAATGACCTCAAGAATAGATTGGATGGCATATAAACACCACGGTGGGCTCCAAGAAGGCTTCAGTGGTGAGAGTTTCCATCCTCATTGTTTCTTCTAGTTGGTACACATAAGTTTGGATCTGCCTCATTTCCAGGCTGATATCCTAGCATGTGCTTGCTAAACAGAGTGAATTTCACACAGACATTGTTGTGGGGCCCATAAAGCTTTTGGTTACACAAGCTCCCTTAATGCTTAATGACCAATGGGGTTGTAGGAAATTTGTGTCCTAATGGACTGAGCTAGCCCCACCTCACGGGGAAAAAACCATGAAACTCCAGCAGATGCAATGGATGATGCGCATGCACTTAGTAATTACTTATAAATTACATATGTAGCATATAAGTAATTCAAACTAAACCACCCAAATTATGGGTCCTAATTTAGATGAGCAATGAACAAAATATTAGCCTTATTTTATTATCTGACTATCAAATTGAGGGACATCTATTTGACGATAAAAATGAAATTATTTTTTTAAAGGTTAAATTTGAAAATATCTAATGATCTTATTAACAAGTATCAAGGAATCAAAGGTTAGGATTGTTCAACCAATTGGATTTGGATTGTAACTTAGAGAAAGTGCGTTCTACAATTCGGATGGTTAATTTGTGTTATTGTAGTGTTGGCATATGTGATCGCATATGTCAAATGGGCCACTGAAATTGCATATGCCATTAGTCTGGGGTGTATGTGATGGCATACTTTTGTATGCGAAATGTATGAGATGGCTTATGCGATGATGCCATCGCATACACCCTATGCAATGGCATATTCCCAAGGTTGTAACTTGTAAGTTTAGTTGTTTGTAACTTGTAAGTCGTAACTTGTATTGTATTATGTTATGCATACATCAACTCATCAAGATTCAATTTCTTGAAGGTTGATTAATTGGTGAGAGATTGTGCGGCTAGAGAGAGAGAGAGAGAGAGAGAGAGAGAGAGGTGAGCCTTGTATTCTTGATTTCTTTTGTTTTAATAAAGAAGAAAGCTTTGTGCTACTACCTATGAACATAGATATGAAATTGCGTGAATTGTCTAACATGACACTGTGATGCGTCGAAGCTTATAGAGCTTAAAGTTATGGCTAAGTTATAGAGGGAGGGAGGGAAGGAGGGGGAAGCGAGGGAAGGAGGGGGGAGGGGGAGTGAATATGACTACTTAAAATAGCCCAAGAGCATAGACTACAATAGATTTAACTATGTAACTAGTTTATGAAGTGAGATATAAAAATACCAATTATGTGTGCAACAAATTAAGTGCCTAGCAAACACTCTAATCATGCATCCATATGAATAAAAAACATCCAATCACAAGCAAGAATATAAATGCATTCACATAAGCAATCACAAATATAAGGTGTATAGTGGTTCGGTTAAGTACATACTCCACTCCCGGCGGATACACTAAAACTCGAGTGTACTAGATTTAACCATCTCAATAGTTTTCAATAGGTTCACCACAAACCATTACAACCCTACACATGGACCTACATGTACACTCCTCTCCTGGTATAACTTGTTAAGTGTTTTGTTATATTATATAATATGACATAACTTAAAACTTATGGATGGTCAAATAGTCAAGCTAAAATGAAATAGGTATTAAAAAAATTTAAATTTTTTTTAAAAAAAAAAAAAAACAATCCATTCACTTGTAGTAATTAGACATAATTTTTTACACCCGCTTTTCCATTTTTTCAAAAAAAAAAAATATTTTTCAAACAAAAATAAAAGCCGTCAGCCTTAGCGATCACTTGTGCGCTTATGCGATGGCATAAGTGATCAGCTAAGCTGTTGGCTTATGCAATTGTATGTGATTTGACAACATTGATTGTATACCAACTATACAATTTTCAAGTGCCTGCATACTACATGTCATGCGCAGACGGAGTAATTGTAGAGAGAGCACTTGTGACAGCTGTGAGACAACTGCAAAAGTGTACCACGGGATTGAATCGGCCAGACCTACTATCATCTGAGTTGTAATGAGTCGGACGAGGCATCCCAAGTCAAACCCCATATCCTTGATCTGTGCTATCAAACTGGATCTAATCCTTCCGCATCCAAGTTGACTCGTCCAAGTCACACCCGACTCAAACAAATCTTAAACCCATGGTGGATGTGGAAATGGGAGAGTTCTGGCAAGCAATTCGCTCCCCGAAGCCTCGGTCTTATTGCAAACCCACCGAGTTTGTTTGGTCATATGGGGACTGCCGATGGCGGCAGCTTTTGCTTGGTCAGTGGGAAGGAAAAAAAGTGCTTAAAGTAGATAACCTCCAAAAACGATATATGGTAATCCCTTATATTTATGCCTTGTGTTAGAGGGATGTGGAATCAAATGATCATTTGCTCATGTGTTCCACTTTCACTAGATCCGTTTGGGAGCTTTTTTTTCAAGGGGTGGTTCGACTCAGATGAATCTTAAAACCATGGTGGATATGGAAATGGGAGAGTTTTGCCAAGTTCCCAGTACATTCACTTTATGGGGTAATTCGCTCCCCTAAGCCTCGGTCTTATTGCAAACCCACCAAGTTTGTTTGGTCATATGGGGACTGCCAACGGTGGCGGCTTTTGCTTGGTTAGTGGGAAGGAAAAAAGTGCTTACAGTAGATAACCACCAAAAACGATATATGGTAATCCCAAATGTTTGTGTCTTGTGTTGGGGGGATGTGGAGTCAATTGATCATTTGTTCCTGTGTTCCACTTTCATTAGATCAGTTTGAGAGCTTTCTTTTGGGGGGTTCTTTCATTGCTGTTGGGTGATGCCAGAGTTGACCGAGGTCTTTCTCCTAGCTAGGCATAGAGGAGGTGTTGGTAAAAATGAGAGGGAACTCTAGAGACTCTTTTAGGCAGGTTGTGGGCCATTTGGACAAACGGAATGATAGAACATTCAAGAACTAGCAAAAGAGAGTTGTCAAAGGTTTTTAGTAAGGTGGAGATGGATGTTATTAAGTGGGCCTCTTCTACAAAGGACGTCTATCAATACTTTGGTGTTTTTCTTTCAAAAAAGGTTTTAAAAAAAAAAAAAAGAATCAGTACCGAAGTGTTTCCTTTGCTTTTTACTTGTATTTTCTGCATAGATTCCTCATTTACACTTTGTCAACATCCAGTCTTTTTTTCTTTTTTTTTTTGTAGACGCCCAAGAATGCAGCGATAGACCCTATTAAGATTGACTCCACTCCTTTGCTATCAACAACTCAAGTTATGTTTTAATATGGCCCTCTTGAAACATGCTTAAATTGGCATAAGTCATGGTAACGATAACAAGCAGTCCTGCATCACAACCCAAATCATCTTTCGAGGTGTAAATGGAATAATGTGCCTAATGTTTCACTATGATGTATTCATGATCATGATTTAAAGCTGGCGGATGATTTCTCATTTATGCTTGTATCCTTTGCCCATGTATTTTCTGCTTAGATTCCTCATCCATGCTTTCTCAATAAAATCCAGTCATCTTTCCCACCAAAAAATAAAAAGAAGTGGATGCCTAATAATGTAGCAATGAGCCCTACTAAGAGTCATTCCACCCCTTTGTTATTGACATTCCAGTTATTTTTAATATGGCCATCACAAAACATGCTTCGATTGGAATAGTCATGGTGATGATAACAAGCAGCTATACTTAACGAGCGGCTCATACAATGCAACCTGAATCAGCTTTCAATGTGAAAACAGAATAATATGCCTAAGGTTTCAACACATTTATTCATGGTTGACAGGGGAGAAAACAACTGTCAGATATAGGACAATGCTGTTGACCTTTTGGCATAGGCTCTGTTAATTTGTTCAGTTCTCCAAGGGTGCTTGAACAAAGGGATGGAAAAAACAGTGTGTAGAAGAAGAATTGGCCTAGTGTTCTGCAATTATTTCCCCTACAGGGACTAATAGAGCTTACTTACCAAGAAATACCATAATCATGGACTGCCAGGTGAGGGATTTGAACGACAGAAATAAGTTAAATGATTGAAGAAAAATTAGTCAAATAATTTACATGCTGATGTCTAAAGTGCTGATAATATTATACTCCAAAGTAATGAATCCCCATAACATAATTCAGGTCACAGGAAATTTTTGGGACCAAATGCATTCAAAACATCAATGGCTAAAACAGTAGTGGAAATATTTGACCTTCAAATTCAGCAGCTTTATCAGGATGCAAGTAATCCCAAGTCCTTTCAAGGGCTTTCCTGATCTTCAAATTTGTCTCTCCATCAAGATTTGCAGTCTGTAACCCAAGAATAAGATTACTATCAGTTACATCATAAATCAAGCACTGCCATTATATTCTTACCAGCAAGTATTTTTCTATAATGAAAAGGTAAAGAGATTTTCAAAGGAATTCTAAAAGTGAGAGAGAGAACAAAACCTCAATGTAACAGACACCATCTGGATTGGAACTAGCAAGGAACAAGATATCTGCTGGAAAAAATCCATCCTGCTTAATCTGCACCAAATGTGATAATAATAATTAAAATTAAATTTTTTTTTTAAAAAAAAAACCACCATAAGAGCCCTATAGATAATATGCAGGGTGAAAGTTCTGCAAATCCATTTAAGAGTCAGTTGGCAACATGAAGGTGCAAACTGGATGCAATTCATTTTTTAGTTCAGATCACGGGATCCAAACAATACTAGGAACAGACTTATGAGTTATGACTTGTATTGGTGTACCCAAAATTATCAGCTGGCAGAAATGTGTTTAGGGTGGCAGGTTCAGGAACTGCATCAAGCTGGGACCACCTTTCCACCCTGAATGAATATCCAAAACATTCCAGGTCAGACCTGAAACATTTCCAGATATAATTGAGCTGAGAAGCATCATCGCCACCCAACTTGTGATCAGTTAGAACTGTGATTTTGATAAATGAAGAAGAGTTTGTCCGTTACCACCCACATATGAATCTCCACAAATTCTCAGACCAAAATGTTCCCCTCCCCACTTGCACTAGGTCTCATTCAGAACCAAACCGACCCATCAGAGCAACACGTCCC
Source organism: Magnolia changhungtana (assembly GCA_030180095.1). Lineage (NCBI taxonomy): Eukaryota > Viridiplantae > Streptophyta > Magnoliopsida > Magnoliales > Magnoliaceae > Magnolia > Magnolia changhungtana. The sequence goes on from JASAUF010000444.1 coordinate 9,524,593, forward strand.
ATAAACCACCAAACATCCATACAACCCTCACTGATTTTCACTTATTATTTTTAAAAGTTATAGTGGTAAAAGCTAGTCAATTTCCATAGCATCAATCCTTGTCTACACATCTGTTTTTCACATTGGATAGACATGCTTAGCCCCACATGTAAAAGTGACAACGATCATAAAAAGTTCAGTTCTGGAAAAGTCACTTGAGACATCACGTCATAGCAAAAACAAAAGACAAAAAAGGTCAGGAGAACTCACCCTAACCAGATCCCCAACCTGCAGCTTCTTCCATGGAATACTTTCCCATTTCTGACCTTGCAATACATCAACAGGTGTACCATTTATCACTCTGTCATTGAGCAAGCGCTTCTGCACAATGAATTAGCAAAAGACAGATATGTCACATCACCAGACATTACATGCTGCTGCAATGCACAATATCCAAAATGAAACACCACCTTCAAGTAACCCAGAATAAAATGACAAACAGACTATTTCTCGATAACAAATATAGATCTCAAAATATCACTGCAAAGACCGTGAGTGCAGGCTAAAACATGAGGCACGCTACAGAATGATACTCACCCAATCCTCAAATGCTTCCTTAACAAGAGATACAAAAAGCACTAGACTCAGTGGGACCACGTTCGTAACAGGATGCACAGGACTGCACAAATATCAATTTCTTAGTACATAATCTTTTTGAAGCACAACAAGATAAAAAAAACAAAACTAAGGTTCTCTAATTTATCTTCAGTGAAGTTATGAGCTCTAAGAATCCTTCTTGGTACAAGGGTTGGTCATTCAAACAGTGAATTCTGCTATGCGCAAGGACTGATCAAACGAGAACACAAGAACACATTAAACAAACACTAGTTTAGCTGGGGGAAATTACCTGATTGGTGTTGTAGACAAGATTGAGATCATAAGAAAGTACAAGTTTGCCACCCGCCTGAACTGTCAGTGCATACACAAACATTTTAGGAGAATATGACAAATGAAATATTTATTAAAAGAAAAAAAAAAATTGACATACAAAGATATCGAGAAGAGAATGAATAAAGGCATCATTTTCAGCTCAGTATTTAACCAGCACAGATTAACAACTTAGCTACCTGCTCAAACAAACCCTTTGGCAAGAAGGTGAAAAGATTGTACTTTGTTGTTGATACAGAATTCCCCTGAAAAGTTGAAGAGCTAATTAGTAACCTGTTGTCTGAAAAAACAAGATGCCAGTGAAACTAGTTCAGTGTGAGGGTTAAATCCACACATCCACATCAATCTTCTACAACTCCCTCTGGAGGGAGAGAGATAAACATGAAATTATTAAGAAGAGAATCAAAGGAAACAGAATACAGCAAGGGAGCCAGCAGCAACATAAAACTGAGTGACCCTCTTCCCCCAACTCAACATTGAAACCACCAAACAACCCCCAGCAACAAAACAAAGGAGACAAGCAAAACAAAATAACAAAAAACAAAAAACACAGGCTGCACATCCCCAAGGGAAAAGGAGCCTTTACAAAAACTAACCAAACAGCCCTCTTGAGCTCACTGCATTTCCCCTTTCCTGAAGAAAGTCTCCCTTGCCTCGCCACGAAATTCTAGCTTCAACATCACCCACTCTAACATCGCAGCAGTTTTTTTCTTTTAATAGAATCCACTATCACAACTTTGCTTTTGAAAAGTCACCAATACCTGGCACACCTCCCACATAATAGCAATGGGAAACTCGCCCGTGAGTATTTCCTTGCACTGAAAATGGACCCCCTTTCCAGCCCCCAAAAAAGATCGATCATCGCAACCTTGAGAGCACCCATTCCAGCCGAACAGAAAAAAAAAAAAAGATATGATACAATACCTGCATAAACGTGCAATGCGAAAGAGATGGATGACAAATTCCTTATCCTCCCAAGGCATAAAACAAATGTTTGAATCCCTTTTTAAAAAAAGCATGGATCCAGCACCCCTTACACATTTGCAGGAAGGAGAAAAAAAAAAAAAAAGACTTCAATGTAAATGTGCCACTCGTGACCCACCTCCACCACTCAAAATGCTCAACAATTTGCCGAAACTACTTATTTCTTCATACTTCAAGTAACAACAGGGTGTCCAGACCATGCTGTCACCTAGAAATTCATAGAATTCTCTGACAAGACCCCCTTTCCACAGAAAATGGAAGATAGTGTAAGGAATGCTCTGCAAGAACCTCTTCTCCAACTCACAGGTCCTCCCAAAAACGACGCTCGGTCCAGAAGAGAACCCCTTTCCTCAAGATATCCCACTGCCTACCAAATCTTTAGTTTACCATCTGATGATACCCCAGACTTAATTATGGTTTTCCACAGTTCTGACACTCCATTCCCATATTTATGTTATATCACAAGTATTCTTATTTTGGCTCCTTCCCAAATCTCTACCACCACCTACTGAGAAAGCCCTATTTCTTTCCTTCACATTGCCAAATCCTATTCCTCCTTTCTTCGACTTTTACACATCATGTCACTTCATAAGATGAAACTTATGTCCCCCCTACCTTCACACAAGAAGTTCCTCTGAAACTAAACCAAAATTCATAATTATCAAAAATAGCAAAATTCTAACTCTAATAAAAATCCTAATTCTAGTAAAACTTTTCTAAAGCCTAATTTCTAAAAATAAAAATTCCAAATAAACTTTTGCTAGAAGAGTCCTAGCATGTTTAAAAGTTATTTCTAAAAAAGAAAAAACTCTAAAATAAGAAAATATTACAAAAATCGAAATTACTAAAAAACAGTAATTTTTCTTAAAATTTTGTTTTTGAGCTGAAAGCGCACGTTTTCTGGCAAAACGGACAGATGTGACCCACTTTGTAGGTAGGTTCATCTCGGATGGCCTGCTGCAGTAAATATTGATAGGTTGTGCGCTCCGTAATGATACCTAAATCAAAAGTTATGGCCAATTTATGTTTCACCTTCTTTTGGTCCAACCATGCTAGGAATGTACCGGTGCCACATCCTACATCATTTTGTTAATAAGATTGTTATTCATCCAAAATAAATGAATAAATCTGCAACTTGGAGTGAGAAAAGTTTCATAAATTAGGAAAGTAGCGGCATTTGCTTGGCGTGTAGGGAGAAAGAGTCCTAACTATTGACAACCTCAAAAAAAGGTCAATAATGACCCCCAACATCTGTGTAATGTGAATGGCTAATGTGTAGACAATTGCTCACCTCTTCATTCATTGTTCATTCACTCAAAAGATGTGGGGAAGTTTCATAAATTTGTTCAAGGTGTGTTGGGTGATGTTGGGCTTAATTGGCAACCTATTATCTTGATGGTATGGCATGATGTCGGGCTTGAAAGTATGAGAAGAGCAACTTGGAGATTAGCATTGCTAGAAGGCCTATGGCGATTTGGGGAGAAAGAAACGATAGATATTTCCAGAATTTGTGGGGTCGTTTGGATGCCTGTAAAATCCTTAAATTGTAGAAGGGATTATAGGTAATCGGATTGCAGAGGCTCTTTGGATACCTGCATTTGCCTATAAAGGCCACGTTGCAACTTTTAGTTGTAATTTGAAACTTGGCAATAAGTCATGTTTCAAATTACAGGTAAAGTCTTTACAACTAAAAAGACATTATACGTAACAAAACACAAAGGTTGATACACACTCGTGATGTGTAGAGCCTATGCAATGTGTACGGCACATCCGATATGTCCATCATGTGCTTCCCTTGATGCTCTCCAATGGCTCCAAAAAAATAGCTTAATTAGTCATCAAATGGACAACATGAGTGAAAGATGGGACGCCCACCATTAAAAACTTCCAAATTGCATTTGGGGCCCATTATGATGGGTGGAGGACAACCAATCCTCCCCCTCCCCCCCCCCAAAAAAAAAAAAAAAAAATCAAGTCCTTTTTATTTGATTTGCGATTTTAGCGGGATTTATTGCTCTAAGCTCTATGTGGTGTGAATGTCTACTTTTTACATTGCAAACACTTTACAAGTTAACCAAACACATAATCTATTTACCCATAAATGGATTACCACTTAAAAGCCAAACAAAATAGCATATAAACAATTTACACATGAAACTCCTTTCATGTGTAAAGTGTTTACAATTTAAAACTATATCGGCGTCCAAACGACCCCTAAGTGGTTTAGAGGGGGGCTGTTTTCAACAAGGCAAAGCTTTTTGTAATAGAGTGGGCCTCCTCTTTAAAGGCATTGGAGAATTGTAATTTTTCTTTTCTTTCAAGGGATATAAGTCATTTGGGGTTGTAATTCTTTGTGCGGTGCCTTCCCAATGAGATTCAGTAATCTTTTCCAAAAAAAAAAAAAAGGCAATTTGGAGAGAAAGAGAGGGTGTAGAAGCTTTTGTGCGCCAAAATTTGGGGAAACTCAATCCCACCATGGGCAGAAGCTTTTGCATGTATAGAAAACAAAACACTTACTCCACATAATCTGCAAAAAAAAAAAAAAAAAGACACTCTCCCTTCTGAATACGTGCTTTATGCATTGGGGGATACAGAAGCGTCTGACCATCCATTCCTGCGTTGTTTGGCTATAAAGGAGGTGTGGCACCACTTCTTTCAATTGTTTAGCCTTCACGTGTTGCACCCAAATCTCTGCAAATCTTGTTAGTGGTTGGATGTTTGGGCCAGTCTTGGTTAAGGGAATATTCTATGAAAATGTTCTAGTTCACCATAAAGTGTGGACTGTGGGAGGAAAGAAACAGGAGATTATTATTATTATTATTATTATTATTATTATTATAGAACTTCTTCTCTGGATTCTATCAATGGAGAAATCATGGCATCTATAATTGAATGGTCTATTGTAACACCAAATATCTGCAATTCTCCAAGGGTGGAGAATGAGAACCTTTGTATTATTTGTTTTCTCGAAGCTTTTGAATTTTATTTTTATTTTTTTCCTTTTGTGGGGCAGAGCCAAGGAGCCTGCAGTGATGAGAGAGTCACTTACCTTGTGGTCACCCCTGAGAATTCCACCCTGCTCTCTGTTTCCTTCATTTTGTTTTAAATTTTAATAATTTAGTGGTTATCTTTCAAAAAAGAATGAGAAAAAAGAAAAGAAAAGAATAAGAGAGAGAGAGAGAGAGATAAAATACTGAGAGTTGGAGACTGAATTTACAAAAATAAAAATAAAAATAAAAATGCAAATAGTAGACCATGAAAAATGTCAATTCCAAATAAAATTTCGGCATGTTCGATGCTGAGAATAGAGACACAGTTGAAGTTTCAAATGGATACTCTGCGGTGATAGAAAGATTCATAAGTCATCATTCGGCTGCCCAAAGCCAGATAATTCCACAACTAAGCAAATTTCATGCTTCAAATTCCCACCAAAAACATCAAGATCAAGACAACATCGCGTTCACAATAAAGCAACCATCACAAAATCCATACTCTTCAACTAAGGGCGCGCGTACTCCGAATCAACCGAAAAACAAGAACCACAGATAATTCAAATTACGCTGGAAGCAGATAAAAATAAAGAAATTAAAAAACAAATCTACGCCCATACACGAATCTGACAGAAGGAAGGATCGAGAAATTCTCCTCCAATTCAAGAAAAAACACGTAAAAAAGAACAGATCGGCAGTGGATCTTAGACGGACCTTGAATTTGACAGGAAGGTTTGCCTCGCGATCATTGCAGTGGATCGTGCGGTGGCCGGGGTGCTGGGGCTGGACACGGCCGAGATGGACGGTCGTTTGCGAATTCCTCGACCTCCCTCCTCCTCCAAGACGGGAACCCGGTGCCCTAATCCTATCCCATCCGCGCATTTTAGAAGCCGGAAGGAAGGAAAGGGAAAGGCTATTATCACCGGCTTTCGAAGGCTTTTTCTCGATCTCTGCCGCTGTTATGGAAGCGTTGCCTGGTATTATAGAGAAGCAGGGGGAGAAGTTCCCAAGAAATGGGGAGGGCGCATTCAACACCCCTGCGTATCGTTTTCGCTCCCTCTTTCTTCTCTTTCTTCGCCTTTGATTTTTTTTTTAAAAAAAGCAAGTATTAAAATCCGCGGATTTGCGTGAGAGAATTTTCTAAAGAGGACTCGGTTAATGGAGCGAGGGCAGGAAACAAGGACCGATGCCTTCTTTCTGCTCCGTCGGAGCTAACGTGCGCCTGGGTTGTTCGTGGGTGGATGCTGCGGGAGGTCAACGGTACGCGGGACGCGAATTTCCTACGTGTCGCTGCAGAAAGTCCATTCAAGAAAAAGCACTGTGGGGCCAGTGTGATGTGTTTGGGTGACATCCACACCGTCCATCATTTGAGCCCGCTAGTGTTAGGCAGTGATCACTAAAATCAGGCAGGTTATAATATCAAATGGGCCACACCACAGGGAATGGTGAGGCTGGGAACGCCCATCATCGAAACCTTCTTTGAGAACACCGACGGTTTTTATCAGGACCTTGTATGCGGGACCAACCCCCTCCGCCATCCGTCTCAGAAAGTTTCAATGATCGCTGTTTCCTTCCGTAGTGTCTCTCTGTGTGGCCCACTCGAATTATGGATGGCCTTGTTTTTGGGCTCACATCTTAAGAACATCTCGGCCGACATGGCGCACGTGTGTGGGATCCGTCCGTTTTCCCGCGTGTGAAAGCATCCTAACCTCCATGCAAGGCCGGCCACGCTTGTAGGTTGAATGTGAACCGGAGGATATCCATCTTTAGTCGTCGTTTTTCTGTACTTGTGTGGCGCATCTGATAACCTGACGAGCCTCTCTACTGGGAGAGTGCGAGGGGCCTTGAAGATCACCTGATGAATGGCCTGGATCTCACGCGCGTGAGTCGGGCCTGTACACGCGGGTGTGCATCTTCAAGTAGCATCCTCCTCCGGATTACCAATAAGCGCCTCCGCCCAAGTAACAGAATCGTCCACAGCAACTGTTTTACGCTTGAAGCACCCCAGGCTCTGTAGGGTCCACCATGCTGCGTTAATGCAATCCACTCCGTCGATCGGGTTAGAAACCTTATATTCACCGTACATACAAATTATCTTCCTGATGAAAATCTCGTATGGGCCACACCAATGGAAGCAATGTAAATTTGTGCCCGAAGCCTTTTGGTCTGATTAAGTTAAAAATAACTCAAAAAAACAATTTTAATCACCTATATATTAGTTTTCTTTTTATCCACTTTTAGGTCATTCTTTCCTCACAAATCATAATACAAATCAGAGTTATGAAAAATTCATGTGAATTGGAATCCATCAATTGTGTTGGTTACTGTACATAACTCCATGTGAATTTAAAATTTGTGTACGATACATTTTGCCTATTTTATCAATTCTCACTAATAGCCTAATGTAAAATCTATACAAAACTGTTGATGTTGGATCACGGGTGGGGGAATTGACTCAATTTCCATGAGTTGCCTCTTCCAAGGGCTTTTTCTTTGTTGAGGATTAAGAGGGTGTTATGTTTTACCGGAGGTGTTACTAAATAATTATTTCTATCCTAAAGTCAGTTAGACCATATAAAAATGCTTAGGATTGAAAGCTTGATAATCCTTAACCATAATATGATTATTGAGTTTGCATTCCAAAGATTCTAAGTAAGGGACAATAATGATATTAAAAATAGAAGGTGTCAGGCACTCACTCTACTTGTATAGATGTACAGACTCTACTTTATAAAATTTGACTAATTTTTTTAAGGACTATGACTAGCTCTCATATACAAAATATGTAATGCAATACAATGATAACGATGATTAATCGGTTCGATTTCTATTAGGCAGGATCCGATTATATCGGTAAGTCGCGGAACATATGTTCGAACCGACCGAGTGCAGAGCGTAAGGTGTATAGAAATGTGATGTATGTGGATGCTTGATGCTATGTTGATGCTCGTGACAAAACGAAGGCTAACTGGATACACTTTTGGTGGGGCAAGTTCCAGTTATATCGGCAAGTCACAGAGCATATGCCCATCAGTTAGATACGAGAAAACATGAAATGTAATGCAATGGTGATATATTTGAAGAGTACATAGTTAAGAAATGAATGAATATTATATAATACTAATGCTTATATTTGATGAAACTAATTGAAGCTTGAATAGTTGGATGAACGCTAGTATCGCAAAGGCAATATTGAGTGGCCCATATTAAGCTTAAATGACTTAGGAGACTTGGACTCTGGCTAGGCTAAACTATACCATAGTTGGACTCTTTTTCTCTTACTCATACTCTCACTCTCCTTGGTGGATGAATGTGATAACTAGATGACTAAATTCCTAAAGGATGAGGATGCTTTGAAATGGAGGTAGATGCTTTTCTACACTATTTGATGATGAAAATTGAAAAGGAATGAGACTAATTATAGCCCCAATCCTAATTTTCTTGCAAATTATGTGAAGTCTATTTACAAAAGGTGACTAAAAGGTTAAGATTAGAAATTGCCACATGGCATCATCTTATAGGTTAGATGAGGTAGTAAATTGGTAAATTTGGAAAAAGAGATGAACATCGAAATAAATACATACTAGTTGCACACTTAAGGTATGAAAAAGAGGGGCTCCACATGCTTGAGGAACGTCATCCCAAATATGGGAAGTGCTACGTAGCTGGTGACAAGTTGGTTGCTGCTAATCTCCACTAGGACTCCCTACTTTGGTAGACAACCTCCCTCACTCGTGTGAAGAATTTGTTGTGAAGACTTCATTTATCAATATTTCACTCGCGTTGAGGTTTTGCATAGTACTCTGATTAGGCTTGGTTTTGGGTTTAACTATATGACTTGATTGGGTTATTAGACTGAGTAGGTTGATTGGATGAGTTGACTCAACAAATTGACTGGATAAATTAACTTATCGAGTTAACTCAAGGTTCTAGAGTTTAGAATTAGGTCGATTGAGTTGACTGGTTGATTTGGTTGAATGGGTTGACTAAGTTGAGTTTAGGATTTAAGATTGAGGCTCTTAGATTTTAGGCTTATGGGGTTGGGGTTTTGGTTGACCATCCATCGATTCAAACTCAATCCGGGTGTCTATGGAAACTCATCTCAATTACTAGGTGTGTCACTCAATTTTAGTTGTCGGGCCCAAATATCAACTCAAATCGTGATTTAAATGGACCATGATCGAAAACAATATACAAGGGATGCCTGCCCACCTAAATTATGAACCCGGCTGATTGTTGGGTCATTCAACTAAAATGAGGCAACGCACCTGGCTAGCGTGGTGGAATTCACGTAAACATTAAGGTGGGGCACACTGACTAGTTTTTGAAGTCAACTAGAGCCATTTTCATGCATAGCTATAATGTCAACTCACCTAGGCCTTGAAAATATTGTGGGCCATGGCCCACCATGATATTTATGAAAAATTCACTTTGATCAACAGGTTCATCACTTAATTTTAATCATAGGAACCAAATATCTGCCTAATTTGCGATTTATGTGGGCCACATGAAATGAAAGAATTACCCTTACCATCCAAACCGTTTCCTTTTGAGTGGCTCCTAGAATCAAGGATGGATCTATTTTTTGTCCCTAAGCCTATATTTTAGTTGTGTATCTAACAGTTAGGGTGGATTTCATATAATCATCATTGTGGGCCCTACAAAAAATTAAGGGTGGGCGTCTCTCTTTTAGCTTTTTCCTTTGAACGGCCCATTTAACTCTCGAGTTGATTTTTGGGCACTACAGTTAAATTGTGGTGAAACACCCATTTCACGTAAACATAATACTAGGGCCTACCAATTCTTGAAACAAGGTCGCGGTTCATTTTAGTGTTTACAACACTTCAAAACACACTTATAGTCAAAGAATTCAAGACGAGTGAAATATTGATAAATAAAATCCATTTACCACCCATATAACACTCTAAATGCCCTTACTTTTTGCCTTTACTACCAATTACCATCCTTCACCATTGTTTCTACGATGCCAAACAACCCCTAAATGCAAAGTAAGAGCTTGACACTACGAATAAACCTAGGACAATAAGGCCATGCTTGATGTTAGGGAAATTAAATTAGACATGGCCCAACAAGTTTTGCTTGAAATTAACGAAAAATTTCGATTCTCTTTTCCAACAAAATATTCCTAATCCTCACGTGGAACAACCAAAAATCTTAAAATGAACAAAAATAATGTTTACATTTAAGATAATGGGTCGTTTAATCCAATATTAGAATGATATTTGTACTATATAAAATGTACATACCGAATCAGGCTAGGCCAAGTTAGACTAAAATGACTTAAACTTAAAATACTTGATTGGACCATGCATGTCAAGCCCAAACCCAGAACATGAATCAAGCCAATAAGTCCAAGCCTCATGTCAGGTTGGCCCAACCACCCAACCCATTGCAACCATGCATGATCATATATCATTAAAAAATAAACCATTCATATGGTTGGTCCCACTTTAGATCAATCATAAACTAAAAACATGAGACATATGTAGCTCAATTTAAATTGTCTAAATAAGTAAATTATAATTAATTTTCCGACAGAGTTCAAAATCAAAATATAGAATAAGTTCAATATTTGTACTGAATTACACATAACTATTATTTTTTGTTTCTGTCTTTTTCAACCATAACTAAATTTTGTTATCTAAATAGCCCTAAGTTCACAATATGTGGCCCGTCTTAATTTTGAATTACACTGAAGTTTATATCTTCCTTTCATTTTTTGGACACAGTCGCGATTGACTCTTTCAACAAAAGATGCACATCGTGGTGGCCCCACACATACATGTATGGTTGGCATTACATCTCCATTATTTCCTGTGGGTTAGCTGATTTTTTGAAAATAACACACGGACTTAGTGGATTTCACATCAAAATCATGCGTGTGGTGACTCCCATCTTGATAGGAGTTGATTGGCCACGTGTTATAATCAAAGTGGTTTGTTAGTCCAGTACTTACTCAGCAGCCTCATCTTTAACAATGATGGCTTGTGGTCCAATTAAATTTCACCATATACTATGGCAGGATCACCACCAAATCCGCATCCGATTACCGGGTATTATTTATGGACCTTACCCATCGATCATACGGTATACATTTGACATGCAACGTTTTTATTTCTGCTGACGTGTCACCTGTGTATGATATCAGAGTTGTGAAAGGTGGGCCCATCATAAAGTTACCTGTGACAAAAACAAGGACGGACGGTTCAATCGGTAGGCTACACCATTAAAAGCAATGTACAGCCGATGGTCTGACTCGAAGGTATAGGCATGGTCCACCCGATAAGTGGATTTTATAATTTTCGCTCCAGATAAAGTTCGTCCAGGGAAAAAAACCCCAAAAAGGTCCACTCGTATGACAGGCTACAGTGTAGAAATCAGTGGACGGATGGTGGTCTACCTTAAGGTACGGTTGTCCTTTGACCTAAAAATAATCTTTAAAAATGAATAAACGGCTTGGATAAAACACTTATTTTACACAGATCGCCTGACAGGACCGTCCGTCTCTGGTTAGGTTCTGGTGGGGGTAGTCAGTAGTACCCAATCCCGGTACGCTTTCCACCGACGCTGATTTCCTCTGAGAGCCTCTCCCATGAAGTTCCTGTGATGGGGCCCACCATGATGTTTGTTAGAAGTACACTGTGTCTATGGAATTTGCGAGTTCATTTTAATACATGGGACGGAAAATGACGCGGATTCAAAACTTAAGTGGGCCATACGAGAGGGAAAAATTGGAAAAATAATACCTACCGTTGACACATTCTTAGGCTCCACCTCAATGTTTGTATGCCATTCAAACCGTCTACAGGTCATTCCCACTGGTGTACGTTTTTAGTATAGAACCGACGGACTACCTATGATATTTCATGCAACTCGAAAAAAAAAAAAAAAGAAGTCGTACGGACGAACCAAGGAAGACGAACTTGCTTTTTCAACTGTTTTTACCTAACAGGCAACGCTAAAAATCGGCTTGAGTTAGGTAAGTTTCCGGGCGGAAAAAAAAGGTGTTGTACGGACTCGTCTACCGTGCCACATTTTTTTCAAGAAAAAGTAATCCTAATCGCTACTGCTTCCTCTCGTACCGCCCACTCGAGTTTTGGATACACCTCGTTTTCGGTTGTACTTTCTAAAATGATTTTGCAAAATAGATGGTCGGAGTGAATTTATCACAAACATCGCGGTGGCAGGTGGGCTCACCAAGCCGCGTCCGCTTTCCACCTTCATTTTACGGTACTCCAGGGACGCGGATTGAGTGCTACCCGCCCCGCCACGACCTGGCTATAGACGGACGGTCCTGACAAGGGCTCTTTAGAGCCATAGTGATTTATATGTTTTATCCACTCCGTCTATCCATTTTGGAATATCGTTTTAAGTCATTCCCCTAAAAATGATGTAAATCTAAAGCTCAAGTAAACCACACCATAAGAATCAGTGATCATTAAACATTTATCGTTGAAAACTTCTTGGGGGCCACGGAAATTTTGGATCAATAAATATTTATATTTCCCCTTAATCCAGGTCTATGTGACCTTCTTACCAGGTTGGATGGAAAATAAACATCACGGTGGGCCCTAAGAAGGTTTCAACGGTGGGCCTCATTGTCACTACTGCTTCCTGTCGTATGGTCCACTTAACCCTTCAATCTGCCTCATTTATTGTCTCATCCCTAAATGATCTGCCAAAATAAGTGGACGGCGTGGATGAAACACATACATCACGTTGCACCCCACCGAGTCCCTGCCAGGACCAATTGGCAAAATCCTAGGGATTTAATGTGTGTACATTCTCACTCACAAGATAGAATGCATCTTAGGAGATCTTAAGAGATAAATTAGAAATTTAATGTAATTTAATATGGGAGATACTCTAATAGCTAGCAGTGTCCAAACATCCGAGCTGTGTACTATACTTTAGTCTGTAGACTCGTTAGCTAGGCCATCCAATGAAGGGCACATCGAATCAACGGTTCTGATCACGAAAAGATGTGACCCGCTCGTACTAAACGAACGGAAGTGTTTTGTATCTTACATCCAACGCATTGTGTAGTAGTAGGCATCCAGGAATACCTACCGTGCGCCTTGCTCGCACACGTAGATGAGATCAAAACCGTTTATTCGCTAGGTCCTACAGCGAATTGACCATGACAAAAAAATAAAAATAAAATCACAGTATTCCAATGATCCTAACCGCTTAATTGGTAGGGTACAATTAGAAACCATAAAGGCCAAAATAACATCAGATTAATTTTTGTGGGGAAAATATTCATTTATTGGGTGGTTTGGATAGTCCAATCCAAGCAATTTTAGTTCGTGGCCAACATTGGTGGAGCCCGCGAGATGCACGGTGCGGATGACTGTATACACGTGCCACGTGAACGGCACGCAATATGGTAGCTTGGCGTCCCTCCAAGGCCTTTTCTCTTTTTCTTTTTCTTTTTCTTTTTCTTTTACTCTTTAAGGAGTGGGCCACTCTGGTTTGTCGCAATGAACCATTGCCAGTCCCCATCGTAGATGTGGCTAGGCGAATCCAGATCTTCCATCTGGTGGGCCATGTATGGTAACCTACGGTTGAAAACAGGCAAGGATAGCTGCTCGGATGGCCCACCTTCTGATGAGACTAAAAATCCACATTCAAAGGGAAAAGCCCATTCGATCTTAAGGCTAGGATAGATACGTTGGTCATTAAATGTAAGCCTGGTAGATGGATTCATGATTAGATGATCTCAAACATGCATCTGGTGTATCCTTTTGCTTTTAACCGTCTATTAGATGATCTAAAACATGCATCTGGTGGGCCACATCAAGTAATTGACCTCAAGCACTGTAGCAAACGTACTGAGTTTGGGCCGTTAGATGTGCTGAATATGCAGGGCAGGCAGGCCCTGTCCGTTAACAGCCCTAACCAGAGGCAGGGATCTGTGGTGCCCACAGTGATGTAAGTGTTTTATCCACGCCGTTCACCGTTTTTCTAAGATCATTTTAAGGTATGAGAAAAAAAAATGAGGCGACCACAAGGCGGGGGTTGAACTTCCACTGTTAAAAATCTTCTTGGGAGCTAGAGATGTTTCGGATCAAGCTGATATTTGTGTTTTCACTTCATCCACGTCTACATGACCTTATGAACAAGTTGTATGGTAAAAAAACATCACGGTGGTCCTTAGGAAGGTTTCAACGGTGGGTGTCATTATCACTGCAGCTTCCTTTGGTGTTGTCCACCAGAGTTGTGGACATTCTTAATTTTTATTATTGTATGTTAAAATAATCTTAGAAAATCTATGAACAGCGTGGATAAAACATATACATCACGGTGGGCCCCACAGAGCCCTGCCCGGACGATTACCGTCCGGGAGGGGGTATGACGCAATCCGCGTCCCTAACGAGTAACGAGAGGAAGCTTCTTGATAGCTAGGACGCCTTGGTATTACGTGGGTCCATTGCCTTGGCTCAGCCTTGATGGAGCCCCAACATGTACTCTTTAAGATGATCTGAGTCGTCCATCTGGTGGCACTACGACGGATGACTCCCGTCATATAAATCACATCCATTGGATAATTTCTGTTGGCTGATTTTCGGAGTTGATGGTGGACTTTCTCCCTCCTTTTTTTGAAAACGGATTGGCTGGTGTATCAGCTATATAGCTGTGTCTTGACGTCAGCAAGTTCTTTGGGTACCCTCATGAGGTATGTGTTATATCCAAATCATCCATCCATTTGGGGAGCTTGTCGTACTGCTTAAGACGGAAAATACTACAGATATAAGGATCAAGTGGACCACACTGCAAAAAGCCGTGCGGGATTGAACTTCTACCATTGAAGCCCTTTTGTGGGCTATAGAAGTTTTGGATCAATATGAAATTTGTTTTTCCTCTTCATACAGGTCCTTTTGACCTTATGAACAGATTGGATGGAAAATGAACGTTATGGTGGGCCCAACAAATGTTTTAACGGTTAAAATCATTCTCCCCGCTGCTATTTGTAGTGTGGTCGAGTTGAGCTTTGGATATGATTCAGTTTTTGTATCATGCTCTAAAATGATCTCGAAAAATTGATGAACTATATGGATATAATAAATATATCCTTTTGGGGCCATGTAACTTTGATATCCTTTAAAGCGTTCGTACAAATCGGAGCTCGAGGAGCGTCAGCGCTCGTCTTCAGACGACACGTTCCTACACCAGCTCTATAGCTGATGTGTGGTACACCAGCCAATCCGCTTCTTTTGTTTTTTGCCATCTGTTTGAACGACCGCGTATTATTATAAAGATATTGTTGAAAAAATCTATAGGCTGGGCTGGCAGTTGGCCTCTCAGGCGAACCTGCAGTGGGCCGGCAGTTGCCCAAATCCAGGCATCATCTGCCATTGGCTTGGGTCCAACTTTCGGGCTCGTAGTAAAAGCCTGAAATTCAAATGTGCCGGGGTTGATGATGCATGTACAATGTTAGCCTTGAATGGGATCATGTGTTGTTTATTATCTAGGTGGGCCATCGCGTCAATGTGCCCATGGCCTTAAGTTAAGTGGGTACTTGTGTGAATTGATTTTGGACCGTTAATTAATCTTTTTCGTCACCTATTTTCCCACCTACGTGGGCCAACTGCTCACAAGCATGATTTTTGTGCACTGCACCTGTCGGACCCACCACGAGGTATGTGGAGCATTTACTTCGTTCATCTGTGCAAACTCATTTAGCAATGCGAAAGCAAGGAGAGGTGTACTTAAAGGACACTTGAAATGGTATTAACAAAGTGTTTATAAGCAGAATACAAAGAATCATAGGAAAGATAGGTACTTAAAGGATATCGAGTACCTGACTTAGTTAAAGATGCTTGTTTTGAAGTTGCAGTTGATGGCGTTGTACTAACTTGTCTACAATAAAAATCTTGAAGGAGGGTGGATGACTGTCTAACACGTTCACTTCAGCGAAGAGGAGGTGCAGCAGGAGATATAGAGGAAGAAGGAGAAGAAGGAGATGATGGAGGAGTGATCTCGGATGATGAAGAAACAAGAGGAGTTGCAAGTGGAGGTGAATCAGTGATATATATTCAGATATCTTAGGTTGGAAAACAATGTTTTTTGGTGAGGTTTCTAGAGCAAGAAAAGGAAAAATTGATTCGTGAAAAATGACATCATGACTTGAAAAAAATTGTTGAGTATTAAGATCATATAAGCGATAGGCTTTTTGGCCTATAGGATAACTGACAAAGATGCATTTTCTAGTGCGAGAGTCAAGTTTGTGAGATGGTTGCAGATTGGTTGCATAACAAAGACATCGAAAAACTCTCAAGTGAGAGTAGATAAGTAGTTTATTATACAACATTTCATATAAGGATTTATGTCGCAGCGCAGGGGTGGGAAGACGGTTAATGAGATAGGCACTGGTAAGTACACTCTCTCCCCAAAAATGCAAGGGAAGATTAGCATCAATTCTTAAGTCCCTTCCAACGTTTAAAAGATGTCAATGTTTTCATTCAACTACATCATTTTATTGAGGTGTAAATGGGTAAGAACTTTGAAATAAAATGCCAAGGTTGAAAAATAAGATTTCATGGAGATGAATTCTGAGCCATTATCACTTTGAATGCATTTAACTTGACAATTAAACTGAGTGTTAACAAAAGAGATGAAGGCTTTTAGTAATCCTTGCATTTCAGATTTGAATTTCATTAAGAATATCCACGTGAATCGAGTATAATCATCAACGATGGTTAAAAAATAATGTGCCCCTGTATGAGTTGCAGTACGAAGGGGTCCCCAAATTTCATAATGAATAAAATCAAATGAATGTAAAGTTTGAATAGAACTTGAAAAAAATAATAGCGGTGTTTGCTTAGCCAAATGACAAGTTTCACAAGAATGTTTAGAATCAAATATAAATGAATGAATAATATGACTCAAAAATTATGAAGGTGCCTTGAAGGGATGTCCTAACCGCTTGTGCCATGAAAGGTTTGTAGTAGAATCAACATGATAGGTGACAGAGAAGGAAGTTGGTGTAGACTTCATTGGAGGAACAAAGTAGTATAAGCCATTAAGCTGCTTCCCCAATTCAATTATCTTCTTCGAAGTTAGGTCCTGCAATATATAAAAAGTGGGAAAGAATTGAATTGAATAATTCATGGCAGTTGTGAGTTGACTCATTGATAGTAAATTAACATGGAAAAATGCTGCACATAGAATGTTTTTAACATGCATATGATCTGAGAGTTGTGTGGAGCCAATGCCAGTTATCTTAGAATATGCACCATTGGGCAAGGTTACTTGAGAAGATAGAGGAAATGTATTAGATACTGAAAATACTATGTGATTTGTTGCACCACTATCAATAATCCAATGATTCAATACTGTCTTTTGGACACTAAGGGCCTATTTGATTTTGGGTGTTATGGGAAATCGCGGCGAAAAGGGTCATGATGACCCTTTCCCGCGTTTGATGGATGAGAATCAGCCCGAGTAAATGCAGATAAGCAAATCCCTGAGAAATCTTGAGATTTCCCTAAGTGGATGCGGGCCGATCCTGCAAGATAAGACTAGCTCAGTGCCATGCTCCGCGAGAGCACGACTCGTCTTCGTGAAATCTATATATTTCCATCTCCTCTCAAATGAACGCCTCCAGCCCCGTTCAACCTTCCTCGCAGGTAGATACATCGTCCACCATCCCTGCTGTTTCGAGTATTGGATGATGCTGATATTCGCCCTAACCCGTCTTTTGTTCTTCAGATTTTCAGGTATATTGTTCATCTTCTATCTCTAATAAAGCTTCGGCGAGAACCCAAGATCAGGTAGGAGCATCCATCATCACCACTTGATATGATGTAATCTGTGAGGGGCAGTTGGATATATGTCATTTTTAGATTTTAAGTCCACGAATCTGATGATCATCTGGTTAAAAGAAAGCTCCTTTCATGGAGTAAGAAGATTTTTTTTTTTTTTTTGTGGGTTTATAGGCTCCGATAAAACAGATGAACGGAGTTTGCTACTCCCCCCTGCCACCGGCCTCGTGGCTGGTGTTTGATGCCTTGTGGGTCCTACTGTTCATGTATGATTTCATCCATTCTGTTCATCCATTTTTACAGATCAGTTTTAGGGTTTTATCCCAAAAGTGAGAGGGATATAGATCTCAGGTGGACCACACCACAAGAAAAAATAGTGATTGGATATTCACCATTTAAAGGCTCCTAAGGCCCACTGTACTATCTGTTTGACATCCAATATGTTGATTATATCATACAGACCCAGATGAAGGGAAAAACCAAATATCAGATTCATACAAAACTGTTATGGCCCGTAAACAGTTTTTAATGGTCGACATTCATTCAACACTGTTTTCTGTAACGTGGTCCACTTGATATTGGAATATACCTCATTTTTGGTCTCGTAACATAAAATGTTCTAGAAAAATAGATGAACGGCATAGATGAAACACATACACCATGGTGGGGCCCACAGAGCACCGACCACCTGCCAATGGCTGGTGGCAGGGGGAGTAGCCAATCCGTTCCCAGCTTGGGGTGGTTAGATGTCATTGTCAATCCTCTGGCAAGCCTTGAATGCAGATTGCGTCCTAACCTTAACCATCTCCGACTGTGAACGGGCAGGAGCTTTGAGAGGACACCGTGTAGAGTGGGCCTTATCCACACCGTTCATCCATTTTTTTTCCGTTCATTTTATGGTATAATCTAAAAACAATTGAAATCCATGAATTAAGCAGACCACACCACAGGAAGCAACAACGGTGATTATTCGCACCGTTGGAACTTTTCTAAGGCTCGCCGTGATGTTTATTTGCCATCCTACCTGTTCATAGTTACATGGAACTTTGTGTAGGTCGTTTTACGCTTAATATGAGGCTATTTAGCATCTGAGATGGGCCACAACATTCAATAAAAATAGGCGGCTAGAAGAAGTTTTAGCAATCTATTTACTTTGTACATTGTGGCTCTCTTGATCAGGAAACTGCTTCTTTTTTTTTTGGACAAAAGATATGGCCATTAGTTCCAACCAGATGGAAAGCTCTGATCTAACACACGTGTGATTTGATTGGCACGTGTAGCTAGGTGTGAATGTGCTGGAATTAGAAACTTCTTGTAATAAAAAGAAAAGTCGGCCAATAGGACAGCATGGATGAAACACATAAATCCTGTTGGGGCCCACAGAGCACTGACCATTAGCCATTGGCTGGTGGCAGGGGGAGTAGTCAATCCGCGTCCTACGCTGAGCAATCGTACGGTTGGCATAATGTTATCAGGCCGTCCAAATAATGGCTTTAGAAGGATCCTAAGCACACATTTGATTGAATTGGACCCATCACTATTTTTTCATCTGAAGAGTCCACGGATTTCCATCGGGCTAGTTACAACGTTAGTTGGGTGAGGGGCCCACTATTTGGACGGTTTAGTTTGACTTGGATGCACTCCATGTGGACAGTTTCAAAGTGCGTCCATCGTAAAAAAAAATAAAAAAATAAAAATAAAAATCCGAAAAGAATAAAATGGGAAAGAAATGCTCGCCCATTCAAGCGTCACGTGACAATGTGGTATGCCGCAGGTGTTCATGAGATCCCAGCCGTTTACCAAATGATTCACGGCTTGAACATGAACTAACCCAGAAATCAGACCAATCCACTCGTCACATAAGCCACACATGTGCTTTGAATATAGATTGTACATTTTCTAAGGAGAGTGGGACCGCCGGTTTGGCCCAGAGAACTGATCAAAGTACCCTACCAGACATCAGTACCATGAAATGCGCTGTGAGATCGCTTGACACAAAAATAAATCCCTCTCACTTATCAGGTGGGCCACACTGTTAGAATCAATCGTCTGAGTCAACATACAGGTATGGCCCACTTAGTGAGTTCTTCCTAGGGATGCCTAGCGTTTTCACGGTTCTGATTTCCCACTAAACCAAGGGTGTTTCGGTAGGACAGGAAGTTCCTGCGAAAGGATGTTGGGTGGGCCCACTGCCATGTTTGTGAGAAATCTACCTCTTTTATCCATTTTACGAGCCCATTTTAGGAAATTTGACCAACAACGAGGTAGATCCAAAACTCAAGTAGGCCAAATGAGAGGAAACAGTGGAGATTCAGTGAGAACCGTTGAAACGAGGTAGATCCAAAACTCAAGTAGGCCAAACGACGTTGAAACATTCAAGTACTGCTAGAAAATCAAATTGATGTGGGATGATTATCTAATTCCCTCATTAAACCCATATAGTATCAAACCCTAGAGTATCCAATAACTCTACATAAAATAATCTATTAAGATGGGTAGATGGACTACAGTTAGCATGGTCAACAATACAGTTAGTCATCCACCAAAATTTTAGTCATCATAAAAAATTATCATGTCATCGTTCTAATCAAGTTCATATGCATCTTATATAAAGAGAGGTAAATCACCATGGCTGGGAGCGGCTGGACGGATGAAGAGTTGGAATTCTTTGTAGTAATATTGGCTGCGGGATCTGCTGCAATAGCAGCTGGGGAGTATTGTCGCACTTACCTCTTTCGAAACCCTCCCAGGTCTGCTGATCATGACCGTTCCCGTATTATCAATGAGATTATTAGGGCAAGGGAGACTGATTGTGTTTCGCAACTACGGATGAAAAAGATTACGTTTTTCAATCTTTGCTCAATCTTGCGAGATAAGGGACTGTTGGCTGATGCGAAGCACGTAAGTATGGAAGAACAACTTATCATGTTCCTTCATACATTAAGCCACAATGTCCGGAACCGAGTGATTGGACATTATTTTATAAGGTCAGGTAAAACCGTGAGTCGATATTTTAATCGAGTCTTAGATGCAGTAGTCTCTTTATATGCAGACTTTGTTACACTACCTACACTCGATACCGCATCTGAGATTTCATCAAACCCACATTGGGCGGAATACTTTCAGGTATGATAATACATATACTCATCACAATTGATTACGATCTTGAGATGATTAAATTACATATGCCAATATCACATAATGATCAACAAGTTTAAATTAGGATTGTATCGGAGCAATTGATGGGACACACATCCCAGCTTTCGTAGTATCTGCAGATAGTGCTGTCTATCGAAACAGGAAAGGATACATATCACAAAATGTCATGGCTGCTTGCAAGTTTGACATGAAGTTCGTATACGTGTTAGCGGGATGGGAAGGTTCCGCATCCGATGCACGCGTTTTGCAGAGTGCCTTGACTCACCCGAGCGATCATTTCGTAATACCCCGTGGTAAACCCATGAACAACAAGTACTCAGATGGCTTTATAACATCAAACGAATATGATTTGGTATTGATCAAAAATTATTTCTACAATGTAGGTAAATACTACGTAGTTGATGCAGGATATGCGCACTCACCAGGTTTCATGGCCCCATATCGCGGTGTACGTTACCATCTCAATGAGTATCGTACTGGTCGGAAACCATCCAATGCTCAGGAGTTATTCAATTATCGTCATGCACAACTAAGGAATGTAATATAAAGATGTTTTGGAGTTTTGAAAGCAAGGTTCCCAATTCTGAAGACTGCTCCACAATATCCTATACAAACTCAAGTAAAGTTAATGCTAGATTGTTGTGTCTTACATAACTTCATAAGAATATCTGGAGACGATGACATGTTTGAGTTTGAGGAGTCGTCAAGTTCATGTGGTGCCGATGGTGTGATTCCATCACCTACAGAAGTATCTGTCCTCGATGAAGGTCGTGTGCTTTTGAATGTCACTCCACAAGAAAGAGATGGGTGGGCCAGAAAACGCGATGAAATAGCTGCCAGAATGTGGAACCAAGCTAATCTAGTGAGTCAAACAAATTAAATGCATTGTAATGACACGTACATCAACGATGGTTTTTGGAGCATCATTCAAGACTGTCCAGATTATATTACTAATTTCTCTGTGACGTATTTTGTTTTATTTAATATGCAAGCTTTTTTTTTAGGAAAAAAAATGAATGAACTTCATATTATTTACTCATGCGGTAGAATGATTTTTTGAACTTATCGTCGCATCATTTATCTTCTCACAGATTGAGGTAGACCAATCTGGCTCCATGTTACCAAATAGACGATCTATACTATCTACGCCGATGAAATATCAACTGGGATCACCTAGTAGTATTCCAAGGAGATCGCCCAGGAAGCATACACTGAACAGTGGAACTGATGACCAGTCCTATGGAGGTGTCCTTCGTTGGATGGAGGACATGGACGACGTATTAATTGACGGACTAATGGAGCTAGTCATTGCTGGAAGACGAAGTGGTGCTGGATTTAAAATAGAATCCTTTACAGGAATTGTTGAAAATATGATGTTGAAGTTGCGCCTCAAGATCACTAATGCGAACGTAAAAAATCGCATCCGCACAGTGAGAAGAAACTTCTTCATTGCCAAAGATATACGGAGTGCATCTGGTTTTGGATGGGATCCAGACCTACAACTTGTCGTCGCATCAGATGAAGTATGACTGGACTACGTTAAGGTATAGTTTCTTCAATAGTTACATCATATCGCATCATACAAAATGCAATGTTAATGACTGGTTCTTTTTTTGTGTCATGTCTAGTCTCATCCAGATGCTGCCCAGTTTCGGGGCAAACCCATGCCCAGATATGATGATATCAAGTTTATTTTCAGAAACAACAGGGCTACTGGTAAAGCAGCTGCCACTGACAACTTCCCTCCCTCTACAACCACTAATCGATGGAGAGATACAGATGTGTCGTCCAACCACACTGTTGATCTGAATGATGATATTAACCTAATATCTTCTGAAGATCGCGGCGATGATGCACCGCATATCCATTGGTCTGATGACAACCCTGGAGGCGACAACATTCCTCATCCGAGTCCCACACAGAACGGGAATGCCTCCCGCAGCACGAATTCCACGATTAATTCAAAAAAGCGATCGAGGGTGGAGCGACCTGTTGATATGATTGGCACTGGGATAGTTGATATTGGGGGTGCGATGAAGTCAATTGCCATTTCAATCGACAGGGGTCCGAACTTTGCTCGGATGGCTCAAATTATACCGGCTTTGGAAGAGATGGAGGGATTGACGGCTGATGAGATCCTATGGGCGACGAAGTTGCTTTCGAAAGAAGAAGCGTATGGGGCCTCCTTCCTTAACTTTCCCATCGAGAAGAGAATTTCATTCATAAGAATGTTGTTGAATGGAGGTGGACCCCAAGTATGAAAGAACATTTTACAAAATTTGACTGGCTGGAAGTAGTGTTTCATGGGTTTTGCCTTAAGACAAATTTGAACTATATTATATTTTGGACCTGGAAAACTTAATTTTGGATATTTTTACTTGTTTCTTGTTGCACTTTTGGATAACACATCACTCGTTGCTAATACTTGAACACAACATGTGCATTGATAGGGGTTATTGTTATTAATTTGAATTACATGCAGGCCTAAGTTTCATGCAAGTTATGCCGACACTTGCGCCACTGACATATTACCCAACAGGTAATTGCTGATAAATATCGATAATCTAAATATCATTAAGGACTTCTTTTGTTTGGACAGATGGGAAAAATTTATGTTGTCTTCGTAGGAAGACAACCAGGTATTTATTACTCGTGGGAGGATTGTAAGGCTCAAGTCGAGGGCTACTCTAATGCTCGGTTCAAATCTTTCAAGTATGCAGAGGAGACATTTATTGCCTGGAGCAGGTTCGTAGGTGACATCGTACTCAATCAGGCAAGCCTTGGTGTATCCGATGCGTCTGGATTTTATTACCCGAGTCATGATCTTCCATATCCGACAACACCAGTGACTTCACGGACATTCCACCGAGGGACGTATTGTGGCTGTAGTGACGTCCCTCGTGACTCGTTGCTGGTTTTGTATATTATTTTCAGTGTTGTTGTCATAGTTATGGTTTTTCAGTTAATGGTCCTATATCGGTGATGTATGTGTGGTGGATATTGTGGTCTTTTGGAATATTGAACAATTTTTCTGCGTATATTTTTTGGGTAATTATCTTTTGGTCGGACAACTTGCTGTTTTAATGCTATTATAATATTTTTCTCGTTGTACTTTAACCGTTCATAACTTACTGTTTTAATGCTATTATAATATTAAATCCAGGTAACTGATCAAACAGGTATGGATTTACCTGGGTAGCACATTAGTGGGTGTTTCGCTAACTTTGGGCCCACCTTGATGTATGTGTTGTATATCCATGCCGTCAATTAGTACACAAAATCATTTTAGGAGTAGCCAATCTGTTTCCTAGTGTCCTGATGCCCCAAATAATACAGTGGGCCCCACTTATTGTGTTAGGGTCCATAAGACCTGTGCGCTATTGATGAACGGTCAAAACAGTCGGATGATCGGGTCTGGATCTTCCATGACTCTGCCAGCTGTACACAAAAGCAGGAGCTCGACTTGGCTGCGATCCCGGAAACAGCTGTGGGTGGGATCCTGACCGTGGGTACCTCCATGTATGCATTCTATTGTAGGGCATCGTCCCAAAAATGAAGCAGAAACAAATTTCAGGTGGACCACACAACAAGAAACATAGGTTATTAAACGCTTACCGTTAAAAACTTACTATGGTCAACCGTAATGTTTATTTATTAACCATCCAAACCCTTGAAAAGGTCACGTAGACCTGGATGAAAGAAAAAAAAAAAACATAAGAAGAAACAAATATAAGCTTGATCCAAAACTTGTGGCCCACCATTAAGGAGGTTCACGAATCTGAAATTTGTATCTGCTTCATTTTTGGGATGGACGGCGTGGAAATGGAATGCATACATGGAGGTGGGCCTATGGTCAGGGTCGCAGCCAAATCGAGCAGTGACCAGGTGGGCCTATGGACATCTTTGCTCAGCTTCATCCACACTTTAATCACCCCCAAAACGTTTTTAATGGTCAAAATTCATTCAACACTGTTTCCTGTAATGTGGTCCACTTGAGATTGAGACGTACTATTTTTTTTCTTATATCATAAAATGATATATAAAAATAGATGGACGGCATGGATGACACACATACATCATGGTGGGCCCCATAGAGTACCGACCAGTAGCCAATCCATGTTGGGGTGGGGGAGTAGCCAATCCGTTCCCACTCTGCCCTCCTGCATTTTCCGTGCCTCATCAAACGCGGGAATTACAATTTCACGCAGAACGGATATTTTTTCAAACACGTGAGATCACCACAATGACTTCTGACACTGCGCTGCATTTCCCTGGGAAGTAATAAATGCGCAGGCGAAAATGCATTTCCAACGAATTCGCTGAATCAAACAGGCCTTAAAGGATGAGCAGAAAGGGGCAGAGATACCAGTATAATTTGCTCTGGCAGAATTTTTACCATTATAGAAAAAAACTTTTTATTTGGGCAAGCTCTTCAGAGGTGAATTGGGGATTCTGTTCTGTTGGTATCTTGATTGTGTCCTGATGCATCTTAGCACTGGTTTGATATGCAGCAAGTTTTCTGCTTCGATTTGGTGGCTGGACATCTTTGCCATGGAGCTTGTGACCAATTCAGAATCCATTTAAGTAGTAACAACGATCTACAGTGTGAGTTGTGCCCTCACAATAAGAATATAAAAGAGATTTTCTATTGCCTTGTGACTTGTAATGAGAGGATGACCACTGTCTATGTTGTCGTTGAGCATTAGACTGTGTTTCCTTAGAGTTATCATAGGTTTTGGTACTCATACCATGAATGAGATTAGTAACATTGGCCTCAGTAAGTCCTCGCTGCTTTTCTTCTTCACATAAAAGTGAATATGCCTTTTTGACAGTTGGTGGAGGGTGCATTAACGTGATTTGCCCTCGCATAGCAGAGTACGTCTCATTCAATCCCATAAGGAATTGTCCTAGCCAAATCCTTTCTTCCTTTTCTTTCAGATCTTTTTGTCATCCACAAGTACACGTGATTGAAGGACTACAGATAGTTAGCTCATCTCACAGCACTTTTATCTTTGTATAGTAAGAAAAAATCGATTCTTGATTTTATTTCAATTCAACAATAGATCGTTGAGTTTGATAATGATGAGAAAAATCACCTTGAGAGAATCGTTCTTGAAGATCTGTCCGGATATTTGAAGGCATTTCAGTATAGAGTACGTTGTTTGTAAGCTCCTGACTTAGAGAGTTAAATATGCAGGAAAGCACCATATCGTTGTAGCGCTGCCATAAAGAGTATTTTGGATCTTTTTCATCTGCGGTGGAAATTGTTCCTTTGATGAACCCAAGTTTGTTTTTAGCAGTGAGACTTACCAGCATAGATCTCTTCTGCATAGCATAATTGGTTCCATCTAAGATTTTTGGAACAAGAATCATGCCAAGATGATTAGAAGGATGGAGAAAAAAAGGATCTACGGAATTAATTGCAGACGTAGACATAGCCTGATCAGAGTAGGCGGAAATGATTTACAGAGGCAACGAGATCATTGGAGCTCCGATACCATGATAAAAATAAGTTTATAGAAAAGTTTGTGTTTTTCTTTGTGTGTATTCAACAGTGAAAATGTACTGTTATATATAAGCTTACAAGAGTAAATCAAGATCCTAAATTAGATTCACAGAAAAATAAAATAAAGATCTAACTAATTCCCTTAATTGAAGGGAATACAAATCTCCTAAATATATACATGAAAGAATATCCCTTAATTTAAGCTAATGTAATCGTAACAGTATCCAAGATGTCACTGAGGAACGTTTGAGTAGTTAATTACTTTAGATAAGTTACTTATGATTTCTACTTCTTCAGTTGGTAAATATATTTGGTAATACCAACATACTTATCAATTAAAAAGTAGAAAAATGTTTTTAATTTCCAACATCATAAGTAATTATTCCTCAAGTTTGTTTGGTTCCCCTGAAATTCACCATCCACCATGCCGGGCCAACCTTTGATGTGGACCATTCATTGTGTGGGCCCCACCTTTGATGTGGGTTGTCCATCATACGGGGCCAACCTTGGACATCATACGGGGCCAACCTTGGATGTGGGCCATTCATCATTATGGCTCGACCTTTAATGTGCACCATTCATTATGTGAGGCTCGCCTTTAATGTTGGTCATCCATCAAGTGTGATCTACCATCAATGTTATTGTCCATTATGTGGGACCCACCTTCAATATCCACCGAACATGTGGAGCCCACCTTTGATGTGGACCATCCATCATATGGGCCCCACCTCTGATGTTGGCCGTTTATTTGGATATACAACTCTCATCATTGGGGTTGACCTTTGATTGGGATCATCCATCATGTGCTGCTCACCATTATTGATTGCCCATCATGTGGAGCCCACTTTTGATGTGGACTGTTCATCATGTGGGCCCCACCTTCAATGTGGGTTGCCCATCATGCAAGGCTAGCCTTAGATGTGGGTCATTCATCATTAGGGGCAAACCTTTGATGTATATCGTCCATCACGTGAGGCCACTTTAATATGGGCCATCTATCTTGCGGAGCCCAACTTCAATGTTCACTGCCCATCATGTGGAGCCCACCTTTAATGTGGACCGTCTATTATGCAGGCCCACCTTGAAAGTGGGTTGTCCATCATACCAGCCAGCTTTGGATGTGTGCTTTTTGTCACTATGGACTGACCTTTGAAGTGGACTATCAATATGCAGGCCCACGTTAATATGGGATCATCCATCATGTGGGGCCCACCTTTTATGTGGACCATCTCCACCTTCAATGTGGACAATCCACCACGTGAGGCCTTTTTGATATGGACTCGGAGAGAGTTTCCTTTGATATGGAATGTCAAAGAGAAGTAAAAAGGTGATAGGTTAATAAGTTAAAAATAATTACTTATTAAGATAACTAGCTTTTGGCATGTAAGTTATTTTTACTATACTGCTTACCAAACTAACTTAAGTTGAAAACATAAGTTAATTACTTAAGTTAAAAAATAACTCAGTTCGTGGTATCCAAGCGGGCTGTAAACTATTAATTCACTGTACACGTAGCATGCTGATGACACCCTAAACAATCAAATTACTAGCTACATCACTAAAATTACATTAATAAAATGATCTAAACTTTGGATATGTAAATCAACGGTTACAAAATAGCTCATTTATGATCCTATACTTATGAACCACCCACGGCTTGAAATTTCATCACTTTTTTTTGCTAAAATATATAGTCCATGACCTTATCATAATCATCCTATCAAATGTCACATATGTACACTCAGTAAGGATTTCAAAATTAATTTTGTAATCAAAATCAAATACCTATAAATACATTTCAGAATTTCAATGCATGCCTATTTTTTTAAGTCAATGTATCTGAA
Source organism: Magnolia changhungtana (assembly GCA_030180095.1). NCBI lineage: Eukaryota > Viridiplantae > Streptophyta > Magnoliopsida > Magnoliales > Magnoliaceae > Magnolia > Magnolia changhungtana. The sequence goes on from JASAUF010000444.1 coordinate 9,552,791, forward strand.
TTACAAAGCTGAGCACAATCGAAGATTTAGAATCACATTAATTTGTGATTTAGAATCCAATTCATTTCAAATACAAGCTCCAAATGGGCCTTACTATTAAAATCGGGTATTATTGCACCATACCACTTATATTGGGCCATTGCAAAAACCAGTTTGTATTCGGGCGGTATATTCATTTTCAGGTATATACATTTTCATACTTTTTAAAACCACTTTATGTGGTTATACATACATGGCATCTTCCAAAGCTTGCATCGCAAAACCCACTTGCATAAGATGATAAAATCTCCAGTGCTCTTCATTTGGATATTCCATTCAGTCGTTTAAACTGTTTCATAGGCTATCATACAAAATCTTATTGATTAGATGATCCAATCCAGCTTTGATTTGGCCTTATTTTGCACATGGTGGGCCCTAACAAATACATGGGTCAAATTGTTGATTGGACCTATTTTATTTAAATTTCTAACCATATTAGAGATAAGTGATTTTAATGGTTCATAATTGTAAGTTTGGTATGATATTTGCATGGTAGCCCATGAAATTTACACTGAACCTAATGAACGGTCTATATCAAAGGATCTGACTGTCTAAGTGTCTCGTTGCAAATAGAGCACTAAAAGCATCTCTCTAATAAAAATTGTGAATCAAAGATCAACTCATGGTCATGATCTATAAAAGCTGTAATCATTACCGTACGTTTGAAAGTGACACGTTTTTGGTGGGTCCCACAAAAAATCAACAACAGTTGCAATTGTTATATGTGTCCCATCAATTCGGCAATAAATCATACAGCGATTTCACTGAAAGTAGGTGTCTTGAAGTTAGGAGGTCTTCCATACACAGAGCTGCAGGAGGGGTGTGTAGGAGGCTTCCTACACGGAGGAGGGAGTCATTTTTAAAGAAAGGAGAAGTGTTAAGGGCTAGTATTGTCATTTGCAAGAGGGCTTGGATGGGAGACATCAGCTGAATTTCACATTTCTTTTTTTCTTGCGATGCTATTGGAAATTTTTGGCTGAAATAAAATATTTAAAAATATTTATTATATATTAATGAATAATTTTAAACATTAATGAATACCAACTACTATTTTCATGTTTTTGGGACCACATGCTTCTCTTTATTACAAAATGCTCCTCAGAACCCCTTGCGTCTAACATAACAACTATTCCATAGCTTCCCTCCTTTTTCTTCTTCTTCTTTTTTTTTTACAAATTATCCTCCATTCTTTTCTTAATCGGTTAGGAGAGAAACAAATTTAAAATTTAAAATAAAATATCCACTTTCTTCAGGGTCGTTTGGATGAAGAGGAAATGTAAGGAATTAATAAAAGGATTTGAAAGTAAATTGAAGTCAGAGGTGCATTTGGATGAGAGTAAATGAGGTTGATTGAAACTCTAGAAAAATGGAAGATGTGAAATGTCTATTTTAGCTCCCTTATAAAGTCACAGAGTAAACAAAGGTGTAATCATACTCTTATTCCACCATGTATGTGGCATGCTATCGATATTCCGAAACAATCTAATTATTAGCTATATTGGTAAAATCACACCACTAAAATGATTCAAACCATCCAAACATTGGCCATTTAAATAGATGGTTAAAAATTATTTGCAAGCTAATTGTTTATGATCCTTAAATTTTCAATCATTCTATGAAATATTATATATGTATACTAATTTGGAATATTAAAAATAATTTGATATATCACATATTTTCCTGTGAATAAATTGAATATCACATATTTTCCTGTGAATAAATTGAAGAATTTTAATGCATATCAATTCTTCATATTTAATTCATCGAAACAAAGTATTTGGATTCCATTGCATTTTATTTACAAGCTACTAAATATAACTGAACATTACATTTACACTTTAAGTGTGATTGTAAAATGGATTTCACTTATCTCCAATTATAAGCTCCCAAATGAGCCTGAGATGTAGTACTACCCCGGTTACTTCCTATCGGGGCAAAAATCCTAAAATACATTAAGAGAGCCATATTTTTAATGGGAAAAGATCTAAAAGGTGTAGCCTACCAAATGGAAAGCTCATATCTTGCACGTGTTCAATTAACCCATCAACAAACCACCACTGTGAGTAGTGTTCTGCATTTGACGTGGATTAGGTGGTGTTCCCAGCAGTGCTATGCCGAAATTTTAATGCACCACTGCTTGTGAGGGAAGAGAAGAGTCCCTACTCATGGCTCAGTCGTAGATTCACAAGAGTTTTAAGACGGAGATCATGAGTTAAATTGTACATTGTGGTTAGGGGTGTACATGAACCGAGCTAGCTCGGTTAGCTCGCTCGACTTGACTCGACTCAGTTTGAAGCCGAGTTCGAGCTGAGTCGTGCTGATTTTTTAAGCTCAAAAATGAGTTCGAGTTGACCCCAGCTCGACTCGACTCAGATCGAATCCAGCTCGAATGAACTCATATCGAACCAATTTGGTGACTTGGTTACTTTGATATTGATGTTGCTCACAAAGTATTTGATGAAATGACTTAACGAAGTGTGGCTGGTGGCAAGGAAGGTATGTACATGAAATAAATACCTTTTTTTCTTAGTTTTTATGTTGCTTAGAAGGTGTTTGATAAAATACCTTGAAAACCATTGCTGCTATTTCCTATACAGTGAGATTTTGAAGGTGTAGTCCAAGTGTTTGTAGAAATGCTGCACAGGCAAACTCAACTTGATCTTGGCTCAAACTCGACTCGAACTAGTTTGAGCTGCTAACCGAACTGAGCCGAGCTGGCCAATCAGGCTCAACAACCGAGCCGAGTACACCCCTAATTGTGGTGTTTGTGGGTGTGAGTGTGTGCCTATTATACTCTTACACATTACAAAATTATGGCAATGTGATTTTTGAAACTTTGGAATTAAGTGGGCCACACCAAAAAAGCAATAGACAACCACCCAAAATCCTCCGACCTCACATGTTAGCTCACATGGATTGTTCTGATTCTCTGGACGTCCTAATTTCACCCAATTTCATTATTAGGGGAACCTTCTGGTCAATTTCGATGCTACATATAAACATAGGTGGGCCCCACCCACTTCCATTGTGGAATAAGCTTATTCTCCACTGGCAGATGATCCCTTTGGGATATACTTGCAACACCTGTTCCATGGAACTCGTAAAACACCCTATATCTGTGGGGTCTTATATGACATCCACTACGTCCGTCAGGTTCCCTCCTCAAATGTTAGGCTCTACAAAAATCAGGCATATCAGCATCTTAGGCGGGCCACACCACAGGGAACAATGGAAGGGGACGTCAACCATAGGTTTCTATGTGGAGCCATCGCATATCTTACATAATAACCCACTCATCAGGTGGGGCTCAAACACATGGAGAGAAGTTCAGAAAATCATGAGCTTGTCTGAAGGTCGGAGTGCTACAGAAGTTTTAGCCACAATTTACGTGGTTTCCATTGATGTGGCCCATTGTGATTTTTTTATGGGCTGATATTTTGTATGTATAGTGAATATAAAGGTCCTCACTTGATGGACGGACTGGATTTCAGATAAAAAAATGGTAGTCCAAACGGAATTTGTATATTTTATGGACTGGATAAAAGAGGTGCTCCTCGGTAGATGTGATTATTTAGCATACTTGAGCGGGCTAGAATAAAAAATAATAGGAAGAGGTAGTCGGTCCTTAATCCCCGTTCAGAACTTAGTTTGTAGATGTGTGGCCATGTTTGGTCTATCCCAGCCATTGATCTGATGGCCCCATCATAGATGGACCATTCCCCATGGGCAGGATTATCCAACACGTGTGACTTTTGAACATAGGCCATCCATGATAACCATCAGTAGATGGACATATGAGATTGATGAAACGCCTGCCATTCGGGGTTTCAGACATTGTTAGGTTGGGATGGTCCATGAACAAAAAATCCTCAAATAGGAAGATCCTGGCCATAGAACAGTTGGCCCTGTATTGGTTGAGTGGTAAATGTTGCTACATTTCTTTATTTACATTTTGACTTTCTGATCTGAGAGATTTTTGGTGGATGAACCAATCAAAGTATGGCCTCATAACTCAACGGCTTAGATTGTTAAACAGTGGGCCCACTTTTACAATCTCTTGTAACATTGGTAAAATACCTCTTGTCAAGTAGTGGATCGGTGAGTTATTTGTTACTTGGCCGCCTGTAACGTTTGATACGCAGGCACTCACTGTTAATGTATATTAGTGTACATATGATACACTAAGGTGTATCTAGTTATTATCTGTAGTCCAGCTGTATACACGCATTACACTCGTGGTTAGTGTATATAAATTCGAATTTTATTATGTTAATAAGATGAGACCGAGTTCCCTTTGTAGAGGTGGGCCCATGGTTGGTCAATCCAAGCCCTTGATCTGAAGGACCCCATCATGGATGGACCATTCCATGAATATCCTCTTAACTCGTTAACTCTAACCTTCCCGATGCCAGGATGCAAATACACGGTTGTTAAAAAGAAATGTATGAACAAACCACATACAATGGAGAAAATGCCAAAAATTTAACAGTGGGGATCTTTCAATTTGGGGATTTTCCATCTATCATGGGGGCCTTCAAATTAACGGCTTGGATAGGCCAATCATGGCCTCCGTTGTACAAACTAAGTACCCTGCTCTGAACAACTAGGGAACCCAGCCTCCAGTAAGAAATATTTCATTATTCTCCAACATAATATGGCATGGGAGCTGTTAAATTGCTTACATTGTGTAATTAACTTAAATTAAACTGACTAAATTGTAGACCCGACTATTACTATCAACTCAAACCCTAGTTCCAATGCGCCAGTTATCCAAATTGTTGTTTGATGGACCCATCAGTGGATGATGGATGCTCTACATTGAAAGATCTCGAACCTCCTTTGTGGGCACTTCACCAACCTATTTGGACAGCGTGAAGAGAAAAGAGAGTGAAAATGAAAATGATTTTCATTGATGTCATCTATTGCCTTGTTTGGAGGACACAGATTCCTTCAAAAGCCCTTCACGGACAGTTTCTTCATTGGGAACTTAGGTGGGATCTACTGTGATGTTGGTTAGAAATCTAACTTGTCCAACTGTTTTGTGAAATCATTTAAGGATACGAGGCCAAAAATGATCTGATCCAAAACGTGAGGATTGAACATTCACAGTTAAAATATTCACGCACCACAAAAGTTTTGAATAAGCCTACTTGTGTTTTCAGTTCCGAAGCGGATTGCATCTAGGGGTGTACATCGGGCTGAATTGAGTTGAATTGGGCTCAACCTGGCCCGGCCTGGTCACCAGCCAAACCAGCCCAAACCCGGTACGGCCCGATCACCAGGCCAACTTGTCCAGTCCGAACCCGGCTCGGTCAGCAATCGAGCGAGTTCGGGCCAGTTTCAGATCCACGATTTGGACAGCCTTGATTTTTTGACTCTATTTCATCTACTCCATGGGAAGGGCTTTGACAAGTAACTTGAGCGGCCTTGATTTTTAGAAAGAGCTTTTGTCATAGATTTTTGGGACTTTACTCCATTTATAAAAGGACCCACAATTTAGACGGCCTGAATTGCTGTAAATGGTTAGGGTAACTGGGTGAGAATTTAAGAATATATATATATATATGCCCAGTCGGGCCGATTCGGGCCAAGTCGAGTCGGGTTTCGGGCCGAGTCGGGTCGAATTGAACCTATTCGAACTCGGCCTGAACTCAGTTTCGAGCCGAAGAAAATGGCCCGTCCTGACCCGAACTCGGTTCCAAGTTAGGCCGAGTCGAGCGAGTTAATCGGGCTAGCCCGGTTCATGTCCTGCTCGAATTGCATCCTACCCCGCGTCTCTAGCCCGAATGGGCAATTCTGTGGTGGGAAGGCCCACTATGATGTATCGGTTTATCCATGCCGTCCATCTCTCCTCTCGGATCATTTTATAGTACATGAAAAAAAAAAGAGCCAGATCCAACGCTCATGTGGACCACACCACTGATGACTCTTGCATTTAATGCAATTGCAACCAAGTTTATTATTCGGTGTGGTCCTCTTGACTGTTGGATTTGCCTCATTTTTGCCCAGGTATCATGAAACGCCTCATTTTTGCTCACGTAGCATAAAATTTTCAAGAGAGGAGGGATGGACTGCGTGGATACATCACGGGGGAGCTAGAGACGGGCGGGGTTAGGACGCAATCCACGTCCTTTCAGTTCATCCCTATGTAAACATCACTGCCGACCTGGGGAGATTTCAAGGGTGGATTCCTCACCAACATGGAGGTGTGCCCACCTAAGTTTCGAGCGCAGGAACTTACTTTAGCAGGAAATCCGCGTACTTGTTTGGCTATCCCGTATGATGGATGACTGCAGGTGTCATAGTGGAAAATCACAGGGCAATCGTCAACATGTTTCATAGTCAAATCATCTAATATAAAATACACGGTTACTATTGGATAAAAAAATATGAATAATTTTCATATTTTCTATTTAAATAAAATCTTAAAAATAAACTTTATTTCAGCACAAAAATAGGAACATCAAAATTTCAGGTGAACGACACCCCCATGAAGAAAAACAAAATCCAAAACATATGTGGACTCAAAAAAGTTTTGAACAGTGGTCGTTCAATCTACATTGTTTCATGTCGTGTGGTCCACTTAAGAGCTTTGACACCAGCCAGCTGTTGTTTGGTGGGCTTACTAGCCAGTAGCCAAACCGCGTCCTAATAGATGAAAGGTGGTGATGTTTTGCAGGTTTGCCTAGTTGAGGACATTGAATGCCTGATAACTAACTCGGATGATATTGATGGGACTGGATGTTGGATATTGGTAGGATGATTGCCACTTTGTTCTACCTGTGCATGTCTGGAGCCTGGAGGAAATATGAGGTCCTGATTTGATGGTTTGGATATGCATGTTTTGATGATCCTAGCCATTTAACCAACGGAACCCAGAGTTTGGGTTGTCCCAGATAGATGATCCTAATCCTTGGATCAGTTACCTTCAACAAATGGTTAGGGAGAAGACATAGCAATGGTTCATAATATCAGTCACTGATTGGATGATTAGAATTATCTAATCTTGTTGAAACCTTTCCAAGGGCCACTGCGATGTTTTTTTACCATCCAACTTATTCATTAGGTCATGTATACATGGATGAAGTGAAAACACAAATATCAGCTTGATCTAAAACTTCTCCGGCTCTCAAAAAGTTTTTAACGGTGGACGTTCAATCCCCACCTTATGGTCCAATTAATCATTGGACCTGCTTCTTTTATTGGATCACACCTTAAATTATTTGAAAAAGTTGATGGACGGTGTGGATCAAACACATAAATAATGGTAAGGCATAAAGAAGTTTCACAGGTTTAAGGTTAATTTTATATTGCGCGAATAATCTAAAAGAAAAAATTTCCATAGCTCGGTTCTTGTACGCCTCTACTGCAATGCCTAAGTTGTATATTATTGTAATTCAGAGCCCAAGTTATATATTATTGTAATTCGAAGCCCACAATATATTCGGATCAAATCTAAATATTAGAAATTCGAATTTAATACTTTGTTTATCCTACCCTTTATAAGAGCACATTTAATGAAGATAAAACAATCAAAATTAGAAGCAACCAATTAAACAATGACAAACACTTGATTTTAACATGAACAATCATTATGGGGGAAAAGAATCCATAGTACAAAGGAACATAGATCTCCACTATGATCAAAACTTTATAGTTACTTAACTCACCTTCTCAGATTAGTATAGAAGCAATCTGTTCTCTCCCTGCAATGCACACACTAGTAAAAATCTCAACCATTGAAAAAATCCGCCCCAAAGCATTTGTAAGTATAGAAAATCCTCTCACCCAACAAATTTCTTGCCTTACAAGATAAAACACCGCTCTCTCTCTGAACTCCAATTAAATTAGGACTCAAATAACCAAACTTTTGCTCATGTACGTCGGTCGGACCAATATTACCTTCGGTCGGACTGACAAAGTCTTACTCTCATGGTGAGAAAACTTTCACCCTATAGGTCTGATCAATACCCAGTTCATTCCAATTGATAGAGCCCTGCTTGACCTCGCAGGCGGAGAAGAATACAAACATCTGCACAACATGTATATTGCATTATTTTTTTCTTATTCATGACAATCATCAGGAGTCTCACCAGATGTACCTAGGGTTTTACACGAACCGAGCTAGCTCAGTTAGCTTGTTCGACTCGACATGAAAAAGCTCGATTCGACTTGGTTCGAAGCTGAGTTCAGCCGAGTTGAGCTCGAAAATGAGTTCGAGCCGAGTTCAAGCAGCCCAAGCTCGACTCGACTCGGATCGAATCCAGCTCGAATCAAACTCGGATCAAACCAGTTCGGTGACTCAGTTACTTTATCATTGATGTTGCTCACCGAGTGTTTGATAAAATGATACAATGAAGTATGGTTGATGGCAAGGAAGGTATATACATGAAACAAATACCATTTTTTTTCTTGGTTTTTATGTTGTTAAGAAGGTGTTTGATAAAATACCTGTAAAACCATTGTTTCTGTTTCATATAAAAAATGAATTTTGAAAGCGCAATCCAGGTGTTTGTGGAAATGCCTCAATGGTGAACTCGATTCGATCTTGGCTTGAACTCGACCTGAGCTGCTAACCAAACCGTGCTGAGCCGAGTTTGAGCTGAGGTCAGCCAATGGCCGAGCCGAACCTCAGCTCGACTTGGTTCGACTCGATGTACACCTCTAGATGTACCGAATGGATATCACACACAAAACACGTGGCCCCCACACAGCTGGGGTGTTGTACCCATTCCGGCAAAGGGCGTTGTAGAGGATTCCGGTCCATTCCTCCTGTTACGTGATTGCATGTACCTGACCACATTTCTTCTCTTACATAAGTTAGGCAAAAAGCATACTTAAAAAATGCTCTTTGAAGGAGCGGTTGCAATCAACGGCTGTCGTGTTCCTTTGGACAACCGTCGCCTGTCGTCTGATCTCATCAATGTAGGTACAAGCACTTGGGTTTTTAGTATAAGACAATGCAACCTTCTTATACGGAGCGCTACACATGGTCCACTAATAGAATGTGGACCTTTGATGAAATCAACAACTTGCAAACCATGACATGATGGGAACCCACGCAAGCGAGTTGGAGAAGGGGCCTTGCAGCACACGTGCCAACCTTGCACGGTTATCAGAGCCATTCATCAGATTGGGCCCACTGCAAAGATCCCACGACCCAAATATCAGGTTGGTCCAGTACTCATCATTTGGGCCACAAGTGTCTTCTAATGTGGATTGTTCTCATCTTTTTCTAACCGTCCGTTTTACCCAGCGAAAGTATTCCTGACCTGATGATGATGATGTGAATGTTCATGATACTGGATGGTCCGGATCTCTCACACGTATGCCGAGGGCCGTTCCCCATCCCGATTGGTGGGAGGTAGAACCCATAGGTCACTTGGATGGCCGGATGTGCATGAATCATGTGGTGATAACGACACTCCGGTAGCTACCCTTGCTTTTGGCCCCTTAATCTAAGGGGAATGAAATGAACCAATGTCTGACACTAACGGTGACAATTTGCCGTTGATGAATCTTATCATTGCCAGATTGGACAGCTAAGGAAATGTTCCCAATTATTTTGAGAGGTGGTAGGGTCTGAGCTGGGCCCACTTCCCATAAGTTTATGATCTTGACCGAACCTTATCAATAGCGAGCACACGTTATCGGTGTTCCTGCATTAGTGCACCATCTACTGTCACTGATTGGGACTTTGGGCTCCTTTGGAGGTCGGCATCTAGTCAAGTCGGACCCAGTTAGGTCCAACTCGACTTGATCCAGTTTGTCCAACTCAACTCGATCTAGTCTTGCCAACTACCTGACCCAAACTCGATCGGAGCAAGGTTGACTCGATCCGAACCGATTCCTGCCTGGCTTGACCCGATCCGAGTCCCACTCGGTTAGGGAAATCGAGTCGGATCGAGTTCGGTATGATTTGGATTGAATATTTTGTTACATATATTTTTTTGAAAAATTTTAAAAAATAAAAATGAAATGAAAAATTCCAAAAAATTACACCCGAGCCAGCGTAATACAAGAGCATTTTCACACCGGGCTCAAGTGGTGTAGATCGTGGGATGCGTAGACACACTCGGGGTGAGTGACCCATATGATTTGGGGCCCACGGGGGATGTCTCGTGTTCAAGACTTTTTACCAAAGGTGATTGATGTGCATTTTACACCGGGCTTGAGTGGGGTAACCTGTGGGATGCGAGAACACACTCGGGGTGGGCGACCAGTGTGATGTACTACTCATGTGATTTGGGGCCCATGAGTGGAGTTCGGCCGAGGTCCTAACCTACGCGATATGGTGCCTGAGCTATGAGATAAAATGATTAATTCATCATGTTTTAACAGTTCAAGCTTTTAGAGTAAGTGGTTAATTATTCTGCATTAAATTAGTATAAAGTGAGAGGTTTTGTGTGACTCGACTGAGTTGGCATAAAATGGACATTATAAGACAATAACAATGAATAAAAGATTACGACTTAAAACACAAATATACATGAGTTTCAAAGTTTCCAATCATAAGACGCCATGAATTATGTATTATCCACCTTGTCTTGTATATATATCATCCATGCCGTCCATCTATTTTTACATATCATTTTAGGACATGATCCCAAAATTGAATCATATCCAGAGCTCAAATGGATCACACCATAGGAAACAATGTTCATATAATCTACAAGCCGAATCAAACCAACTTGAATCAAATCGAGTTGAGCCGATATTGCCTTAGTTTGAGCTTGGTTTGTTATTTTAAACAAGCTTGACTTCGAAGACACCCCGATCCCTAGCTCATGTGATAAATTGAGTAAAAGATACCTCGTTTCAACATTGAGGTCTTGGTATCAATTCCCTAGTAGGGGTGGCTAACAGTGAAGTGTGAACTTACAGTGGGAAACTTGACTTCGAAGCTTGGCTTAGTTTGAACTTCTATTTGAATCAATCCAAGCCGAAAATTTTCAAGCCAATCTGGGCCGAACTTTCAAACTAGATTGGTTTGTGTCCAACTCTACCGGCTAACAAGCCCGTTCCCATTAATCAAGATGTGGATTTTTTATGACTGGGAAGGTCAGAAGCTAGGTGGGGCCCACCGTGATGTTTATGAGAAACCTAGCCTGTCTATCCATTTTTCCAGCTCATATTACGACAAGAGAACAACAGCGAGGCATATCAAAGACTTAAGTAGCCGTGTGACAAAAAATTACATATGAAAATGATTACTATTTGAAACCTTCCCATCCCATTTTGATATTTAAATGCTAGCCAAACTGTTCATTCTCACTGGGATGAAATGAAAACATGCAATTATTATCCTGATCTGAAAATTTTGTGTTCCCATGAATGTTTCAACAGTGAACGTCTCATTGTGATGTTTATATGTTATCCAAACCATTGATAAAGTCATTCTTGCTAGTATGACCGCTAAACACGAAAATATTATCCTAATCCAAAAATTGTGGCCCAACGAACGTTTCAATGGTGTGGATGTCTCAGGGTTTCTGTCGTATGGCTAACCTGGATGTACCTTCTTTTTCGGTTCACATTCTAACATGATCCGAAAAAAATGGATGAATGGAGTGAATTTGGTGGTTGGAAATCTGGATGACTTTAATAGTAGGAACGCGCTTTGGTGATCCAGCTGGGTGGTTATGGGACTATGGGGCCAAACTGTGATGCATGTGTTTTGTATCTACGCTGTCCAGCTAGTTTTATAGCTAATTTTAGGTATGAGCCAGCAAATAATGCAGATCCAAATATCAGGTGGACCATACTATCAAGAAAACAGTGATGGTTGAAGGCCCACCATCAAAAAAATCTTGGAGGCCCACGAAAGTTTTGGACCAAGTTGATATTTGTGTTTTCCCTTCAACTAGGTCTGTGTGGCCTTGTCAATTTACGGTAGCTCTAAGGGGATTTTAGTAGTGGTCATTCAATCACCACTGTTTTCATGCAGCGTGGTCCACCTAAGGTTTGGATCTACTTTATTTCTGGGTTCATGCCCTAAAATGAGCTGGAAGAATGGATGGACGGTGTGGATATAAAACAAATTCATCTTGGTGGGCCCGTAACCCTGGGAACTACCGAGATCCACTTATGTAGCGTCCCTTTAATTGTTACTTCAAAATTCATTTGCCCTTGCAAACAGGAAAGCAAACATGGCAAGAGTGTGCAAGATCCAAGCTGTTCAACGGATGGGTTATATATATATATATATATATATATATATATATATATATATATATATATATATATATATATGGTGTAGACACCCGAAAATACATGATGATACTTTGACCATCTCCCTATATATATATATATATATATATATATATATATATATATATATATATATATATATATATATATATGGTGTAGACACCCCAAAATCAAAACATGATCATGTGGCTTGATAATTTTGGTGGGCTCTTGATTTTAGCGGGTACACACGGCTAAAATCCTTGCAGAAAGGCAACTTGTTGTATTTGTGTATTTAATCAAGTTTTATGTTTACTTTTCCATTTGAGATTCTTCCCAAGGCTATATATATATAGGTGTAAATGGAATTAGAAAATATTATTAGGGGTTTTTAAATTTGTCTACGGGGCTCAAAGGGTAAAGCAAGGGTAAGATTCAAGGTTGTTGGAATCGGGTAAGCTCCTTCCCTTTGTAATCTTTACTTTAGTAGTATTCACCTGTCACTTTGTGCCGTGGTTTTTTTACCGCGAAGATTTTTTCACGTTAAAATCGTTGTGTTCTTTTGGTGTTTGGTTTGTGCGATTGGATTACTCTCCTAGATTTATATTTGTGTGCTTCCGCGGTCCCCCAACACAACCAACGGTTAAGATTAAGATAGTTGAGTGCCGACTTTGCACCTTAGCATCGGCATAGCTGAGTGCCAGCTTTTTGCACAAAGTTGGTGCTGCTAGCGCAGACTTTGCACAGAGATGGTGTTGTCTTAAGCCCAGTTGCTTGCTTGGTTGCTCTTATCTCTTCAATAGGGTCACCAGGCTCTATCCCAAGTTTGGTTACTTTTATCTCTTCGGCTATCCTAGGCTTCATCACTCTTATTTCTTCAACAGTGGTTCAATTTGTCCAAGCCTGACATTGATGCAAAAGTCTAAGGCTAGGAGAACCAAACCTGCTCAATCTTATCCACTTAGCTTTAAGTGTCACTACTTCAAACGCCTATAAAAAAGAATTTCGCCCTTACAACTAAAAAAAGAAAATGGGAGAGCTTGAAGAGAGTTATGAGACAGAGAGTGAGAGTCCATCTTCGATTCTAAGACAAAGACAGACTTTTACTCTCTTGCATCTCTTGAGGATCTTATGTATCAAAATATGTCACTTAAAAGAATAACAAAAAATTATGTATTTTTTTCTTATTTCTATCAGAAAACCTATTTTCTACCATTTTCATTTCGTTTTCAGTTTATCTTTTATAGTTTAAACATTTAAATCTTATTATTTTATTAAAAGTTACTTGAATTTTATTAGGAAGCATACAACCTAGCAAAGTAGATACCGTGTTTTACACGGGCGGTAAAAGGGTACCTAACATCTTTAAAAAATAATAATAATAATATAATAATCGAAGCCCTTACTTGAGTCAGGAATTCTTTGATTTTTCTGATCTATAAATGATTCCATAGATTATAGCCAACCGTGAATTCTCGAAACTTCATTTTTGCTAATGGTGAATCCTACAGTGTTGACAAGTCATTTTGTTAATCTTGTGAAAGGTAATATAAAATCAAACTGAGTTTACGAGTTAGTTACCCTCGGGCTTAGCATCAAAGAATACGAGCATGTTGCATGATATGTTATGAATGATATAAGTATACTTATTAGCTTCTCTTCTCAACCCCTTAACGAGGTTCGGGTACAGAGATCTTAGCCATGGGTATTACTAGATTTGGATTGACTTTAGATTTGAACTTTCATACATTACTGCCCACTAAGCACTTAAAATCATTAACCTTCTCTTTTCAACCTCTCTGCAAGGTTCGAGTATGGAGGTTTTAGTTACGGGTTTCATCAAATCTAGATAGACTTTGGATCGGAGCCTTCACATGCTATTGCCCGTATCAACTGAGCATATAATATTTTCTAAATTTATGAAAGATATATGCTCTGTGGCTTGTCGAATATCCAGATTATGTCATATCATAAATCTAGGTAAATTCTAGTTTTATATCTATCTCACACACACATATAGAAGAATGCTCACCTTCGCACTAATTCTCATAAGTTCTTTTGAGAACTCATCTCCCATGACATGAATCCAAAATCTAAACCGTCCACGTTATGCAACACTCCATAAAACCCTCGAGGCCCAACTTTTACCATGTTCCTAAGCTTTGGCAGGCCATGGCAAAAGAGAGAGGCAGATCGAGGGAGGGAACTGTTTCCTTTTGTTATGGCCCACTAAAGTTTTGGATTAAAGTAAAAGTTGGCCTATAGGGATTTCATGAGTTGTTGCATCACATGAGTTGTTGCATCACACTTTTTGAGAACTCATCACACTTGATGTGAGCCCAAAATCTGAACAGTCCACGTGATGTGCGTAGCACTCCATGAAACCCCTATGACCCAAATTCTACCCTGATCCAAAACTTTAGTGGGCCATGATAAAAGAAAATAGTTTCCTCCTTTAATTTACATCTTTCTTTACTATGGCCCAGCAGAGTTTTGGATTAGGGTGAAAATTGGTCCTTAAGGATTTCATGGGGTGCCACATCACATGGACCATTTGGATTTTAGGCCCATGGCATATGTGCAAAGGTGCGCAAATGAGCATAGCATGTGTGGCCCATGCACTACAACAATTCAGACTTTTTGCGACAAGTCAACTCGTCGCTAAAAACTTTTTGTCGTCAATTTTGTTGCAAATAACACTTGTCGCCAATTTTGTTGTAAATAAGGCGTTATAAATTCCATTTAGCGACGAAACTACATTTGTCACAAAAAGTCTAATTTAGTATTTTTTACAATAAGTTTATCTCGTTGTTGTAAAATGAACTACGGAAAAAAGTCTAATATTGTATTTTCGCAACGAGCTTAACCAGTAGTCGCAAAAGCTACTGTTTGTGAAAACTTTTGTGTCCTCGTAAAAAAAAACTTTTTACCATCACAAATAAGCGATTTTTTGCAACAACTTGGAATATCATTGTAAAAAATTGACTTTTTTTGATGAAATTAGACCCATCACTACAAAAGTCGGTGCAAAAAGTCTAATTTATTACAGTGATGAAAAGAGCAAGCCGGCCTTATTTTTTACCCATGTCACCTCATACCACAAAACTGAGACCCATATCACCTCGGACTATAAAAATTGTGGGTCTCACTGGGGATGGACCATATCCCGAAAGTTAAAATCCTAAGAAGATCCTAACCGTCCAAATGGTGGCCATTAAATGATATATATATATATATATATATATATATATATATATATATATATAAAACATTTGGTAATCTTACTAAAGAGTCTACATATATAAATGGACTTGAGATCATCTTATCATGGTCACGGTTTGGACTGTCTAGATGAATCCACTGGAAAGCATGTTTCAAGTGGGACATTTTTGCATGATTGGCCCACCCGATGATTTGTCTACTTCATCAGATGTTCTGCCACGTGTCTCATTTTTGTGGTGTAAACCAAATTCTCAAGTATGTGGCTCCTTATAGGAACGTGTATTACGCTAGAATGTTAGAATGTTATGGCATGCATCTGGTCTTAGTCTGCTCAAAATTAAGATAGGCAACTCTCGTGATCGGGCCCACCCACATGATGTCCACACGATCTGCACTGTTCATCTATCTTGCCCGAAACATACGGACACTCTCCATGTACTTTCATTCTGAGATAATTGCAAACACCTCCCTCACGTTTCTGACAATTGTAACAGCTCTCCTTAGATTGGAGTACTGCAAATTGACCATTTTTCCACTACCTTTAGTTACCATTTAGGTAACTAGTTATATATAGATATCTAGCCTACCATAATGCATATATGTTATCTAACTCATTCATCTTCATCACGCGACCATGAAAATGGAAAACCCTGAAAGCAGCCGTCCATTATTCACGATGGAGGGACTTTTCTGGATAGGTTGGATATTAATTATACATAGTGGTGGCCCCACATGTGAGCAAAAGAACTCCTAAGAGTGGTATTTTTATCTTTTGGTGATTCCTTGGCCCCACAGGGGAGGTGCTTGTAGTAATCCAAACAAATAAGAGAGGAGGTGTTTAACTATCCCTTTCGTTTTTTGGTGGGCCATTCTCCTGGTATTTTCAGAAAGCAAAAGGTCTGATCCAAAACTTCATTTCTAGTGGCCTTTAAGAAGGTTTCGATGGTGGATGTCCATATCCTCACCGTTTATTGTGGTGTGGTCCACTTGAGTTTTTAATCTGGCAGATTGTTGTGCTCACTTTATAACATGCTCTGGCGTAGAGTTTGGTCGGGGTGGATGTCATTTACACTTGACCGTGGCCTCACAGATGTTGCATGGGCTCTCTGTAGTGGAATTTTCAGTGATAATCTGAAAAATCCCCAGAAATTGCTGTACACAGACTTGCCTGTGCCTGGCCACGTGAAGTCCATGTACGTGAAAGCTATGTGTAGGCGACTAGTTTTGCCGGCTCTGGTTAAAACATCTGTCCAAAATAGGCAAATCCACAGCTGTGGTTAAACCTTCATGGCCCAGCTAGCTGTGAGGGGCGGCTCAACATTTTTGGGGGTCTTAGGCAAGTCATAACAATGAGGCTTTTTAGTTAAAAAATAAAAAAAAAAAAAAATAAATTCAAAATTAAACCATAAATTTGTTTCTTACCTTTTGAGATGCAAAATTACTAATTAAACTTTTGTATTCAAGTTTACCTAATAAATCAGTTTCGATAGATAAAATTGCTAGACTGTTTAATCTATTTTGAGACATAATTGTTCGTAAATAATTTTTTATAATATTTACTTTTGAAAACTTTCTTTCTACAGATACAACTATAACAAGTATGGTAAGTAGTATTCTAGGTTTTAAGTAGTTGTGGTAATAGGTAAGTAATAAATCCATTTAATTTAGAAAAATGACATTAGAATTTAATTTTTTGAGAACTTAATTAGTAATAAAGTAGGTAGTTGTGGTCCTAAGTTTTAGGAGAAGAATTTATTGGGAATGATGCTTGTTGAGGTCAAAATCTGGTCAGCCCTCTTCCCTCTTCACATATTCTGAATAGATGAAAGACCTGGTTCCCTGCACATAAACCGTGAGCAATGGAGACCCTGGCTAAGCCGGGGGACCCTCCGATGCCTAAGTCAGGACAATGGAATCTGGGTCTAAATTGGGGAGGAAAGGGAGAGTGCCAGATGTTGCGTACCTGTTCTCATGGGATGGTGTGATATTTATACCTCTTCATCGCTTGATTCGCATCCGATAATCTCGGCACGATCAGTGGGTTTACAGATCATGGAGATATTGCTCAGAGTTCGGAGATCATGTGTTGTGGAGGGCGTATCTACGGGCGAGATAATAGGACACGTCCGTATATGGCAGTTTCCTCACTTAGTGCGCGAAACTTTTATCCTTGGAGATGCCTCGGCTCGGCCAGATCGAGGACGACGGCATCACCCCGAGCTGATGATTGACTGTGTCAACCCAAGCCGAACCTTGATCCGCTCATTAGTAATGCAGCTAGCCATTCTCGGTGTTATGATGGATGTTCGGTCGGGGTTGATCGTACAACTAGAATGTTTTCTCTTCCGACTGCCTTTGGAAGGATGGTGGTCAAGAATGGGAGCTTTGCTCATCTTAACTTACTTTCCTAATGTCATGTCGAGGCTCGGACTCTCCGCCCGGAGTAGCGGACTGTTGATCCCTCCGATTGTAGTCGGCTCGGATCTTCCCATAACAGAAGCCCCCTACTCTTTGAGATCATTCATGAGCTCGGAGAGTAATTAATTGGAAGATCAGTCGCCTCAGTTCTTTGGTGCGTTTATGGTCCTCGTGTGAAACATCACATCCTCGGGATTTAGCGACTTCGGGCTAACCGTGAGCGAACACGTGGCGACGGTTGGGATTCCGAATCGTCACCAACCTGTGAATGATCGCCACATGCACTCGGGGCGTCTTGTCGAGCACTCTTTTCTGCGCTCGGGTGCCGTGTTGATTAACTCACGCACAACAATTGAGGCGGATGACGTTACCTTTAACAGGTCTTGGACCAATGATATGACACCACGTCGGACTCGGAGTCGGCCTGCAATGATTCCGACGCAGCCATTATTACGGGCCATTTAATGCAGGGTTTCTTCAGTCTATAAAAGGCCCGTCCGGGGTCTTCATTCGACTTCTATCGTTTGCATTTGAGTTGTTTATCGGAGGAGGCGATTTCCGGCAGAAGTGATTTCCGATATAGTTTTTACGCTTGGTGAAGCCATCTCCGGCGATTATCTGGTGAGTTCGATTCTTAACACCACTGTTTCGAGATGTCTTCCGATAGGGAAATGGCTAGAGGCTACAATGATGACTCCGAGTCGGGGAGTTCCGATAATGGAAGAGAGGCCTCTGAAGGTCCCTTCGAGGCTGTGCCTTTATATCCTCGGCCCCAGAAGCAGACGGTGGCGAGAGCTCATACTCGCCAGGTCAGCAAGAAGGCCAGCAAGAAAGGGACAGCACGAGCCCCCAGAGCTGCAGTCGTTGATGTCCCAGAGATGCCCCCTGGTGGACGGGCGTCGGAACTGGTTCCAGGGGGCTCCGTAATAACGGAGTCTCAAATGGAATGGATCCGTACTGAGTTTGACATACCACGCTCCGTTCGGATCAGAGCCTCTGAGCCTACTGATGTTGCTGGCAATCCCGCGGTTGGGGAGATAGCCGTATTTTTATGCGGCCTACTATGCGGGCTCCGTCTCCCGATGCACCCCTTCATCCGAGCTCTGACCGCTTACTTAGGGCTTGCACCTGGGCAACTTGCACCCAATGCTTGGAGGGTGCTGATTTCTGCTTACATTATCTGGCACCAAGTAGGGAACTCGGAGTTGACACCCGCCGAGCTGATGAGCTTATACCTGGTCAAGCACGAAGGCAAAGATCCATGGTACTACTTTGCGACCAGAGGTAGCAAGGGGTCAGGGCTCGTCTTGGGTCTTCCGTCCTCGAATAAGGATTGAAAGAATAAGTGGTTTTGGGCCGCGGGCGAATGGGAGGCGCCGGCAGCGGAGATCGGGGTATTGTCGACTCGGGTCCCCACCCGCTTCACAATGCCAGGTTGGATCGAGATTTCTTTCACGCATCGCTTTTTGCTTCAGCTACGCTTAGAAAAGAATTTCCTTTTGTTTTGCAGGTTTCGCGAGGGGCGTGCCCTTCATCACCTCGGACCAGAGGAACCAAATAGCCAAAGCGAGAACCTATTCGGAGGAGCATCACTGCTGGTCAGATCTGATCACGGCTGCGAACCTTCACCGATCGGGGCTTTGCAAGACGAGGCCGCTCCCTACTTTGCTCAGTGAGTGTCCTTGTTTTCAGCCAGTGTATTTTTATTGGTCCGAGGTAATGCTATTCTTATTATTCTCCCGCACAGGCATGGCCGAGGTATCTGGTTCTCGGAGGAGGAAAGCTGCGCTGACTGCAGAGGAGATGCTGAGAGCCGAGCCCCCGGCGAAGGTAGTTCGGAGGAAAAAGGTCATTCAAGGAGTTCGTCCTTCAGGTTCTGCCTCAGGGGTCGCGGCTCGGAGGGCGGCACCTCCCCCCCTATCCTGAACATTTTAGTTCGGGATACAGCTCTATTTCCTGCCGCGGCACCTTCGGTTGAGGGACCATCTGCATCTGCAATTGTGTCCCCAATTCTAATACTACCGGGTGTAGCCACGGTGCCCCTGGTAGGTGTTGATATGGTCGTACCTTTGGGCGGCCCTAACCTCGCCCCGCTCCGTGTAACGGGGCAACTCCCCCCTCCATCCATCGCCGTTCCCCCACCGAGGGAGCACGGTTCAATCCTCCATTGATTTTGTTCCATCATCTTCCGAGAGGAAGAAGCCGTTCGGATGGCCGATGCCATGATTACCCAACCGGGTAATGAGGGGGAGGAACATGCACGCTGTGATCGAGGGTGAGGCTCGGCCCTACGGTAGTAGTCGGACGGAGCCGAGGAAGCGACGGGCTCGGCTCAGGTTGGGGACAGCGAGAGGTAGGTTCGAGCTGTGTTATCACATGTCTTGTTTTGTGGTGGGCGGCGAGACATGTTACGGAGGAATCTATTTCGCGCCTTCTTGATAGATCGGACGACTGCTTCCTGGAAGACTTGGCTGGAGTCTTCTATCAGGTACTTCCTGCCTCTTCCCTTGAAAAAGTTATAGTCGTTTTTGTATTATTATTTTTTCCTCATTTTCTTGCCTTGGATCAGTCTGTTCCGAGGATCCTCTTATGCTGGGAGAGGGTCCGAGAGCGTCGGAAAATTGACGCTGAAGTCGAAACCCTCAGGAGCGAGGTGGGAGCCCTCCGGGCGGAGACGGAGGTTGTCAAGGCGGAAGCGGGAGTCTTACGGGACACGGTTTTATCCTTCAGTTGGAGCGGAGTGATCTGTGTCATCAGCTCGAAGGTAGTAGGTCTCTCCGGCTTCCGGAGAGTCGCGAAGGACCTTGAGGCACGACGTGAAGCGGCAGTAGCCGAGTTGGATCGTGCCAGGGCCCGCGCTGACACCCTGGCTGAGGAGGTTGTCCGATTGAGTGAGGGCCAGGAGAAGATCAAGGCCGAAGCTGCAGAAGAGAAAAACAGAGCTCTGGAGACACAGAAGGCCGAGGCTGAGGCCTCCTTGGCAGCGGCAGTTGCTGCGGCGATAGATTCGTACAAGACCTCGAAGGAGAGGGATATCGAGGCCGCCAAGTTTTATGACCGTGGCTTTGACGAGTGCCTTGTCGAGGTCCAGAAGTTTTACCCGGATCTTGACCTCGATCCTCCCTCGCCGAGGACCACGTTGATTTTTGCCGCCGGAAGCGACCAGCCCAGGATCAAGCCCCGGTTCCCAAGCTCCTCCGACCTCTTGAAGACTCGCTTTCTTTATTTGTATTTTTTTTTTTTTGTACTTCACATTTATAGCATTTAATGGAAGAGCCGATTTTGGATCCCCCTTTTTTTATTGGTTGTTCTTCCGTATGACTGATGTACTTGCTTACTAGATTGTGCAGTCGAACCGAGTCTTTGATTCGTTCGGATGTGGTTTGGGCCTAGGTCTGATCCTTAAAAGGATCAACTCGTCTCGCTTTCAGCGAAGGGCCTTCCGCGTAGGTGGGACCGACTCCCTTACTGGGGAGTCGAAGTTACCCATTGGCTTTGCCCTCCCGGTTAAGGGGGGATGCCTTTGTAGAAATTGGTCCGACTTCCTTATTAGGAAGTCAGATCGCCTCGTAGCTTTTTCTCCTCGGTTAGGAGGAGGTGCCTTTGTAGAATTTAGTCCGTTTGGTCTTTGTTGATGACAGGAATAAGCCGATCAGATGTGTTATTATTCGTAGCTTTAAAGGCTTGTCGCTCGAGAACGTACATTTATTGAATAACCTCAAAGGTCAGTAGCTTGCTCGGAGCGCCTCATTAAGGATAGTAAATTTTCATATGCTCAGCATTCCACGGGTGGGGGAGTTGACGGCTTTCGAGATCCTCCAAGTGGTAGGACCCAGGCTTAGTCGATCGGACCACTCGGTATGGTCCTTCCCGCGATTAGGTTTCGGCTCCCAGCTCGGCCGTGTTCTGAAAGACTCGTCGAAGAACCAGATCCCCTGGCCGGAATCGTCTAACCTTCACTTTAGAATTGTAGAATCTGACTACTTATTGATGTCGGGCAGCGGCGCGGAGCTTTGAAACTTCTCGGATCTCTTCAAGAAGATCCAAAACGATTTGCTCGGCATTTTGATTCTCATGGTAATTTTCCACTGAGCCGTAGGGAGGCCGACTTCAACCAGAGCACTATTGCTTCCGACCCATAGGAAAGAGAGAATAGAGTCTCTCCAGTGGAAGATTGAGCACGTGGTTCTGTACGCCCAGAGGAAAAAGGGAAGTTCTTCCGGCCAGTTACCCTTTGCTTTTTCCAGTTTCTTCTTGAGGTGGTGCTTGATGACCTTGTTCACTGCCTCCACCTGTCCATTGGACTGCGGATGCCGAGGCGATATGTAAGCGTTCCTGATACCGAGCCCTTTACACATACCTCTGAAGTTGTCATTGTCGAACCACGGCCATTGCGAGACGATTGTGTTCGGAACTCCAAATCGGACTATGTTCTTCCGCAGGACGAAGTCAATTATTTTTGTTCGGTAATCTTTGACGGCTCGGGCCTCGGCCACCACTTTCGTGAAGTAGTCGACAGCGACGATGACAAATTTAACTTGTCCTTTTTCAGTCGGCAGAGGGCCGATGATGTCGATTCCCCACTGAACGAAAGGCTACGGACCGCTCATGGGAGTCATTTCTTCTGCTGGTTGCCTAGGCACGGCCGCAAAACGCTGACATTTGTCACATTTTTTAACATACTTCTTGGCGTCTTCCTTGAGGGTCGGCCAGAAGTATCCCTGCCGGAGCACCTTTAGAGCCAGGGCTCGGCTGCCAGAATGGTTTCCACAGATCCCCTCGTGAATCTCCCGGATGACATATTCCGCTTCCTCGGGTCGAAGACACCTGAGATATGGCTGAGAATACCCCTTCTTATATAGAGTTCCATTCAGAATAACATATCTTGCTGCTCGGACTCTCAGACGTCTAGCTTCCTGTCTGTTCGAGAGAACCTCCCCTGATTCAAGGTAGCCAAAGATTGGGTCCATCCAGCTCGGGCTGTTATTCACCGGATTAACCGTCTTTTTCTCTATTCGATCGATGCTGGGACGTTCAATGAACTCTACCGGAATGATCCGTGGAATCTTTCCCTCTGCGGCTGACGCCAGCTTTGCCAGGGCGTCAGCCCATGTATTTTCTGTCCTCGGAATCTGGTGAATCGTACAGTTCCAAAATTTCTCGATCAGCTTCCTGGCCTCGTCTAGGTAAGCAATCATTCTATTTTCTTTGGCTTCATAATCGGCGGAGATGTGATTCACGACCAGCTGAGTCGCATCGAACTTGTATAGATTGGACCCGAGGTTTGCCAATCCGATGAGCCTAATAGTACCTCATACTCCGCCTCATTGTTGGAAGCTTTGAAGCCGAGTCGGATGACATATTGGATAATTGTGGAGTCAGGGGCGATCAAGACGATCCCTGCCCTGGCTCGTTTTGAGTTAGATGATCCGTCCACGTAGAGGATCCATCCGGCTTCTAGAATGGCCTGTGAGTTACTTGGGAGGTCAGGCGGGGTCATTTCATCCTCGTCGTTGATCTGCCCTTCATCTAGGACGGTGAATTCTCATGATGAAATCGCCCATCGCCTAGCCTTTCTTCTTGTCCTCGGTAGGAAAGTAATGTCAATTCTCCAAGTTCAATCGCCCACTTGGTCAACCGACCCGAGACCTCCGGCTTTTGGAGAATGCCCGAGGGGGAGTCGGTTAACATGATGATCGAATGAGCTTGGAAATATGGACGCAACCTCGAGCCGAAGCGACTAATGAGTGCAAGCTTCTCCGGAGCGGGGTATCTTGTTCTCTCACTTTGGTACCATGGCTTTGCTCACATAGTATCTTGGATCTTGTTTGTTCCCCACTTCCACGATCGTGCCGAGCACTGGCCGAGACTGCTGTATAGGAACAAAGATTCGCCTTCCTCCGGTTTGATAGCAGGTGGTGAGCCCAGATATTGTTTCATGTTCTTGGAAAGCTTGCTCACATTGAGGCGTCCACTCGGCCTTCTTATGACCCTTCAATTGCTGAAAGAAGGGGAGGCATTTATCAGTGGCTCGGGATATAAAGCGTCCGAGTGCTGCTACCCGTCCAGTGAGGCATTGTATCTCCTTGACAGTCCGAGGTGAACTCATGTCGAGGAGTGCTTTAATCTTATCGGGGTTGGCTTCGATGCCTCTCTGGCTGACTTGGAATCCAAGGAATCTTCCTGAACCGACTCCGAAAATGCACTTTGCTGGGTTCAGCTTCATTTGATATTCTCGGAGGACTACGAAGGTTTCTCCGAGGTCCGCCAAGTGATCGGATGCCTTGACGCTTTTTACCAACATGTCATCGACGTAAACTTCCATCGTGCGCCGATCGTCTTGCGAACATCGGTTGACTAGCCTCGGTATGTGGCCCCGCGTTTTCGGGCCAAATGGCATGACTCGAATGATGAGAGAGCCCCCCGTCCGTGACAAAGGTAGTCTTCGCCTATATGGGGCGTGCATCGCGATCTGATTGTAACCAGAGTAGGCGTCCAGAAAGGAAAGTAGTTCGTGTCCTCACAGATCCACGTCCACTAGTTGATCGATCCGAGGCAACGGAAAGCGTCTTTGGACATGCTTTGTTTGGTCGAATAGTCACGCAAACTCTCCATTTGCCATTTGCCTTCTTAACCAACACCACATTTGCGATCATTGGATAATATACTTCTTCTATGAAGCGGCGTCCAACAGACCGAGACTTCTTCCCGCAATGGCTTCGCATCGCTCGGCATCAAACGGTCTCCTCTTTTGTTTCACGGGCTTGTGGTCCGGATCCACGTTCAACCGATGGACCAAGACGTCGGAGAGATTCCTGACATATCCGCGTGCGACCAGGCGAATACGTCCCTGTATCGTCGCAGGAAAGTTAACAGCTCGGAGCGTTGCTCAGGCCTGAGTGATGTTCCGAGCTGGACCGTCTGACTAGGATCGGCTTCGTCAAGTGGTACCTTCTCCAAATCTTCAATTGGCTTATTCTCGGTGGGTCCGCGCGGGTCCAAGATGTTGACAGTGAGTGCTTGCTTTATAGACCCTTTTTGAACCGCAATGGCATAACATCTCCGAGCCTCGCGTTGATCGCCTCGGAGGTAACCTGTTCCGCCTTCGGCGGAAAATTTCATCATCAGGTGATAAGTAGACACGACCGCCCGCATTGCATTGAGGGAGGGTCTGCCCATAATCACATTATGTACTGATGGTATATTGACAACAAGGAAGTCTACCATCATGGTGACTTGATGTTGCCCCTCTCCCGCAGTCACTGGGAGGGAAATGGCTCCTTCAGAGATTACTCTTTCTCCGGCAAAACCGTGTAAGGGGGTCTTCACAGGTCTAAGACGAGATTGTGGAATCCCCATCCTCCCGAAGGCCTCAGAGTAGATCACGTCGGCTGAACTTCCAGTGTCAACGAGAATCCGGTACACCTTATGATTGGCTATGGTCATAGTGACCACCAAGGCATCATCGTGTGGATGTTGTATCCCCGAAAGCGTCATCTTCCGTGAAACATGAGGACCGGTGACTCGTGGTTCTTTGTTAGGCCGCTCGGTAAGGTTGACGTAATGCTCTGGGCTCCTTCGGGAATGAGCTTTTCGGGCTCTGTTTGAGTCTCCTCCGCCTGATGTACCTTCGAAGATGGTGCGGATCTCCGCAGGTTCTTCGGTCGGATTTTTGGGGCGTTCTCGTGCTCGCTCATCTTTCTGAGTAGTTTTCTCTTACTTGGTATACCGACGTAAGTGCCCCTTCCGAATGAGGGATTCAATCTCATCCTTGAGATCTACACATTCATCGGTATTGTGGCCATGATCTCGATGGAAGCGACAATACTTGCGTTTATCACGAAGTTCTGGGTCTGCCTGCATACAGACTGGCCAGTTGAGAAGTTTCTCGCCGCGGATATCCAGTAAGATCTGCTCGGTGGTAGTGTTGAGAGGTGTGTAGGAACGGAATCTTCCTTCTGGCTTTCTGCTCGGTCGGCGATCACGAGAAGAATGATCATCCGAGTTTTTCCTCGGGGCTTGGGGTTCCTCGTTCCTTGGCCTCTTTCCTTTCCCGTTCGGCTCGGTTATTTGGATACTCTTGCGAGTAGCAGAGAACTCCTCGGCATGAACATATTTCTGGGCTCTAGCGATGAGCTCGGCTAACGTCTTTGCCGGGTTCTTCCCTATAGAGAAGGCGAACCTCCCTTCCCTCAAGCCGCTACATACTGCGGCGAGAGCCATCTTGTCGTCATAGTCTTCCACCTGCAGTGCTTCCTCGTTGAATCGAGCAATGTAATCCTTCAAGGATTCTTTCGGCCCTTGTTTGATGGTAAGCAGGTGGGTATTGGGCTTTCGGCTTCTCTTATCGCTTATGAACTGTGTAAGGAATGACCGAGCCAATTCTTCGAATGAACATATGGATCCGGCTTGAGTTGTCGATACCAATTCCGAGCGGATCCGGCCCGAGAGTATCGAGAATCCTCGCACATCATTGCATCGGTTGTAGTCGTATCTCGCATCCACGAACGATAAGCTTCCACGTGTTCGGATGGGTCAAACCCGGACCGAGTATTGGATGACCGGAGGAATCCGAAATCTCTGAGGCATCACTTCGTTCATGATTTCTGAGGTGAACGGAGGCTTGGTCTCTTCCATCATGGTTTGAACAGCAGCCGGGATTGATGATGGCCGTTGTTGCTTCTGTAACATCAAGACTTGGTTATTCTGTGTCCGCGAATCGTGACTCCCAGGGATCCCTGTTTTCCGCCACTTCTTCCAGGTGTTTCTCCGGCTCAGGCATTCTTCTTTCCCTTCTCCTCTCCAGGGTGTGACGAAGGTCCGTTGGAGCCAGAGCCGAGGCGGCTGGGACATCCGTCGGGGCCCGAGTCGTCACATTCCTGGTAGGAGCTCGCATTGGAGTTGGAGGAGGGTTTTGAGCCGACACTGGTGCTCGGGTAGATTGTTGTGGAGATGTCCCACGCCTCGCACTTCTTGTTGCTGAATGGGCTTGAACGACTGGTCCGACAACTTCTGGCACTGGACTTCTCCGCTCGGGTTGTTGCTGGGACTCGTGCTCCTGTCTCATCCGTTGCAGCTCATCGCGCAAGGCTTGTACTTCACCTTGTAAAGCGCGGTATTTGTTGGAACGGTTGCGAGAACGCTGAGAAGGGCCCGGAGCAGACTCCGCATGAAGTAGTGACGAAGAGCTGGTCTGCTCCGGTTCCACCACCACTGCTTTCTTCTTCCCTCTAACTATAGCTTTCAAGAACATGAAACTGACTTTTTGTATCAGTTCCCACAGACGGCGCCAAAAAATGTTGAGGTCAAAATCTGGTCAGCCCTCTTCCCTCTTCACATATTCTGAATAGATGAAAGACCTGGTTCCCTGCACATAAACCGTGAGCAATGGAGACCCTGGCCAAGCCGGGGGACCCTCCGATGCCTAAGTCAGGACAATGGAATCTGGGTCTAATTGGGGAGGAAAGGGAGAGTGCCAGATGTTGCGTACCTGTTCTCATGGGATGATGTGATATTTATACCTCTTCATCGCTTGATTCGCATCCGATAATCTCGGCACGATCAGTGGGTTTACAGATCATGGAGATATTGCGCAGAGTTCGGAGATCATGTGTTGTGGAGGGCGTATCTACGGGCAAGATAATAGGACACGTCCGTATATGGCAATTTTCTTACTTAGTGCGCGAAACTTTTATCCTTGGAGATGCCTCGGCTCGGCCAGATCGAGGACGACGGCATCACCCCGAGCTGATGATTGACTGTGTCAACCCGAGCCGAACCTTGATCCGCTCATTAGTAATGCAGCTAGCCATTCTCGGTGTTATGATGGATGTTCGGTCGGGGTTGATCGTACAACTAGAATGTTTTCTCTTCCGACTGCCTTTGGGAGGATGGTGGTCAAGAATGAGAGTTTTGCTCATCTTAACTTACTTTCCTAATGTCATGCCGAGGCTCGGACTCTCCGCCCGGAGTAGCGGACTGTTGATCCCTCCGATTGTAGTCGGCTCGGATCTTCCCATAACAATGCTATTATTTTGAAAAGAGACAATACAATTAGATTGTTATTATCGATAGTGTTAGTTTTTAGGATTTGCCTTTTATTTTCAATTTCAAATTTGTAAACTAATTTTTAGATATTCCTATTTTATAAGCCTTTCAATAAATTTTATATCAAAAAATTTAGACTTTTTTCCTTCTTCTTAATTTTAATTTTGTTATAATATAAAATCTTCATAGTTAAAATTTTTTTAATTTTGCTATAATATAGGCCTTCATAATTAGGGGGCCTTGGGCGATTGCCCCACTTGCCTACCCCCTAGAGCCGCCCCTGCTAGCTGTTTATATGCTACTCAGATGGATTAATTGCAACCTTGTGTACTCTGAAGGTTTCAATGGGGAGCTGTTAGAGGATGCTGAATCAATGTATATTAATGCCCATAAGTAGAGGGACGGAAATAGACCGAGCAAGAGTAGAGGCACGCTCTCTTCACTCTGCACATGGACATATTAGATAAGGGTGGAGTGACACTCCCACTAAAAGTTTATACTGAACTGGAGACCTTCGTTTGTCATACGACGTGAAACATGTTAACGTTTGACATATATTAATATGTCATTTCCGATGACTTGAACCTTTGGGATAAAATAGTAATTTGAGATGGTATGGTTGCAGAAGGTCTCGTGCCATTTAGGTATAAGGCACAGTCAAGTCACATCAATACTTTGAAAAAAGAGTATGAATATGCATGACACCCTTAATTAACAAACATGGTACATGTGTATAAGATCTGAGGCGACCCATCAGGTGGCTCCATTTGGAGCTCTTTTAGTGCAACGTGGCTGGCTAGTACACTCATCAGATTAGCTGAACGGGTACGGAAATACGGATAGGCAAAAGACGACCCGTCATCTCTATGGTACATGTCCGACTGGCTTGATGAAAGGGCAGGCATACATGTGCCCTGACCCTACTGCTTACTGACATTTTAAGTACCGATGTGGCTATTGGACAGTTGTCAGTGGCCTCTTCATCACAGGGGATTGTTTGGCCAGTTGCATTAGGTAAGGATTAAAGTAGATGGAAGTGTAAAAGTGGTAAGATATTGACGTAGATTTGGTGTATCTCTTGTTTTCAAATATTATGTTGGTAATGTATATATTAAAAAATAAATTATAGGATTTACTTTCAAATTATACTTGGATTGAACTTGGATGAAGCAAAAAATTCATCATACATGGGATTAATAATCCATCTCACACTTTTCAACACAAGGTTCATTTTCCAAATCCTACAAAGTTAATTTTAATCCCATCTCACACACCTTCCAAACATGTTATTCCCAATTTCAAAGTAGAATTATTAATGCAATCACATTTAATACCACTGTCCAAATAGGCCCTAGGTGTTTTATCCAAGTTGTCCATTTAGTTTTTCCAGTAATTTTAAAGCATGAACTTAAACATTAGAGATATAAATCTCTTGGATCACACGGTAAGAAAACAATAAGGGGTCGTTTGGCACTGTAGATTGGAGGGGATTGGAGGGGGTTTCAAATCCCTTGGTTGTTTGGTAGCATAGAGTTACTAGGGGTTTTAAATCCAGGGGGTTTCCAATCCCCTCTTTGAGGGGGTTTGTAATCCATTGTGAGAGCTTGAATTACATCTAAAATCATTTCAATAGTTGTAGGTGTAACATGTGTATCACTATACACTATCATTTTATTGGGCACATGACCCACTAATGATGATTAACACCGTCCAAACATTGTCCATGTAAATCAGCACTGTCCAAACATTGTCCAGCACTGTCCAAACATTGTCCATGTAAATCAGCATCGTCCAAACATTGTCCATGTAAATCAGTATTGTCCAAACATTGTCCATGTAAATCAACGATTAAAAATCGTTGGTTAGTCACTCAGACATGATCATGTGCTTGTGGCCCATCCGAGGCTTGAAATTTCTTCATTTTCGAGCAAAACATATATTTCAACGGACTTATCACAACCATTGTGTCAAAAATTACATATCTCACTAATTAAAGATATTAAAGTTGATTTAGTAATTAAATTCAAACCCCTGTAGATATACTATGGATATGTACTTTTGGATTAAAGTTGATTCACATTCCACTGTGCAAAACACACTTGGAGGATTGCAAATCCAGGGGGTTTCTAAGTCTAGGGTTCCGAATCCAGGCGGTTCCAAAAAATCATCACTTAAATCTTCCTAATGCTGACTTTAATGTTTATTTGCCATCCAATCTATTGATTAGGTCTCGTAGGCTTAAATCAGTGGAAAACACAAATATCAACTTCATCCATAACTTTTGTGCCTCTCAAGAAGTTTTTAACATTGGGCATTCAATCACCATATAGGCTTGGATGAGTTCTATAAAAATATATATCCTCTATAACTAACATATATGATATAAATGTAAAATTATTGTGTTTTGATATCTTAAATCTATTAAGAAACATGGTCTATCGATGGCATCGACAGACCATTCGATGTCATCAGGTATTGTTCGATACCATTGAATAGCTACTCGATTCCATTGAAAATTTTAGGATTTTCTCTAGTTGGTTGCTGAACATATTGGGTGTAATTTCGATGACATCAAAGACTAAGTTTGATGTCATCGAAGATGGTTCTATGCAATTGAGAAAATTTGATTTTCCATATTTTGTCTCTAGATAATTGTGGTATTATTTTGATGACATCGAATGTTAAGTTCGATGACATCGAAGACTCATTGAAGATGCCATCGAACGTATGTGCAGATTTAAGAATTTACGAGATTTGTTTCCAATTTCGATTGTGATTCTTCCAAAGACTATATATTTGGGGTGTAATCAGGATTGGAAGGTATCTAAGGCTTTTAAATTTGTTTTACAATTTCAAGGGTGTAGCTTGAGATTGATTCTAAGTTGTTTTGATCAGGTAATCTCTATTCTCTTGTAATTTTCTGCTTTCACAGTAATTATCCGGTGCTTTGTGCCGTGATTTTTTCCACGTTAAATTCAGAGTGTTTGCATTGTGCTTGATTGGTGTGATTGAATTACTTGATTCATCTATGTGTGATTCCAGTCCCCTAACAGAAATCATGACTAATATAATATAAATATAAAATCATAGCAAAAATAAAAAATAAAATTAATGCAAACTTAAATTGCATGATTAATGCTCTTATTATTATTTTTGTTACAACGTGTTTATGTTGATCACTACTTAACAAATGACAAAGATCTTTGACACGTGTTGTTGCCATCTATTGGGATCCGCTTCCTCACATTAAGAGCTCTTTAGGGCGTGTTTGGCCAGGCAGATCCCACGGGATATGGTGGGATGGGATCGGCAATATCCTGGGATTGGCATGACAGATTCGGTGAACTTGTCCTGGGATATCAGCAATTCCAAGGATCTTAAGACAATCCACTGACATCACCATCATTACCTTAAAATTGATCCTATCCCTTGGTTGATGGATTGGAAGGTAAAATCCCGGGATATGCACGGTGTGCCAAACAGACCCAGTGAACTTATCCCGGGATATAAGCAATCCCATGGATCTTAAGACAATCCACTGACACCATCATCATTACCTTAAAATTGATCCCATACCTCCTAATACCATGGGATTTGCTCGGCCAAACATGCTCTTAATGAATATTCATGAATCGCTACTCACAAGTTATGACGCTATTACAAACGAATCATAAATAACATGTTTTATGCTGTCTAGTGTCATAGGGCTTGCTATGTTGCTTACGTGACATTTGCTTTGTCTATTTCTTGAATTTTATTTATTTATGAGTATGATTACAAACTTATGTTACTAGTATTATTTCAGTTGATACATGTGTTTTTTTAGTGACCTTATTTGATAATTAGATGTTTTAAGGGTCAACTCAATCCAAATTGACCCAGCCAAATTTTGAATAAGGTCAAGTATCCAATAACTTATATTGGCTAGCTTGAAATGGTTTGGGGTTTGGATTGACACTCAACCTGACCTAACTTGCCCCACTTGCATTGCTACCATTAATGGTGGACCTAGATCAATCTCGGCCTCAAATTTAGTGGCAACCCCTCTAGCACCCAAGTAGGTACTAGTCAGTGTTCCGTGGGCCCTACCATGGTGCATGTGTTTTATCCATGATGTCCGAAGCTCATTGTTTGAGTATAAGTTCAAAAATGAGGTAGATTTGAATTTCATTTGGACCATGCCACAATAAACAACAATGGTGAAGGCCATTGTTAAAAACTTGTTTACGGCGATAGAGTTTTGGATCAAGCTTATACTTATGTTTTCCTTTCATCCATGTGACCTTGTCGTAAGGTTGGATAACAAATAAGCATTACACCAGTCTTCAAAAAGTTTTTATTGGTTGGAGTTTAATTACTGATGTTTCATGTGATGTGGTCTACTTGAAATTTGGATCTACCTTATACAAAGTCCACGGAACAGATAAATCATGGTGGAGCCCAAAGTACCGACGAGTACACCTCAATGCTGGAGGGTTCACTACCGAATCCAATAGATGCAACCATATTACACTACCAATACGATGGTTAAGTCCCTATCATGGTGGGGCCCACTGGATGAATGGTCCAAATCATCCCAATCCCATGATGTGGATGACCGCTAATAGCGGTGGCTGTTGACTAAAGTGGAAAATTTTGATGCTCTGACGGGGTCTGGCGGATGATATGCAGAACTGAGAAATTGTAAAAATAGCATACAAGTAATAAAAAATTAACTGGCCAACTTATAGGTCCGAGGTTAGATACGTCATGAACAGAAGATAATCTTCTTTTTTTTTATAAAAAAATTATATATCTAGCGGGTTGGTTGACATTTATTGGACGTTGAAATGAAAAATATATGACTGGGCCGTTTCAGCACACAAGTGCCCATAATCAGAGGTTAGGATTATTTTGCCAATCTGATTTTGAGATTGTGATTCAGTTACAGTGGCTTCCACAATTTAAGAGGTTGAATTTGAGTTATGTATACTACGTGTATAATTTCTGAACGCCTGTGTATCAACGAACATACTCTGCCAGAGTATGAAATCAATACCCTTGACCAAAAATTCGTTTTCCAAAAAAACGAGACGGGTCTGAGGTCAAAAGTACGGACACTCGCCCCACGAGTCAGGAATGACTCAGTCACTTGAACCGGGACCTGAATCCTCTACAACACCTGTTGTAGGCAGCGCGTGCACCACTCGAGCTCTCTGGGGCCCACTGAAACGTGTGCAGGATATCTACTCCTTCCATCATCTGAGAAACATCACTTTGACCGCAGATCGAAAAAATAGTGTGATGAAAAGATCACGTGGATCCGGCCACAGCTTGGAATAATTTGAAGTCCCACCTGAAACCTATAAATTCACTCAGTGTGGTCCACTTGAGATTTGGATCAGAATTATTTTTACTATCTATCTTTATGTTTTAGGGGCTCACCTGATGAACAGATTGGAATAATTTGAAGTCCCACCTGAAAAGTCACGTTGTCCATAGGAAGGTTTCTATGGCGTGAGGTTCCCATCGACACTGTACCCTATCGTGTGGCCCATTCGAAATTTGGATCGTTCTGATTTCTATGTTAGAGGCTAAAATTAGATTCCTCAACTGATTAACGGATTGGATGTAATTCAAAGATACATCATGGTGGGCCCAAAGAGCTCGGGTGTTGCACGCTCTACGTTGCAGAGGATTTCAGTCCCTTGAACTGGGCTGGACCATCCCTTCCTCATAGACCGTCCTCCACTCTTTTCTGAGTTCCTTTTGCGTCTGTCGCGACTCAGATCGATCGTTTATCGCTGCCCACTGTGGCCCACATGCTAAGTGGTCCAATGACTTGAACCGTACGTATTCTCATTACTACTCTAGCTAAACTATTATCACATAATCACACTTCGGAAATGATCCTAACCTTTGATGTCCGGAGTTGAATGAAACCCATTAAAATTTTTCTTCATTGTTCTGAATTCATCTACAGATAATGATCTGGTTATAATAACATACATTCCACAAATGGACGGTTCCGATGATCGAACCACTCAGTAACGTAGGCCCCAGTAAATCACGACACACTCTACATAGTAAGTCGCGACGGAGGGAAAACCAACTCCTGTTTTCCACTCCCCAGGCCGCTGCCCCACCACAGAGTGCGCACTGCGCACCCCCTCCGCAGGCTGCAATAAGGTTAGCTCCTTAACGCCAGCCTTTGTATTTCCCCCATTAATTCCCATTGTACCCCTTCCCTTTTCAACGGTCCTCGGAACTTCCTTTCTTCTCTCTCCCTCTCTCTCAAACAAGAAGGAAAAAACTCCAAATGTGAGGAGAGTGGATGAGAGATTGAGTTGATTCCTTGGGTTTTAGACTATTCGAGATTTGGAGATGGATCCCCACTCTCCGATGCAAGGTGGCCCATTCCCTCCACCAATCACGCCGTATAATGTAGCGGAGATATGGTCATTCCCTGACGGGGCCGGCGATCCGAGGAGGGGGCATTTCGGGCAGAATTTGAGGTTCCTGGAGACGAGCAGCCGGGATTTGCCGGTCGAGGAATCGACGGTCACGGAGCAGAGCGGGAGCCGTGGCGGAGGGCGGAAGAGGAGAGATGCTACGGCCGCCGTGTCTGAGGATGACTCTTCGAAGCTTGCATCGACGAGTGGTGGCAATGACATGGTTTGCCCTTATCCTTTTATCAATTTCAATTACTGTTCTTTTCGACAGCTCGGTTTTAGTAGTGTTTAGCACTGAGAAGAGTGGTACTATTGTAATTTTCTCTGTTTCATATCATATTGTTCTTGCCGCTGCCCAAAGCTTTTCATATATATATATATATATATATATATATATATATATATATATATATATATATATATATATATATATGTATATATGATATTGTAATTCTGTGTTTGTTATGATATTCTTGTCGTGGATGCCTGAGTTGGGTTTGTTGGTAATTGATATATATATGAGATTGGCGGTATGTGTGGATTTGGGTTTCTGTTTTATTTCGATAATTTGGTTTCTTTGTTTTTGTTATTTTTTGGAGATTTGTTTTTGTTTTGTGGAATTGCTGTATTGTGAATTTTATATGTGATTGTTGGATTGGCAGAACGGATTTGAATGAAGATTTGTATTTTTAATGCTCTTAAGATCTCGATGTGTACAAGGACACGTTGTTTCATATGTTATTGGTATTGATGATGTCCAATAGCTGGATTTATAGAGAAATCGGGTACTTGCGGTTGGTGGGATTTGTTATGGGTTGTCTTAGGAATGTGAATTTTGTTTTCTGTTTTATGTCAATATTCTTGTTTTGGTTTCTTTTCTTCCTTCCTTCTTCCTTTCTTTTTATTTATTTATTTTTCGAAGTGTTTTTAGTGGTTTATAGTACGAAGAGAGATAGTACTGTAAAATTTCCACGTCTCTGTGTGCCCTTAGATTCAACTGATGTAGAAAGAATTGGTTGCATTATTTTGAAATGGTTTTGAGGTTTCTATTTATCTAAACTTGGGTAATTTCGGTATGATTTAGTTCATGGTGTCTGGAACTTGGAGTCTTTTGATAAACGAGTTATATGAGATTGGTGGTTTAATCGCTGGAAATGTGATTTTTGGTTCTGTTTTTAAGCAGACAGACTCCAGTGGCAAGCGTCTCAAAGTTGCAGGACTCAAAGAAGAGAATGAGGACTCAAAAGCGGAGGTGGAAGCAAGTTCAGGCAATGGTAACAAGCTGGTCGAACAAAGTGCTCAATCTTCAGAGGCAGCAAAGCAAGATTACATCCATGTGAGAGCGAGAAGGGGTCAAGCTACTGATAGTCACAGCCTGGCTGAGAGGGTAGGCGTTTTTTCTGCTCTGTGCCTTTTTCTAGAATACCCAACAATGGTTTTTGAAATGTTCGAGACTATGACTGATGGTTTTTGAAAACATCTGTGCTAGTTCTGATGGTGGACATTTTAAAGAATTTCGACATAGATGGTAAAATTGTGTGAGGAAAAAAAACATTTGAGAGGAAAAATATCGGTCCTCATGAGACGTATACCAATTGAAAAAATCTCCCTGATTTGAATCTGTCTATTGAACAGGCTAGGAGAGAAAAGATTAGCGAGCGTATGAAGATTCTCCAAGATCTGGTTCCTGGATGTAATAAGGTGTGGGTTTTTTTTTTCCCCAGTTGTATCATATGTTAGAGTTTCTAACTGGACATGTACTGAATATGGCTTGGTTATTTATATATATGAATAAATCTTGGGGAAGAGTTCTTTCTTCCTTAGCTTTCTTTGCTAATTGATTCGACGTAGTCATATAGGTAGTAGTACCAGCCCATTTGAGCAGCCTTGCTTTAAGTTCTGCTGAAGAGTATTCTTATGAAAACGTTGCTTTGTTCAGGTGATTGGCAAAGCATTGGTCCTTGATGAGATAATAAATTACATTCAATCACTACAGCGTCAGGTTGAGGTAAGAGTAATTGCGTTTTATGAGTAGCTGGACTATGTTATGGTTCTCTTCACTCTACAATTGAATTTGAGTTGCATAAAATTATTGGATTTTGTAGTTTTTGTCAATGAAACTTGAAGCCGTCAGTTCAAGAATTAATGCAAGCACGGAAGGGTTTCCAGCCAAAGATGTGAGTTGAAAGTTTCTAAAGTGAACTAAGTTACCTTGTTTAATTTTTGCAAAAAAGAAGAAGCATCATCCTAAAAAATTTTGAAGCAAGTTTATGTTTATATGTTTCTTTTTTATTTTGATTGAAAGATCAGTTTCTAATCAAAGCAGAAGAGAGACCAAAGGGGATGCAATCAATGTTATTGATCATTTAACCAAAGGTCTACTTGTCATAACCGAAAACCCAATATAGTAATATAGTATGTAAAGCCACAGGTTTGGGGATCCTGTAATCCTCCAAACTTAATAGGAGGATTCAGACTGTAGACATTTTGACCATGTATGTTTTCACTCTTGTTTCTAACTGGACAAAGCAAAGAAAAACATAAAAACAAAAAGATTCAGACTTGATGTAATAGAAGTAGCAACATATTCTCATTCGGAAACAAATCATATGCAAGGGTGCTCTTAAAGTAACTCGAAAATCCTAGATTTTCTTTGAGAAGTTCTCAACTGTTTTTATTGTACAGAGCACATTGCCATTGATATCCAAGGAAAATGGATTTTCTAAAGACATGATGAATGGTACTAAACCTTTTATAGTATAATCCAAGCTTTGCTGGCAGAGACAACCACAGGCAAAGAAATTGCTTCAGTTTCTATCGCTAGATTTCATAGGGATTGATCAAGGAATTGCTTTCTATTTTTTTTTTTTTCCTTAATGTAACACAGTCCATCCTTACAGGATGCAGCAAACATAACATCTGAGCCATTGGGACACCTGAATTCCATTACACACTCTGTCTTAGACCCATTGGAAAAATTATTACAAATCCCAAATCATAACGTTCCTCACAAATCTTCTTGGTTCCTTCTAGGTAATTAAAAGAACATAGGCAAGCAAGTTTGATAACGTTTCTATTCAACTGCCTATGCTTTGTGGGGTAGAGTGTTGGGTAACTAGGAAGCAACATGAATAGAGAATGCATGTTGTAGTGATGAGGATGTTGAGATGGACATGTGGGGAGCCTGGAAGAATGAAAAGTCAAGAGCAAGGTCTGAGGTGATGGGGTTTTCCTCCTCGGTTCAGAGGAGAGGTAGCGCAGTTTCCTTATTTGAGTCTAATTCCTTTGGCTCTCTATTTAAGGGGTTCCAAAACGGGATTAGGGTATTCTATTTTAAGGGGTTCTCACCTCCAAGGTGAGAGAGAGAAAGAAGAGGAAGAGAGAAAAAGAGAAAGAGAGAAATAGAAAAGAGAGAGGAAGCTTGTGGAAGAGAGAATTCTGTTCGTAGAGGTGATCTACTGCGCAGTCGACGTCTCAGCGCTTCTACGTCCTCGTGATCAGTGAGATCTCTCCTTTTTTAATTATTCTTTTATTGTTCATCCACTCCTGCGTGAGTGAAGAAGGTTTGATCCAAGTAGTGTGTGCTTGGTATCAGTTGTAACGTTTTACTTCTTAGTGGATTGTTGATTTGGATAAGGTCCCGTGGTTTTTACCTTTTTGAGGGTTTTCCACGTAATGGTTTGTGCTTGATTTATTTCATTGCTTTATTATCCCATAATTCTGGTTTGATCTGGGAGACTAGATCCTAAGGTTTTGTGCAAGGCCCCCAACAAAGTGGTATCAAAGCTAAGTTCATTGAACGGAGTGGGATTGGTTTTGAATTATGGAAGGTGGCTCATTAAGGATGATCAGCCTCAATGGTTCTAACTGGACCATATGGAAGGTTAAGATGGAGGACTTGCTTTATTGCAAGGACCTATATTCTCTAATTTTAGGCATATAGGCAAAATCTAAAGATATGTCTGATGATGATTAGAAGAAGATGGACCAGAAGGCTGTGGGGTTTGTTAGACAATGGTTGGACGATTCTGTATTCCACCATGTGTCTACAGAGACCTCAGCCGCTAGCCTATGGCTGGAATTACAAGGGCTGTATGAGATAAAGACAGCCGACAATAAGATTTTCTTGATACGACGGCTTGTGAATTTCAAGTTCAAAGATGGTGGTTCCGTGGCCAAGCACATGAATGAGGTCAGCAATATAGTGAACTAGCTCTCCGCTATGAAGATGGTCTTGGATGATGAATTGCAGGCTTTGCTATTGCTTAGTTCATTGCCTGACAGTTGGGAGACATTGGTAGTGTCTCTAAGTAACTCCACTCCAGACGAAAAGATTTCAATGGAACAGGTAACCAGTTGCCTTTTCAATGAGGAAACAAGGAGGAAGTCTCATGGGTCTACTCAGCAAGAGGCCCTTCTAACACACGAACGGGGGAGAGGAAAGAATAGGAAGGGCGGGAAGGCTCGAGATAAATCAAGAGGCAAGTCGAGTACCAGGAAGGATGTTGAATGCTGGAATTGTGGTAAGAAGGGCCACTACAAGCATGAATGTCTTGGTAAGAAGAACGACAAGAAAGGAAAAAGGAAAGGAGAAGGAAGATGAATTGGATTCCACTGCGGTCGCTTCAGATAGCGACGTTGTAGTTATTCTTTCAGGAGATCATGATGTTTGTCTCACGGCTACGAGTCAAGACACCAACTAGGTGATTGACTTGGGAGCTTCTTTTCATGCGACTTCATGCAGGGACTTCTTCACAAGCTACAAGTCAGGTGACTTTGGAACCGTGAAGATGCGGAATTCCGGCGTATCGAAGATTCTAGGGGTTGGTGATATTTGTGTGAAGATCGATGTGGGCTGCACATTGGTTTTCAGGGATGTGAGGTATATCCCAGACCTTCGCATTAACTTGATGTCAACGGGAAGGTTGGATAATAATGGCTATGAAAGCCGTTTTGCTGGTAGGCGTTGGAAGCTCATCAAGGGTTCGTTGATCGCAACCAGAGGAAAGAAGTGTTGCACCCTTTACAAGGCAAGTGTCAGTGTGTGCAAGGGTGGGTTGAACACAGCGGAAGATTACATGTGGCACGGGTGTTTAAGCCACATGAGTGAAAAAGGGCTTCAAGTATTAGCGAGAAAGCGGCTCATTCCAGACGTGACAGGTATACCTCTCAAAACCTGTATTGATTGTTTATCAAGGAAACAACATAGAGTTTTATTTGTTAAAACTGTTTCTCATGTTAATAAAGCGCATGTATTAGATTTGGTTTATTCTGATGTTTGTGGTCCTATGAGGACAAAAACCTTGGGTGGAGCATTGTATTTTGTCACTTTTATAGATGATGCATCTAGGAGGGTTTGGGTTTATGTTTTGAAATCCAAGGACGAGGTCTTTGGTGTGTTTAAATTGTTTCATGCTATGGTCGAGAGAGAGACAGGTAGATCATTGAAGTGCATCAGCACTGATAATGGTGGTGAATACATTGACGACTTTCATGAGTATTGTAAGTCCCTAGGAATACGACATGAACAAACGGTTCCCAAGACCCCCAAGCATAATCATGTAGTTGAGCGAATGAATCGCACCATTATAGAGAGAATCAGATGCATGTTATCCCATGCGAAATTGTCCAAGACGTTCTGGGGAGAAGCAATGCACACGGCGGTGTATTTGATAAACAGGTCTCCATTAGCCCCGTTGAATGGAGAAGTACCTGAGAAGGTGTGGACTAGACAGGATCCATTGTACAGTCATCTTAGGGTGTTTGGATGCAGGGCATCTGTTCATGTACCAAAGGACGAGAGGTCCAAGCTCGATATGAACATCAGACAGTGTGTGTTGTTGGGGTACGGTGATGAAAAGTTCGGTTACAGATTGTGGGATCCGACCGAGAAGAAGCTCGTCAGGAGTAGAGATGTGGTTTTCTTTGAAGATCAGTGTATAGAAGACATTGGTAAGCTAGAGAAGAATCAACTTAGTTCGGGTGAGCTAGAGGATATGGATCCGATTATTTCTCCTGTGGTGCCTGATGACGGGGGAGTACAGTAAGGTATAGAGGACGAGGCAGTTCCTTCAGAAGATGGACCAGGGGAGCAGCCCCCGCTTGATCCACCTGTTGAGCCACAGGTGAGGAGGTCATCTAGGAACAGACAGTCGTCCAAGAGGTACTCGCCGCATGAGTACATTATGCTGACTGATGGGGGAGAGCCAGAAGATTATTCTGAGGCCCTAGCCGACAAGCATGGGGGGAGTGGTTGAAAGCTATGCAAGAGAAGATGAAATCCTTGCATAAGAACCACACCTATGATATGGTGAAACTGCCTAAGGGCAAGAAAGCTTTGAGCAATAAGTGGATGTTCAGAAAGAAGGTTGAGCAGAAGAATTCATAGACGAGGTTCAAGGCTAGACTTGTGGTGAAAGGGTTTGGTCAGAGGAAAGGCATAGACTTCGGGGAGATATTCTCACCAGTGGTGAAGATGACATCCATACGGGTGTTGCTTGGGTTGGCGGTTAGCATGAATCTGGAGATAGAGCAGTTAGATGTTAAAACTGCTTTCCTCCATGGTGACCTAGAAGAAGAGATCTACATGCACCAACTAGAGGGGTTCGAAGTCAAGGGTAAAGAGCATATGGTGTGTAGGCTGAGGAAGAGCTTGTATAGGTTGAAACAAGTTCCACGACAATGGTACAAGAAGTTTGACTCGTTTATATTGAAGCATGGGTATGACAGAACGGAGTCGGACCATTGTGTGTTCATGCGCAAGTTCTCAGATGATGATTTCCTAGTTCTGCTATTATACGTTGATGACATGCTCATCATGGATAAAGACATCAAGAAGATTGACAGGCTAAAACAGGAGTTGGGCAAGTCGTTTGTTATGAAAGACTTGGGCCCGGCTAAATAGATCATAGGAATGGAGATAACCTGTGACAGAAGCAGCAGAAAGCTTTGGTTGTTACAAGAGCGATATATTGAGAAAGTCGTAGAGCGGTTCAATATGAATCCAGCAAAGCCGGTCAGTATTCCACTGGATGGTCACTTCAAATTGAGCGACAAGCAGTGTCCTAAGACGAAGGCAAAGGTGGATGAAATGAGGAAGATACCCTACGCGTCAGCGGTAGGAAGTTTGATGTATGCTATGGTATGTACGGGCCTAGACATAACATATGCGATTGGTGTTGTTAGCCAGTATCTTGCTAATCCTGACAAAGAGCATTGGGCAGCGGTGAAATGGATACTGCGGTATTTAAGAGGCTCATCTAGGTTGAGTCTATGTTATGGTGATGGAAAATCTGTGCTGGAGGGCTACACAGATGCAGATATGGCAGGTGACATAGACTCCAGGAAGTCTACATCGGGGTTCATGTTCACCTTTGCAGGGGGAGCAGTCTCTTGGCAGAGCAAGCTACAGAAGGTTGTAGCATTGTCGACGACAGAGACCGAGTACATTGCGGTCACAGAGGCATGTAAAGAGATGCTTTGGATGAAGAGATTCCTACAGGAACTTAACCTGAAGCAGGAGCAACACGTGGTCTATTGCGATAGTCAAAGTGCTATACACTTGAGTAAGAATCTAAGTCAGCACTCCAAGTAGAAGCATATAGAAATTCGGTATCACTGGATCAGGAATACTTTGGAATAGAAGGTGTTACAGCTTGAAAAGGTCTACACGGACGATAATGGGTCAGACATAATGACCAAGGCATTGCTCAAGGGCAAGTTTGAGATTTGTAGAAACCTGGCTGGCTTGAAGAATGCGAATTCCTCCTGAGTCGGAAAGGGAGAGATTTGATGGGGTTTTCCTCCTCAGTTCAGAGGAGAGGTAGCGCAGTTTCCTTATTTAACTCTAATTCCTCCGCTTATGCGCAGTTTCCTTATTTGAATCTACTTCCTCCGGTTGTCTATTTAAGGGGTTCCAAAACTGGATTAGGGTATTCTATTTTAAGGGGTTCTCACCTCCAAGGTGAGAGAGATAAAAAAGAGGTAGAGAGAAAAAGAGAGAGAGAAATAGAAAAGAGAGAGAGGAAGCTTGTGGAAGGGAGAATTCTGTTCGTAGAGGTGATCTACTGCGCAGTCGACGTCTCAGTGCTTATACGTCCTCGTGATCGGTGAGATCTTCCCTTTTTTTAATTATTCTCTTATTGTTCATCCACTCTTGCGTGAGTGAAGAAGGTTTGATCCAAGTAGTGTATGCTTGTGATCAGTTGTAACGTTCTACTTCTTAGTGGATTGTTGATCTGGACAAGATCTCGTGGTTTTTACCTCTTTGAGGGTTTTTCACGTAAAAATGTCGCGTCGTGTGGTTTGTGCTTTGATTTATTTCATTGCTTTATTATCCCATAATTCTGGTTTGATCTGGGAGGCTAGATCCTAAGGTTTCGTGCAAGGCCCCCAACACGAGGCACCTTAGAAAGACTCAGGATGAAATGATAAACAGCAGATTGAGATGGTTCAGCTATGTGCTATGAAGCCTGGATTTGGCCTCAATAAGGAGGGAACTTTGATTAGGTTGAAGGGCTTGGAGGGAGGATGAAGGGAGGGGCCTAAAAATATTTATATTGAGCTGGAAAGAAGGGATTGGAAGTTGTGTTCACATACCGAGGTAAGGTCCAAGATGGGAATGATCGGCGCAATGGGATTCATGTAGATGACCCCAAATATCTAGGACAAGGCTATGATGATGATGAAATGGAAGTTGTCAAGTTCCTTTAAACTCGTTTATATTTCCATTTTTCATTATTTCTCTTCCACTACCTTCTTGGTAAATGATATCCATTTACATCCCGAAGAAGCCAAAAACTGCCTATTTAATAGGATGGGCTGTTTTTTCTTTTTCTCCCTGTTGTTGGTAGTCTGTTCGCGGAGAGAGCTTGCTTTGCTGCTTTCTCAGCGGCTCCTCTCTTTGTTTTGTTTTTCTTCCTTTAAGGAAATTGCTCGTTACTTCTCGAAAATAAAATAAAATATGAGAAGCTCATTCAACTGAGCGCTGAAGTCATGAAATGAAATCCACGAGGGAGGCTTTAAGTGCCATGAAGGCCCAAGGATTTCCAACTCCCCACTCTCTGTGTAGCTTATGCCATGAGTCTTTTGAAATGAGGAAAGGAAATAATTCCTTTTGGGACACAGACTTTATTCTGAAACATGGTCTTTTTCGTCATGGTTGGAGAGGAAGTAACCAGCATACCACTATTGGGTGCATAGCCTCCAAAATAGGCAAAGAACCAGAGTGCATTTGACAACCCTCTGGTAAACTCTACAGGTGAGGGAGGGAGAAAACTTACCTGATGACATAGTTAAGACTGCTGGTGTGCTAGTAGGAATGAAGGATGTGAACTTCCTGAGTGTCTTTTCTTTGCTTGTTTTATTTTTCTATTTTTCTTCTGGACTTGATGCGCAGTCTTTTCCTGCTCAGCGAAATCTGACCAAGGACATTACAAATTAAGGGAAACACAGCGAGAATGCTTCAGATGTCTGCATTTGCCTGGAAGAGGGAATTTGCAAAACTTTGCTTTCCTGTTCTGAAGGTAGAGGGGGCAAGAAGAGGCTGTTGGTGCTGCACTCCAGGATATAGAGTCATTCATAGTTGAAAAGGATGTATTAGGAGTTTTTCTTATTGAATGTGGGTCCTGGCCAATGGGAGGAGGTCCACTAGAAATTGGCCCAAACGTGGTCTTAGGAAAGTTGGTTTAGGTGGGCCCAACTCAGAAAATTCGTTTTGCATGCAGGGGGCCATGTTACCGTTACCTTCTGACCAGCTAACTCTCTAACCATTAATTGCAAGCCATGATCACCTCAGCATTAGAAGAGTCTGCAAGAGAGTTCCCACAACTCACCTTCAACTGAGGACACCATGGTGTCCCACAACTCACCTCCGCCCCCACTCCTAAATCGACCAGATCCTATTACAAGCGTCCGCAACCCCAATAAGCTCAGTATTCCCAGCTGATCAATAAGTTCTAGAATGTTGAGATACCCAAATGAATATTTAGCTAAACCTATTCCTATCACATCTTGCAAACTGGGGGTCTCAAATAATAAAAATAAAACTATTCTGTTTTGGTAGAATGTTGGGTCTGAAGATGAACCTCTAGAGCCTTGTGATAAGGAGGATGATCGAACACACTAGGGAATTATATGATCCTTGACCCCAGTATCCTTGGGTTTATTTTTATTTTTAGTGTGGCCCATTGTTCTCACATCC
This sequence comes from Magnolia changhungtana, assembly GCA_030180095.1. Lineage (NCBI taxonomy): Eukaryota > Viridiplantae > Streptophyta > Magnoliopsida > Magnoliales > Magnoliaceae > Magnolia > Magnolia changhungtana. The sequence continues at coordinate 9,597,338 of JASAUF010000444.1, forward strand.
AGAGCAGACCATTGATTTGATGTGCCCCCACCATCAATGATCTGTGATCCTAATGTTGCGAAGGACCATGCCCAACAATCTCTTTAATCGAAAGATCCTTCATTGAATATTAGGCCTTTTTTCAGTTGAATGCGGATCATTGCTGATCTTATATGTCTGTCTGCAGGCCACTAATTGAAGGCTTACTTACGATTCTCTGATCATGGAGATTTTTGGGGCTTTGGATCAACATTTTGGATGAGAATCATTTGCCCCATTAAACAAAGTGTGGACCCAAGGATATTATGCATATGAGAATCATATAATTCCTTAGTCTGAAAGAGGATGCCATTTTTCCATACATACAAATATGAGGAATTATACAATGCTCGGGCAGAGAATTTGTACTAGACACTTCAAAAAATAAGAGAAAAAGGAGGAAGAGAGAAGAAGAGAGTTTGTACTACACTTTTGGGTTCTTAGTTTGTAAAGGTGAGGACCATGGTTAAGTGATGCAAACCATTTATATGATGGGTCTCACCGTGGATGGCCCATGCACTGTGTCCCCCATATTTTCTATAGAATATTTGGCCTCTTTGGTTGAATATGAACTGTTGTTGTACTTACCTTCCTAACCGTCTATTTGTATGCTGCCTGAAGAGAAATAATTTTTATTTTTATTTTTATTTATATTTATTTATTTATTTTTTTAAATTTTTTTTATACAATGTTTCAGTTTGGGATGCAGACGTTCGATACTGCTGGCATGGCACTCACCCCACAATCAACAAGGGAGTATGTCCAGGGATCAGCACCAGAATGGCTGCATATGCAGGTCGGTAGTGGCTTTGAAAGTGCAATGTAATTCTATATATATATATATATTAAAAAAAAAAAAAAAAAATCCTTGCTGGCAATAAGGGCTTTAACCAAAATGCACCTTAAGTCAACCACTGCAGAAAAAAATTCCATCTTCTCAGTTCAAAGGTGTTTTCCTAGTATGTTCTCTCTATATGCACTGTGGACTGCTGTTTCCACTAATGTGATCGAACGGTCTCCATTTCAGTAACCGCATGTTGTCTAACAGTGTATCCTTCTCTTCTCTGTAACAGTAAATCTAAACAAGACATTTCACTAATAATATTCTTCATATACTCTCTTCTACTCCTTAATTAAGGAATGCTTTTTTCTTTTCTTTTTTCCTTAAGTGGTGCTATCATCTTGTGGGTTTTTTCTTTCTTTTCTTTTTTCAATGGAGTTATGCCTCTGTGTTGGATTTTTGACCAAGGGTTAAAGTATCATCTGAAGCCTGTATTTATTGCCTGAGATGGATGTATCAGCCCAAAACGGCCCGGTTCTGGGTCACAGCCATGGTTTTTAGACTTGGCAATTTGGATGAACTCGTTCAGTCTCGAGTTGAGTCACGACTTGTCTGACTCAGGGGGTGTATTGGCCTAACTTGCCAGAGTCGGCAGTGACTCGGGGATGACTAGTGGTATAGAACTGGGTCAGATGGTACTGAATCCGAGCGACTCAGACAAGCTGTATTGGACTCATCTGAGTCTTACACCCATGGATATGACTCGGGTTTTTATGGTGATTGATTCTGTACATCTGCACTGTTTTCAATCCTTGTTTTCTACCCAAATAAGGCGGTAAAAAAAATTGATGCCGAAATGGCATGAAATATGAAGAAATCCATCAGAAGTTCAGAAGAAATTTCTTGAACAGCAGACTGCTTATCCTATATATTTATTATAGAATAGCAAATTAAAATTTACAGGTAAGGATATATGCAGACAACATAGATGAAAGCTTTCAAACAATAGACTGCTTAAACTTGCATTCTATAACAGTAATCCTAGATTACAAGAGTAGCACTATAACCATATACAAGAGTTGTATTATATCATACATAAGTCTTTCATTGTTTGTTAGGGATGGCACATGATATGTTTCCATATATGAGGGTTATGACAGCCAGGGGTGGAAACCATTACTAGCTGTTATATTGGCCATCATGGCTATAACGGTCATTTTATTATTTTAAATACATATTGGGCATTTCCAACTGAGATATTGAGAGATATAATAAAAAAGTATTTTCAAAAAACTTAAATATTTATTATAACGTATAATACAATACTATAAATTTAATTAAATGGTGTGTTACATTAATTAGGGTTAATTGTAGGGGTGTAAATGGGTCAAATACGGCGACCTCTTATCCAACTTGCTTAGAAGTCAGGTAATTAGGTAGAATTTTTTAATCAGGAAAATCCCATATCCGAATCCGATTTTCTTATGTTGGATATGTTGGTAATCAGGTAAACAGATATCCATGCCGGCGTTATTAGATGCACTGCATCCTAATGCATTCATTTTATACAAGAAGAATCCAGGATTCGAAGACCGGTTTGGTGATCTGAACCGTTGATATGATTAGTGTCACTGTAGATGTAGAATGGGCCAAACACATTCCAGGTGAGCTGATTCTATTCATTAGATCTATTACTACTATCATTTAATATTTCAGTTAAAAATATCATTAGTTAGGTAAATTATGAAAATGCCCTCGATACTCCGGCTGTACTATCTGTACTGAATCTGTTTAGAAGTCAGAAAATTGGTAAAAGTCTCATATCTGAATCTGATTTTCTCAGGTTATATATGTTGGACACTTGATTAACGTGTAAACGGATATCCGACCCTAGTTAATTAAACAATTTAATAATTAGCCTGATTGGAACAAAATGCGGGCTGCTTGATCCGTGCACCTCAGTAGCCTGAAAATTTCGGGCCCACTTGATCTGGTCCTATCTATAAGGAAATGAACAAAAAAAAAAGAAGAAAAAACTTCCATGAAATTTTCTTTTTTCTGTATGAGAAGTCTTTGGGTACTTCACATTCAAAATCATTTTCCTGTTCTGAGAAGTGCATCCAAAATCATTTTTATGTTCAATGCATTGGATGGATTGTTACTTACAAATTCCAGTCAGTTTGGATTTTTTTGGTGTGGCTCCTCAGGTGAATGGTTTTGGATTGTGAAGTGTTGCATCATATGGTCTGTTCATGGTGTGGGTCACGAGATGGATGGTTAAGATCCATCAACCTTAAGTGCACCCACATGTTTAAATGGGGAATGATCACACACGTGCCAACTTATGTTTGAGCTATGTGGGCCCACCATGATGTGTGAGTGCCATCCAACAACCCGTCCATGAGATGTGCCGCCTGTTAGACTGATCCCAAAATCCAGCCTAATCATAACTCAGATGGGCCACATCAAAGGGAAGAAATGGGGGATGGTGGGGAGGGTGATGCCCACCATAGGAACTCTCAGATGGAATGAGGGGTCCACCGTATGGTGTACTATGATCCGAACTAGGCATCCAGTGGGCTAAGCCGTTTATTGGCTTCTAACCAAAATATTCTTTGATTGGACGGTTTGCATTCATTTTTGGCGCCTTGACTTGGCACAATAAGAAACTGCCATGTAAGATCACTACGCTTGGTATACATAAGAAGCATACTCAATGGTGCCATGTGGCCATGATCAACAATGTGTCCATTTATAAGACACTCTTTATAAAACACCTGTCAAAAAACAATGGATCTATCATTAATCTGGTGATGATATTCTCGGTGATGCTATCTCTCAATGGCCTTCCAATATAGGAATACAAGCCAACCAGTTTGGGTCTGAACTTGAGTTGGGGGATAAATTCTCATGAGATAATCACAAGCCGTCCATTGATTGGGAAAAAGGCAATAGGAGAGCTGGATGAGAAGGCAAGATCCAGTTTGCGCGACAATTTGGAGATAGGAAGAGAAAGGAGCACTTCATTGATTAGGACAAAGACAATGTGAGAGCTAGATGAGAAGGCAAGATCTAGTCCACCCGACAATTTAGAGATAGGAAGAGACGGATGTAGCACCCAGATGCTTCTAGAGTTACATCTCAATAAAGAACTTGGGGGGTCAGGATGTGATGGATCCTGTCCATTCATCATTCTTAGCATCCAAAATCATGTCACAATGAATGGTAAAAATGCGAGAATGTTTGATCTAGACTACCCAACACTTCTTGGTGACCTCTGGTTAAATCTATTCAACAGAAAGTCGTCTCTGACGCAGAGCAGTTAAGATTGATCTAGACCCAGCCCTAGATCAAGTTATCTTAATTAGAAGGATCTCAACAGGACCTTATCCATGATAGACTATGGACACCCCACGATGGATGAAGATCTAAGAAGCCATAGAGTCTGAATCTAACCAGAGTCCTTTTTCCAATCCAAGTCACTAGTTCTCCCAGCAATAAAAGAGATTTTCATATCCAGAATAGCAATATGAGTGCAAATGATGCAGGAGTAATAAGCAAATCCTAACAAAGGATCTCACTACTTCAACGATCTATAAAAGCAGCAATTGAATAAAAGCTTGATACCTTACGTCAAATACATCAACTTATCTTTTATTTATCTTTCTTTATTTTTTTCCTTATATAAATTAGCTTAATTTATATGTACTGCCTAGTAGCTCCTGCCACAATTCCTTAGGAGTAAAGATAGTCTTTTTGCAACCTTAAATTGTAGATCGTGATTATCTAAGTTTTGATTTGGTTGATCACACTTGCCTCGATTTATTTGTGATAAGCGTATTGAATATTCATCCATTTTCATTTTCTTTATTTATTTAGTTGTTTTGTAAGTTGTGGATTATAATAAATATTATTTTACAAAATCTAATAAAAACAGCAATATTTTAACTTTTTAAATTTGAAAGTGTATCTTTATCCATTTGAGAAATGTTTTGGACTTAAAATGTTGGTGAAAGAACAAGTTCTTAAGTTCATGTACTCACATCTATTATCACCAGGTAAAAAGAACTCATTTGGAAGGAATTAGCCTCACTTACTTTCACTAAATGTCTAAATCAAATACAATTTTGATGGTCAAGAGGACTTTGGATCTCAGATCCCAATCTTTAATATGTCTACCTCATAGGATGGGATACTAACAATTCAATCAACCCTTGAGTCAAGCATACTTAGGCACACCTGCGCATTCTACTCACACACACATATATATAATTTAAACCCCAATCATTCGAACGGTGCAGTTTGATTAAATTGAGTGCAAGATCGACTATCTTAACCATTTAATAGATGGCGCTCTCCTCACTTTATAGTTCACTTAATAGTATAGTTACCATCAGTTAAAAGGACTCTAGTCGTCCAAACATGTTGATTTTTGGATTAGTAAAATCACTACTATTAAATAGGGGATTGACGGTTCCAAACTCGTTCGTGTGTTCCACGTGTTCAGAACGGCATCCACACACAGACATTGCTGCGCTTCAAGAGGCCGCTGCTCATGACAACGATGGAAGTTAAAAAAAATAATAGCCGGTGTTCCACGTTCGGCAAGCACATGTGGGCCCACTTAATAAATGGACTGGCATAGTTTTTGTTCGAAATCATTATCACGGTGTGGCCCACCTAATGGCAGCTTGCATGTGGTGGAAAATTGGGAAGCTTTTAAAGTATGGGATTTCACCGGTCCCACCTTTTTTACAATCTTTTATACTCACTTTTATGATTTTTCTTTGGTGCCTATCAACGGTGGGGGCCAACCTGATGAAGTATCCAAAACCAATTAAGGTTAAAACATATCGTATTCATTTCCATATTCTCACGATAAATTCCCGATATGGTGCGAGAACTTTCTTATTACACGTGCCACACGCTTTTACCTCATGAAAGAGCTCATCGTTGGTTGGGACACTGTTTTCCAATCTCGACTCTCCAAACCCCTCATTCAACTGTAAATGGATACCACCGAATAATTTACTTTTTCTACTTACTGCAATAAATAAGTATGTTTGGTTTATGGTTAATTAAAAGTAACTTTTATTTATTTATTTGAAATTAATTAACTACTTGTAACTTAAGGCACAAGTAGCTTATCTTTTCTTAACCCTCTTAATAGCTTCAGTTTAATAAGTATAAATCAAAATAAGTTACTTAAGGTATAAGTAACTTATCTTAATTAACTTGCGATATCCAGACACCTCCTAAATTGTAGTCCACTGAGCAGATGACTTCAACCTTTGACGTGTGTGCAACATCCAACCTGTCTAATAGGTTGACTCTATCATGAAGATTGGCTTCAACAAAAATAAAAAATCAGCAGCATCTACTTTTCTTGTGAACTACACTTGTAATTTGCTATTTATCAATGGTTACAAATTATTTCTTGAGGTTCACACAATGCGGAGATGGGCTAATTTTTAAACTAGGTGATCTTCATGGTTGGGCTAACCTATTAGATATATCACGGTGGGCCTCACCTATCCTCCCTTTGTAGGCAGAGGTTTCCAAGGACATTTGGCATCATTTTCCAATTGTATTAGGAGAGAGAGTGAACATTAATAAATGAGAGAAATGAAGAGAGGGAGGAGGAGGAGGAGGGAATAATTAGAGAAGTTGTACATGTGATATATTTGGGTGATGCATCACGTGGGTAACAAATATGGTCCATTAATATGGTAGATTTCCTTATAAACATGTGAAAGATATAAAATATTATTTCTTTGTAATTAATAGTACGATATTCTTCTTTAAAAAATGTGTGTTGTTAGAAATCCATTTCAATAATTTCAATTCAACTTGCATGCATGACTCTATTAAAAAAATCATTTACTAGTTTTTGACAAATAAAATTTAATTAGTAGGTCTTATTTAATGAATGGATTGAAACTATGATATGGATTCCCTTTGTACCTATATAAGACTTGATGTCACATAGCCTTTAGGTAAGGAGAAGTATATATAGTGGATGAGAATTGTAGTCTCTAGAGTTCATGTGTATCCAAACACTATGCGTAGGTGGCATAGTCTAAGCACAACCTATCTATATTGATCACAATTCTCATGGAGCCTACCTGCATGCTGAATTTAAATAATCCAATAATTAAATTCAAACCAATAATTCCATGGAGCACATCAGTATACTCAGTTCAAATAATCTAATGATTAGATTCAAACCAATGATCCTATAAGGCCCACCTAATAGAATTCTTATATAGTTGGTTCAAATTTAAAAGTTGAACACTGACAAAAGATCGTACCAATTCAACTATGACGTCGGCCACCATGTAAAACTTGAAGGTTTTTGGTCGCCAATTATTTTCTTTGGTATGGATTGTATGGATTAGCTAGATTTTTGGAGCATTCTGTGGGACTCACTTAACATGCATGTTGGATGTAATATACACAAAATGGTAGGCTCCACACAAGGTTTGTAAATCGATTTTATCATCCACCACCCATATAGGGTCATATAACCCCCCTATGGCCCTTATAATGGCTTTTTCATAAAGCCTAGGCAGCTGTACCATTTATGAGTGTAACACATACAATCAAGTGATGCATATTGGCTTCAGATCAGACGCGAGTCCCGGTCAAGGGTTCGAGTACCCATAGGTGGTGAAATTCCACTAGCGTGAGTGTGTGGGGTGTGTGTGTGTAAAAAAAATTAAAAACAAAACAAAAATGTGATGCATATTGGCTTCAGATAAGACGTGCCTATTTGGGAGTGTGAATTTGAAATTCACCTATTGCTCTGGATTCAAACGTAGCTATGCATAGTATATTTATATGGGCTTGAGTTTAATTACTAAATCAACTTTAATATTTCTAATTAGTGTAAGTATGTAACGTTTGACACAATAGTTGTAATAAGCTCGTTGAAAAATATATTTTGCCTGAAAGTGATGAAATCCCAAGTCTCGGATGAGCCACAAGCGCAAGATCATATCAGGGTGACTAACCAACGATTTTCAACCATTGATTTACATGATCAATGTTTGGACAACACATATCATCATAATAAAGTAATTATAGCGATGCAATTAATAATATGATTGTTTTGGAATATCATCAGTGGGCCACGTGCCCAATATATTAATAGCTTAGTGACACACATGTTACATATGCAAATCTTAGAAGGATTTTAGATGTAATTCAAACTTTCACCTTATATTTCAAACTCCTTTAAGGTGATTTGAAACCTCCAGTTACTTTATGGTGCTAAATATACTAAGACAATTGAAATTCCCATCAATTCCATGGTGCCAAACAATAAGCATTGTCAACAAGTAAATGAATTTTACACAGGTAAATAACCCTTTGATTATGAGTGCATTGCTTATAGAGTACGCACTTATAGAGTATCATTATTTTACTGTAACTTGTAGAGGAACGTACATCCTCTCCAACATTGTAGAATAATATAAGCTTGTTCTGCCACCGTGATATGCTCATGGAAAGCTATGGTTATAAAATATCTTAGTATTAATAGCTTAGTGACACACATGTTACATGTGCAACTCTTAGAAGGATTTTAGATGTAATTCAAACTTTCACCTTATATTTCAAACTCCTTTGAAGTGATTTGAAACCTTCAATTACTTTAGGGCATGTTTCGTCTGTGCAATTGAATGGTATTAGTTGTGATTAACATCATTATTGCACAAATACCATGGTATTGTAGGCATCCAATCCCATGTTTGAGATAAAATTTTTGCTGCGGGAAAACACCGGATTAAGTAAAATCATGTTTGGTGGACCATGGAATTGTAATCAACTTACCAAATTCACAACAAATGTAGTTCACTTGTAGACATATATAACCAGAATATCACGTGTAAATGTTGTACATGGATGAACGCCATGGATAAACACACGCATCAATGTGGGGCCCACATGTGTAGTGAATTTCAAAATCCACAAAAATCCTACATAGGACTAAATTTAATTCCATGAGACTAAATGGGATTCCATCCCACCTAATCCCAACCTTTCCCATCCTCTCCAAATGCAGGATGAAATTGCACCGTACCAAATGCAAAATATACCAAGACAATTGAAATCCCCCTCAATTCCATGGTGCCAAACAATAAGGGCCTGTTTGATTTTTGGGCTCAACTGTAATTATCATGTAAATGGGTAATAATTATTTACCTAGGTAATTGCCACATCTTTCCCAATGTAGATGTGACAACTTACTTTTTTAACACTTAAATCGTGAAATTTACAAAATCAATGTGATGTATGTGACGTATCCCACCGCTCATTTGTTATGCTAGCTGAATTTAGGGTTTAAACAAAAAAATGAGGCAAATTCAAAACTCAAGTATACTAAATCATAGGAAACAACGGGAATCGAACGCCTACCATTAAAAACTTTTTGGGGCCTTTAAAAGTTTTGACAAAAGCTGATATTTGTGTTTTTCCTTTATCCATGTTTATGTGACGGGTTAGATGATGAAAAAACCTCAATGTGAGCCTAGTTAAGGAAATAACTTTCAACGGATTAGCCTCATTTTTTGTCTGATGCCCAAAAATATTCTAATAAAATAGACGAACGGTGTAGATATATCATATATATTACAATGGGGTCTACATATTTAAGTCAACATTTTTGTTTCGCTTTTCGAAGTGGAATTACTCTCACTTTTTCAAACTAAGTGAAAAAGTAATAATTACTTATTTACCATGATTTACATGTATCATGGAAAATCAAACCGGCCCTAAGCAATATCAACAAGCAAATTATTCCATGGTGCCAAGCGATAAGCAATGTCACCAAGCAAGCAAATGAATTTTACACACAGGTGAATAACTCTTTGATTATGAGTGCATTGCTTCTAGAGTAGGCACTTATAGAATATGTTTATTTTACTTGTAACTTGCAGAGGAACTTACATCCTCTCCAAAGTTGTAGAATAAGCTTGTTCTGCCGCCGTGATTTGCTCATGGAAAGCTATGGATATAAAATATCCTGGCCATTAATTAATTAATCGGTAGTATTGAGGCCTCGGTGTGGAGTCACATCAACTGTCGAGACTACGGCAACGGTACGGAGTTGTGTGACTTTTTTTTTTTTTTTTTTAAAATTTTTACACACGCACACACACCCCACACACTCACGCCACACGCACACACCCCCCACACACGCACACCGTGGGATTTCACCACCATGGGTACTCGAACGCTTGACCCGGTGTTGAAATTCCATGGAGTCTACCACCCGGGCAACGGTACGGAGTTGTCTGACGTCATCTCCTCTATTCCCGGCCGATTAGGTGTGGCCCTAATGGAGGCGGATTGCGTCCTCTATGGGGCCCACTGTGATGTAAGTATTTTATCCATGTCGTTCATAGTTTTTATCAGATCATTTTAATGAATTAGACAAAAAATGAGGCAGGTCCAGGGATTAAGTGGACCACAAAGTGGGGATTGAACGTTCACCATTAAAAACTTATTAGGAGCTGGAGAAGTTTCGGATCAAGCTGATATTTGTGTTTTCACTTTATCCACGTCTACATGACCTTATGAATAAGTTGGATGGTAAAATAACATCACGGTGGCCATTAGAATGGTTTCAACAGTGAGTGTCATTATCACTGAAGCTTCCTTTGGTGTGGTCAACTGTAGCTGTGGACCTGCTTCATTTTTTAGATCATGCCTTTAAATTGATATGTGAAAAGCGATGTACCACGTGGATAAAAAATTTACATCCAGGTGGGGGCCTACAAAGCCCTGCTCGGATGGATTACCGTCCGAGGGCAGGACGCAATCCACTTTCGGCCCTAACCTCATCCAAGATTGTGCAGCCCTTACAGTAGGCAACCTTGATGTACGTATTCTAAATCAATGCGCCGAAATTGTTTTGCTAAATCAATTTATGTCATGAGCCTAAAAGTGAGGTAGACATGGATCACACCCAAATCCATAGTTCAACTGGTAGAGTGAGTGGAGATACTTCGTCTCAACACTTGAGGTCTTGGTATCGATCCCTATTGGAGGTGGCTAAGGGCCCGTTTGGCCGGTTGGATTGAAAGGGATTAGATGGCAGTGTAAGGGATTGGATGGTAAATCCCGGGAATGGCCGGGCGTGCCAAACGGTGCAGGTGACCTGATTCAAATCTGATAGATATTCAGACAATCCACTGACAATACCATCATTACCTTTAAATCCTATCCAATCCATCCTAATCCGTTCAAATTAGCCTACAACGTATTTGGTTTGTGGGATTGGAAGGAATCGGTAGCTTTAATCTCCGGATTGGCCGTGCGTGCCAAACGGACTGGATGTATCAATCCAGGGATGATCTCAAGACAATCCGCTAACAACACCATCATTACCTAGAAATCCATGCCATCCACCCTAATACCATTCACTCCCTTCCAATCCACCCAGCCAAACGGGCCCTAACATGGAGTGTATGTACTGACATGGATCTAGATATAGATCTAAATGGGTGCAACCCTTATCATGGGGCCTACCTTGATATATGTATTCTAAATCATGGCGTGGGTTAAAAATATGAAGTAAATCCAAATCTCAAGTGGACTATATTGTAGGAAAGACTATATTAATATAGGAAACAGTGGTGATTGAATGCTGCACCATTAAAATCTTTCGAGGGCCTGCCGTAATGTTTTTATAATGTTTGTTTACCATCCAACCCCTTGATAAGGTGACACAACTTTTGTGACCAACATTTGGATATGCTTCATTTTTGAGATCATGCCTTAAGATGATCTGAAAAAATGAATGGAAAGTGTGGGTGTAAAATACATACATCAGGGTGGGCCCAACAAAAAGGGCTGCACCGTCTTGGGTAAAGCCGCGGGCCACACCTAATCTGCTCCCTTTCTATTCTCTTCACTCACACTTAAACTTGGGCTTCGTCAAACGAGGCACAAGTGTAGAACCTTTTAATGCATGTATCATGTGATTCCTCTCTGGTTTTCTTTGACCAATCCCAAATTCAGAAGTTAATAAAAAACTTCAGTTGGCCATACCATATAAAAATATCCTAAAACATCTAAAATGGTAGGTCAAGCTCTGAGTTTTCAAATGGCCTTTTTTGTTTATGTGTCCACCTAACCTATTCGGGTGCATCCTATGATTAGATCTTTTGCGATATACAAAAACACGGTGGCCCACCCATACAACCTGCAAGGTTTTAGTGGTGAGCGTCTCCATCCCAACCGCTCATTTGGTGTGACCCACGGTTATTTCTTATTGTGCTGATTTTTCTGACGTAGCGTAAACACGAAGGGCACACCTTATGGATGGATTGGATGCTAGCCCTACATCAAGATGGGCACGTGAACTGCATTGTAGACTAAGGCAGAGGAATAGTCAACATCATGAATCTGGTGACCACCCAAAGGCCGCCTTATTTTGGGTGCGTTTGGTTGCAACAAATATCATGAAATTCGGATCCTTGCTCTTGCTCGGTGGTAGACTCCCGGGAGTTTCAACACCCGTAAAGGGTTCGAGTATGGTGAAAGCCCAAAAAAAAATCCAATGATCCAGATTCAACGTCCCTGTTAGACCCATGCACCACTGGTGAGTGGCCTAGATCTACAAAACGAGTGCCATCCGTCGAGATCTCTAACACGTGTTTGCTCCCCTCGCATGAGTTCCCCTTGTTGAATCAGGACCGTCCGAAGAAAGAACGCCCAAGTCAAACCACGCCCGCCTATTTGCATTAAATCTTGTACCTGATGATCGGACACTTGGACGAGCTCAGGACCGTTCATCAGGTTGCCCCACTGGAGGGGGTTATGGATCTAAAAATACAGGGATCAGATTATCATAATTGTCATGATCAGAGGACTTTTGGCTTTAAAAATTCCAATCTTTTGTTCCAGTATTTGACGGTCGTGATTGGTTGATCCGAGTGTGGATCCCTGACCGTGGGGCCCACCTTAATATATATGTCTTACATCTACGCCGTCCGTCAGTTTTGACAGCTCATTTTAGGGAATTATTAAAAAAATGAAGCAGATCCAAATCTCAGGTGGACCACACCACTGGAAACAGTGATGATTGACCATTTAAAAATTCCTGTCGGCCACAAAAGTTTTGGGTGAAACTGATATTTCATCCAGCTCTTTGTCACCTTATCCAGAGATTGGATGGAAAATAAATATTCTGGTAGTCCCCAAGAGGTTTTTAATGGTGGGTATTCAGTCACCATTATTTCTTTTAGTGGTCCACCTGAGATTTTCGATCCCCGTCTTTTTTGGAACGATGCCTAAAATGAACTTTCAAAACGGATGGACGGTGTGGATGCAAAGCACATACATAACCGTGAGCTCCACAGTCAGGGATCCACCGAAGCCGCCTCCGCTTTGGACAGTACCGGATTAAGGAGACGCGCCGAACTTCCTGCGCCGAGAAGCTAAGTGGGTCCACGGTGATGTTTGTGAGAAATCCACCCCGTCCGTCCGTTTTTCTGGATCATGTTAGGACTTCGGCTCCAATATGAGGCAGTCGAGTGGGCCGCACGACATGGAAAAAGTAGGTGAAGAAATTCCTACCGTTGAGACCTCCTGAGTCCACTGTGACGTTTGAGTGGGTAGGAAATGTCGGAAATGGATTGGCTACCCCCGCCACCAGCCAATGGCTGATGGTCGGTGCTCTGTGGGCCCCACCATGATGTATGTGTTTCATCCATGCTGTCCATCCATTTTTAAAGATCATTTTATTATATAATACCAAAAATTAGGTATATCCCATTCTCAATTTGACCACATTACAAAAAACAGTGTTGAATGAGCGTAGACCATTAAAAAACTTTTTCGGGGCCATAACAGTTTTGGATCAAGATGATATTTATTTCTTCCCTTCATCTAGTCCTTTATGACCTAATCAACAGATTGAATGTAAAATAAACAGTACAGTGGGCTTTAGGACAATTTTAATGGTGGATATCCAATCACTATTGTTTTCCTGTGGTGTGTTGTACCTGATATTTATATCCATCCCAGTTTTGGGATAAATCCCTAAAATGATATTTAAAAGTGGATGAACGGAATGACTGAAACAAATACATCATGGTAGGGCCCATAGAGCACCGGCCATCAGCCATGGGGCTGGTGGCTGGAGAGTAGCCAGTCCGTTTCTGGAAATGTCTAGCATGATCCGGCAAAACGGATGGATAAAATGGATTTGGGCGCAGATTTCCTAAGAAAGCCTTTCGCATGAAGTTACTTAGTAGGGAACTCAGGTGAGCCCACTGTGATGATTTTGAGAAATTCTCTTCTACCACCAATTTTGTGAGTTCATTTTAGAACATGAGGCCAAAAATGATCCGTATCCAATTCTCAAGTGAGCTGAAATGTGAGAATTGAATTTTGACAATTGAAATATTAATGGGCCAGAGAGTTTTGAATCATTCTAATATTTGCTTTTTCAGTTTTATTAATGACATGGATGGCATGTAAACATCACTGCAGAACCTAGGGAGGTTTCAACTTTCAATAGTAAGAATTTTCCTAATCACCTTCTCCTTTAACTCGGCTACTTGAGTAGTAGATCCTGCTCAATTTTTGGTCTCATAGCTTAGTATGAGCTCACAAAACGGATGGACAGGGTGAATTTCATACAAACATCAAGGTAAGCCCCACCTGAGTTCCCAGGGCAAAAACTTCCTGCGAAGGGCTTTAGCAGGAAATCCGTATCCGATGGATTTCTCACAAACATCGCGGTGGGCCCGTTAGATTTCCGTCGGAGGAAGTTCCTGCCAAAAGAGCTTTCGCAAGCAATACGCGTCCAAGTTTACGGCATTCAATGACACGTGATACCTCCCTTCTTTCCATTTAATCCCACCAGGCCACTACCGGATACGGATTGGCTACTCCCCATAACACCAGTCCAGTGGCTGATGGTCGGTGCTCAGTGGGCCCCACCGTGATGTATGTGTTTCATCCATTCCGTTCATCCATATTTACAGGTCATTTTAGGGTTAATAAAAAAATAATAGGGATATAAATCTTAGGTGGACCACACCACAGGAAGACAGTAATAATTGAATATCCACCATTAAAATCCTTCAAAGGCCCACTGAACTGTTTATTTGACATCCAATCTGTTGATTAGGTCATAAAGACCCATATGAAGGGAAAAAATAAATATCAATTGATCCAAAACTTTTATGGTCTCCAAAACGTTTTTAATAGTCAACGTACGTTCAACACTGTTTCCTGTAATATGGTCCTCTTGAGATTGAGATATACCTCATTTTTTCTTTCATACCATAAAATTATCTATTAAAATAGATGGACGGCATGGATGAAACACATACATCATGGTGGGCCCAAAGATCACCGACCATCAGCCAATGGCTGGTGGCAGGGGAGTAGCCAATCCGTTTTCCCCACCAACCAATCTCACTTCTCAATAATACGCTTGGCCCACAACACTAAGCATCTACTACTTCCATAATTACATGACTGTTGCTCGAATGCATCCCCACGCACAACAATACGGTACGTCGGGGCTTTAATCTTTCAATCTGGGTCATCTTTTATTGATCCAAACCGTTCGTTGAAACGTACCTGAGGATCTTAGATAGTCAACATAAGATAGATAAAAGTTTTCAATTAGATTATTTCAACCCTTTGATAATATGACCCTTTTGCCTTGAACATGAACGCTCACCATATCCGTTTTATCATCAACGGGCTAAAATCTTAAATCTGAGATTAGCCATATCAAATAACGGTTCGTAGTAATTGAAAAAATAAGCCCAAATTAAAAGCTTGAGTCTCGACGTATAGTATCATAATCCGTCGGTATGTATTCGAGCAAACCTTAATTCCATTTCAATTAAATAAATGGCATAGCTATTTGCGCGAGGAAAGGTTGAGTTGTCATTCGCGGGAAACACGTTAACTTGTTGTATCGGTTCATGTTCAGCATCAAGTGTGGGCCACCTTGATAATGTCCTAGTCCAGATCAAGATCCATAATAGACATTTAATTCGAATATATGCCGTTGGATAGCCGTCCATCTTTCTCATAAACGTGTGACCCACATTAAAATCGAAACTGCCTGATTTTCAAAAAAGGTGCATTCAAAGCCGAGTCGAGGCGATGAACTGACATGATCGGTCACACGTCTTCTACATCACCACGTGTGATATTATTTTCTTATCAATGTCTCTTTATTACTACTTCGTCGTCTATTACGCGTACAGACCAAGCGAAATCCATAACTAGACGCCAGGATCTCTCACGCGCAAATCCGACGGCAGCTGCGGGAACGCAACGCGCTCCTCTCGCCTCATCTCCCACCGCCCAATCTTGTCCGAATCACTGGCGACACGTGTTAGAAGGCCAGAGCATGGGCCCCACCACCAAGATGTCGTGCGCCCGGGGGCGGGCGTATTCCGGTTTTACTGACCTTTCAAGGACTTCCTGAGCTCTGAGAACGAGAGAGAGAGAGAGAGAGGGATTATTGGACCATTTTGACCATTTCCGGCTCTTCGTCTGCCTCTGTTGACAGTGGTGTGCAGGGAGGAAGATCGAAGGACAATTTGGTAGTTTCGCATTAAGGAGGAGGAAGGAGGAGACATGGGAGCTTGCGTTTCTAGGACGGGACGTTGTATAGGCGGCCGTACGGATTCTTTTAGGCAGACTCACGGCAAGCGAAAGAGAGGACTAAAGAGGCGTGTTTTCTCTAAGAAGGTTGCGCGATCGGCCGGCAAGGTGGGCCACGAAGGCGGTTCCGACGCTCCGGATCGCTCCCACAGCAATCCTGCTCTCCGTGGTGGTAATTTCGTAATTTTGCTCTGTTTTCTTGTCACACTTCCAATTTTGGTAGTTCGGTGAATTTCTTTCAGTTGTTTGATTTTATAAGTAAGTTGAGATTTGATTTTTTTTTTTTTTTTTTTCTTTGCTGCGATTTTCGAAGATTAGAATTCTCAAATCCGTCTTGCTGCATTGTGAGTTAATGGTTAATCTTCGCTGTCAAAGCTTGGGATTTTAATGGTAATTTAGTAAAGAAGCCTTTGAAGCGGAGGAGAAGGATGCGTTGGTGATAATTGGGTTAGGAGAATTGGATCTTGGTTGATCGATGATTGCATATGCTTGCTGTAGTCATCTGTAAATTTTGATGGTTGGGATCTATTGATTTGGGGAAGTTTGAATGTTGTGCGACTGCGCTGGTGGCCACATTGTGCCAATGTGGAATGATCTCGCAACATGGAAAAGGCTCGTCAGGTGGGCCCCACCATTTATATGCCCTGGCCCAAAAATCAGGCTGATCCGCTCATTTGTTGGGACATGCTTGCATGTTATTGTTACATGTATGGTCTGCATTCGATTGCCTGTATTTTAGGACAGGGTGTCTACATATCGCGGCCCACCTGATGAGTGTATTGGATCTTGCACATGCCTCCTAGATACTCCTCTGACGTGGGCCATTTGAAGATTGCTTGGCTTGTTCTGATGCAATTTGCATGAGGGATTTTTCTGGTTGCATTCGATTGTCATCCTTGTCTAAGTATAGAAATGTACTGTTGAGTCCACGTCATACGTTCTTCTGTTCCTTAGACCTTTGCCAAATCAATAACGACGGCTGGTCGGATGTTCTGAAGAGGGATTGTTCTTGATATCATCACCCAATTTCGTAGGTTTCAAGGTCACGGCTGCTTTTTTTTTTAAAAATAAAAAAAATAAAAAAAAAATCTTTCCGTGTTATCAAGCATTTTTGTCAGTACTTGTCTTCTACATCTTAAAGATTTTACTGGTAAAGAGCGACATTCGTTAACCAAAATTATCTGTCCTTAGGATGTGTTTGGGGATTCTTAAATTCCTATTTCATAGAACAGGCTTTTGCCCACAATCCCATTGAGCTTGTTTCTTTTACTACAAAAGAATAAGCTTAGCGGAAACTTTGGGTCGGTTTCAATGAGAAAGACCATTCTGATTAGTGAATAATGCTCTTCCAGCATTTCCCAGATGCCCCACCTTTGCCAAAGTCATGTGTGAACAATGTACTTTTGGTGAAACGTGTGTCCCTGATGCAGCCTTCAAAACAGGAAGACTATTTTAAATGGGTGGGTGCTAGATGATTCACTGCTTCCAGAGTACATTAGCTTTTGAAATGATGGTTTCTAATCTATAAATGGAAGAATAAAGACATGGAATATAAATGGAAGAATAAAGACATGGAACATTGGTGATTCTATTTTTGTAAGTATATTGGTTCCATTTTCTTTGTATATGTGGCATTTGTGCTTCATTAACATACATACAATGCTTTTATTGTCTAAAATTGAATGAGTTTGGTTATCGTTTGGAAAGGCGTGCTCTTCCAATTTAATCATTAACATCATTAATCTTACCTTACATTGGCATTGCATCTTATTTCATCATCTACACATTCAAATTGAAACTCTGATCTTTTAATGACTCATCTTGTTTTGGAAAATTTTCTTATTGAGAATATTGATTTTTTAAAACCTGAGTTCCTAATCTGGTTTTTGTTATAATATGGTATCATTGGCAGGAAGTATTGACGAGGCTTGGTTTGATTCTGTTGCAAAATTTGACTCTGATTGTGATGAAGATTACGAAAGTGTTCAGGAAGGTAGATGGCATGTCATCGCCTTTGAATTTTTTAAGCTCAGTAGGCATGACGATGGCTTGAAATTTTAGGTTTCTGGGTGAGCAGATATCCCTCTTTTTAATACATTCTCAATTTCTGCAGATGTTTCATCTTTAAATGGCATTGATGGTGCATCCATATCGAGTATTTCATCTATGAAAGACGCTTACCTTGAAGATGCTGATGGCAGTGTTCCATGCATCCCTTCCACTGTCCAGCAGCAGAAATCTGGGGAGCTGTCGACGGCAAATTCAGCACGCGATTATGTCACTGAGTCTGCTAATGACACAAATGAAGTTGATCTTCAATCCAAATCTGACGGTGCTTTAAGCAATGTGAAGTCCCCTGTGTTCCGTGATGAAATCCCTAGTCTTTCTTTAGATGAAGGGGTTAATGAGGAAGGGGTAGTGCTGGGCCATTGTGGCCTTCTGCCAAATGCTTGCTTGCCTTGCCTTGTTCCTTCTCTCCCATCAATTGAGAAGAGGAAACCTTCCAGCCCTGGCCCACCAAGTGCGAAGAAAAAGGTAGCCTCGAAGCTTTCCTTCAAATGGAAGTCCATGGAAGAACATCCCAATCCTACATTATGTGAGTGTTGCCACTAGTTATTTTGAAGTTTGGTTTTTCGTCACTTACTCTAGCATAACTGGACTTATTTTGTTGGTGTTATATGACAAACTTGAGTGTTATTCTCATGAAGAAACTACAGTGTATGCAGATCTGCGTCCTTTCACCTTAACTGTTATTCCTTTTGCCTAAATATCAAAAAGTCCATTCCCACATATGTGCAGTTCATATTCTAGATGACGTGCATCTCAAAAAAATAATGACAAAAATGTAGATGATGCTGTTGCTTTTACTTAATTGTTGTTAGAGAGAAAAAAAAGCCTCTGGGAGAGAAAAAACTCTTAACTGGGGCTGGACGCCCAACCCCCCTTTTATTTTGTATTAAGTAATGTTCCGAAAGAGAAATAAGAGGAGAATAAAAGACGGCTCACGGTCTAGAGAGAGGGCCCACGGTCTAGAAATATCTATGCTCCCCTTCAAGCCAAGACATAGATATTGATTATGCCCAAGTTGCCAAGAATACATCAACCAACTTCAACGGTAAGAGCTTTAGTGAAGATATCCACAAGTTGAGTAGTAGATAGAATAAATGGAGTAAAAATAATAGTAGCAGCAATATTCTCAAGAATAAAGTGATAAAACCAGCTTCAATGCGTTTTACTCGCTCATGAAAAACAGGATTAGAAGCTACATGAATTGCAGCTTGATTGTCACAATACATTGGTATAAGAGTCTTAGTTGGAAATCTCAATTCAACAACAAAATTTTTTAAACACAAAATTTCACACCCGATATTCGCCTAACACGATGCTTAGTCTTAGCACCGGATCTTGTAACAATTGTTTGTTTGTTAGTTTTCCAGGTAATGAGATTGTCTCCAAAAAAAGTATTGTATTCTATTGTAGAGCATCGATTATCTGGTCAACCTGCTTAATTTGTATTAGAATAACCTTCAATATTCATATTATTGTGATAGCTAAATAAGATGCCACATCTGGAGAAGACTTGATGTAGCGTAAAATGCAAGGAATTGCCTTAAGGTGACTGGATTGAGGAGCATGCATGATCTGGCTAACCAAACTCGTTGCATTAGATAGATCTGAGTTAGTAATAGTCAAATATATCAACCAGCCAACCAAACACCGGTGCATGGTAGGATCATAAAAAAGTTCTCCATCATTAGCTCGAATCTTCTTATTAACCTCTAATAGTTAATTAATAGATTTAACACCATGATTACCGGTTGAAGCCAATAAATTAAGGGCATATTTTCATTGAGACGAAACAATGCCCTTCTTAGAACAAGAGACTTCAATTCCAAGAAATTATTTTAGCGGTTCCAAATCGTTGATGTTAAAAACCTTGTTCAGATAAAGTTTCAATTCAGAAATTGCATTAGTACTATCACTCGTAACAGTGATATCATCCACTTACACATTCATAATGATGATACCCTATTCACGCCAGTTAATAAAAAGAGAATGATCATAGTGAATGTGAGTAAATCCAATATGAATTAGGGTCCACTAAACTTCTCAAACTAGGCTTAAGAAGCTTGCTTCAAACTGTATATAGCCTTCTTAAGATGACATACATTTCTTTCCTCCCCATTTTCAGCAAAATCAGGAGGGCATGGGGTACCAAAAAGGGGATTATGCTTAATCCTAATTTTGTAGGATACCCTACCCAAACGGACCCCAAGTATTGGGGGGATTGTTTGACTTAGAAAAACTAGCATTGGAACATTTCATTGAAATTCAATAGTTTTGATGTAGCCTAAACCAGCTACCATTAGTTAGGGGCTTGGCAATGGAAGAAGTAATGGAATATGAAGAGAAGGTGAAAGAATGAAAAACAAATAGCTTCACTAAACGAGTTGACCTGATATACATATTTGGAAAGGTTACGGTGGAGCAAAGTTTGAGATGTGATAATTGTCAATTCAAGACTCTTTATATCTAGAAACCAAACAGAGCAAAACTCTAGTTCCAGTCTTTTTGTCTTCCTACCTTGTTATCCATGAAAAGAAGAATTTTCTTTGTGGTGCCTCCAATGGTCACATGAATGCCTCTCAGTTTTTTCTAGCAGAGTTTAGGGCAATGACTAAAAAATCTATCGTACTGCATTATGAAACAAAAATTGAAAAGCTACACCCCTGCTACATGAAACAAAATCTATGAAATGTTGCATTATGAAACAAACTGCTGCACCCGTGTAATACGAAACAAAAATAAAAAAGCTATATAGACCTGCTCTTATCTAATTCATATTGCATTGCCATGGGGAGCCTGTACACATTGGAGCACCCATGAGTATTGTTCCTGTACTGCTTAGGAACATGTATATGATGTGGTTGTGCAACTCTCCCTCTCATTTTCTTTGATAGATAACATCAATTTATTAAAAGAAGAAGAAGATACACCTATTCATTAAGATAATGAGATTGGGAATCAGCGAGGAGAGTGGTGGGAAACTGGGAATGCCGTCCTCAGTGAGTGAATCAGCAAGGGAACTATCAACCTGAGGCACCTGACCTAACTGAACCAATACAGATTCCAAGGTGTTAATAACACCATTTACAGGAGATGCTCATTTCCATGGCTGAGGACATTTTCTGAAAACCCAAGCCCAAGTGATGGTGTTTTTGGAGTCTTACTCAATTTATAAGGGAACCCGAAAAATGATCTTTGGAAAGAGATGCTCCAATTTTGATGGCCATAACCTCCATGAAACTTGTGCCTCGAACCCCAATAGAGGCCCTGAAAAGACTAACTAAATCTCTCCATTGTGATCATGGATAACCTTGCCAATATTGGATGGACTGGGATTCCCTATAGAGTTTCCATTGACATTTAAATTCCACAACCACGTGCATGGGGGGCTGGACCGATTGAGCCACGCTCGTAGGGGTGGAAGGCACGTGCTGAATAACCATGTTCCAATTAAATTGGAGATGTGCAATCCACACCCCAAAAAATTCTTTGGTCAGGGTAGCCTAACTCATGAGAAGAAATTTAATACCCATGCTACACGATAGAGAGACTTTTTAATAATCATGGGTTACAGTTTTTTGGGTGATTAATTTATGTTTATTGGAATATTTACCGGTCATCCGGGTATGTCGCTTGAGGCATTTACATGAAGTACCAACAGTTTATTTTTTATTTTTTATCCCTTTTGGCACTGGGAAGTGAGAAACAAAGTTTATAGTCCCTTGCAGTTATCCTTTGATTGATGGGCTGGTTTGGTCAAGTAAGAAGTCGTTCTACTGAAAAACTCGGCAAAGAAAGAATTATATAGAGATTAAAGCTCTTTCTTTTTTCTTGCGAGGGACATGGATTATTGAGCTTTGGTTGCATGTATATGTTGACTTCTTATACAAATGATTGTAGCAAATATGCACCAATACATACATTGGATAGTTCATCCTATTTGGCAAATACATAATGCTTCTGAATGGGCATAATGTATCATCACACTTTATATATTGATATCTTTGATGTTTCTATATTCTTTCTCATGGATCATGTTGATAGATAGTAGAACCTAACTTTTTAAATCATGATAAACTCTTGGGCTGATTCATACTTGAGAGCATAGATGTAGTTTGGCTTATCCTCTTCTTATGTCTGTTCCAGTTTCTATGAAGAGTTTTGTAGAAAGACCAATAGCAGGCTCCCAAGTTCCATCCTGCCCAATAGAGAAGAAAATGTCTGATTGCTGGTCACGTATTGAGCCCAGTACATTCAAGGTCCGGGGGAAGAATTATTTTAGGTATGAAGACTCTCCAGTTGTTTTTCCCCCCTATAAATTTGTTCTAAAACTACTGAGGTCATGGGAATGGTTGCACCATGCATTAGATATTTAGATTTCACTGTTGAACTTGGATATGATGTATGTCTGGTCTTTTTGTACCTGAAGCCAGTATGTGGTGCTAATTTAGGACCCCTTCTGATCTTGCATGGCAGGGATAAAAAGAAAGAATTTGCTCCAAACCATGCTGCATTTTATCCTTTTGGGGTCGATGTCTTCCTATGCCAGCGGAAAATCAATCACATTGCTCGGTTTGTGGAACTCCCCGTTATGGATTCAACTGGAATTCCACCTATTCTTGTAGTGAATGTTCAGGTATTCCTATCATGCACTTCTGATGGCTTTCGCTCTTGATCCATATTAAATGTTAGTTTGGTTAACCTTATCAACTTGTATACATGCATTAAAAAGATACAATCATGGAAACTCGTCTTGCTTGGGTTTATTAAGTTTTTATATATATATATATATATATATATATATATATATATATATATATATATATATATATATATATATATCATAACAGCTTTTTTGTCATTTTTACTATTTTATGGCTAGATGATGCATGTGCTGCCACATGCTACCTTTTTTTTTTTTTTTTTCGTGTTTATATTTACAAGCTTCTGTTCAGTCTCCTTATAACTTGTAATAATTCCTACCTTGAAATTTTTAACACAGACACTCCAACTTCCATTATAGTATACATAAATTACAGTAAGCAGCTTATTTTAGTGAAATACCATCAAACAGATATTTAACAAAACTCACTGGGGTGATGCGAGATGTGTTTATTATGTAGTTTAGGTGTTAGGGGTGGTCACTAGCACTGGAGGAGTAAGGGGTGGTCATGATGTGGAAGAGAGCTCACATGGAGGGACAGATGTTCGTGGTTTTTGTTAGAGGGATTGGATTAAATATGCCCCTTTATCGGGGTTTCATTTGTGGACATGTGGGACAGCTGAGATGATGTAAAGCTGACTTGAGTGCATCCTAGCAGGATATGGCTCTTTTCAACATTTTGAAGGAATTTACAATGCAAAACCTCTGAAGATGGTCTGGGGACACATCATCCAAAAAGAAATGGTATCTTTTAGGGCAGGTCTAGGGGTGGTTGGGCAATAAAAGCTGAGCAGCATCAAGTTATTTTGAATATATGGTGTTATTGTTATTCTTTTATTTATGATAAAAGAGGTGGGCTGAATAGGTCCTGCTTTGTGATGGTATGGAATATGGGGGCAATAATGGTGTAGTTTAACACCCAGCCAGAACCCGAGCTGTTCTGATTGAGTACATATTGTATTATTTACTGAAAAAATGTCAATGCATGCTTGTAATGATTGGCTTCCAAGATCTGTGGCTAAGAGCTAACAAGAACTTCCCATCACTAGAAATATTGTCCTTTGGGTGGTTTGGAGTCTTTGGACCAACAGAAGGTGATACATCTTCTTACCTGCTGGTCCTTTTCCCAGCAGATTTGGTTGCTTCTTTTATGCTATTCTGATCAAAGTTAGCTGATCATGAAGGATAGGAAAATCTAGAAGAGACGCCATTTTCCACATTGTTGACTGAGTTCTATGTATGAATGATTCTGTGGAGTTTAGTTTCTGATTTTTTATTTTTTATTTTTGATGATGACAGGGTGTCCCCGCCCCCTTTTAAGATGAGACTAATCCCTACGGATGGATGCAATCACCCACAAACCATGTTCATCGGGTAAAGCACGGGGAGGGGAATTGAACTCATTTCTGTGGCGAGCAAACCCATGATGTTAGCCATTCCCCCAAACCCCGGGCGGGTAGGAGATTAGTTTCTGATGGGATTTTTAAAAAAATGAATTTTAGGCCTATGTTCGTAATGGGATTACCATCTCATATAATTTACAACTTTTAAGTAACTGCAGAACATTTAATTATTTATATGCTGCTTGAATTACGTAGAGTGAGAGGTTAGTTTCGACCTTGCAATTATCTGGATCTCTGGAAAAAGGAACATACCAGGTACATCAAGGAAATCTAAATGGATTTTTTCCATTGAAATAGAACCATGAAGTTTTCTTATCGGGGGTCACATCCAAGACACTGAATGAGATATTAGTATCAAATTCACCTGCTCCTCACTAGCCGAATTTGGCAAGCAGCTCTCTCATATTTGATTATTTTAATCTTAAAAAAAAATAAAGTCCGTTTTGTTTCCAAATCCATATTTCCTTGATTTTATTTCATACTAAGACACAACTATGGTTTGTGCAGGTTCCGTTATATCCTACCTCAATCTTTCAGGGTGAAACCGATGGCGAAGGGATGAGCTTTGTTTTGTATTTTAGGCTTTCAGAAAGTTACTCAAAAGAACTTCCACCAAGTTTCCAGGACAGCATCAAAGTAAGATATAGTCCCTATAATTTATCATTCTTAGGCTTCTGCTTTGTATTTTCTTTATCCAACCCAAAATAGTCTTATTCAGTATTCAGAAGCAATAGTTCTTAGATGCACTGTAGATCTGCTGAGAATATTTAAGTTCTCTTTATATAGGCAGTTCTTCAAGTACATCATTGTTGAAAGCTTAGTTCATTAAACATTGTAAACCTGATGTCTAATGTCTTGAATTATCTTAAACCATGAATTGAAGATGAAGGGAAATGTTATGAAGCTTGCTATAGTCCCTATAAACGAGTCCAAAGAATCTGTTCATTAAGCAGCTGAGTGATATGCAAAGAGTTCCTGCAGTGAAACTGTTCTCATTGCCTTGATTCTTTAAGTTGAAAGGGAATTCTAAGGTCCTCGACCATGGAGTATGCACAGTACCCTTGAGTTTTCAATCTGTACAAGTTGGGTCCACGATCAGTGGTTGGGGGACCATAAGTTTTGTTGGGCCCAATCGTGGATGGGCCATGCCCCAAAATTCTCAATTGCAAGGTCTTAGCTATCCAGTTTTTTGGCCTCATTGCAGTTGAATGTGGATGTTACTGTATTTCTCTTGTTGATAGTTTATTTGTAGGCCACAAATCGGTCAGGTTTATCCTATACAGGTGATCTTTTCGGACATGGTCAATTCAGTGGGGGCCCAACAGACCGAGGGTCTAACTGAACCACAGGCCCCATTTTTATAAGACCAAAAGACCCGAGGAAGCTGTGTTTGCAAACCACTGTTTTTGGTGAAGCCTCTGGTATCCCAATTGCTAAAATAAGGAAAAGAAATTTCATCTTTTGTCAAAGCTCTCCTTCTGAAATTCTTTCGAAATCCTTTTTCAATTATCCTATCTTGCTTTCACACCACCAAAAGCATAATAAAGAAAGGTGACTCAACAGAAGGGGGGATCAAAGGGGTGTGAGAATATTATTCCTTTCAGTGAGGATCATATGGTTCCTCTTTTAAGTAGATGCCTCTCATTCCTTGTTTGAAGAGTCATTATGTTGAGCAAGTGATTGTATTGCTGTTTACTAACCACGTCAAGCACTGTTGTTGGATACTGAGCTTTCCTTGGCAGGGCCCACCTGCTTCGGCCTTGCAGAAATAAAACACTTCTGGAATTCACCCAAACATTTTTTTAATTCATTTTCTTTAAAATCCAACAAATTTACTGTATATTCATAAATCTGTCTTCATGTTTGTGTGTGAACAGAGATTAATCAGTGATGAAGTGGAAAAGGTTAAAGCCTTTCCCATAGATACGATTGTACCCTTCCGTGAAAGGTTAAAGATACTAGGCCGTGTGGTAAATATAGAGGACCTTCATTTAAGTGCTGCTGAGAGAAAGCTCATGCATGCTTACAATGAAAAGCCCGTTCTTTCTCGCCCTCAGCATGAATTTCACTTGGTAAGTTCATTTTCAACCAACCATAGTTTTGAAGACTGTACTGTGACACTTTTTAATGCTTTATGCATTGGATGCATTCTCAGTTCAATCAAGTCAAAAGGGCATCGGCCTGGGAGACTTGGCACGAATGCTAGACATGTGAACTGGACTCATGCGTTCAGGCCCATGCGTGTTGACCCAAAAGTCTGGTCCACTCATCAAGTTGGCAACACTTGTATGCTGAATATGGACTGCAGAGTGCTGGCTAATTTTATTTATTGTAGCCCTTTTCACTTGGACTAAGATTTCCAGGCCATTCTGATAGTTTGACTGTGGAATTCTGTTGTTACGATATTTCTGGAATATGAGTTTGACTTGTAATTGATCCTATTGATAGTATGGAGAATAGGTCTGTTATCTTGATAGTGTCTGTCGAGTGGGATGGCCTGATTTTGGATCAGGTCATATATATGGTGGGGCCTGCCAGATGAACGACCTGAATCTTAGATGTGTGTGCCACGTTGTCATGTGTGGGATGGATCCAGATGTATGAGGCTCCATTAGCAGTGCTCATGAAAATTTCATTTGTAGATAATTCCCTCCTATTATGATGTATCCTTCTCATGGTTCACTACATTTCTTTCCAGGGAGAGAACTACCTTGAGATTGATTTGGATATGCATAGATTCAGCTACATCTCAAGAAAAGGGTTCGAAGCATTTCAAGACAGATTGAAGCTCTGCGAATTAGACATTGGCTTGACTATTCAGGTAAGCTTGTTTTTATCTAAATCTTCCTTTCATCCATTTATTTTCCATAGATTGTTCCGACACATTTTCTCGGTGAAACAGGGAAACAAACCAGAAGAGTTGCCAGAGCAGGTCTTATGTTGCGTCCGTTTAAATCGGATTGACCATACCAACTACCCACAACTAGCAACCACCTGTGCATGAATCTTAAGAGAGTACGCCCCAAAGAAGGGTTGATGTATTGTAGTATTCAATCAATAAGTGCGAATCAAGCATTTCTACATAGCAAGTAGCATACGCGTCTATCGTCCCCTTATTGTATGTGGCCCGGTGGATATTTCTTGGTTTTTTGAGATGATTATAATGCTAGGTCATCTCCTGGTCATGGGTACAAGGCATTCGGAGGCTGGAGAACAATTCACATTCATGACATTTTGGTGATGGGTGGTTACTGATGAGAAGGCTTTTGTTGTATGCTGCTGATGGAGAACCAAATGATCTGTTGGCACCGGGGACATGGGCAACTCGAGTGGGCCATGCTGTGCCCAACACACACACACACACACACACACACACACGAATGAAGGATTCTTTTTATTTCTTAACTTAGGGATCCTCTGATGTAGTATTTTTTTTTTTTCTTATAAAGCGACGGGATTTATTTAATTATTTAATGTATGAAAATAATGTTCAAAAGGAGCTGCTCTTCTTTTCCCTCCAACTGCTGCTCATTTCCCATGAGTCCAACCCATGCTACCCGCATCTTCTAATCATCACCATGTAAGTCTTATCACAACTAATTGGGGTCAGCTACATGAATCCTGTCTGCCATTCTGATTCATTAAGGATGATATCCTCGGTTAAACGATGGGTCAGAGAGATGTCCAAGTGGTTGATAGCTCTGGATTCAAAAACTGGTATAGTTCTGAACAAAGAACTATCGAGAGTTTGAACCTCTCTCCTTTTGATTGTTGAATAGATTTGTTTCTTTATTGGTTTGTCCTCCCCGGTGTCATAAAGGGGAATGACCTCACAGAAGTTTGTGAATAAGAGATTATTTGATAATGAGCAAGGACTATCCTTCTTTCTATGCTAATAATTCTTGTTTTCCATATCATGAAAAGCCTTTTTTACTCCGCTTAGCACTATCCCTTTGTAGGGGATGGTTCAATCATTCTTGAGTGAAATAGAGAATATCTTGATGGGGGTAGAGAATGGGGAATCCCTTATCTGGGCATGGGCCCAATAGCCAAAGCAGATATAAGTATTAGTGGCATGGCAAAGAAAATATGCTTTCTCATGTTCGCATGCAGTAATAGTGGCCTTTTAAGGCATCCTTCTGTTTTTTTTTTTTCTTATTTCCTCTACTCATGTCCTTTTGGGTGTTCTCTTTGCACGTTTGGTGTTGTTCTTTTGTCTCAGCTTCACATGGCCAAACCATCTAAGCTTACTTTCCCTCTTCTTGCTGCCTGTGGGTGCTGCTTGTAAATTTGTATTTGGTAGTTTCTATTTCTATCCTTCCTCATCCTGCCCACCCATTCACCTAATCTTATGAACATGTTCTTACTCAAGTTACCAACATTTTGTCCCATGTCCCATGAAGCATGGCTGTTCTTAATAGCTATCCTGTAAACTCTAGGGACACATCTCTGCCTCATCCCCCAGCTCTGAATCTATGCCATAGTTTCGGGTACGGATCCATCCATCATAGGAAGTAAAGATCAACGGTCTGGATTCCCGTATTATTCATGGTAGTTGTCAGAAATGAAAACATGTGTACACTGTGCAAAGGCTTGGATTTTATATCATACAAATCCCTTGAGGCTATGGAGAGTAATTCATTGTCAAACACCCATGCGAACTGTGGCCCTAATGACTCCGTATTTAATCCGGATTGACTATGTCCTAGATTATCAGATCACTGATACGTCAAGGCAAGAGTGGCCCAGTCACCAACATCCAACCATTGATTGGTATCTGATCAACTGCCCATGTGACCCACCATCATTGTGTTTAGTACGAGTATTTCTGTTTTTAAGACAGATGAGTCCCATGTGACTCGCGATCCTGTTCAACAATGTGAGTCAAGTTGAAAATATGGGCTACATGGATGAGTCACCCCTACTCGATGAGTCTTGAAATCTTTCACAAGAATGTCATCTGGGCAGGCTGTGAATATCAGTGTGTCCATGGCCCTGAATAGCTAATGTCATGTATGTGGGCCCGGGTGTATGCACCGGCCCAAAAGATAATACCATAAAATGGCTTTTTAAAAGAATAATTAAAAAAAAAACTTTTGAGAAGAACAATAAAATGCCATATATGATAATGGATCTCTTTATAGTATACAAAAGCTACATCCACCTCCATGCATATTGATGGGGATTTTTCTCCTCATTGCTGGGTTCGATGAAATTGAACCAGTTTCGATATCATCGATAATTGTCGGATTTTTCATTGTTGGTCGCTGGATAGTTTTTGTCCTGTTTTGATATCATCGAAGGACTTTAGATGATATCGAAGGCTGTCATCGAGAGACCTTTGATGATATCGATCAGAATTTTCACCCCTGGTCGCTAGATAGTTTTGGTCCTGTTTCGATATCATCGAAGGACCGTCGATGATATCGAAGGCTGTCATCGAGAGACCTTTGATATCATCAAAGAGTTACGCAGATGCGATTACGGAAATGCAGATTCTGCGGATTTTGTTTCTTATTTAGATTCTACCTCTTTCTATTCTTATATAAAGGGGTGAATGTGGGATTGGAGTGTATTCTAGGGTATTCTAAGGTTTCCTAAAGGTACTCTAAGAGGGCTTAGAGCTATCAAAAGGTGAGAAAGAGAGAAATGAAGCTTATGGAAGGGAGATTCTGCTTGTATAGGTGATCTACTTCGTAGTACATGTCTCAGCGCTTCTACGTCCTCGTGATCAGTGAGATCTCTCCATTTTTCTTTTGTTCTCTTATTATTTATCCACTTCTGCATGAGTGAAGAAGGTTTGATCCAAGCGATATGTGCTTGTGATCGGTTGTAACGTTCTGTTTTATTGTTGATTATTGATCTGGACGAGGTCCCGTGGTTTTTACCTCTTTGAGGTTTTTTCACGTAAAATTCCCTAGTGTCGTGTGGTTTATGCTTTGATTTATTTCATTACTTTATTATTCCATAATTCTGGTTTGTTTTCGGGAGGCTAGATCCTAAGGTTTTGTGCAAGGCCCCCAACACATATGGCCCACAGTGATCTAAAGCTAAAGACAAAAAGACCGTCCATTTGCAGGACATGGATTGCCTGCGACCTGTACGCCGTTTGGCTGGTGACCCCAACCCCGAAGTGCACCGAGTCGTCCTGTCATCTCTCGACTTGATGCGAGGACCAGCTCTGCTGCAGTTTCAGTTTGAGTTTAGATCACCAGCTGGCTAGCTGGTGTCAAAGCTCTGTGGCCCCACCATGTTGTATGTTTTTATCCATGCCGTCCATCCGTTTTGCCGGCACATTTTAAGGCATGAGCCTAACAATGAGGCATATCCGAAGCTCAAGTGGACCACACCACGGGAAATGGCAACATCCACTGTTGAAACCTTTCTAGGGCCCACCATGAAGTTTATTTGCCATCCAACCTGTTTACAAGGTCACACAGACCTCGACGAAGGGAAAACACAAATACCGGCTTGGTCCAAAACTTGCGGGCCCCCAAGGAGGTTTTCAACGGTAAGTGTCAACACTTGAGCTTTCGATCTGCCTTATTTTTGGGTGGCAAAATGGATGGACGGCGTGGATAAAACATAAACATCATTGTCGAACCCACAGAGCTTTGACACTCTAGCTGGCTGGCTGGTGTTTGGGTTGCGACCCGAGGTTGGAAGCTAGGTAGGGCCCGCTGTGATGTTTGAGAGAAATCCACCTAGTCCGCTTTTCCAGCTTATGTTAGGACCTGAGTTGAGGCGGATGCAAAACACAAGCGGCCCACACCACCAGAAAAAGTAAGGATGGAAATGGCTACAGCTGAAACCTCTCCCGGGTATATCGCCATTCCCTCTGGATGAGCTAAAAACACAAAAATATTAGCCTGATCTAAAAATTCTGTGGCCCCACGAATGCTTCAATGGTGGATGTTCAATCCTTACTAGTTCCTGTCGTGTGGCCCACTTGAGTTTTGGATCCACCTTATTTTTGGGTTATGTCATAACATGAGCCGGAAAAATGGATGGATGGGGTGGATTTCTTACAAACATCACGGTGGGCGCCAGAATTGCGGTCCCCATTTGCAGGCTACAGTGGGGCCCACGGGATGATACGTTCAAATCACTGTTTGATGGATACTTGGAGATGAGGTCTGCATGCTACCGATTTGAGGATCAACCGCGAGCTTCCAAACTCTCACCAATGGCTATGAGGGGACATTAGAGGGAATCCCTGCGTATTGTTATAGGATATGATGGGACTACAGCCATTGGATCTTGGTTCATGTTCAATGATTCAAACCATGATCCAAACCGTTGATAAGATGAGATCCACAAAAGATTTTGGGTACATAGAAAAATCATTCACATTGAAAGATCATCAGTGGCCCAGGAAACAATCGCTAATAGAAGGTTCCTATTTGAAAGAAAAGAGTTAAAAGGATCAGAAGTTGAAATATCACAATCTGAGAACTTTCTTTTTTAGTTGTCCACCATCCAAGGTAAGCCTTATCATATAAACGGTTTGGATCATAGAAATATCACCACAAATCCAACGGCTGTAGCCCAGACCTATCGTAGAGAAAGATGTGGGGACGCGAGAAAACCAGCTCCATTCATGCACGTAACCAACGGCTTAAAACGCCCCGCCAACCCCAACAAAAAGAACTAAAATAACCCCGCCAGCCCAAAAAACCGTTTAGTTAGTTAAAACAGGAGCAAGAAGAAATTGAGAGAGAGAGAGAGAGAGAGAGAGAGAGAGAATGACAACACAGTTGCAGAGATCTTCCGTTTCATTCAGGAGGCAGGGATCTTCTGGTCTCATTTGGGAGAATGAGCTCCCAAATGGGCCAGCCGCTGCTGCCGCTCGCCAAAAACAGAAGAAAAACCATGACCCGGAGATGATCATTCCCAAACCAGAAACCTCTCCGCCTTCTCACACCCCTACGCAGAAATGCGGTTTCTCCTCTGTCTTCTTGAGATGCTTGTGCTCTTCCCCAACTAAAACCCATTAGTTTCTTCATCTCTTGTATAAATAATCTCAACGCCTTTCTTGTGTTTTTTTCTTCTTCTTTGTCCATGAATGATTTTTCTTTTTCTTTTTGGTAATCCTACCTTCACACCCATCTGCAAACACGTGAGAATGCGTACCATGTGCGTGAATTCAAGCAGTCCATCAGGTGGGCCGCACTGGTTAAATGCCGAGCCCAAAAATTCAACCAGCCTATTATTCATCGGATGGGTGAGACATCCATTGAAAATTAATGGTTAAACAAATTAATTTCCAGCATGCTTATGGCTCACCTGATCAGTGGATTGGCTTGTTTTTGGGGCTTGGGCTTCTACGTGCGGTCCATCCGTTGATCGACTTTGACCTAATACATGTGGCACAGGTTGGCAAATGTGCCTGCAGGCAAGTGCAGAGGTATTAAAATGAGACACTTCATGTTGGCACATTATATATAACAAATTGAGATGGTTGAACCTTTGTGTAGTCCAATTATCCTACTGCTAATTTCAAACAGTGTTGATTTTGTGATCTCGATTGGGCAATGTTTCTTCATATTCAAGACGTAGAAGCATATCAGGATCCAATTTGATGGCCAAGATCAAGGAATCATGGACGCGTAAAATATATGGATTTCATCCATCAACTCTGGCTTGTGCTTGGATTAGTGGATTTGATTTAGTATGATTGTAATTAAAGCGGATGAAAGGCCCACTTGCAATCCATCTTAATCTATCATCATTAAGATTATGTTGAGGCCATTTTTGGAGAAGAGAATTCTGTGGTAAAAGAAATCAATTCTACAATCATTACTCCTTGTTAGAAATGTCTTGCAATTCCTTTACCGTGAATAAGTGTTTGGTTTTAGTAAAACTAACAATGATCCAATCACGATGGACCACAAACTAGGATGATTGCATAGCCCATGCGTAAATGGCTTTGGCAGCGGTCCATACATCAAGATAGCTAGGATTATGTCTTTAATTAAAATTCTTTTTTCCTCCATTTTGATCAGCATTGTCTTGATTCATGATTTTCCTTCCATGTATATATGTCTATATTGGTTTTCATCATATATTTCCTTATATATACATTGTACATTTTTATATAAATTTTATTTAGAATAAACTAAATATAAAGAAAAATCATCTTGAGAAATTCTCCAAAATTCCTTGTGTTTATTATTATCACATTTTTTTGTGTTTCCCATTTGTTAGAAAGAAAACAAAAGAAAAGAAAAGAAATTCCTCTAATATGATGGTTTCTTTTTGAGCAAGAGAAAAGGAGAGGAAAATTGATTTCCTTTTCTTGGTTTCTCCCATAAAACCAAGTCATTTTTCAGGGAAAAAAAAAAAAAAAAACTTTTAAATATAGATTTTCACAATTATAAGAGATAGCTCTTGTTATTTAACCATTAACCTTTTTTACATTTTCATAGAAAATAAAAGTCCACACCAAACAACAAAATTACAGTTTGGTTTAGAGGAAACCAAAACGTAGTATGAAAAACCAAATGTTATCGTAAGAGAAAGGCCAAACGCGTAGAAAAGAATCCATGTTAACCCATTTGTTTCATCACACCTGATTTCATGGAAATGTAAAAAGAGAGAAAAAAAAAAAAAAGAAGCCAGTGCCATCACCCTTTTTCAATGGAAGGTATGGAAATGGAAATCACTTTCTACATATATTTTCACAAAAAGGGGAGTTAGTCACATAGGTGGAAACTAATTCATTTGAACGGTTGAAAACAAGATTCCACCAATCAAAACAATCTCTTAAAATGTGGATTCCCAAGGGAAAAGGAAAATAGAAAGTGCCTTATTGCATGCATATCAGGCACAAAAAGCAATGGTACTAGTCATACGTAAAAACACAAGTATGTCATCTTCTCAACTGATTTTGCTCTCTCTCTCTCTCTCTCTCTCTCTCTCTCTCTCTCTCTCTCTCTCTCTCTCTCTCTCTCTCTCTCTCTCTCTCTCTCTCTCTCTCTCTACATAGTCTGCTTATGTCATTGCTCCCCCAAGCTAAAAGGGATGAGCTTGCCTCACATAAGGTAGGCGTGTGACCTTATAAATTTAAAAAATGAATATAATAATCTCTAAGTTTAACCAAATAATCCACCCTACTTAAACCTGACTCAATGCTCTTGGGCTCCCAGCATATGAGGTGTGAAGGGAAGAGAGAGAGGCATTGCAATTTCATATTCCTCCCAAAACCGTTTTCTGGAAAGATGACATTAATCATGCCATTATAGTTAATTGGGATTGAATCCCATGCTTTTCTTGCCTCCCCCAATTTTTAAAAACCTTTAAACCTCATTCTCCCTCTTCCTCTCAAACTACTTGGAATGAGGTGTGGAGTTGCATCACTGCCGTAGATCCGACCATTGATCTGCTTGATTGACTGAAGGCCTTTTCATCTCTATCTGTTTCTTTATTTTTGGTTCTTGTTTTTGTGGTTTCCCATTGCTTCGAATGTGGGGATTTTGAGATGGGACGGCCGCCATGCTGCGATAAGTCGAATGTCAAGAGGGGTCTTTGGTCTGCAGAGGAAGATGCAAAGATGCTTGTTTACATATCTACCCATGGAACTGGTAACTGGACATCTGTACCCAAGAAAGCAGGTTAGGATCTCTCTCTCTCTCTCTCTCTCTCTCTCTCTCTCTCTCTCTCTCTCTCTCTCTCTCAGATGGAAATTTTTTATGTGGAAGATGATCCAATTGGATTTATGCGATGAACATACGGTTTTGGATTTATGGTTGAGAATTGTAGGACTAAAGAGATGTGGGAAGAGCTGCAGATTGAGGTGGACTAATTACTTGAGGCCTGATCTGAAGCATGAGAGCTTTACACCAGAGGAAGAACAGCTGATTGTCAACCTTCATGCTGCCATTGGAAGCAGGTTGGAATTCTTCCCTTGGGGTTTATTAATTCATTTCTTTTTTATGGATTGCATGAAGATATATTTCCAAATGCAATTTTCAATCGATTTAGTTTTGGAAAATGACTTTTAAGAACCTTGTTTTTGTTTTTGTGTGTTGTGTTGTGTGTGTGTGTGTGTGTGTGTGTCTATATATATATATATATATATATATATATATATATATATATATATATATATATATATGTTTATTTTCTTTTTTGTTTCTGCAGTTTGTTTCATGAGTTTAAGGAGTCTGTGATTATCTACCGAAAGATATCCATAGTATCTTCCCCTCTTTGCTTGTAGAAGTGGAGCTCAATGGTTAAGTGATCTAGACGGTTCATCTGATGGGCCATGACCCCCAAACGGCATTAATAGGATAATTATAGCCTTTTGATGGGTGGATGTGGAAACGTTCCATGCTTAACTGAGAAAGGGCCTGTGATCGGATGTGTACGGTATTCCAGCGCGGGAAACTTTAGAGGCATGATCCATCCATGGTGGGCCCATCAGATCACCAGTCTGGATCACTAGACCAGTGGACCCAGTTGTACTAATTAAAAGCCCAGGATATTATTATATCATCTGGCAAATGATTGATCACATATATAATTATCTGAAATACCAAAAATAAAAATGTCTGGATATATATATATATACGGGCTATATATATATGGCTTGGATTTGATCTGAGCCCATTTCAAAAATTTTGGTTTTCTAGGCCAAGGTCTGGCCATTGAGCTAAGTGGAGAAGGGGGTAGATTATGTTAGTTTTGCACCATTTAAAAAATGTTAGTGACTCATTCTCTTAGCATGTTTACTGATGTACAGAAAACATCCCAATTGTGGGTCCCAATGTCCATTGAGCATATGAATAAAACTACGCTGATCAAGAAATCCTAACCATCCCTATTAGTGGATATCAAATGTTAGTTATAAGTAAAATTTGCGAGTGGTCCGGAGAATGGAAAATCAGATGGTTAGCATCATATTCTCTATGCAATTTTTTGGTTATGCTTCATCCACAGTTGGGTTGGCCATTTGGGCGGTCCGGATTGCAACTGACTCATGTATACGTTTGAAGAGTCAATACGCTTTTAAAATGGTGCAAAACTAACAAAGCCCATGGAGATGATGATGGCATGGAGTCATGGGCCGTGCCAAAGGGAATCATAACGGATTTAACGTCCCATGACGTGGAATCGAAAACTGCTTTAACAGCCTGTTTTCTGTTACCAGTGCATGCAGAATGCTCTCTCTCTCTCTCAATGTGAATGTTGGGTAACATTGGGATTGATAAAATACCTCTATCAGAATATGATAGAACATAAACAACTGTAGATGGAATTGGATCAGGACCGTCCATCAAGTGTCCTATGCCTTAGAGGCGCCCGGGATTCAGAAAACTGCTCTTTTTCGGCTTTTATTGCCCATTTGAAGGCCTCCAAGTCTCTAGCCATTGGCCATCTCTAAGACGAGCGTTTACGCCCCTCCAGCTCCCAGTTATACGGACGGTTCAAAGGAGATCAAAGTTACATGGGCCCCTAAATGATGTATTTATTATATCCACACCGTTAATCCATTTGTAGAGATCATTTTAAAGTATGAGCCCAAAAATGAATCATATCCAAAGCTCAACTTGACCACACCACAAATAAAAGCGGAGATAACGATTTTCTCCGTTAAAACATTCGTAGGGCCCACCATAACGTTTATTTACCGTCCAATCTGTTCATAAGGTCAAAAAATATCATATCGATCCAAAACTTCTGTGACCCCAAAAGGGTTTCAATGGTAGACGTTAAATCCCCCACTGCTTTTTGCAGTGTGGTTCACTTGATCTTTAGATCTGTCTTATTTTTACGCTCAAGCCTTACGAAGATATCTCCAAATGGATAGACAGCTTGGATATAACATATACATTATGATGGGACCCACATAACTTGCTGACGTCAACCCACTAGCTAGATATCGCTTGTGTGTGGTACACCAGCCAATCCACTTCCCTATTATCAGGCCCACTAGTTTTACGGTCCCAATCACATGGACAATCAACGGGTGGCCTGATCATATCATGTCACTGATTTCTTATAAGCTTCTGTAGGTGGTCGATAATAGCGGCTCAGTTGCCCGGTCGAACCGACAACGATGTCAAGAACTACTGGAACACCAAGCTACGGAAGAAGCTCTGCGAAATGGGAATCGATCCCGTCACCCACAAGCCCATCTCTCAGATCATTGCTGACTACGGAAAGATCGGCCTCCCTAAAGGCTGCACTGGCAGCAGCAACAACAAATATAGTAATGCTGGATACCAGACCTCAAACGCTGCTCGGATCAGCTGCCTCAATCGAGACCTGAGGAATGCTTTCATGTCCAGGTCGGGCCCATCTCAAGCCCCACAAAATGGTATGTCGAATTTCACAATGACAACTGAGCCGACCCAAGATGGGTTTTCCAGCAACAAACCTACGTGGGACCTTCTAGTCCAGCTTCAAGCTATCCAACGGTTCGCAGAAGCCTCGAGTGGCGCTGGCCAGCAAACCATCCAAGCTCATTTCTTCAATGAAAGCTCATCTTCTTCTACGAACTTCACCAATCATCAAGGCCACATCCAACCAGCCTTTCAATCCCAACCATTCCAACCCCAAAACAGCTCATCGTCGTCATCGTCATCGTCATCTTCTTCTTCTTCCTTCAGTTGGAGTGATTTCCTTGCCGAAGAGGTGTTCCTTCCTCCCAATCAAGAAGAAGACTTCAATGCGCTTTCGTCGACGGAATCTTCCTCTCATAAAACAATGTGTAGCGATACATTCTCCCCAAAACCGCAATTTGAATATGTGGGCCCGGAGAAGGAGAAGTGCAATGTAGTCAAGCAGATCAAGGATGGAGAATTGGGGAATGGTTATGGTAAAACAGGAGATGAAGTAGGCCACATGTTGGGAGCTCCTTCAGATGATTCATTTGTAGAGGCGATCTTGGATCGCGACGGAGAAATGTTGTGGGAGTTTCCGGATCTTCTCGACTATCCATAGACAAATACATGGCAATCCATGAATATAATTTCTATTTGGTTTATATATTATGGGATTATAGACGAATATGATTATATAAATGATGAGTAGGTTTAAGAGGAAATACAAAAAAGAAAAGAAAAGAAAAGAAAAAAGTGATGGGTTTGCTTAGATTCTTAGAGTATTACTATGGATGGGATCATTTGATAGGTGGGGTCCACCTAGGATTGCGCATGACCCTAATATCAATCCAATCCGATGATCAGAACCATCCGACCCACAAAATGGATGTCTTTGATTACACCATGATGGTTATTCTGCGGCAGTTGCAATCCAGTGGACCCCTCTTACCCAACGGCTGTTGGTGATCACGGATCACGAGGCCCACGTCAATTTGACACGGATAAGGTTAGTACTGGTACTGGATCCCTGATCATGAGGAGCTTTGCCCACTGCCCCATACGACACACATGTGCCCGCATGGCATATTGGTGTGAGATCCAATCCATTCATCGGAGGGATATCACCATGCAACTGCTCCTGCTCAAGAATCAGATCATTCCACTTGTCATGTGGGCGACATTTCACAAAAATATGTACAGCTGAAAAAACTTGGCCCAAGTTACGTACCGTCTCAACTGTTTCTAACATAATGCCCCACTTTGTACCGGTTGAATGTAAGAGAACATCTACCTGGTGGGACCTACCTGATGGACGGCTTGGATATTGCGCCTGTCGACCACCCATCAGCCTCGTACCGCCTGTGGGCTTAGCAAAACCTCTGCAAACGATTGTCCCGACGGTCCGTGGCAAACGCCGCGGCTGGAATTTACTGTAATGCGGATTACAGGAATTCTGTAATCCCAAGTTCTATGGGCCCACTGTTATGTTTGTGTTATTATCCCATCCGTCCATCGGTTGAGCCAGCTCATGTTTGGATTGAACGGTCACCTTCGAGACCTTACTGGTGCCACATAATGGATCAGTTTATCCTGGTGGGAACAAAATAGGTTGGATGGTTGTAAACATCACAGTGGGGCCAAGGAAAGTTTCAACATTGGCATTTCCAGCCCCAGTGTTTCCTGTGGTGTGGTCCACTTCATAAGGTAAAATTATGGATGGATCGAATAGATGTCACACAGACATTGCAATGGCCCCACAAAGCTTTTGTGGTTACAAGTCGGGGCAGCTCATTGGTGGGTCCGTACCAGTTGGACTACCCAACAGCTGCCATCCACGCTCGCTTTTAAAATATTTAGAGTAATCCACTTAAATTTTCCACTGTTATATAACCGCGTGGTATGTCGTGAGTATTACATACGGTTTTAGAGCCGTATTTTCTAAAAGGCCAGAATACCCTTCATTAAAAAACTAAACTTTCAGTGATATGAAGCTAGGTGGGGCTTGTGAGAATCCACCCTGTCCATATGTTTTGCCAGCTCATTTTATGGCATAACCCCAAAAATGAGGCAGATCAAAAGCTCAAGTGAGCCACAAGAGAAAACAGTGGAGGTGGTAGACTACCCGGAGTTTCAACACCAAGTCAAGGGTTCGAGTACCCACCGTGGTGAAATCCCACGGCGTGCGTGTGGCGTGAGTGTGTGCGTGTGTTAAAAAAAATAAATTAAAAAGCAGTGGAGGTTGTATGCCCACCATTGAAACATTCGTGGGACTAGAAAAGCTTTGAATCATGCTAATATTTTTGTTATTTCGACTCATCCCAGTGGGAATGACCTTACGAAGGGTTGGGCCGTTGTTTTATGAATGGTTTGGATACGTACACGTTTCCATATCATTACACAGTTCCGCCCTAGTGGTACCAAGCAGATGTGGGGCCCACTTGGTATATGCATCATATCAAACCCATCCATTGGATACGTCCAATCAGGTTACACCCAGCTCCTGCTGATGGGCCACAGCACGGTAAACAAGTTGAGGGTGGACGCCTACCCTTATACTCACTGCAGCCCACCTGAGTTGCAGAACAGCATGACTTCTGTCCTGACCCTACATCCAGGGCAGAAGAAGGGTCTGCATGGCTTGGATTCTGTAAACAACATTGTGGGTCCCCAAGCAAATCAAGGGTGGGCATCCCCTTTCCACTTGTCCCCTGTGCTGTGGCCCACCTAAGTTGGGCTCTTTTTTTGACCCAGCTGTAACGTATGATGACACATCTGATGGACAGGTTGGATGTTGAGAACAAATCACGTCGGCCCCACTTCTGCTTTGGTACCTCTACCACAGCGCACCTCTTAATAAATTAAAAATCCATCTTATACCACAAGCGTCAGACGTAAAAATGCGATGGTCCCTCAACAGAGCTATACAAAGCGGATTGTGTAGTGAGTACACAGCGATATGTGTCATATCCACACCGTCCCATCTGTTTTGGCAGCTAATTTTAGGGCGTGAGCCCAAAATATAAGCACATCCACATCTCAAGTGGACCACACCACAGGAAACAGTGTGAATTGAACACCTACCGTTGAAAACTTCTTGGGGTACAGAAATTCTAAATCATGCTGACACTGATTTGTGTTTTCCCTCCATCCATGTCCGTGTGATCTTATTGAAAAGGTTGGATGACAAATAAATAAACATCCCTGTGCGCCCTGGGAAGGCTTCATAATTATCCCCACTATTTCCTGCAGTGTGGTTTACTTGAGCTTCTGGATATGCCAGAATTTTGAGCTCATGCCCTATAATAGTTGGAAAAACGGATAAAACATACATCCACGGTGGGTCCCACAGTTTACTCAGAACGCTAACAATCCGCTTCCAAGCTACACGTGGTTCTCACGGTCTCTCACCAACCCAATCTCGTGAGAAAGAAGAAAAAAAAAAATCACTTTGATTGAATGACTTTAATGGCTGCACTATATTCATTGGCTAGGGAAACAGAAGACCTTTACTACATGGTCCAACCACAACTCTAGATCGTACATTAAGTGGCTCACAACTTTGATAGCCCATCCCTCTTAAACAAATAATAATAATAATAATCATAAAGAAGAAAAAATCTTTTGTCAGTGATCCTAGCCATCCAATGAATGGTTAAAGGAATGGATGACTCACATTGACTATAGCAGAAATGGTGCAACCAGGCGTCTCTGAAAAAAGCAATTTCGTGGGATGATCCTAACCATTCAAATCAATGGCTTCAGAAACGGGTAATCAATATCGGTCATTCTAGATTGTCTTTTCATTGATCAAGATCAGCTACAAAGTGGGTCCCACCTCTGAAAGGACTACTGGGATCGGGTGACCAATGCGAGTTTTAACCAAGGGCCATTTTTTTTATAGTTTGGCAGGCCCGAAAAAGTCATATACACGTCAGCCATGTATCCAAATGGAGGAGAGCCTAGAGGACAGGACTGGAAATCTTGAAATTGAAGGGTCATTTGGCAGCTTGGAATTGGATTTTTTTACTTCGGCCAAATACTTCAGATTTTCATTCTGTTAGAAATGTTTGGCAACCTGCATTTCCAATTTGTGGAATCTAGAAACTGTTTGATAACCTGGATTACAGAAAGAGAATGAGAACTATTTTAAATAGGACCATTGGAGATAATTGAAAATCCTAGGATTTTGCAACCCTGCTTCTAAAGAGGAAGAGAAATTAGAAAGTGGCTTTTTGGAAGAACGATTTGGATATCTGCCAAATTCCAGATGGCAAAACACAAGATTTTAGCATAGGTTCAGATTCCAAATCCAACAAGCCCAAAATCCAAGCTGCCAAACCAACCCCTGAAATAACAATTTTCTCGAGGAGAAACTGCACCCAGATTTTGATAGAAACATTTTTCTAGCAGGAACCAACAGTTCACTTGACGAGGCAACACAGTAACATTTTTCTTATTTAGAAATTTCAAGATACCAGTTCTAGAAACTCACAGATCATGGATGAGAATAGGGCCTGAATCACGTCGGCCAAAAATCAACAACACATCGGAGTCGAACTCGGATTCAATCAGGTCCAGTCCAGTTCAGCACCAAGAGTCTTAGTTGAAAAATACAGGGGTGACTTGGCCTGAGTTGACTCCGGACCCAGCGAAGTTGATTCAAGTCGCCAATTCTTAAAACCATCACGGCAGCGCAACATAAAAATGACAAGGTACACAGGACTATTACTTTCTCGAAACCAACCACCAGCTACATTTCCATATGGCAATGTTGGATTTGTAAAATAGGACTCGTAAAGCTGATACAAAAAGGCAGTACTTGGCTCTCGTGACCATGATACAACAATGAGGATGTTATGCAGTGAAATTGTAGATATGAATTGACTCCTAAGCTAGATATTCAAAATTCTCTGATAACCAACTTGAGTTGATATTTATATACAACTAGAGAGCACTTGCTACACATCCAATTCCTATGATTTCATGGGCTTCAAATGAAGTACATATACCTATGATGCACATACCTTGCAACTCTTTCGACAGAAGCCATCAGAATCCGGAGAGCCAACCATATAAAGAGGATTCTTTTGGCACTCTCCAGCGGCAGCCCATTGGGGACAAAGCTCGTCCTCATCCACACATCCGCCACTTGCCGCACGCTTCCCTGGACTATCAAAAGATCGCACGTGAATCCATTTTGTTGCAGACCACTTCTCACCCTCAATGACGGGGCAGCTTCCATGCAAGCTGTCTGGATCGGTTTGTGCATCTGGATGAAGACTGAAGAATAGCAAGGCATCACCCTTTTTGGGTTTCACTGCACACAGAAACCTCAACTGTTTAGAATGTGTAAACCAGTGAATAACAGCGATTATGGGGATATTCAAATCCTGATTTGTGCAAATGCATAGAGAAGCAACGTAATTTCAATGTATGAAGACTACAAGGTGTTTTTTTTTTTTTTTTTTTTTGGGTTGAAGATTCAACAAATACATTGAACATACGGCATTACATCATCAAGGTCGGACTTCCATGAAAGCTGATTACATTGAGTAAAATTGATTTGACAAATCATGGCTGTCGGTGTCTAATAACTGATCCAGCATGATAAATATTTTTTATGGGTCCATGGTTTCACTACGGAGGAATTACACAATCCTCAATCCTCAACCCTCAGCATGATGACACGAACAGTACTGGTCCATAATATTCAATTGTTTTTAAATCACCATAATATAGCATTCGCATAAGATCATATTGTTTTTAAATTCAAATAGTATGGGTCCATTATGTATAGCGACATTCTGGTACATTTTCTCTTCCTTTCTCTTTTGTTTCAAGATAAAATATTAAAAATAAAATGTGTGCTAAACTCATGGTTTTCTCCAATGATTATCAATTGATAAATTTGTAGTTTTATGATTAACTGTCAACGAATTGGAAGAAATGAAAATTTCTAGAAACAGATGCCTGAAAATATGAATGAGTTTAAAAATTAATATGTACTCTTTTTGTAGATCCGGACTGTATTGTACCTGCATAGCCATTTTTTGCACAGTCAGACCAGGTGTCATCCTTCAATTGAGAGCTTTTACCCTGCAGACAGTGATTGCTTAATAGAAACAAAGGAAACTTCCGTGAGCATATCAGTGCTGGTAGAAATCATTACCTCCGAATCGGGGAAGATAGTCTCCCCGCCCATCTCAATGTTAGACAAATACATCAATACCGTCGCAACCCGATGCCCGCCAAGTTCTTGATTGGCTTTGTCATGAAAATAATCAAAATGCGGCTCATATTTCTGCCCATGCTCATAGTGTAGTATTTGAATGGACTCCCCATTTTCTGGTTACGAGACACTATCAATGGTAAGGTTGAAGGAAGAGGAATCATAAAGCCACTAGGGAAAATGCCATAGAAGTACCTGGCGGAAGGAAAGTCCAAGCAGCAATCCTGCGTTCAATGGCTGTAACAATTTCATCCTTCGAAAGAGAAGGAAAATGCATCAACT
This sequence comes from Magnolia changhungtana, assembly GCA_030180095.1. Classification (NCBI taxonomy): domain Eukaryota; kingdom Viridiplantae; phylum Streptophyta; class Magnoliopsida; order Magnoliales; family Magnoliaceae; genus Magnolia; species Magnolia changhungtana. Next base: position 9,641,757 of record JASAUF010000444.1, read on the forward strand.
TTTGGAGCATATAGCAAGTTATGGTTGCATCCATTGTCCACAAAAAATAACAAATAACAATAACAACAAATGGCCTGAAACACATTAAAATATAAAACAAATAACAATCCAAACTATGCAACTCGAGTACATTTCCAAACACGGGAGACAGTAACAGCAGGTATTTTAGAACACCCAAATGCCTATACACAGCACACACATCATGCAAGTAGGATGCAACTCCCTCCTAAAGATACATGGGGCAAACATGTGTTGTAATCAGGACTGTTGATATGGTGCACCAGCATGACATGAGCTCTAAAGCCAAAAAATCAAAGTAACCAGCCAACTCTGATCATCCAGTTCATGTGAGTTTTACAGGTTGAATGAAGACCATTGATCTGTTTAAGCTAATTAATAAAATGGCTTAACCCAGTTCAAGCCCCTTCCTTTCAGGATATTGCCTATCCATGTGGTGGCCCACCAGACCTATCCTAATCACTTCATATTCTGCCACTTACGGTGAGGAGGGAGCTGCATGGTACTTACATGATTGGAGTAGCATCTTAGCAATTCCTCTTTATTTACTTTGATAGGGATGCAAAGATAAACACATAAGCTTCAGCTTGAATCTCACAAGAAGAACTTCTCCCTATCGGGCTATAGCCTTTTGCATTAAGTTCCTTTCATATTGACGGCAATCAAGTCAGTGCATACAAATGTCATATTCCCCTTTGAGTCTGGCACCATGGATATTGCCATGCAACTTATTCCACTTAGAAAATAAAAAGAAAAGAAGAGCAAGATAATAATAATAATAATAAATAAATAAATAAAATAAAGAAGAAGGAGCAACATTTATCAAGGATTCAAATGGCTGTCCCCAAGTTAAATGGGATTCTAGAAAGAGAATTTGCTTTCCCTAGCCCTCCATTGTTGCGGAGAAATTTTAGGCAGATGATTTATTTATTTATTTATTTTTGGAGCATCATATCCTGAAGCTTGAGCTGGAAAAGAATATCAGACAGGAAGCAATTGACGGAGTCCAAAGTTGATAAAAATACAAGAGTTTTCCATGGCATCACTAATGCAAGAAGAAGAAATAACCTCATCCAGAGTCTCTTGGTTAATGAGGAGAGAATTAAGGAGCAGATGTCATTTGTGAGGTGATTGCAAACAATTATTTTGACCTCTTAGCTAATGATGGGCGGATATCTGATGCTCTGCCTAAAGTGGCAGCCTTCACTTGGCTTGCTGGTAGGAACAGGATCCTGACTAATGATAACCTGCGCAAAAGGGCAATGGTGCTACCTAATGTCTGCCTTCTTTGCCTTTGTGACACGGAATCTGTGGTTCATTTGCTTCTTCATTACTCTTTCTCTTAGTCAGGTTGGTCTGCTATCTTATCTTCTTTTGGTGATGTTGGGCTCTATCGAAGATCTCTTTGTTTCCTGGTGGTTGTGGGAAGCAAGGGAGAGCTTGGTGGAGAGTTGTTCTTCTTGCTGTTTGGAGGCTGATTTGGGGAGAAAGGAGCGATCAATGCTTTTGTAGTAGGAATTCTTTGGTTAAGGGGGATGCTAATTGGATTGCGTTGTTAATCAGGGAGTGGGCTCCCTGAGGGTTGGTTTTTTTTTGCTTTTCCTGTTTATATTTCTGATTTTGTTTTCCCTTCCTCTTTCAGTTTTGTTTGTTTTCTTTTCAACCTTTGGCCTTTCAAAAAGTGCATTATCTTTAAAAAAAAATGATGAGTGGATTGGGCCCAGTGTTAGAATTATCTCCGATATTATCTTTATCTCCATCTCAGCGATACCGATAATGCTGGTAGTATCTGAAATTTCAGGTATTAGCAATGTATCGCTAGGTATCGCCAACGTATCAATATCGCTAATGTCATCGTTAATATTTTCAACTATGTAAATTCTAGGTGTTGCTTGTATTGCCAATGCATCTATATTGCCAATGTATTGCCCATATTTTCGACTATATAAATTCTAGGTAATACTTGTATCATAAGTGTATCGACGATATTTCAATAATATCACCAATGTATTGATATCAATAGAAATTTGTTTATTAAAAAAAATTATTTCAATTTTTTTTCATGGGCACATGGTTGTATGTAGTTTCAATTTATCATTGATAATATTAATAATATCTCGATATTATCGATATCACAACATGCGCGATATTGAGACCACAATCTTTTGTTTCCTTTCCAATTGTTGATGATTTCTTGGTGAAATATCACGTGTTGTTGATATTTTGCAATATCGATGGATGTTTGGATGGAAGGTTGGATGGTTAAATAGGCTGGATGGGATGGTTGGACTGATTTCTTACAACAACACATGCTTTTAAGGCCCCATTAAATGGAAACTTGTTATGTATGCATTCTTTTTGAAATTTTTTTATTTCTAAATATGCAAATATGTACATTTTAACATCTCCTGAAGTTTCGCTGAAAATTCCACCGTTTTCCTCATGTTTCCCCAAATTTCCAGTTATCAGCGATATTATCGGCGATATCGATATTGTTTCAGTTCTCTGGCCAGCGAAACTTGTAGCAATACTGATACTTTGAACACTGACTGGGCCTAGGGTGGACAACCTAGATTTTGTTCAAACTGAGGATGTACAAACCACTTGGCCAGAAAGACCCTTCAATAAGGAGAAGGTTTTGTAAGCTGTGAATAGTCTTTGGCAGAGACAAAGCTCCAGCTCTGGATGGTTTCACAATCACCCCCTTCCAAGTCTTTTGGGAGGCAAGTCAAAGTTCTTTGAGAAAGACTATTATCTAAAGACAGAGGCTTCATCGTGTTAGTCCCCAAAAAGAGGGCAATATCGGCCATTCAGTTTTTAAAAGTGAATTGTTGGGAATTCATATGGGTGAAGGTGACGTTACATTTTCGCTCAGACCTCTGGATGTACAACAAGAAATCTTCTGTCAACTTATATCAGCTTTCCAAAATTGCACTGGTAAGCAGGCAAAATACCTTTGGGATGCAGTGACGAGGATGGAGCAGAAATTATATGGTTGGAAAAGCCATTATTTTTCCTTTAGGGTCACATCACCTTAATCAAATCTGCTTTAGCTAGCATGCCTACATAATTTATTCCTTGTTCTAGTGTCCTGCTAATGTTATATACGAATTGGAAAGGATCCAAAGGGATTTTCTATGGAAAGGGACCGAGGGTAAAAGGAGGTTCCATCTGGTTAGTGGTTAGTTGGGAAGAGGTCTACACCGAAGGGGCTGCCTTGTGTTCCAGTCTTTGTGAGGCTTGCCAGTAAAAACAAGGTGCTAGTGATCCACCATTTGAAGATAGAAATATGATAACTGTAAACAGTTGCATTTTATGTCTAAGGGATAAAGAGACTGTAGATCACCTGTTCTTGCGCCGTTCCTTTGTGCAAAAGATATGGCAGAACTTCTTGAGGTTATTCAGAATTCAGTGGGTTATGCTGTACTTTAATCGGGGAATTCTTCGGAACATGGCATGGCAAAAGGCGGGGTTGTAAAAAGGAGAACAACACTACGGTGGCCCTCTCTTCTTGTCACCTAATGGACGATTTGGCATGAACTCAGTTGCAGGATAGTTTGGGATGGGTCATGCTTGCTGGAAGCTATCTTTCAGAAGGCCTGTAACCAAATGGGCTAAGATCATCCAAGGGTTTTGTTGAGACACCTTTCAATCTTTTTAGGGGGCACAAGGAGAGATTCCTCCTTGTATTAATTGGCTGATGCCTAATCATCCCCCTTGTATGAGATCTGGTTTTCTCTTCTATTAAAAATTTTGTTGCCCCTAAAAAAATGTCCAATGATGCAAGCAGGCTTATGCAGCGCCCTGTACTCTGTGGAACTCTTATTTGTTACATGGATCTCACTCTTTACTCAACATGCTACAAAGTAACACTAAACCACAACTACTCTAGCAAACCTGCATTGCAAGAAGTTGAAGACATATCGAAAATCTTGGAAATCCTCACAGCAAGCTTGATTCTAGAATATGTGGGTGTTCATTGTGCACAGACGAACTAAGGAACTCACGCTCTAATATCTGCTTCTAAAATCAAGGTTGGCTTTTCAAGATCGTAGTTGAAGCTAATCTTGTCAAGAAGAAGGTCCCAGTTTATCAAGATCTATTTATTTGGGGGTGACGTGAGTATAGAAGAGCTGGTGGTTTCTTTCTTTCTTTCTTTTTTTCTTTTAGATTAAATGAGATTCATTAAGAGGGCCGGTGCCCTCTAATTAAAAAAGATTGAAGTAGAGATCCCATTTTAACAACATCGTCAGCAAAAACATTTCTCACCCTCCCAATGTTGTCAAAAAGTATATGCGGTCTTGTGCCTATACTTTTAACAGTGCATATGTGATCGCACAATCGCATATGCCATCGCACAGCCCCAAAAAAAATTATAAAATATTTAAGAAAAATTATGTAAAAATACAAGTGTAGGGAATTGTTTTTTTATAGTTTTCTTACCAATTTTATTAAAAAGAGTAAGAGTAAGAAAATGTGATGGTAAGCGAGTAGAGATTCTAGAGAATGTGTGAGATTGCCTAAAAGCTCTTTGGATCCCCTTCATTTCTACAACTCATGCCATTTGGTTCCTTAGATTGCTTAAAAGCCTTTGCAAAGCCCTCTATTCCTTCTCCCCACACCAACTCTTGGGACGAGATGAGAATAAGATTCAAAGGACTTATCCTTCTAAAATATGGCTCCGAACTAGCCTTTAAATCTCTAATAGTGGCTCTGCGCCAACTGTCTGAGTACTAGCAGTCTGGCTCTTCGCTGATTGTCTGAGAGACTTATAGTGGCCCAGTGTTGATTGTTCACAGCCTTGGTAGTGGCTCCACACTGACTATCCAGAGCCCCAAACAGAGGTCCTGCACTAACTGTTTGGACTGATAACTGAACCCACAAGTGGTCTCACACAAACTGTCAAGGCAATTCACATTGGCCATTAGTTTCCCCAACAGAATGGCCTAGTGTCGTTTCTGTCAGAGGTCTTTTAAACACTTTAAGGCAACATAAACATGCTGCCGAAACCATCGAACTTCCTAAAACTATACACGGCATGAATGCTAAGGCTATTTGAGTCCATGAAGCGCCATGATGCCCTGCTTAATCGATGATTTGGACACCCTGAAGACGAAAGACAACATATTTAGACTTTATGCATTATTTGCATTACTCTATTCTGTACCACATAACAGACAAGTGTTCTCTGGTTTTTACCTTTTAATCAAAGGTTTTTTCCCCAAGGAATGTAAATAAAGGCCTATGCCAGACCATAGCCTAAAATGTACTTTGCTCCCAGAGTAATAAAAGCCTCCCAATAGGGCATATTTGGTTGCATATCATTTACAGTGGAGTTAATAATATCAAATCATATTGAACATTAGACATTCGTAATGAACGAGCATAAAGTATCTAAACCTTCAATGGCAGAAAGCCAAACAAACATTGTTGTAACGCCCCCAATTTTTGTTAATAAAATTTAAATTTAAAATTTTAAGTTTTAAATTTTGAGTGGGAAAGAGATCCACCGATCTCATCATCCTTCCTCTTATCTCTTGTTATACAAAATTTTCCTCGTATCTCGTAGTTTCCTAACGAACATTCTTTCTTAAAAAGGGAACGTAAAATAGCGAGAATTCTATCAAAACTGAAAGAACCAAAGACATACTCGTAGGAAAAAAAAAAAACACGGAAGGAAAGTGGGAAGGAGGATTTTTTGGAATTCACTTCTTCAGATAAGTATTTTATTTTATTTTTCTTTATTTTATTTATGCAATAATTAATTTGACATGATCTACACATTGGATGGATTGGATCAATCAAACATCCATTGTGTAGGTTTAATTCATTCATATAAAAAGGTTCGCGCATGACTTTAAGGCTAAAGTATAAAATGTGAGATTTTAAGGTATGTGCATGGCTTAAGGCTAATGTGTAGAATGTGAGATTTTTTTCATGATGGACAACGATTAGTATGATCTGTACTATTCATGGGTGTTATAAGACTTAATTATGTAATATTTTTAAGAATCAGACCAATTCGACACCTTAATGGACCATACTGATCATAGACCCACAAATTTTCTTCCTTAATCTAATGAAATTGAAAAAAAAAAAAAAAAAAATGGAAGAGTAATTTTCTGCGCAAAATACAATTTGGCACAGAGAATTATATAACATAATCTGAAATATGTGATTAAATCAGCACAATTCATTAGTTCCTTAAGATTAAAATAAATTATAATATTAAATTCTAAAAAGATCAGACCATTGGATGGACAACATCGATCTGAATAAATGATAAATAATAAATCATACGTTTATTCATTATATGCAATCGTAAGATTAAAGAAAAATCATTGTTATGTGATTTTAGGAAGTCCTAATTCAATTCAAACCGTTGGTCCACGGAATCATCTCCACCACATCAAGGTGAGTAATCCCGATGTGTTTCCCATCCATCAAGTTAAAATAGATAGATTGTTTGATGTGTTGTATTATTACCCTGATTTAATTGTCACGTACTCTTAGTTGATTTAAAGGACTGTAATTTCTGTATTAATAATAATATGATTTGATTAATGTGTTAGAATATTTTAATTCAAATGTGATAATCGAAATAATCTATGCAATACATGATTCATGATTACTTGGTGCATCTATCAATTGCATGCACAACACGTGCTGAATTCCTGGAGAACCTCCCTGGATGGTATATCCTGGTAGAATCGTTACCAGAAGCCCACTATACTAGTGAAAGCCTACTCAAGGAGTAGATGCGGGTCTTGCCTATGCCTACCAAATGGTAGAAGCCTGCCAAGGGGCAGATGCGGGTTGACTGGTTTCCAACTCAAGCAAGTGGACGGATTCCCGCTTGATGCATTGATGCATTACATTTGCATTTCTTTTTAATATGAGTATAATTATTGGCATTCTATTATGGTTTGATATAAAGAACCATGTCGGGAATTCTCACTAGGCCTGGCCAACTTATCCTTTTTATTGATGGAAAAATCGTACAGATGTGAATGAGGGTGAGCCGGTGGCTCAAGAACAGGAATACGTGGCCGAGCCAGAAGAGGATTTAAGGGACGTGTGGCCCTACTTGACAGAGGAAGAAGTTGTTGCCTTATAATAGTTATAATATTTTTACTTTAATTATATTTGATTTTCTTAAATTGTTAATCAATTCTTTTAAGTTGTTGGACATACTTATTTCATTCATAAGATCCCAAATGGGAGGATCCTTAACTATGTTTATGATTGATTATTGGAATAAATGATCATTTTCTTATTTTTGAGATGTTGTTGAGTATGAATGGAATGTAGATCTACGGTAGAGCTACTAGGTAGATGAATAATTGTATAATAGAATAAAATTAGTACACTTTGTGTATGAGTTACGACTCGAAACTCGAGTCTGAGGGTGCACACTCTGTACTCGAATTTCGGGGTGTAACAATTGTTGTTCCTGAAAATGAAATTGCAGCCTCGGTGCAAGCAAAATAATCAGAAGGGAAGACAAGTTGGCTCATCAAAGAACAATACGAATCTCTAGGAGGCTTCTATAAGGGCTGATAGTGCCCAAAAAGATTAGACACTAAACACGGAATGCAAATGGACATTAGAGAAAACAAAAACAAAAACAAAAATAATAATAATAATAATAATAAATCTATTAGATATCATGAGGCTTGAAGCCTACCATGAAATACGGTTCAAAGAGGGTGCAAATACAATATACATGTGACAGAAGCTGCGAACAAGACGATGAACCGTGCATCTCAACATGTTTCTAGGATGGCTAAAGGCAAACTCCAACTTCACAATCAATTGATCAGAGCATTCTGATTAGCATCTGAAATGTTCTTGCCTACTAAAGATCATAGGAAACCCTCCTGATGATAGTGTAAGATGGGAGCTTCACTCAGCCCCTGGGCACCACTACATACACCACATGTACCAACACATGGGAGATCCTAGCTGCACATTAGGGGCCCAAAAAATCAACAGGTCAATTCTTCAGGTTGCCAAACATCTATTAAAACAATGGGGTTCAAAAAAAAAGAAGAAAGTACATAAAATGCCAATGGCCCATATTCAACATACATGTTTGACCCACCCTATGAGTTAATCAGCCTGATTCTTGGGCCAGTTAAAGGGGGTATGGGTATGTCAAAAGCCCTGTAATCAACGCATGCTACCTGTCAATTCATCAAACACAAGTGGCCCCAAATTTCTCAATTTTTAACTACGGACCCTCAATCAACATGACAACAGAATTACACTATTCTCATATCGGCGCTTCAAATAGATAGTACATCTACCGATTCCACCAGCCAAATTGTATTATAAACTACCCAAAATAAAGAAAAAAACAACACCCAAACAGAATAGGACAAGTATCGACAGAAATTAAAAAAAAAAAAAAATTTTAAAAAAAATCATCAGATGACACCAAACAAAATTGATAAATGTAAACAGATTCCCAAATTCGACTGTGACAGAATACAGCTGACTCACCTGACCCTTCTGTAGGAACATACCGGAGCTCGTCCTCACTTCGCTCTTTATGCTCTTCCCCGAATCATTGTCCGCCACCATCGATACCTCCAGCTTATCCCTTGCCTGTTCCTCCCACAAAAAAATAATTTAAAAAAAAAAAAAAAAAAAACAGCAAACTGAAATTACTTATCTTTCAAAACAAAAGTTAGGGTTCTGGGATTTCCGCACACTTCTCTAAGAGGTGAAATGCAATTGAGCCACAGCGCACTCGAATCAGACAAATGCCAAAATGATCCATGATCTGGGCCGTTAACCAGGTGGATCCTACCAATGACCAGTGATGCAGTCCGTACAGGGAGTTGCAGCGACAAGTATGGGTGGGCCATACATGTGGGAAAAAAATTGGATTAAAAAATTGCTTTTTTTCGCCTTTCCTTCCTTTATGGGAGAGGGAGAGAGTGAGGGTAAGGTCTCTACCCTCAGTTATCCTGTGGGTCCCACCATCAGACCGATCCAAGTCGTTAGAACGCCACCGGTGCATCTCCCTTTGGATCCCCCTCACAGTCGATTCGCATCTTTTCCCTACATTGCCAGTTCCGGTAATCGGCTCCGGCATCAACCGGCAAAAGGGGCGAGAAAAACAAAAAAAAAAACAAAAAAAAAAAAACTTACAAGGTTAATGAGGTGATCGCATTCCGCGCCGGAGAGAAATCCTGTATACAAGAAAGCCCTAGATCCCCAAAAAATCGAAAAATAAAAACTCAAAACTCACGAAGAAGGGCAAAAGAGTAAATACGAAAGCAAGAAAGGGATCGAAAGAGAGAAGGATCTGACCTTGGATGCCAAGAGAGTTGCGTGACTCGGGTGGGGTCAAAACCGTAAGAAGACAGATCACTCTTGAGTCTCAGATGCGATCCGATCCTGAAAATGGGAGGGAAAAAAAAAAAACGAATATAACGATTTTTTCTTGGAGAGAGAGAGAGAGAGAGAGAGAGAGAGTACTTCCTATCTCCAAGCCAGCGTGAGAGATTAATGGAGGAGTGTGAGAAAGAAGGAAGAGAGAGAAGGAAGCTGAAGAAGAATACATGAAGAAGACGAGAACCCATTTCTGTAACACACAGGGAGAGACAGAGAGAGGCGGAGGAAGAAGAAAACGATACTCGGCTTTTTATTTGCTACGCTGCTAGAGTATGAAGATTCATACACATTCAATCCATTTTCCTAAATCTAAACCGTCCAAACAACGCGACTCCGTAATCGCATCTTATAATTGACATTTGATCTTTATTTCTTGAACTTTCAATAAAACTTAAACCGTCAGAATTAGGAATTATCAAAAGTTAAATTTCAAAGGATAAATAATGTACAAAAGGAAGTTAGGATTACCTTATAAATTCCTTGTTCTACATGGTCCATCTGGATATGGATACGCTACTTTGGACGGTTTGGATTGAATCTATCGTGTGAATATTGTACATAAATGAATGCTTGTAAGTAGTTTTGAGTGTTTGACTCTGCCGTGTCGCTGCTGTTTTTCTCCTTTCAAGTCTACGCGGCGGCCGTCCAGGTTCGGACTTATACTCTGGCAGAGTGTGATAGTTGATACGCAGCCACTCAGCCGCTGTACAAATGGTATTCACTTGCACAAAAATCAAACTGGCCATATATTGTGAAGTATTTTAGATAGGACACCTTCAAATGATACCAACCGATTACGTTTGAATTCAGACCGTTGGCCGTTTCCCATTTCGACCATTCACAAAGCGTCCATCGATCATCTAAGTAGGAAAAAAACCAGTGAAATTTTGGTAAATGGTCCATCTACATTGTGATTCCAACGATTCAAATTAAGTTACATGGATTCCGTGTATGCAGCAATGTCTTAGCGCCTGTGTATCAATCGTCATGCTCTGCCAGTGTATCAAATTTTTTCTAGTACCGTGGACACTGGGTGGCTACTGTTTAAAGGTTTGCTCGAATACATCCAATGTATCGCAACATGCTACGTCGGCGGCTTTAGCCATTGGAACAGGATCTATTTCAAGAATCCAAACCGTTTATGTGATATTATTTCTATTTCATTTGGGATTTCCCAAAAACATATTAGACTGATCATTTCAAACCTTTGATCATGTAAAGTTTGTGGTGACTGTCCATTGTCAAAGCTAAAGATCCAAATTTTAAATAACGAAAAAGAAATCAAATTTTAATATCTGTCCACTATAGAAGATTAGTCCCATCGTATTAACGGTTTGGATCGTCGTAAAATGACTTATATGCAATGGCCAAAGTCCCGACGTATCACATTTGAGTACATCGGGATGTATTCGTTAAAACGAGATGCTGGGGCGCACATTGATTTTGGAGAAAATGACCACTGTAGACAAAACCTTTTACCCAGCGGTTTCTATGAAAGAATACAAACTTTAGTTACCAATCTAGACTAGCACGTGCGGACAGCGACTTTGAGGACGAAACTACCCCTCCTTTTCGCTGCGAAGACGAGCGCTGACGCTCCTCCAACTGAGAGTTGTACGAACGGCTTAAAAGAGATCAAAGTTACATGGGCCCACAGCTATATATTTATTATATCCACAACGTTCATCCATATTTCGAGATCATTTCGGAGCATTATCCAAAAAATAAATCATATCCAAAGATCAACTGGACCACACCACAAAGAGCAGCGGGGAAATTGATTTTCACCGTTAAAATTTTTGTAGGGTCCACCATAACATTTATTTTCCATCCAATCTATTCATAAGGTCACAAAGGCCAGGATGAAGAGGAAAAACAAATTTCATAATGATCCAAAACTTGTGTAACCCCTAAAAGGGTTTCAATGGTAGACGTTCAATTTCCCACTGCCTTTTACAGTGTGGTCCACTTGATAGTTAGATCTGTCTTATTTTTCGTCTTAAGCCTTAATAGGAGCTCGCCAAATAAGTGGACGATTTGGATATAACAAAGACCTCATGGTGGGGCCCACAAAAACAACGAAAATTTAAAAAAAAAAAAAAAAAAAAACAGAATCTGCGATGAATTGCGGATCCGCGATTCCACCGCAATTCGCTGTATGATTTGGGGATGGATCGCGGAATCATGGTTGATCAGCGGATACAAATAACGGCTATGGCTACGGATTATAAGCAGTAGCTATAGCCATATCTGTTTTCTTTTCTTTTCTTTCTTTCTTTTTATTTTTATTTTTTATTATTATTATTTTATTTTTTTTACATTTAGAATTTTATTCTACCTACATTTTTCTCTAATACATATTTATATAAATATGTATATATAAGCATATAAAAAAAATTTCTCTCCTTTTTTCATTTCTTGGTAACCAAACTAATCTGATTTTTCTTGGTACCTTCTGCCTTCTATAGATGATAGCCTATTCTCAACAACCTTCCTTTTTTGCATCATCGTTAAATTTATCTTTACTTCCCTTTACCTGAATTTTGAAATAAATATATATGCAATCCTGACTCTCCAGGGTCCAAGACCCTCCTAAATTTGTCTCCATGCGTACTCCTTCATTCAACAGCCTTTAAAATTAGCCTCTCCATTTCACCCTAATCTCACCAACTTTCACCAAGACCTTTTGATCCTTACCATTGATGCTTCTAATGTAGGTTGTCTCTACTTTTCCACTTCCTTGATGCATCTTTCTCTCTCTCTTTAATGCTTAACCTATCATACAATTCATGATACAGTTTATACCTCCCACATATAATTATTATATATTACCTATCTTGATAGAATAGAATAGTGGAAAATGATTCATTTAGCCGACCCCAATTAGTTGGGATAAGGCTTAGGTCAATTCCTAGCCTCCCTTGCTCAATTTCTAGTCTCCCTTGCTCAATTCCTAGGTTCCTCGCTCAATTCCTAGGTTTTCTCGCTCAATTTTTAGGTTGACTCATTGAATTTCTAGCTTCCTCACTCAATTCCTAATTTGTCTCGCTCAATTCATAGGTTCTCTCATTTGAATTTCTAGCTTCCTCGCTCAATTTCTAGCTTTCCTCGCTCAATTCGTAGGTTGCCTCGGTGAATTTATACGTTGCCTCACTCAATTGCTAGGTTGCCTCGCTCAATTCTAGGTTCCTTCGCTCAATTTATATATTGTCTCCTTTGAATTTCTATCTTCCTCGCACAATTTGTAAGCTTTCTCGCTCAAATCCCGGGTTGCCTACATTTGAATTTCTAGGTTCCTCGCTCAAATTCTAGCTTCCTCATGTTGAATTTCTAACTTCCCTCAGTCAATTCCTAGGTTGCCTCGCTCAAATCCTAGGTTTTCTCGCTGAATTTCTACCTTGCCTCGCTCGATTCCTAGGTTCCCTCGCTGAATTTCTAACTTCCCTCAGTCAATTCCTAGGTTGCCTCGCTCAAATCCTAGGTTTTCTCGCTGAATTTCTACCTTGCCTCGCTCGATTCCTAGGTTCCCTCGCTCAATTTCTAGCTTCCCTCGCTCAAATCTAGGTTGTCACTGAATTTCTAGGTTCCTCGCTTTATTTCTGGCTTCCTCTGAATTTCTACGTTGCCTCGCTCATTTCCTAGGTTCCCTCGCTCAATTCCTACGTTGCCTCGCTCAAATCTTAGGTTGCCTCACTCAATTTCTAGGTTCCCTCACATAATTTGTAGCTTCCCTCGCTCAAATTCGAGGTTGCCTCGCTGAATTTCTAGGTTCCCTCGCTTAAATTCTAGCTTATCTCGCTCAATTTCTACCTTCCCTCGCTCAATTCCTACGTTGCCTCGCTCAATTCCTACGTTCCCTCACTCAATTTCTAGGTTCCCTCGTGCACAACCTATGATTTAAGTGAGGCAACCTAGGATTTGAGCGAAGAAAGCTAGAAATTGAGCGAGGGAACCTAGAAATTGAGCGAGACAATGTAGGAATTGAGCGAGGCAGCGTAGGAATTGAACGAGGAAGCTAAAAATGAGCGAGGCAACCTAGGATTTGAGCGAGAAATCTTAGAAATTGAGCGAGGGAGCCTAAAATTGAGGCGAGGCAACCGAGAATTGAGCGAGGCAATGTAGGAATTGAGTGAGAATCTAATAATTGAGTGAGGAAGCTAGAAATTGAGTGAGGAACCAGGATTTGAGACACGACCTATAAATTGAGGAAAGCGTAGGGATTGAGTTGAGGCAACGTAGGGATTGAGCGAAAAGAAGCTAGGAATTGAGCGAGGCAACGTAGAAATTCAACTAGAAATTTAGGAATTGAGCAAGGAACCAAGAAATTGAGCGAGGCAACTAAATTTGAAGCGAGGTGAAAGAAGCTACAAATGTATGCGAGAGAACCTAGAAATTGAGCGAGGCAACTTAGATTTGAGCGAGGCAACCTACGAATTGAGCGAAAGAAAGCTAGAAATTGAGCGAGGCAACCAGGATTTGAGCGAGGAACATAGAAATTGGAGCGAGGCAACCTATGAATTGAGCGAGGAACCTAGAAATTGAGCGAGTGAACCTAGAAATTGAACGAGGCAACGTAGGAATTGAGCGAGGGAAGCTAGAAATTGAGCGAGGCAACCTAAGATTTGAGCGAGGGAAGCTAGAAATTGAGTGAGGCAACGCAGAAATTGGAGCGAGGATTGAGCGAGGGAACCTAGAAATTGAGCGAGAGAACTAAGAGTTGAGCAAGGCAACGTAAAAATTCAACGAGGCAACAGAGAAATTGAGCAAGGGAATCATGAATTTGAGCGAGGCAAGCTTGAAATTGGGTGAGGCTAACATGAATTGGAATGAACTTTAAATGTAATTGACCTAACCTAACAATTTGCTCTTTATTGAATTTGACCGATCAATTAATGAAATTGACTGAGATTTACATGAAATTCTCTTCGATGAATTTAACCGAGCAATTAATGAAATTGACCAAGCGGTTCATAAAATTTTCCGTTACATTACATGAATCTGTAGAAGTTCCCCATCATATTTTATGATATCTCCATCAAATTTATGAATTGCTCAGAGAATTTCACCAATTATGAACCGAGAAGTAGGTCAAATGGACCAAAACCTCTCGCAATTTGGATTTATAGTTTGCTCGATGATGCACTTATAGTGTTGAGTTAACTAAGTTGGGCACACCAGATCCATAGCTCAATTGGCAGTGAGTAGAGATACCTCGTGTCAACACTTGAGGTTTTAGTATCAATCCCTAACAGGGTTGGCTAACATGGAGTGTGTGTACTGACATGGGTGTGTACTGACAAGCTAACCCAAAAAAACCACAAAAAATAGTAAAATATATATATAAAATAAAAAATAAAAAATATTGAGTTGGGCCCACCTTGAATGTATGTGGACTATCCACGACATTATCCATTTTTCCATCTAAAGTAAGGGTTTCAGCCCAAAATGGTGGCGTATTGAAATATCAAGTGGATCACACCACAGGAAACAGATGGTTCTACTAGTAGAAACCTTGTTATGCCCCCACAATGATGTTTTACTTGTAATCCATCATGTTCATAGGATGATTTTTGCATAGATGAACTAAAAACCAAGATGCAAGCTTCATTCGGCATTTCAATGGCCCATAAAAAATTTACGTTGTTTAGGTAAATGCATATCATACCTGTCGTGCGTACTTTCTTCTGTGGAGGGACCATTTTCAGAAAAATGAAATAATGTTGATGAATAGAGAGGGTGGGATCCACCTAGAGCGTGGTGCGATCCAAGCAACAGATGTAGTTGTGGAGTTTTCGTCTTTTTTTTTTTTTAATGGAGAGAGGGAAGGGAGGGAGAGGAAAAGTAACGACAGTAAAAAAGAGGGGTAGTTTCATCCTCAAATTCACTGTCTGCACGTGCTAGTCTAAGTTGGTAACTTAAGTTTGTATTCTTTCATAAAAACCGCTGGGTAAAAGGTTTTATCTACAGTGGTCAGGTTTATGTACCCGTCAACCATAATAAATGTCATTGGTTCTTGATGGTCCTATATCCAAGACAACGGGAGATCATTATTATCGATAGCTTAGTGTCAAATGCTCTCCTAAAGTATAAGCAGATGATCAATTTGATGACGAAGGCGCTCCCGATTATCTTTCATGCCACCGGAGACGTCACCGCGCTTGAAGGGAAGACTTGGACCGCCAAATGCATGAAATATGTGCAGAAGCAATACAATGGTTCCCTCGCTCAATTCTTAGCTTGCCTCACTCAATCCCTAGGTTCCCTCGTTCATTTCCTAGGTTCCCTCGCTCAATTTCTAGCTTCCCTCGCTAAATTCGTAGGTTGCCTCGCTTAATTTGTAGGTTCGGCCTGGCTCAATTCTAGCTTCCCTCGCTCGATTCCTAGCTTCCCTTATTTGAATTTGTAGGTTCCCTAGCTCAATTCTAGCTTCCTCGCTCAATTCTAGGTTTCCTCGCTCAATTCCCGGCTTCCCTTCTTTGAATTTGGCCAGGTTCCTCACTAAATTCCTAGCTTCCTTGCTCAATTCTAGCTTGCTTTGCTCAATCCCTAGGTTCCTCACTCGATTCCTAGCTTCCTCGGTTGAATTTGTAGGTTCCCTTACTCAATTCTTAGCTTCCCTCGCTCAATTCGTAGGTTGCCTCGCTTAATTTGTAGGTTCCCTCACTCAATTTCTAGCTTGCTTCGCTCAATCCCTAGGTTCCCTTGCTCATTTCCTAGGTTCCCTTACTTAATTTCTAGCTTCCCTTGCTAAATTCATAGGTTACCTCGCTTAATTCGTAGGTTCCTCGCTCAATTCCTAGCTTCCATCGTTGAATTTATAGGTTCCTCGCTCACTTCCTAGCTTCCCTCGCTCATTTCCTAGCTTCCTCACTCAATTCCTAACTAACGCTCACTCAATCCTAGGTTCCCTCCTCGATTCCTAGCTTCCTCGCTCACTTCCTAGCTTGCCTTGCCTTGAACTTTGGTCGTAGGTTTCCTCGCTCAATTCCTAGCTTGCTTCGCTCAAACCCTAGGTTCCTTGTTGATTCTAGCTTCCTCGTGAATTTATAGGTTCCTCGCTCGATTCTAGCTTCTCTCGCTCAATTCGTAGGTTGCCTCGCTTAATTTGTGGGTTCCTCACTCAATTCCTAGCTTGCGTCGCTCGATCCCTAGGTTCCTCGCTCATTTCTAGGTTCCTCGCTCAATTTCTTGCTTCCTCGCTAAATTCATAGGTTGCCTCGCTTAATTCGTAGGTTCCTCGCTCAATTCCTAGCTTACCTCATTTGAATTATAGGTTCCTCGCTCAATTCTAGCTTCCTCGCTCAATCCCTAGGTTCCCTAGCTCATTTTTTAGGTTCCCTCGCTCAATTTCTAGGTTTCCTCGCTAAATTTGTAGGTTGCCTCGCTCAATTCCTAGCTTCCCTCGCTCAATTCCTAGCTTCCCTCACTGAATTTGTAAGTTGCCTCGCTCAATTCCTAGCTTCCCTCACTCAATTCTTAGCTTGCTTCGCTCAATTCCTAGCTTCCCTCGCTCACTTCCTAGCTTTCCTCGCTGAATTTGTAGGTTCCCTCGCTCAATTTCCAGTTTGTCCCGCTCAATTTTCAGTAAATTCCCTTCACTTCACGGTCATTTCCATGCATTTCACTTAACTTCACGGTCATTTTCACACATTTCACGGTCATTTCTAGCGATTCCGTTTAGATTCACGGTCATTTCGATGCACTTCACGGTCAATTCCCTTCACTTCACGGTCATTTCCATGCATTTCACGTTCAATTCGCTTCACTTCACGGTCATTTTCATGCATTTCACGGTCAATTCCGACGATTTTGTTTAGATTCACGGTCATTTCCATGCACTTCACGGTCAATTCCCTTCACTTCACGGTCATTTCCATGCATTTCATGGTCATTTCACGATCATTTCAAGCGATTCCGTTTAGATTCACAGTCATTTCGATGCACTTCACGGTCATTTCCATGCATTTGACGGTCAATCTCGGGGATTTCGTTTCCAAGTTTTATCGGGTTGGTGTTTGTATGGCTCAACCCCGAAGACTAAACCCGATACATCCTGCCCAAGCCCAACCCAATGTCAGGTGGGTCACAAGTTGGTCGGGTTGAACCCGCCCAACTTTCAGCCCTAAAATCATATATGTTACGTCAAGTAACTAATTTTGGTTTAGAAGATATTCTAGTTATATGAATAAAAAAAAAATGAAAAAAGGAGAGAATTTTTTTTTTTGTATGCTTATATATACATATTTATATAAATATGTTTTAGAGAAAAATGTAGGTAAAATAAAATTCTAAATGTAAAAAAAAAAAAAAAAAAAAAAAAAAATTTAAAAAAAATTTAAAAAATTAAAAATTAAAAAAACTACGGGATACGGATATAGCTATGGTTATAATCGTAGCCATTGCCTTTGTTTGAAACGGGGATCAATCGCGGATTAGCGATCCATCCCAAATAAATTGCGGTGGAATCGTGATCGCGATTCATCCCCAAATTATTTTTTTTTTTTTTTAGTGAAATTTTGTTGCTTCTGTAGGCCCCATGAGGTCTGTGTTATATCCAAATTGTCCATCTATGACCTCATATTAAGCCTTGAGACGAAAAATAAGACAGATCTAACTATCAAGTGGACCACATTGTAAAAGGCAAGTGGGGAATTAAACGTCTACCATTGAAACCCTTTTAGGGTTACAGAAGTTTTGGATCATTATGAAATTTGTTTTTCTTCTTCATCCAGGCCTCTGTGACCTTATGAATAGATTGGATGGAAAATAAGTGTTATGGTGGGCCCTACAAAATTTTTAATGGTGAAAATCAATTTCTCCGTTGCTAGAAATTGAGTGAGAGAAAGCTAGAAATTGAGCAAGGAACATAGGATTTGAGCGAGGGCTAGAAATTCAATGAGACAACCTAGGATTTGAGCGAGGAAAGAAAATTAAGCGAGAGAATCTAGAAATGTGATGCAACCTAGGATTTGAGTGAAGCTAAATTGAGCGATGGAACCTAGAAATTGAGCGAGGCAAGGTAGAAATTGGCGATGGACACCTAAGATTTGAGTGAGGCAATCTAGGAATTGAGCGAGAAGTTAGAAATTGGGCGAGAGGAAGCTAGAATTTGTGGCGTAGGCAAGCAACCTAGAAATTTGCTTGAGGCAACCTAGGATTTGAGCGAGGAAGCTACAAATTATGCGAGGAACCTAGAAATTCGGTGAGGCAATATATAAATTGAGCGAAGGAACTAGAATTGAGCGAGGCAACCTAGAAATTGAGTGAGGCAACGTACAAATTCAGCGAGGCAACCTACGAATTAAGCGAGGGAAGCTAGAAATACAGCGAGGGAACCTATGAATTGAGCCAGACAACCTAGGAATTGAGCGAGAGAAGCTAGAAATTCAGCGAGGGAACCTAGAAATTCAGCGAGACAACCTAAGATTTGAGCGAGGGAAGTTAGAAATTGAGTGAAGGAACCTAGAAATTGAGTGAGGCAAGGTAGAAATTCAGCGAGGAAAGCTAGGATTTGAGCGAGGCAACCTAGGAATTGAGCGAGGAAGTTAGAAATTGAGCGAGGAAGCCTAGAATTTGTGAGGAACTAGAAATTCAACGAGGCAACCTAGGATTTGAGCGAGTGAAGCTCAAAGCCAAGTGTGCTTGAGGAACCTAGAAATTGAGCGAGGCAACCTAGGAATTGAGCGAGGCAAGCGTAGAAATTGAGCGAGGAACCTAGGAAAGAGAACGAGGCAACGTAAAAATTCGGCGAGGATCACAGAATTAAGCGAGGAACCAGAAATTGAGTGAGGCAAGGTAAGAATTCAATGAGGCAACATAGGAATTGAGCGAGGAAGCTAGAAAGTGAGCGAGGCAACCTATGAATTAAGCGAGGCAACCTAGCATGATTGAGTGAGGGAACACAGGAATTGAGCAAAGCAACCTAGGATTTGAGCGAGGCAACTAGGATCTTTCTTCTTCTCGAGGGCTTTGGATTCAACGATTTTTAAGAAAGAGAGAGAAAGAAGCGTTGAGATAATACCTTTCGTCATAATCTCATCTCTTGGAAAAGGGGCCCTCTTGATCACCACAAAAAGAGATTTGTAGGTTTCGTCGCTCAATTTATGGGTTCCTTCGCTCAATTCTATGTTGGCTCGCTCGATTTCTCGTTGCCTCACTCAATTCCTAGGTTGCCTCGCTCAATTCCTAAGCTTTCTCGCTTAATTCCTACGTTGCCTCGCTCGATTTCAGGTTCCTCGCTCAATTTGTAGCTTTCCTCATCAATTCCTACGTTCCTCGGTTGCCTCGCTCAAATCCTACGTTGCCTCACTCAATTCTAGGATTCTCGCCGAATTTCTACGTTGCCTCGCTCAATTCCTAGTTTCCTCGCTCAATCCCTACGTTGCCTCGCTCGATTTCTAGGTTGCCTCGCTCAAATCCTAGGTTCCCTTGCTCATTTTCTAGCTTTCCTCACTCAATTCCTAGGACTCCTCGTTGAATTTCTCTGTTTGCCTAGCTTAATTCGTAGGTTTCCTCGCTCAATCCCTATGTTGCCTCGCTCAATTCTAGGTTGCCTCGTTCAAATCTAGGTTGCCTCGCTCAATTTCAGGTTCCTCGCTCAATTCGTAGCTTCCTCGCACAAATTCTAGGTTGTCTCCTTTGAATTTCTAGGTTCCCTCACTAAATTTCTACGTTGCCTCGCTCAATTTTTAGGTTCTCTCGCTTAAATCCTAGGTTGCCTCGTTGAATTTCTAGCTTCCTTGCTTAATTTCTACCTTCCATTTGAATTCTTACATTGCCTCGCTCGATTTCTAGGATCCTTCTAGCTTCCTCGCTCAATTCTAGGTTACTTACTTTGAATCCCTACGTTGCCTCGCTCGATTTCAGCTTCCTCGCTCAATTCTAGGTTACTTCATTTGAATCCCTACGTTGCCTCGCTTAATTTCTAGCTTCCTCGCTCGCTCAATTTCTAGCTTCCTCGCTCATTTCCTAGGTTGCCTCGCTCAATTGATAGGTAGCGGGTGTTCAAATTCTAGGTTGCGATGTCGGGTGGGTCACGGGTTGGTCGGGTTGAACCCGCCCAACTTTCAACCCTAAAATCATATATGGTACGTCAAGTAACTAATTTTGGTTTAGAAGATATTCTTGTTATATGAATAAAGAAAGGGTTCAAGTACCAACTGGTGGTGAAATCCCACGACGTGCGTGTGTAAGCATGTGTGTGTGCATGTAAAAAAAAAATAATAATAAAGAAAGAAATGAAAAAAAGAGAGAAATCTTTTTTTATATACTTATATATATATATTTATATAAATATGTGTTAGAGAAAAATGTAGGTAGAATAAAATTCTAAATGTAAAAAATTTTTAAAAAAAATTAAATTTGTACCAACGGCTTAAAAGAGATCAAAGTTACATGGCCCCACAACTATATATTTATTATATCTACAACGTTCATCCATATTTCGATCATTTCGGAGCATTATCCAAAAAAAGAAAATCATATCCAAAGATCAACCGGACCACACCACAAAGAGCAACGAGAGAAATTGATTTTCAACATTAAAAATTTTGTAGGGCCCACCATAACATTTATTTTCC
This sequence comes from Magnolia changhungtana, assembly GCA_030180095.1. Lineage (NCBI taxonomy): Eukaryota > Viridiplantae > Streptophyta > Magnoliopsida > Magnoliales > Magnoliaceae > Magnolia > Magnolia changhungtana. The sequence goes on from JASAUF010000444.1 coordinate 9,662,759, forward strand.
ATCCAATCTATTCACAAGGTCACATAGGCCTGGATGAAGAGGAAAAACAAATTTCATAATGATCAAAACTTCGTAACCCTAAAAGGGTTTTAATGGTAGACGTTCAATTCCCCACTTTGTCTTTTACAATGTGGTCCACTTGATAGTTAGATCTGTCTTATTTTTCGTCTCAAGGCTTAATATGAGGTCGTCAAATAGATGGCCGGTTTGGATATAACACAGACCTCATGGTGGGGCTCCTGAAGCAACAAAAATTTCATTAAAAAAAAAAAAACAAAAATACGAGAATTTGGGGATGAATCGCAGGACTCTGCGATTCCACCAAGTAGGCGATTTGGGGATGGATCGCGGAATCCGCGATTGATCCTGTTTCAAACAAAGGAAATGGCTACGGATTATAACAGTAGCTATAAGCCGTATCCGTGTACTTTTCTTTTTTATTTTTTTTTTTTTTTTTTTTTTTTTACATTTAGAATTTTATTCTACCTACATTTTTCTATAAAACATATTTATATAAATATGTATATATAAGCATACAAAAAAAAAATTATCTCCTTTTTTCATTTTTTTCTTTATTCATATAACAAGAATATCTTCTAAACCAAAATTAGTTACTTGACGTAACATATATGATTTTAGAAATTTGAAAGTTGGCGGGTTCAACCAGGAACCAACTTGTGACCCACGACATTAGGTTGGGTTTAGGCGGGATGTATCGGGTTTGGTCTTGGGGTTAAGCCATACAAACACCAACCCGATAAAACTTGGAAACGGAATCGTCGGGATTGGACCGTCAAATGCATGAAAATGATCGTGAAGTGCATCGAAATATTTGTGAATCTAAACGGAATCGCTTGAAATGACCATGAAATGAATCGAAATGACCATGAAATGCATGGAAATGACCGCGAAGTGAAGGAATTGATTGTGAATCTAAACAAAATCGTCGGAATTGAGTGAAATGCATGAAAATGGCCGTGAAGTGAAGCGAATTGAACGTGAAATGCGTGGAAATGACCGTGAAGTGAAGGGAATTGGACCGTGAAGTGCATCGAAATGACCAAGTGAATCTAAACGGAATCGCTAGAAATAGTAGTGAAATGTATGAAAATGATCGTGAAGTTAAGTGAAATGCATGGAAATGACTATGAAGTGAAGGGAATTTTGAAAATTGAGCGGGACAAATGAAATTGAGCGAGGAACCTACAAATTCACCGAGGAAGCTAGGAATTGAGCAAGGAAGCTAGGAATTGAGCGAGTAACCTAGAAATTGAGCGAGGAACCTAGAAATGGTAGGAACCAGGGATTGTAGGGAGAAATTGAAGCGAGGAACCTACAAATTGAATGAGGAAGCTAGAAATTGAAAGAGGAACCAGGAATTGAGTGAGGCAGCGTAGGAATTGAGCGAGGAAGCTAGAAATTGAGCGAGGAAGCAGCGTGGGATTCAGCGAAGTAACCTAGGAATTGAGCGAGGGAAGCTAGAAATTGAGTGAGGCAACGTAGGGATTCAGCGAAGTAACCTAGGAATTGAGCAAGGGAAGCTAGAACAATCCTAAAAATTGAGTGAGGCAATGTAAGAATTCAGCGAGGGAAGGTAAAAATTAAGCAAGGGAAGCTAGAAATTCAGCGAGGCAACCTAGGATTTAAGCGAGAGAACCTAGAAATTGAGCGAGGCAACGTAGAAATTTAGTGAGAGAACCTAGAAATTCAGTGAGACAACCTAGAATTTGTGCGAGGGAAGCTACAAATTGAGCGAGGAACCTAGAAATTGAGCGAGGCAACCTAGGATTTGAACGAGGCAACCTAGGAATTGAGGCGAGGCAACATAGGGATTGAGCGAGGGAACCTACAATTGAGCAGGCAACAGAGAAATTCAGCGAGGAGTCTAGGAATTGAGTGAGGAAAGCTAGAAATTGAGCGAGGAACCTAGGATTTGAGGCGAGGTAACCAGAAATTGAGCGAGGCAGCGTAGGGATTGAGCGAGGGAAACTAGGAATTGAGTGAGGCAACTTAGAAATTCGGCGAGGAATCACAGGAAGGTGGTGAGGCAACATAGGATTTGAGGGAGGCACCGAGGAACGTAGGTGATTGAGGAAAGCTACAAATTGAGCGAGGGAACCTAGAAATTGAGCGAGGCAACGTAGGAATTAAGCGAGGAAAGCTAGGAATTGAGCGAGGCAACCTAGGAATTGAGTGATGCAACGTAGAAATTGGAGCGAGCCAACATAGGAATTGAGCGAAGGAACCTATAAATTGAGCGACGGAACCTACAAATCTCTTTAGGTGATTAAGAGGGCCCCCTTTTCCAGTAGATGAGATTATGACGAAAGGTATTATCTCAGCGCTTCTTTTCTCTCTCTTGCTCTTAAAAATCGTTGAATCCAAAGCCCTCAGAGAAGAAAGATCACTGGTTGCCTCGCTCAAATCCTAGGTTGCCTTGCTCAATTCTAGGTTCCCTCACTCAATTCTTAGGTTGCCTCGCTTAATTCATAGGTTGCCTCGCTCGATTTCTAGCTTCCCTCAATTCGATTCTATGTTGCCTTTTTGAATTCTTACCTTGCCTCACTCGATTTCTAGGTTCCTCGCTTAATTCCTAGGATTCTTTCTTTGAATTTTTACGTTGCCTCGTTCATTTCCTAGGTTCCTTGCTCAATTTCTACGTTGCCTCGCTCAATTCTAGGTTGCCTCGCTTAATTTCTAGGTTCCTTGCACTGATTTGTAGCTTCCTCACTCAAATCTAGGTTGCATCGTTGAATTTCTAGGTTCCTCGTCAAATTCTAGCTTCCCTCGCTCAATTTCTAACTTCCTCGCTCAATTTCTAGGTTGCCTCGCTCAAATCTGGCTTTCCTCGTTGAATTTCTACCTTGCCTCACTCGATTTCTAGGTTCCTCGCTCGATTTCTAGCTTCCTCGCTCAAATCCTAGGTTGTCTCATTTGAATTTCTAGGTTCCTAAGCAATTTCTAGCTTCCCTCGCTTAATTCCTAGGATTCCTCGCTGAATTTCTACGTTGCCTCGTTCATTTCCTAGGTTCCCTCGCTCAATTCCTACGTTGCCTCGCTCAATTTCTAGGTTCCCTCGCACAATTTGTAGCTTCCCTCGCTCAAATCCTATGTTGCCTCGCCGAATTTCTAGGTTCCCTCGTCAAATTTTAGCTTCCCTCGCTCAATTTCTAACTTCCCTCGCTCAATTCCTAGGTTGCCTCGTTCAAATCCTAGCTTTCCTCGTTGAATTTTTACCTTGCCTCACTCAATTTCTAGGTTCCCTCGCTTAATTTCTAGCTTCCCTCGCTCAAATCCTAGGTTGTCTTGCTGAATTTCTAGGTTCCTCGCAATTTCTAGCTTCCTCGCTTAATTCCTAGGATTCTTCATTTGAATTTCTACGTTGCCTCGCTCATTTCTAGGTTCCTCGCTTAATTCTATGTTGCCTCGCTCGAATCTGAGTTGCCTCGCTCGATTTCTAGATTCCCTCGCCTGATTTGTAGCTTCCTCGTTCAAATCCTAGTTGTCTCATTGAATTTCTAGGTTCCTCGCTCAATTCTAGCTTCCTCGCTCAATTTTTAACTTCCTCACTCAATTCTAGTTGCCTGGCTCAAATCGTAGGTTCCTCGCTCATTTTCTACGTTCCTCGCTCGATTTACTAGCTTACCTCGCTCGATTTACTAGATTCCTCATTTGAACTCCTACTTTGCCTCTCTCAATTTCTAGGTTCCTCGCTCAATTCCTACCTTGCCTCGCTCAATTTTCAATTTGCCTACTCAATTTTATATTTGTCGCTCAATTTCTAGTTTGACCGAAGTAGTAGGAAATTGACAATGAAGTGAATGAAATGTATTTTCAACCATCGACCTGATGGAATCTTGGAAAATAACTAGGTTGGTTGGCTAAAGTAGCTTCTCTTACCCCAAAATCATACGTGGTACGTCAAGTAACTAATTTTAGTTTAGAAGATATCCCTGTTAAATGAATAATGAAATAAATGAAAAAAAAGAATTGAGAATTTTTTTGAAAGTAGTCCGTAGCTAGGATTATAGGTACGGTTATAATCCGTAGCTATGAAAACCGTAGCCATATGTTCCTTTTTTTTTTGTTTTTTTAATTTTCTTTTGCTGTTGTAATCCCCACCGCCTTTTGTGGGTCCCATCATGAGGTCTGTGTAATATCCAAACCGTCCATCTATTTGGAGAGCTCATATTCAGGCTTGAGACTAAAAATAAGATAGATCTAACTATCAAGTAGACCACACTGTAAAAGGCAATGGGGAATTGAACGTCTACCATTGAAACCCTTTTAGGGGTTATAGAAGTTTTGGATCATTATGAATTTTTTTTTTCTTCTTCATCCAGGTCTTTGTGACCTATGAATGAACTTAGACGGGGAGGATTTCTCACAAACATCACAGTGGACCCCCAAAAAGTTTTTAATGGTCGACGCTCATTCAACACTGTTTCCTGTAATGTGGTACACTTGAGATTTGCATATACCTCATTTTTGGTCGTATACCATAAAATGATATGGAAAAATATATGGACGGCATGGATGAATAGCATACATCATGGTGGGGGCCACAGACCACCGACCATCGGCCATTGGCTGGTGGCAGGGGGAGTACCCAATCCGTTTCCGTGAAAGGAGGGGTAGTTTCGTCCTCAAAGTCGCTGTCCGCACGTGCTAGTCTAGATTGGTAACTAAAGTTTGTATTCTTTCATAGAAACCGCTGGGTAAAAGGTTTTGTCTACAGTGGTCATTTTCTCGCTTTTAATACGACAGATGCCGATTAGCGGACACGCAAGCACACGCGCTAAATACCATCGCCACACAAGTGCTGGCTCATAGCACGTGTAGCTAATCTAAGACGTTAAAAATGAGACTCCATTATGATTGGTTCCTGTCCACAAAATTCAGATCATATCCCACAGATATACTTGGAATATAACCTATTAAAGTCGATCCGAACAGAAAAGTGTTTTGTAACTAAGAGCTTAATGGTAAGGATCTTCGATTAACGGTCCTGATCTAACACACATGTACCGAATTGACTCGTACGAGGCGCTTGTGTTTAGCTTGTGCAGATGCGCAAGACAAACTGAAATTCATCTTTGTGCCAAAATCAAGGAGAAAATGACCACTGTAGACAAACCCTTTTACCCAGCGGTTTCTATGAAAGAATACAAACCTTAGTTACCAAACTAGATTATCACGTGCGGACAGCGACGTTGAGGACGAAACTACCCCTCCTTTTCGCTGCGAAGACGTGCTCTGACGCTCCTCGAACTGAGAGTTGTACGAACGGCTTAAAAGATTAAGGTCGGTGGTCTGTGGGCCCCACCATGATGTATGCTATTCATCCATGCCGTCCATATATTTTTCCATATCATTTTATGGTATACGACCAAAAATGACGTATATGCAAATCTCAAGTGTACCACATTACAGGAAACAGTGTTGAATGAGCGTCCACCGTTAAAAACTTTTTGGGGCCCACTGTGATGCTCGTGAGAAATCCTCCCCGTCTAAGTTCATTCATAGGTCATAAAGACCTGGATGAAGAAGAAAAACAAATTTCATAATGATCTAAAACTTCTATAACCCCTAAAAGGGTTTCAATGGTAGACGTTCAATTCCCCATTGCCATTTACAGTGTGGTCTACTTGATAGTTAGATCTATCTTATTTTTGTCTCAAGCTTGAATATGAGCTCACCAAATAGATGGACGGTTTGGATATAACACAGACCTCATGATAGGACCCATAAAAAGTGATGGAATTACAACAGCAAAAAAAAAAAAAAAAAAACGACCAACGTCGATATATCGACTAACAGTCGATATATCGAAAATGGTCAGAACTGTCAGTGAGTTTTTCTCAAAAATCTTACAATTTTCGATATATCGTGTCTGTCGATATATCGAAAAAGGTGTTTACCTTTTTTCTGATTATAAGTAGTAGCCATAGCTATATCAATCTGTCAGTCTATGAAATTTTTATTTATTTATTTTTATTTTTATTTTTTACATGGAGAAATTTATTCTACCTACAAATTTTTTAATACATATTTATATAAATAGGTATATGTAAGTATATAAATTTTTTTTCCCTCTTTTTTTTCATTTATTTTTTAATCATTTAACAAGAATATCTTCTAAACCAAAAATTAGTTACTTGACGCCACATATGATTTTGGGGTAAGAGAAGCTACTTTTGCCAACCAAACTAGTTATTTTCCAAGATTCCATGGTCGATGGTTGGCGAGAAGCGAACGTAGAAATTGAGCGAGGTAACGTAGAAAACGAAAGCGAGGAACCTACGATTTGAGCTAAATGCAACCCAGAAATTGAGCGAGGAAGCTACAAATTGAGGTAGGCAACGTAGAAATGAGTGAGTGAAGTAGAAATTGAGCGAGACAACGTAGGAATTGAGCGAGGCAGAAATTGAGCGAGCGGCAACCTAGAAAATGAGCGAGGAAGGTATAATTGTGGCGAGGAAGCTAGAAATTGGCGAGGCGTAAGCGTAAAATTGAAAGCGAGGAAGGTAGAAAGTGGCGAGGCAACCTAGAAATTGAGCGAGGAAGGTAGAAATTGAGCGAGGAAGCTGAAATTGAAGCGAGGAAGGTAGAAATTGAAGCGAGGAAGCTCGAAATTGAAGCGAGGAAGGTAGAAATTAAGCGAAGCAACCTAGAAATTGAGCGAGGAAGGTAGAAATTGAGCGAGGAACAGAAATTGAGCGAGAAGGTAGAAATTGGCGAGGCAACCTCGAAATTGAAGCGAAAGCTGTTAGAAATAGCGAGGAAGGTAGAAATTGAGCGAAATGAGCAACCTAGAAATTGAGCGAGGAAGGTAGAAATTGAGCGAAGCAACCTAGAAATTGAAGCGAGGAAGGTAGAAATTGAGCGAGGAACCTAGAAATTGGCGAGGAAGGTAGAAATTGAAGCGAGGAAGCTCGAAATTGAGCGAGGAAGGTAGAAATTAAAGCGAGAGACAACCAGAAATTGAGCGAGGAAGGAAAAAAAAAATTGAGCGAGGAAGGTAGAAATTGAGCGAGAAGTCAGAAAGTGAAGCGAGGTAGAAATTGGCGAGGCAAGCGTAGAAATTGAGCGAGGAAGCTAGAAATTGAGCGAGGAAGCAAAAAAATGAGTGAGGAACACTAGAAATTGAGCGAGGAACACAGAAATTGAGCGAGGAAGGTAGAAATTGAGCGAGGAAGCTCGAAAATGAGCGAGGAACCTAGAAATTGAGCGAGGAAGGTAGAAATTGGCGAGGAACTAGAAATTGAGCGAGGAAGCTCGAGAAATTGAGCGAGGAAGGTAGAATTTGAAGCAACTAGAAATTGAGCGAGGAAGGTAGAAATTGTAAGCGAGCAACTAGAAATTGAGCGAGGAAGGTAGAAATTGAGCGGAGCAAGCTCGAAGTGAGCGAGGAAGCTAGAAATTGGCGAGGAAGCCAAAAAAAATGAGCGAGGAAGGTAGAAATTGAGCGAGGGAAGGTAGAAATTGGCGAGGCAACTAGAAATTGAGCGAGGAAGGTAGAAATTGAGCGAGGAAGCTCGAAATTGAAGCGAGGAAGGTAGAAATTGAGCGAGGAACTACAAAATTGAAGCGAGAAGCTCGAAATTGTGCGAGGAAGGTAGAAATTGCGAGGAACACAAAGAAATTGAGCGAAGCTTCGAAAGGTGCGAGGAAAATTTAGAAGTGAGCAACGTAGAAATTGAGCGAGGAAGCTAGAAATTGAGGCGAGGCAGCGTAGAAATTGAGCGAGGCACGCTCAATTCTCGTTGCCTCACGCCTCTCGATTTCCGTTCTTCTCACTGCTCAATTTTCTAGCTTCCTCGCTCGATTTCGGCTGCCTCGCTCTAATTTCTGACCTTCCTCGCTCAATTTAGGTTCCTCGCTCATTTCTACCTTCCTCGCTCATTTCTAGGTTCCTCGCTCGATTTCTGCAGCTTCGAATTTCAATTTCTACGTTGCCTGGCTTTCAATTTCTACCTTCCTCGCTCGGTTCTACGTTCCTCGCTCGATTTCAGCTTCCCCTGGCATTCTACCTTCCTCGCTCATTTCTGGCTTCCTCAATTCCTCGATTTCTACCAGCTTCCTCGCTCAATTCCTACGTTGCTCGCTCGATTTCTAGCTTCAGCTCGCTCAATTTCTACGTTCCTTCGCTCAATTTTAATCCCGCTCAATTTCTACCTTCCTCGCTCAATTCTACATTGCTCGCGCTCAATTTCTAAGCTTCCTGCTCAATTTCTACCTTCCTCGCTCAATTTCTGGGTTCCTGAACGCTCAATTTCTACCTTCCTCGCTCGATTTCTAGGTTGCCTCGCTCAATTTCTACCTTCCCTCGCTCAATTTCTGGTTCCTCGCTCATTTTTGGCTTCCTCGCTCGATTTAGAGCTTCTCGCTCAATTTCTACCTTCCTCGCTCGATTCGAGGCTTCCCTGCGCTCAATTTCTACCTTCCTCGCTCGATTCTAGCTTCCTCGCTCAATTTCTACGTTGCCTCGCTCGATTTCTAGCTTCCTCGCTCAATTTCTGGCTTCCTCGCTCGATTTCGGCTTCCTCGCTCAATTCTACCTTCCTCGCTCGATTTCTGGGTTGCCTCGCTCGATTTCTAGCTTCCTCGCTCAATTTCTACCTTCCTCGCTCAATTTCTACCTTCCTCGCTCATTTTTTGGCTTCCTCGCTCGATTTCTGGCTTCCTCGCTCAATTTCGAAGCTTGCCTCGCTCAATTTCTACCTTCCTCGCTTTCAATTTCTAGGTTGCCTAAGCTCGATTTCTACCTTCCTCGCTCGATTTCTGGGTTGACCGCTCAATTTCTACCTTCCTCGCTCGATTTGAGCTTCCTCGCTCAATTTCTGGGTTCCCTCGCTCGATTTCTACCTTCCTCGCTCAATTTCTAGGTTCCTCGCTCATTTTCGAGCTTCCTCGCTCAATTTCTGGCTTCCCTCGCTCGATTTCTACGTTGCCTCGCTCAATTTCTGGCTTCCGGGTGCTCGATTTCTGGGTTGCCTCGCTCAATTTCTAGCTTCCTTGCTCAATTTCTAGCTTCCTCGCTCGATTTCTGGGTTCCTCGCTCATTTTATGGCTTCCTCGCTCAATTTCTAGCTTCCTCGCTCAATTTCTACGTTGCCTCGCTAATTTCTACCTTCCTCGCTCGATTCCTACGTTGCCTCGCTCGATTTCTACCTTCCTCGCTCGATTTCTAGCTTCCAAGCAATTTCGGGCTTGCCTCGCTCAATTTCTACCTTCCTCGCTCAATTTCTGGCTTCCCTCGCTCGATTTCTACGTTGCCTCGCTCAATTTCTGGCTTCCGCGCTCGATTTTCTAGGTTGCCTCGCTCGATTTAAGCTTTTTCATCGCTCGATTTCTACCTTCCTCGCTCAATTTCTGGGTTCCTCGCTCGATTTCTGGCTTCCTCGCTAATTTCTACGTTGCCTCGCTCAATTCCTACGTTGCCTCGCTCAATTTCTACCTTCCCTCGCTCAATTTCCAGGTTCCCTCGCTCAATTTCTACCTTCCCTCGCTCAATTTCGAGCTTCCCTCGCTCAATTTCTACCTTCCCTCGCTCAATTTCTAGGTTCCCTCGCTCATTTTCTGGCTTCCCTCGCTCAATTTCTAGCTTCCCTCGCTCAATTCCTACGTTGCCTCGCTCAATTTCTAGCTTCCCTCCCTCAATTTCTACGTTGCCTCGCTCAATTTCTAGCTTCCGCGCTCAATTTCTAGCTTCCTGCTCAATTTCTAGGTTTCTCGCTCATTTTACGGCTTCCTCGCTCAATTTCTAGCTTCCTCGCTCGATTCTATGTTGCCTCGCTCAATTTCTAGCTTCCTCGCTCGATTTCTACGTTGCCTGCTCGATTTCTAGCTTCCTCGCTCGATTTCGAGCTTGCCTCGCTCAATTTCTACATTCCTCGCTCAATTTCTAGGTTCCTCGCTCAATTTCTACCTTCCTCGCTCAATTTCTAGGTTCCTCGCTCAATTTCTACCTTCCCTCGCTCAATTTCGAGGTTGCCTCGCTCAATTTCTAGCTTCCCTCGCTCAATTTCTGGCTTCCCTCGCTCAATTTCTAGCTTCCCTCGCTCAATTTCGATCTTGCCTCGCTCAATTTCTACTTTCCCTCGCTCAATTTCTACCTTCCCTCGCTCAATTTCGAGCTTGCCTGCAAAGCTCAATTTCTACCTTCCCTCGCTCAATTTTTAGGTTCCTCGCTCAATTTCTACCTTCCCTCGCTCAATTTCTAGGTTGCCTCGCTCAATTTCTACCTTCCCTCGCTCAATTTCTACTTTCCCTCGTTCAATTTCGAGCTTCCCTCGCTCAATTTCTAGGTTGCCTCGCTCAATTTCTAGCTTCCTCGCTCAATTTCTACCTTCCTCGCTCGATTTCTGGGTTCCTCGCTCAATTTCTACCTTCCTCGCTCGATTTCTAGGTTCCTCGCTCATTTCTACCTTCCTCGCTCGATTTCTACAGGTTTGCCGCTCAATTTCTACCTTCCCTCGCTCAATTTCTACCTTCCCTCGCTCATTTTTTGGCTTCCCTCGCTCAATTTCTAGCTTCCCTCGCTCAATTTCTACCTTCCTCGCTCATTTTTGGCTTTCGCTCAATTTCAATTTGCTTCCTCGCTCATTTTCTCAGGTTGCCTGCTCAATTTACGGCTTCCTCGCTCGATTTCTAGCTTCCTCGCTCAATTTCGATCTTCCTCGCTCGATTTCTACCCTTCCTCGCTCAATTTCGAGCTTGCCTCGCTCAATTTCGATCTTCCTCGCTCGATTTCTACCTTCCACTCCTCGATTTTGAGCTTCCTAAGCTCAATTTCTACCTTCCTCGCCCTCGATTTCGGGTTCCTCGCTCATTTTACGGCTTCCCTCGCTCAATTTCTACCTTCCTCGCTCAATTTTTAGGTTCCTCGCTCAATTTCTACCTTCCTCGCTCAATTTCGGCTTCCCTCGCTCAATTTCTAGCTTCCTCGCTCAATTTAGACCTTCCTCGCTCGATTTCGAGCTTGCCTCAGCTCAATTTCGATCTTCCTCAAAGCTCGATTTCTGCCTTCCTCGCTCGATTTGAGCTTGCCTCGCTCAATTTCTAGCTTCCTCGCTCAATTTCTAGGTTCCTCGCTCAATTTCTCGTTGCCTCGCTCAATTTGTAGCTTCCTCGCTCAATTCTTTGCAGGTTGCTAGCTCAAATCGTAGGTTCCTCGCTCGTTTTCTCGTTGCCTCGCTCAATTTCTACGTTGCTTGCTCAACCATCGACACGATGGAATCTTGAAAATAACTAGGTTGGTTGGCTAAAGTAGCTTCTCTTACCCCAAAATCATATGTGATGCGTCAGTAACTAATTTTGGTTTAGAAGATATTCTTGTTAAATGATTAAAAAAATAAATGAAAAAAAAAGAGGAAAAAATTTTTATATACTTATATATACCTATTTATATAAATATGTATTAAAGAAAATTGTAGGTAGAATAAATTTCTCATGTAAAAAATAAAAATAAAAATAAATAAATAAATAATTTTATAGTAAGCACAATACTGATTATAGCTACTGGTTATAATCCGTAGCTAAAGGTAAACACCTTTTTCGATATATCGATAGACCGTCGATATATCGAAAATTGTAATTTTTTAGGAAAACTCACTGGACAGTTCTGGACCATTTTCGATATATCGACTGTTCGTCGATATATCGACGTTTTTTTTTTTATTATTTTTTTGTTTTTGCTGTTGTAATTCTACCACTTTTTGTGGGTCCTAATATGAGGTATGTGTTATATCCAAACCGTCCATCTATTTGGCGAGCTCATATTCAGGCTTGAGACTAAAAATAAGATAGATCTAACTATCAAGTAGACCACACTGTGAAAGGCAATGAGGAATTAGTTTTTAATGGTGGACGCTCATTCAACACTGTTTCCTGTAACGTGGTACACTTGAGATTTGCATATACCTCATTTTTGGTCGTATACCATAAAATGATATGGAAAAATATATGGACGGCATGGATGAATAGCATACATCATGGTGGGGCCCACAGACCACCGACCCCAATCCTTTTAAGCCGTTCGTACAACTCTCAGTTCGAGGAGCGTCAGCGCACGTCTTCGCAGCGAAAAGGAGGGGTAGTTTCGTCCTCAACGTCGCTGTCCGCACGTGCTAATCTAGATTGGTAACTAAGGTTTGTATTCTTTCATAGAAACCGCTGGGTAAAAGGGTTTGTCTACAGTGGTCATTTTCTCATTAAAAGCTGGTCTAAGGCGCTTGTGCGGAGCGGGAACCACGAGAAGGACAAAACTCTCGTGTGAGTCTTGCACCATTTTTTAATGATGGTGATTCAACTCACCACCGGTACTGATGTACAGCTATTCAGACCATCGAAATTATGGTCCCATTGTGATGGAGTATACATCTAAAATCATATTGATTAACCAATCTAACCATTTAATTAATGGCTGCTGGATGGATGGTTAAAATAAAATTAGTGACTGATCCAAATTTAAAATTGAATATAAGATTGTTAGTTTTGAGAGATGCTATCTTATAGTGCTCTTAGTTGTATTTAGATACTTGGACAGTTTGAGCATTGACCAAGAATGGCTTGGGCCTTGAATTTGGTTATTGTAAGGCTCGTGTCTTAAAATGATCTTGTAAAAATGAATGCAATGCATGGATTAAATCACATTAATTAATCAATCCTAACCATCAAATTAATGGCTATAAGATAGATGGTTAAAATAAAATAGTGAGTGATCCAAATTTAAAAATAAAAAATAAAAATTAAGATAGATGAATCTCTAACAATTTATACAAAGTAGGTCCAATTAACAATTTGATCCACTATTTGTTAGGCTCTATCATTGATTGTGAATCTTTATAATAATTATAAAAAAAAATTACTTTTGTTAGGCAATTATGACCATTCCGTTCATAGATTAAAAATAATAATAACTCAAAGATGGATCATCCAATCAGTAAGTTTTTGTTTTGATATCTATCAAAGTGTTATAGGCTCAACGGATGGTTCAAATTGACTAAATGGACTGTCCAAGTGAACTGATGCAACTAGGATCACTATAACTTACAATTCATTTCTTGTTAATTTTATATTTGATGTACATTTTTTTCAACTATGCTTATCTGAATTATCTCCAACTAATTTTAAATGGTTCAAAACTAGCATTAATGAAGTCGACCTCATGGGCATTGGTGCATTTACCTCACGCATACGCCAGGAAAAAAAGAAAAGAAAAGAGCAGGCTAATGGTCCACATTCATCTAACCAGGGTTCAAAAGCAACGCTTTTCCAACTCGTGACCAGCCTTTTCAGTCTTTGGAGATTGAATGGATTATTATGTTAGTTTTGCACCATTAAAAAATAAAGGTGATTCATCTCCTCGTATTTTCACTGATGTACAACTATGGAGACCATGCAAATTGTTAGTCCCATTTGAGATGTAGCATATATCTAAAACTGTATTAATCGATCAATTCTAGCCATCCTATTAATGGCCATGAGATGAATGGTTAAAATTAACATAGCGAGCGGTCCAAATAATGAGAAAACTCATTTGGTTAATATTATCTTATCAGTTCAATTTTAAGGTTATATTCGATTCTCAATTGTGCCAGCAATTTGGACGGTCCTCATTGCCATATAATTACATAATCTGTAGGTTTGACAAGTCACCACCATTTTTTAGATGGTGAGCTAGCATTGGGATTCTCCCGGAAGTCACTCTAACGTGGCACTCACCTGATGAAAGTTACCTTGCAAGTTATTAGAGTAGGTTGCTAGTGTTTGTGTGGAATTTTTCAAAAAACTATCTAATTAATATGAGATTTACATTGGGTACAGCTTCCATGGTAGTCTATGAAAAGCTACTTCATTAATCGGTTTAAGTGCCATTCCACTCCCTTATGTAAGGGCAGCCTTGAAAGTAAATGGATAGGTGGCTTTGGTGGGCCGTACTATACTGCTTATGTAAGATCTCCCTCGTGAGATTCATCACCCAAGTTAGACCATGTTATCACAAGTTATAGATTTACAAATTTTGTAAAATAATAAGAAATCAAAAAATTAATGACAGGTTGAAGCACGTGTGATTATACTTTTCTTGAAGCATTATTCGCTTATTCTCGAAGTGATTGAGAATGATGATAGGTTACTGGTAAATTAGCTTATAAGGATACGACGAGCCCGTATATGATTCTGCGTTCAACAAACACAAAGAATCATGAATGGAACTCTATGTACACAAATTTCTTCTGGTAGTTAAATAAAATAAAATCATATATCAGAGAGAAAATTAGAGAAATTGTTGCTAGTTTAGACCATTGTTTTGGTCTATTTTTGAGGACTGCTGCTTAAGGTTTGTATTGAACCTGGCTGGCTTAATCTTGTTATTTTTGTTGGGTTGTATGTGAGAGTGGTTCGAGTTGGTGATGGTCCAATAAACCACTCAGGCACTGTTTATATAGGCTAGTGTTGCTAATCGGTTTGGTCCAGGGTCATAACTACATATGACCGTTTTATGGCCGTTAGTGAGAAACTGGTTGTTATTGGCTGTTTTTTACTATTATGCAAGTCAGATAACCAACTGCTGCATACTAGCCGTTTAGACTAATTGGCTAACTGTTTTATGACCGTTGGGCTAGCCGCATGCGGCAGTTTCTGCATGATCTGGTTTAATTTTGCATGTGTAGTTAAACCTCTCTCAAATGACTACTTTTCAGCCTCTATAAAAAGATAGACTGGTCTTATTCAGACCATTCGTGCACTTTAGCCACCTGACTCATATTCTCTATCATACCATGACTCGCACTTGTCACTCGTTTCACACCGTATTGCGTAAGGTCACGAGGAAGCGATAACCATCTGCGACATGATGCACACATGCGAAGTGCGCTAGCTGCGCCTCTAAAGCCATACTGCCTCACATGCCTATGCCCACGCCCTTGCACCAAGTTCAAGCCCATGCCTATGCGCACGGGTACTACACGGATCTACCAACAAATTATAAGATACTCCACACCCTATATATAAATGTTGAGGGTTAAATATTACATATTATCCCTAATTTATATCTTAGTTTTATGAACATGATAATGCTTAATGTTCTATTTTACTCATATTTGTGTTGGAAGGTGAATTTAAAAGCTTAGATTGAAAATGATGGTAAAAACATGGATTTGATGCTCAAGAATCACCAAGGCAATGGATAGATCTTATGAAACTAAGATTGAATAATTCACAAGTCAAAGATCTGAGAAAACCAAGTAAGGAATGAAGAGAATCAAAAATTTGAAGTGAAGAAAAAAAAATCTTGAAATCGTCCTTAAAAAGCATATTCTGAAACTCTGGGTTATTTTATGAAATTGCTTAAAGTGAAGTTTATTTTGAAAAGCTGTGCAGAGTAAAGTCTATTTTAGCAAACTACGTAAATTTGAGACGGTTTCTAGAGTTTTTTAACTAGGTGCAAAAGTTGGAGTTCCACAACTATAAATAGGACTTCCTAGGATGCTCCAAGACATCTTCTAAGGTTTAAGAAGTGGAGCAAAAGGGTGGAGAAGCCGTCGCCAAGAGTTTTTCTTTTTATTCCTTAGTTGTTTGTATGCTTTCTTCTAGGATTTTAGATCCAATTATGTCTATGGTTGACTAAACCTCTTAGCTAGGGCTAAGAGGTGAAGCTTGTAGCATGACGGGATGTTTCTATTGTTTTGATTCATGTTTATATTGAACTTACTTTAATTCTAGTTTAATATTTAAGGAATATTTTTAGTTTTTAATGATTTATTGTGACTTAAATTATAGTAAATCTGCAATACTTTTGAATATCTTCTTTTCATGTTTTGAGATTGTGAAATTAGGAAATCTTGTTGTTCACCATCGTTCCTTGGGCATGATCGGATGATAGAATCCCTTCTAATCTTCATGATTCTCTTGTGATTGATTATGAGAATTGGTAGATCCTGTTGTTTGTCATTATCTCATAGGCATAGTTTTGTGATGGAATCACTCCTAATCATTATAACTCTCATCCATTGAGAATTAGATCAAAGGAATTTGAGATTTGGTTTTATTGTTATATCTTCCAATTAGATAAGATAGACTCCGATTCCAGTTGTGTCCTTGAATCAAGCATAATATCTCACTGATTGCTACAAGTGGATTCTTGGAAAACCTACTTCTCACCTTTGAATTTTTAAGTTTCTAATTACACACTTCACAATTACTCAATTTAATTCCAGATTTAGATTCATATCTTTTTCTAGTTCTACCTCTAGTTGCTTTCAGAATACACACGAGATTAGTCTCTGTGAATTTGACCTCGGTCTCACCGATATTATTATTATATCACGACCCTACACTTGGGGTTGTGAACAATAAACATATTATTTTCTTCTCTCATTTATATGGGACTATTACCAAAACATTCAAAAACTCAAGTTTTTCAAACAAACTTTTTAATATATATATATATATATAATTATTATTATTATTTTAATCAATATTTTCACACTAGACTAAGAGCTCAAAAATCAACTACATTTGTAATTCAAGTATTTTACATTATTGGAAACAATGGTTGTGGGGGGGGGGGGGTCGATTTCATATAATTGGAGTGTATTTCATATAAGTATCATGGTGAGCCCTATAAAAATGAAAGGTGAATGTCTATCTTCAGTTGGTTATATATATATATATATATATATATATATATATATATATATATATATATATATATATATATATATATATATATATATATATAGCCTCTAGGCCTCCTAAGGCACTAAATATGAATTGTTAGAGTGAATCTTACATACGTATCATATGGTGGGGGCCATCAAAATCAAGAGCAAGTCCCATTCATGCTTCTTTTTTTTTCCTAATACTCATTGTACATACTGGGAAGGATGCACCATGCTTAGATATTTAGCAGGGTCCGGCCATCAAGATGTTTGTTTGACACCTGCTCTGAAATTAGGCATATGACTTGTAATTAGGTGGGTGATCATACTAAAGAAAACAGACAGGAGAGATGTCAACCCTTGATATCTATGAGCCTACAGTAATGATTACATCATTACTGTAAAATATTTTACTGCAACCATTAGATGCCTCCCAAATAGTTAGACATCGCCACATTGGCCCTAACTTTCAGGCCCATTCATGATTTAAGTGGATTATATTAAGAAAAATAGTTTGGATGGAATCATTGTCCTATGCACTGTTTCTAATATTATAGTCTACCTAAATCACAAATGAAAATTATTTTTAAACTTTAGCCTAACATGAAGTGACACACCCAGTAGTCAGCATGGAATTTACATAAACATCGTAGTAGGGATCACCCAAGCAGCCAACCCATTTATCAGCGGTAAAAAATAAAAATAAAAATAAAAATAATGTAAGAGAAGGTCATGGGATAACAATAATAATGATTAATGAGGTGTATGTTTGAAAAAGATACTTGAAGGCAAATTTTATATTAATTAGGTAGTTTATATATATATATATATATATATATATATATATATATATATATATATATATATATATATATATATATATATAAAATTTCCTTTGAAAAATTGCAAGCCACACGCAATGAGCAAAACTTCACTATTAGTCTTATTAATGGTACATTTCGACGGATGCGAATTTGCATATTGTATAGGTATATTTAAGATGATATTTAGGAGGCTCATGTGCATGCACATGCCCGGTCACACAAACGTGTATTAATTAACAGTGCACGAGCGTGCAATTATGCCTCCAGGCATCCATTTGATGGAGGGTGCATAGTTGGAAACTCTTGATGGCAAAGAAAATAATAGAATCCAGTATCGGTTTTCAACCGTTGGAAGATAACGATGATTCATCTACTCACACGTGGCATTGATGTACAACTATCTAGACCATTCAAATGATTAGTCTCATTGTGGATGGATCATATATACAAAATTTTCACGGATCAATCAATACTAACCATCCGAATAATATCTACCAAATGGATGGTTAGAAAATAGTGAGTGGTCCAATTTAAATGAGAAATAAGATGGTCCATGTTATTTGATCATTGCAATGTTTTCTGTTAGTTAGAGAAATTGACCACTGTAAACGCCACCATTTATCCGTAGTCTTTTCAATACGCTCCCAAGATTTACTTTTCTGTACTAACCATTATGTACGGACACACTATTTGCAGTCAGAAATTCCCTTGCATTTACTACCCATAGCTACGGATTATAACCGTAGCAATAGGTTTTGAGCGATCATGAATGCAAAGCACTTTCGTCTGCAAATAGTGTGTCCGTACAGAATGGTTTACTTTGAGAAAGTAAAGTTTGAGAGCGTGTTGAAAAGACGCTGGGTAAAAGGTGGCGTTTACAGTGGTCAATTTCTCTTGCTGTTATGCTGTATGCATAGTTGTGTCAGAGATTTGGAATGTTGTACAACTATGTGTGCAGTTTTGAAGAGTAACAACCATTGAAACATATATTGAACCGATGATAGTGAATGATTACACAAAATGACTTCATAGCGTTGAATTTTTTTTTTTTTTAAATTAGATCAGATCCAAATTTCAAGAATCAAAGGTCAGGATGAAGCTTCAATCGTCATCTAAGGTGCAATCTAGTGGTGTACGTACCAGCCCCATTAGGTAGTTGTGACATTGGGCGGCTTGTCCTAACAAAACCCCTTCCAAGGTTACCCATTTCTTCCTTTTTTTTTTTTTTTTTTTTTTTTTTTTTTTTCTCTTTTGTTTTAATTTAATATTTTTAATTTATCTAAAGTTTTTCAAATTTCTCTGGCAATTGGACGGGCGCCGATGGGGTAACACCTCCACCAGCAGGACCTAACTAGAATGGATGATCCTGGCAGGGGCTTTGTGGGGCCCACTGTAATGTATTTGTGTTTATCCATGTTGTCCATCCATCTTGACTGATTATTGTGAGTACATGAGCTGATGTAAAGTGGGTTTGGACAGTTTCAGAGTGAAGATGGATCAGAAAAGGCCCGGTCAACGACAGAAGTGATCTGGACCGTTAGAACTTAAAGCAGACGTATCTCACGAACTGGAACAAGCTATAGGACATACCATATATGATTTTGGGATAAGATGAGCTACTTTAGCCACCCAATGTCGGGTTGCTCACGCCAAATTTGTGAAATACCATCAGATGGACTGTCGAATTCATGTTTTAATTTTGTTTTTACTATTTATAATAAGTTTTAGTTTGAGTATACTCTTCATCCGTTGGGCTTTATGAGTTCACCTAACATAAAAAATGCTTAGAATAATTAGAAGAAGAGCATGGTAAAGCCACATATGACACTTACTATTTTTGGCTGAAAACCCTGTACACTAGTAGGAATCATGACGGTCTATAAATAATAAGTTTACTATTTATAATAAGTTGTGAATTATAGGAGTTTTATTTGTAGTTTAATTCCAGAACTTACTAAGTATACCTATTTAAAGGGGCATAATCTTATTTTCATCATCAATAAAATTATTTTGAATTTCTTAAAATTATTTCTATTTTTTTTTTCTTCGTGGATTTGAGAATTCTCTATAAGGAATCTAGAAAAGTTCCATGGATTCAGAACAGTTATCCTCGAAAAGAAGATAGTGCTCGACCCCACGATGTCATGTGCCCAAAAAGATGGACCTATGGCTCATAGAAAGAAGTGGTGAAAATGATGTCCCCAATTAAAACCTTAGTATGGCCCACCATGATGTTTATTTGCCATCCAACCTGTTTATGAGATCATACATGCCTGGATAAAGAGAAAACATAAATGTTCATGAGGTCACACAATCCTGGATGGGGGGAAAATATAAATACTAGCATGATCCAAAACTCATGTGGCTCCTAAGAAGTTTGCCATGATAGGCATTCAATTCCACCATTTCCTATGGTGTGTTCCACTTGAGAAGTTGATCTGCCTTCTTTTTACGGTAATGCCCTAAAATGATTTGGAAAATTGAATGGATGTCATGGATAAAACACATACATAGGCTGCCTCATGGAGCCTTTGCCAAGACCATTGTCTCTAGCTAGGTCCTAGTGGGGTACTACTACCCGATCAGCGTCCGAATTGGACTGCGAGAAAAAAAAAAAACACCAATACACTGGCAGAGCATAATATTCCATATTCCGGTGTTAAGAAATTGCAAGAGTGGCACATGGGTAACTCAAACCATCAATATCACGGGTATTAATTTAGATGGCTCATAAGCTCGAAAATGTTACTAATTTTGATTTCTTAACTGGTTGATTGATTGAAACCCAATGGATGGTCAAAATGAGAAATACTCAGTGGTCCAAATTCAATGGAAAAAAGTACCCCTATTCTAAGAGACCAGATCATTCAATCGAAGTTTCCACAAATGGGACTGGAATCGTCGGCAACACCTGCATAAAACACCCAAGCTCTTGTTTTCATCATATTGTATATGTGAAATCTACTCCATCAATCAGGTGATGACACTCACATGAGACGCACCAATCAAATCATGTAAAATTATCTCACTGGTATACCCACAAGAGTTTCAATACAAGGTCATGGGCTCGAGCATCCACTGTAGTATGAGTACGCCGCATGTCACAGGCGTTTAAACACCGTATACAAAAAAAAAATAAAAAATTCCGGTTGTAGATTGGTAGAGACCTGGAAAGCCCTAATGTATGATTTGGGCACGTACTATTCTCAGGCATAGGTTTATGCAAAGCATGTGAAAAGTGATTACATAACTTATACTGAGGCTCACCCAATATGCAAAGATTGAGTGAAGATAACCTCATTTCAACACTGAAGTCTTGGTATCTATTCCCAAAGTTGGGTGTGTGTAAGTAGGGTTTAATCAATAGATAAGACAACAAAATGAATAGACAATGCCGATGAAACACACATACATGGTGGGGTTCGCAAAGCTGTTTCAACGGTGGGTATTCAATCCTCACTCACGTGTCCCACTTGAGTTTTGGATCTACGCCATTTATCGTCTCATGTAATAAAAATGAGATGTTGAAACGGATGAATATAGTATACGCGATGGCCCCACCGAGCTGTGTATTGCTGATAACAATAGCAATCTTGTTGGCATCTACATTGATTGGTCCCTACTTAAAAAATGCTTTGATTGGAGTATCTTAACAGTCTATTAAATGTTCATTGCTAACTTTTGTCTTTTTTGTGCATTTGCCTGCCACCGATCGGAACGGTTAGGATTCTCCAAGCGGTGTGACGTTTGGGCCAAGGTCCATCCTCGATCTACTCGATCTATATCCAATAAAGACACCCAATCTGGACCATGCATATCACGTGTGCAAAAATGCATTTGGTCACATCCAACCCAGACAAAAATCCCCAAAAGTACCTGTTTCTTTTTTTTTCTTTTTTTTTTTTAAATTATTTTTTTATTTTACGTCGGTCGGATCCTTGCAAACGTCTTGTCTACAACTCTTATTAACCCAGGCACAAGGGTTATTAACATATGTGAAAGTTAATCAACTGTCTTTTGCAAATGTTATTCAACTCTCTATACGAGAGACCACTTGTGATGTGTGTGCCATTCAATCTGAATATCAAGTGAGCCCCACGATGATAATAGGATTTCCCAAAATTGAATAACCATGAACATTCCCCACCCAAAAATTGTTAAATTCATGTGGTAGCTAGCTCACATGATGGTTGGAATGATGTTATTTTCATGGGCATCTTACTTTTAACGTGGGTGATCATTCTTGATGGATTGAAGTGCATAAACAAACCACATGACCCCACAAGCAAAATTGCTTTAAAAAAGCATTTATTAAAAATTGTTGAAGATGATTTGGCCTAAGTAATATTTACTGGTTAACACCCATAACAGTGATAGCTGATTTTTGTGATTATTGTCACATGATGCCGGTTTCTCTATTAGGGTGGGGTCTATTGTGGTGTGTATATGGCATCTAACATGTATCATAGGGTTGCCCCACCATAGAAGCTGGACACTCCAAAAATCAGGTGATTCAACTATAATGTAGGCCACTACATGAATTTCTAAGTTTTAGATGGTGCTCCATTGTTTTCTATAGTGTGGCCCACCTAATGATTGAATAGGCCAATTTTTTGATGCATTCTATTACGTTACACCCTAAAAATGTACACCTGAGTTCGATCCTAAGTTTTCGTGTGTGAATCTAATAAAAATGCACTTAGGCAAGTTTCTACGTGCCCACGCAGTCTGATTAACATTCACAGATGATCAATAATCAGAGTAGTATTAAATTAGCGGTATCAAAAGTTAAGCAGAGATAACTAAACTTATAAATATATACTTAATATTAAAAAATGGTGTCCGTCCAAATGAAGACTACATAAGCCACAATATACATTTAACGAAACTAAACCACGGAGTCCACCCAGCTAAGGACTCCAATATATACATGCTCAGAATAAATAAACTGCAAAGTTTTCTATTTTCATCCAATGCCACATAAACATTAGCAATTAAGCAAATCGATCTATGCCTGCACATTTAAGACCTCAATGGTACCGACATTAATAATATTATCTGGTTGATGTTTTAAAACATGATCGTATGAGGGAGCAAGTAACTAACTTAGTGGTACTATTTTCTAAGTTATACATACTATCAACACAATCAAGCGTAAGTAATAATAGCAAACCAAAATAATCAATTCATATCCAGTTGTTAAGTGCATGAATGTCATAATATGTGAATGCATGTTCGCACAATCCAACACTCTCTCATCAAATTGACTTTAATGCCTATTTCGCACTAATGTCAATACTTCCTCATCACGCAACTCCAATGCCTTTTGCAAAAATGCATATCTTATGATAATGCGGCTCATCACCAACATTACTAATATAATTGGCCAAGTATTTATTAGAGCCTATTCAAATAACAAATTTAGCAAAACTAGGATACCGCCATCATATCATAAGTCGTTAACTAGATTACGTGGCTCGTTGCAGCATGGAGCGACTCCTCACTACTGTCCCTTAATCCAATTTATGGTTCATCACCCAATGGTCCAAAATTACACAATTAAACAATGGTAATGACTAGTTACCCAAGCACAATCACAATAAGATAAAGGGCTCATCAGCCAACACTAAATCAATGAGAGAATGGCTCGTTAATTCAATTAATACTTGGGTTGTTTGAACGGTACTCTAACACGTAACTATCGGCCGAGTATATGATGGGGGTCATTTAAATAATAAATTGTCACTTCCATTAATGCTCATGGGTCACTACGAGGAGACATTACCCTAGCATAGGTTGACAATTCGAACATGGTGTTCCAAATGACTATGCCTGACTCATGGGTCTTTGTAGGATCGTAATGCACTAATAGTTATGAATGGACTTGAATAAATGGTAATAGTGGTATCTTATATTTTATTGAATGTTATACAATTACCAAGCATAAGAATGATCAGCTCTGCATTAGACTGATCTGATCGATTATGAAGAACCCCAAGCAAAATCGACATTAGATGTAAAGCATCACGTGTAGTTTCAACTATTATCAGTCATCCGTGTTCAACCTCGGTTGACCGTATAAGTCTAGGATAGTCAACCCAAAGCGGGCTACCTACTTATGCGATTTGCAGAGTTTAATCCACCACAATAATCATTTAAATTATCAATGTATAATCATAATCATAAATCAACTTAATACAACATCAGGTTATATTAATTAAACACATGTATGAGCCAACACAATTCAATGTATATTAACAATACAATTAATACCACACTCGAGCTATATCAATAGAACAAATTTACTAATTAGAACAATCTAACGTATATTAATACAAACAAACGTGTATCAACAAAACTTATCAAATGACATAAAATGGATTCTAATAGTAGGAATTTCATATTGATCAAGTATTTCATCAAACATGTTGAATACCAACAATAAATAACATCGGGGTTACAATAATAAATAATTAAAGCACAAATAGCATATGAAATCTTATAATTTATCAAATTTATTATCTAACACTAACAGGGGTTGATAAAAAAAAAAAAGAATCTAGAAGAATAGTTGATACCTTAGTAGGGGTTTATGCAATCTAATCATGCTTAGGGATAAGCCTTTTGGAGGAAATCACTAATTCCTAAATTAAAACTCGAAGAAACTCATTAAGAACAAGGAATCTACGATTAGATTGTTAAATTAAAGGATTAGATAAAATTCTTACCTCCAATTGCAAGTGGAGGTGGATTTGGCAGAAAATGTGATAGTAATAAGGGTTTGATTGGAGGAAACTTAACAAGAACAAACTCCAAGATCATTCTCTCTCTCTCTCTCTCTCTCACTCTCACTCTCACTCTCACTTTCTTTCTCATCATCTTTCTCTCTTATTCTCTCTCATTATAGGGCAATTCGTATGGAGCAAAGGGACTACCCAAAATTGGGTTTATACAGTGTCGGATGTGTTCTAATTGGCCTTAGAGACAAGGTGATATGTATTATAACCCTAGGGGAGATTATTTCTTGTGTTTGAGGTCTATTAGGAGATATACGGGTCGATCTATGCCATAAGTTAGTTGTCTCTAAGGGTGATATACATAAGGCTTTGATTGCTTCACAATTCGGATGCGACGATCGATAGATATGATCAAAAATCAGTTTGACGGTTATTGATCATCAATCGGGGGCACGACTATATGGATATGTGTAGGATATTAATCTAGGTTACTGTCCTTAATTTGATCGTGATCTAATGGTCTGAAAGCTATAACTTCGGCAAAGTTCTAACGAGACAATTAACTTAATTTTCTGACAGTTTATACGGGCATTCACACACTTCGTGTGCTCACCTTGCGAGCCTAAGTTAAAAGATTCAAAGCATGATATTAGTTATTCATCCCGCAATGAACGTCAAGCCCGCAAAGACGAACATTATTTCTATAGTTTCGGGTTTAGTGGCCCACCAACTCGGTCTAGAGCTTGTATGGTTAGTTTGTCCATTTTTAAAATAAATTGGGCGGCGAGATGTCTTGTGTGCGACAACTAGGGTTTGGATTAGCTAAGTTCACAGTGTGACCTTTTCACAATTAACAAAAAATGACGATTTAACTCTATTTTGATGGGGTTTTTTCCCCGTCTTCGACCGGTCGTGGGAGGTGCTCGACCGGTCGTGGGAGGTGCTCGACCGGTCGTAGGTTCGAGCCACAGCACGACTCGAAATCCGGAGTTCGTCTTTGTTTTCTTGTAGCTAGGGCCCGGTCGTGGAGAGCTACGACCGGTCGTAGGTGGTCTACGACCGGTCGTAGGAGAGCCAGGACTAGTCGTAGGTTACGCTTGATTGTTCGCGATTTTGCTTGTAGCTAACGGATTTGAGTCCTTTCGCAAGCCCGGGATGCGGAAAGGAGTTTCCCAAAACTATAAAAGGGTTGCCTAGGGTTTTCTAGGTATCACAAAATAGCAAGAGGGTTTCCTAAAGCTTTGCAAGAGGATTTGCTAAAGGGTTTAGGGCTATCAAAGGTGAGAGAGAGGAGAGAAGAGAGAGAGGAAGCTTATAGAAGGGAGGTTACGCTGCTCGTGGAGGTTCTCTACATTGCAATCTACATCTCGGCGCTTCTATGTCCTCATAATCGGTTAGATCTCTCCGTTTTCTCTATTTCTCTTATTGTTTATCCACTCTGCGTGAGTGAAGAAGATTGTAACGTTCTACTTCATAGTGGATTGTTGATCTGGACGAGGTCCGTGGTTTTACCTCTTTGAGGGTTTTCCACGTAAAAATCTCTTGTGTGATGTGTGATTGATGCTTTGATTTATTTCATTGCTTTATCCATAAGTCTGGTTTGTTTGGAGGCTAGATCCAAGGTTTTGTGCAAGGCCCCCAACAAAGTGGTATCGAGCTAAGTTCATTGAGCGGGTAGGATCGGTTTGAATTATGGAAGGTGGCTCAAGGATGATCGGCCTCAATGGTTCTAAGCTGGACCATATGAAAGGCTAAGATGGAGGACTTGCTTTATTGCGAGGACCTATATTCTCCAATCTCGGGCATATCGGCAAAATCAAGGATATGGTGATGATGATTGGAAGAAGATGGGCCAGAAAGGCGGTGGGGTTTATCGGACAATGGTTGGATGATTAGTGTTTCACCATGTGTCTACGGAAACCTCGGTTGAAAAACTATGGCTAAAATTACAAAGGGTAGGCAATGTATGAGAGGAAAGGCAGTAGGTAATAAGATATTTACGATAAGGCGACTTGTGAATCTCGAGTTCAAGGATGGTGGTTACGTGGTAGGAGCATATGAATGAGGTCGGCAATATAGTGAACCAACTCACCTCATGAAGATGGTCTGGATGATGAATTGCGAGGCTTTACTATTGCTTAGTTCATTGCACGACGGTTGGGAGACATTGGTGGTGTCTCTAAGTAACTCCGCGCGCCGGACGGAAAGATATCCATGGAACGGGTAACAGTTGTCTCTTCAATGAGGAGACAAGGAGGAAGTCTCGAGGGGTCTACACAAGAAGAGGCTCTTGTGACACGGGACGGGGAGAGGAAAGAACGGGAAGGGCGGGAAGGCCGAGATAAATCAAGAGGCAAGTCGAGTAACGAGAAAAGAGGTTGAATCTTTGGAATTGTGGCAAGAAGGGCCACTCTGAGCATGAATGTCGTGGTAAGAAAAACGACAAGAAAGGAAAAGAGAAGGAAGAAGAATCGATTCCCACTGCGGTCGCTTCGGATGGCGACATGGTAGTTATTCTTTCTACGGATCACGATGTATGTCTCACGGCTCTGAGTCGGGCACCGTGGGTGATAGACTCGGGAGCTTCTTTTCATGCGACTCCACACGGGGACTCCTTCACAAGTTCAAGTCGGGTGACTATGGATTTGTGAAGATGGGAAATCTGGCGTATCAAAGATCGTGGGAGTCGGTGATATTTGTGTGAAGACCGATGTGGGTGCACATTGGTTCTCGAGGATGTGAGGCATATCCCGGACCTTCGCCTCAACTTGATGTCGACGGGAAATTTGGATGATGATGGCTATGAAAGCCGGTTTCTTTGGTGGGCGATGGAAGCTCATCGAGGGTTCGTTGATCGTGGCTAGAGGAAAGAAGTGTTGCACCTGCATACAAGGCAAGTGTCGGTATGTGCGAGGGTGGATTGAAGCGGCGGAAGATTCGGCTATTAACATGTGGCAGGCGTCTAGGCCACATGAGTGAAAAAAGGGCTTGACTACTAGCGAGAAGCGACTCCTTCCAGACGTGGCGGTATGCCTCTCAAAACTGTCTTGATTGTTTATCGGAAACGACATAGAGTTTCATTTATTAAAGCGCTTCTCATGTTAATAAAGTGCATGCATTAGATTTGGTTTATTCGATGTTTGTGGTCTATGAGGACAAAAACCTTGGGTGGGGCATTGTATTTTGTCACTTTTATAGATGATGCATCTAGGAGGGTTTGGGTTTATGCTTTGAAATCAAGGATGAGGTCTTTGGTGTGTTTAAGTTGTTTCATGCTATGATCGAGAGAGAGACGGGTAGATCATTGAAGTGCATCGCATGACAATGGTGGTGAATACATTGGCGACTTTCACGAGTACTTGCAAGTCCCGGGGTATACGGCATGAGCAGACGGTTCCCAAGACCCCCGGCATAATGGTGTAGGCGAGCGAATGAATCGCACCATTGTTGAGAGAATCGGATGCATGTTATCCCATGCGAAGTTGCCCGAGACGTTACGGGGAGAAGCAATGCGCACGGCGGTGTATTTGATAAACGGGTCTCCATCGGCCCGTTGAATGGAGAAGTACACGAGAAGGTGTGGGTGGGACGGGATCCATCGTACGGTCATCTCGAGTGTTTGGATGCGGGACATCCGTTCACGTACCAAAGGACGAGAGGTCAAGCTCGATATGAAGATCGGGCGGTGTGTGTTCTTAGGGTGCGGTGATGAAAAATTCGGTTCTGAGTTATGGGATCGGCCCAGAAGAAGCTCGTCGGGAGCGAGAGATGTGGTTTTCTTTGAAGATCGGTGTATCGAAGACATTGGTAAGCCGAGAGAAGAACCGGCCCTAGTTCGGGTGAGCTAGAGGACATGGATCGATTACTCCTCCGTGGTGCACGATGACGGGGGAGTACAAAGCAAGAGTGCGAAAGGACGAGGGAGTTCCTTCGGAAGATGGACCGGGGAGCGGCCCCACTTGATCCACTGTTGAGCCACGGGTGAGGAGGTCATCTCAGGGACGGACGGTAGTCAAGAGGTACTCACCGCACGAGTACATTATGCTAACCGATGGGGGAGAGCCGAAGATTATTCCCGAGGCCCTGGCCAGACGAGCATAAGGAGGAGTGGTTGAAAGCTATGCGAGAGGAGATGGAATCCTTGCATAAGAACCACACATGATATGGTGAAGCGCACTAAGGGCAAGAAAGCTACGAGCAACAAGTGGGTGTTCGAGAAAGAAGGTTGAGCGAGAAGAATTCACGAGACGAGGTTGAGGCCGGACTTGTGGTGAAAGGGTTTGGTCGGAGGAAAGGCATAGACTTCGAGGAGATATTCTCACCGGTGGTGAAGATGACATCCATACGGGTGTTGCTTGGGTTGGCGGCTAGCATGGATCTGGAGATAGAAGCGGTTAGATGTTAAAGCGCCTTTCTCCATGGTGACTGGAAGAAGAGATCTACATGCACCAACCGGAGGGTTCGAAGTCAAGGGCAAGGAACATATGGTGTGTAGGTGAGGAAGAGCTTGTATGGTGGTGAAACAAGCTCCACGGCAATGGTACAAGAAGTTCGATTCGTTCATGTTCTGAAACATGGGTATGATGAGCGGAGTCGGACCCTTGTGTGTTCACGCGTAAGTTCTCGATGGTGATTTCTTAGTTACTGCTATTATACGTTGATGACATGCTCATCATGGGAAAAGACATCAAGAAGATTAATGGTGAAACTTGGGAGTTGGGCAAGTCTTTTGCGATGAAAGACTTGGGCCGGCTAAACAGATCCTAGGAATGGAGATAACCGTGTGAAGCGGCAGGAAGCTTTGGGCATTGTCACAAGAGCGGTATATTGAGAAAGTCTAGAGCGGTTCAATATGAATGCTGGCAAAGCGGTCGGTACTCCACTAGATGGTCACTTGATTGAGCGACGGGCGGTGTCCCAAGACGAAGGCGGACGTGGAAGAGATCGAGAAAAAATACCCTACGCGTCGGTAGTAGGAAGTTTGATGTATCTTTATGGTGTGTACATGCCCGGACATAGCATATGCGGTTGGTGTTGTCGGCCGGTACCTTGCCAATCTGGCAAAGAACATTGGGCGGCGGTAAAATGGATACTACGGTATCTAAGAGGCTCATCCAGGTTGAGCCTATGCTATGGTGATGTAAGCTGTGTTAGAGGGCTACACGGATGCGGATATGGCGGTGACATAGATTCAGGGAAGTCTACATCGGGGTTCATGTTCACGTTTGCGGGGAGCGGTTTCTTGGCAAAGCTACGAAGGTCGTAGCATTGTCGTGACAGTAGGCCGAATACATTGCGATCACGAAGCATGTAAAGAGATGCTTTGGATGAAGAGGTTCCTACGGGAACTTGGCACGAAGCGGGGAGGAGCACGTGGTCTATTGCGATAGTCGAGTGCTATACACTTGAGCAAGAATCCAAGTCGGCATTCCAAGTCGAAGCACATAGAGATTCGGTATCTTGGATCGGGATACTTTGGAGCAAAGGTGTTACGGCTTGAGAAGGTCCACACGGACGATAATGGGTCGGACATGATGACCAAGGCTTTGCTCGAGGGCAAGTTTGAGGTTTGTAGAAACACGGGCGCTTGAAGAAGGTGGATCCCTCCGGGTCAAAAAGGGGGAGATTTGATGGGTTTTTTCCCCGTCTTCGGCCGGTCGTGGGAGGTGCTCGGCCGGTCGTGGGAGGATCTCGGACCGGTCGTAGGTTCGAGCCACAGCACGACTCGAAATCAGCGAGTTCGTCTTTGTTTTTCTTGTAGCTGGGGCCGGTGGTGGGAGAGCTACGACCCGGTCGTAGGTGGTCTACGACCCGGTCGTAGGAGAGCCGAGGACTAGTCGTAGGTTACTGTGATTGTTCGCGATTTTGCGCGAAAGCGGTTGAGTCCTTCATGGAACTGGGATGCGGAAAGGAGTTTCCCAAAACTATAAAAGGGGTTGCTAGGGTTTTTAGGTATCACAAAATAAGAGGGTTTCTAAAGCTTTGCAGAGGATTTGCTTAAAGGGTTTAGGGCTATCAAAGTGAGAGAGGAGAGAGAGAGGAAGCATAGAAGGGAGGTTTCGCTCGTGGAGGTTCTCTACATTGCAATCTACATCTCGGCGCTTCTATGTCCTCATAATCGGTTAGATCTCTCCGTTTTCTCTATTTCTCTTATTGTTTATCCACTCCTGCGTGAGTGAAGAAGATTGTAACGTTCTACTTCATAGTGGATTGTTGATCTGGACGAGGTCCCGTGGTTTTTACCTCTTTGAGGGTTTTCCACGTAAAAATCTCTTGTGTGATGTGTGATTGATGCTTTGATTTATTTCATTGCTTTATCCATAATTCTGGTTTGTTCTGGAGGGCTAGATCCTAAGGTTTTGTGCAAGGCCCCCAACATATTTACCCCAATCAAAAGTCTTAATTCGACTAAATTGTAAATAATCTAGATTAATAAAATAAAAAAATATAAAAAAATCATAATTTAATCACACAGGATGATTCCTGGCATGATCAGAAGCAATTTATAAGAAGACACTGAATAATAAAACTCTAAAATGAAAAATATACGTTTGATCCATCAACAACTTGTAGTGGCAAAAATTTTCAGTTTCAACGGGTCGTTTACTTGTAACATTTATAACACTTTTAATTACTGAATTATTTTTATAATTTTTTTGGTAATTCATCATCAAGTCTACCTTTGTCTCACTCAATTTCATTTTGATTTCGAGTTCCAAAAAAATTATAAAAATTCCAGAAGTTCTATCTGTATGAAATCGATAATTTTTTTGCATAATTTCAAAAGATCCTAAACTCAACCTCATTTGAGTTTGGTTTTTATTTTCTATTTATTTTTTCTATAAAACTAGACTTATTATGCTTCGATCTGGCTTTTGAATCATATCAATGAAGTTGTGTAAAAAAAAAAAAAAAGATACATATTTTTGAAGTTAGCATACTTAAGTGTCAATTTTGTACATAGTTGTACACATCTTCATGGTGTCACTATGAACCTATATCTAGATTTTTACGGTGGCACCCGTCCCTCTCATGTAGGTCACTTGAACTTTGGATCTGCCTCATTTTTAGTCATGTGTCCTAAAATGAGCTCGCAGAACAGATGGACAGGTGGATTTCTCACTAACAGCACTGTGGGCCCCACCTAACATTTGAACTTCATATGAAACCCTTTCTTAAGAAATCAGTGTTGCTTGTTGTGCCACAAGCCACTGATCTTCCTTCTCTGTCACACCCCAGACCCAACCAAGACGGTGCAACCCTTATAGTGGGGCCACTTTAATGATATATTCTATATCCACTCTGTCCATCCTTTTCCAAATCATTTTAGGGTATTATACAAAAAAATGAAGCAAATCCAATTATTAAGTGGACCATACCATAGGAAACGGTGGTGATTGACTATTAATGGGCCATGAAAGTTTTGGGCCACATGAGATTTGGATCATCTTATTTTTGGAATCATTCCTTAAAATGATTTGGATAAATGAATAGACGACAAGGATAAAACACATACATTAAAAATTTCTTGTGGGAAACAAAAGTTTTGGATTAAAATGATATTTACGTGGTCTCTTCATCCAGATCTTTTTACATTATCAATAGGTTAGATGACAAATAAATATTTCAGTAGAATCTATGAAGTTTTTAATGATAGGGACTCAATTACGATTATTTCATATGGGTATATGTGTGAAATTAACATATTTCAAACGTTTTAGACAATAGTTAACAACTTGGTTATTCTAGGTTTCATTGTGCTAGGTATGTACCGTGAAAAAAACATCTACACGTGATCGATGTAAACCATGCTAAACCATATCATTGAGCAAATGACTGTCCACTTGCCTCATAAGCAACTAGTTGTAGATGCATATCTGGCCGCTGTGGTATGCTTACATTAGCCAACCTGAACAACTAGCTCATCCCACCATGAAATTGAAATGCCCAAAAATCAACCGGATCCAACCATCCACGGCCCTCATCACATGATTTCGAATGTTTTTTTGTGTGGCCGTTCATTGTTTCGTATGGTGTGGCTCACTCGACAATTGGATCAGCCTGATTTTTGGGACCACCAATTTTTATCATAGAACGGCCCTGCTGAATGGATTGGATGCCATCATATACATGCCACGGTGGGCCACACCATATCTAATATCAACCCATGGAGAGTACTTTTTGTCATTTGGTAATATGTGTTTAGAACGTCTGCAAAGGAAGCTGAGTGAGGGAGTCACCTCCAAATATAAAAATTGAGCGGAGACATATATAGTTATAATACACTTGAGGTGAACCCACCAGATGAACGGTCCAAATCATCTATAAACTCTGAATTGTTGATCTAGTTGGCCACTATCTGGATAGGTCATGGCCCACAACAAGATGGGCGATCCCGATTGATCCACCGTCTTGCCATGTCTGTTGTTGAGAGATGGACGATTCCGATTGATCCATCACCTTCACACGTCACTGTCATCATCCATGTCACGTGACACACGTCGTAAAAGAAAATATAAGCAATTAACGAGCCTTGCTAAGCCACACGCGTCTGTAATAAAGCTCATGCGCCTGCCACACATGTGCCAGAATGGGATGATAGGTTCAAGATCCAATCCACCTGTTAGAACGGCACCAGTATATTTATTCCGTATTCCAAGAATAATTTTGATCCACTGTTAAGGTGGCCCACAGTTTTCGAAAATAAATGGACGGTTCTATAATGCTTGGCTAAAGTTTTCTAACCCACCCACCTGTTTCTGATATCAGGGACAGCATGCTGAATGGACCAGATTGATTTTTAGGAAACATGTAAAAGGTCGGACCAAGATGGATTGGATCTCACGGATATGTGCCAGCACATATGCGAAGTGTTTATTAGCTTTATTGCACACGTGTGTTCGGTTAGCAAAGCTCCTTATTTATTATGGACGCGGATTGCGTCTGTGGGCCCGACTGTGATGTATATGTTTCATCCACCCCCATTCATCCGTTTTTCCAGCTAATCTTATGACATGAGCTTAAAATTGGGGACCGGGTTAGGTGCGTCCGGTCTCAGCCAAGATGGTGCCCGCCTTTACTATGGGGCTTCCTTGATATATGTATTCTACATCTATACCTTTCATCTGTTTTTTCAGACCCTTCTAGGGCATGAGCCTAAAATGAAGTATATCTCGATCTCAAGTGGTCCATACCATAGAAAACAGTGGTTATTGACAATTAAAACCTTCTCGTGGACAACTAAGGTTTTGGATCAAAATGATATTTGTTTTTTTTCCTTCATTATGGTGTTTGTGACATTATAAATAAATTGGGTGAAAAATAAATATTACCGAAAACATTATGGTGGCCCTAGAAAGTTTTTAATGGAGAAACTTTCATTCACCATTGCTTCTTATAGCACGGTACACTTGAGATTTGAATTTACTTTATTTTTGAGCTTATGTATTAAAATTATCTAATAAAAAAAGAATGGATAAATGGCATGGATGTAGAATACATACATCAAGTTAAGCCTCACGGAAAGGGCCACACCTAATTAACCCTCCAATTTTAGGCTCATATATATCAAAAACAGTTGATAAAATCGCTATATAGCTTGGATAAAACATATACGACATGGTACAGTCCGTGTCCACAAATAAGGAGCTTTGCTGACTGCACACGTGTGTGAAATAAAGCTAATGAACACGTGACATATATGCTAGCATGGAACATAGCGGCAAGATCCAATCCATCCATAAGGTTGGTCCAACTTCATATATGTTTTTCCAAAAAATAATTTAGTCCATTCAATACCTTGGCCCCAATATTGAAACATGTTCATATAGTTATACGGAATTGGATGAAAGGAAATCACAAGTATCAGCTTGATCCAAAACTTCTATAGTCCCGGGAAGTTTTCAATGGTATATATTCATTTCCCACATTTGTGTGGTGTTCTTCCCATGAGGTTTGGAAATACTTCAATTTTGGGCTCATACAGTGACGTGAGCGGTAAAAATGGATATAGATAAAACACATGTATTACTGTGGCTGCACAGAGAATCCTCACTACACAATCCATGGACGTTAATTAAGTTTGGCTGATGAGACCTCACCATCAGCCAGCCAGCTGGGGCGAAAGCTGTGGGCCCCACTATAATGCATGTGTTTTATCCATGCCACGGTTTTCATCCATTTTGCTATCTTATTTTAAAGTATGC
This sequence comes from Magnolia changhungtana, assembly GCA_030180095.1. Taxonomy (NCBI): domain Eukaryota; kingdom Viridiplantae; phylum Streptophyta; class Magnoliopsida; order Magnoliales; family Magnoliaceae; genus Magnolia; species Magnolia changhungtana. The sequence goes on from JASAUF010000444.1 coordinate 9,697,192, forward strand.
ATGACTATTAAATGATGTAAATCCAAACCCTAAGTAGGCCACGCATGTGGGGATTAGTTAATCCTTCCTGTTGAAAACTTCTTAAGGGTTACAGAAGTTTTGGATAAGTTGGTATTTATGTTTTCCTTCAACCAAACTTGTGTGACATTAATTATCAACTGGTTATATAATTTCCTGTATAATGCAAAGTAAATGAGTCAGCATCATGGTTTCAAGGTGTTTATTTAAATAAGAATTATTATTGGTAAATCGAGAGTTAAAATTACTTGTGAAAATATGAGTAAAAATCAATCATCTTAATTTTATATTATAAAACTATTATTTGCATTGGGATATTTAACTAAAACAATAATAGTACATTCATCAGGATAGTTAGTTGGAAGTGATTGTCACGAGCTAATTTCGAGACCAAGTAATCATTACTCATTTCCAGACATTTATGTTACTACTGTATTTGGAAAACAAACATACCCTAAGTCAGCATCAGGTGGGGCCACAGATAGAGCTGGGCATTTCTGGTCCGATCCGGTGGATCCGACCCGATCCTACCCGATCCGACCCGACCCGATCTGAACTGAAGGCTTGGATCAGTGCGGTTCGACTTGGATTAGTCAAATCCGACCATTTATCGGATCGAGGCCGGATCATGGTGAATTCGGATTGATTCGAACTGAATGGATTCAATCCGGACCGATCCGATCCAATCCAGAGTGATTCAATAGTGAAAATCAATACTTCTACTTTTTCTTGTGGTATGGTCCACTTGAGCTTTGGATATGCATCAATTTTGGGTTCAACCACTAAAATGATTTGAAAAAACGAATGAACGGCGTGGATAAACCACATGCATTCATGGTGGGCCCCAACATAGTTTCCTAAGAGACGTGTTGTGCATGTCAACCACTTTCGTGCACAACACATCAGTGACAGGCGTCAGGCAGGCTGAGTAGCGAGAGTAGCTATTGAAATTATGTCAACAAGTTCCGTGGGCCCCACCATGATGTATGTTTTGTATCCACACCTTCCATTCATTTGGAGAGATCATTTTAAGGCAATATCCAAAGAACGAGTTAAATCCAAAGCTCCAGTAGACCCCAGCACAGAAAACAGTGGGACAATGAAGCCCACCATTGAAAATTTCTAAGGGCCACGAAAGTTTTAGATCAAGTTGATATTTGTGTTTTCCTTATTTCATGTTTTTTTAAAAAACTTTTTAATAGGTTGGATTTCAAATAAGCATTATGATGGACCTTAGGATAGTTTCAACGGTGGAAATTAGTCTCCCCACTGTTTTCTTTAGTGTGGTCTACTATAAACTTTTATTTACCTCATTCTTTGGTTCATACCATAAAACGATATCTAAAAATGGATGAATGGTGTGGATATAACACATACATTATAGTGGGGCCCATAGAACTTGGCGACGCCAACTCAACCTCTCTATATCTAATCCGCGCCCTGCATTCATTTTGTGCCCAGCACGTCAACAGACTGTCACAGGCATATATGTATCGTGCATGGACGAGAGTGAGAGGCCTCGAGCTCCGAGTTGTACGAACAGCTCAAATGAGATCAAAGTCACATGGGCCCCACAGTTATGTATTTATTATATCCACAATGTTCATCCATATTTGGAGATCATTTCGAAGCATTATATATATATATATATATATATATATCATATCCAAAGATCAACTGACCAAACCACAAAGAGCAGCGAGAATAATGATTTTCACCATTAAAAAATTCGTAGGGCCCACCATCATGTTTATTTTCTATCTAATCTATTATTAAGGTTAGAAATACATGGATAAAGAGGAAAAACAAATTTCATATTAATCCGAAACTTCTATGATCTCCAAAAAGATTTCAATGGTAAACGTTCAATCCCCACTATTTTTTGCAGTGTGGGCTAACTGATCTTTAAATCTGTCTTATTTTTTGGCTCAAGCCTTAAGACGAACTCTACAAATGGATGAACGGTTTGGATATAACACTTACCTCATAGTTTGACCTACAAATCTAAGCCGATCCGAATTGTACTTAACCTGATCCGACTCGGTTTTCCTGACCGAGTCAGACTTGGTTCGGGTCAGGCCAATCGTGCATCGGATCGGTTCGGGTCAGGTGTCCTGGACTCGGTCCCAAATCGGATCGAGTTTGGATCGGCTCACGTAGATTTCGGATTCGGATCGAGTTGGACCCAATCCGATCAGACTCGGTCCGATGCCCTAGAGTTAGGACCGAACCGATCCGATGCCCAGTCCTTGGGCCGGACCTGATTTTTCCAGAACCCCATGGGAGAATAATATATTAGCAAGGCATATTTGCTGCTCTCGACAGTCGAACATAGGACATTTCGCTCTGATACCATGTCAAATAACAATTCACTTTAAAAGCTTAAGCTGTCAGAGTGTTGTATATCAATGTATATCAAGGGACTTTATCATTTTAACACTCCCCCGCACGTGCGGGATGGGAACTCCACACGTGAACATACTAACAAGGGTAGAGGGATACTCACACCTATATCAAGGGACTTTATCACTTTAACACTGGTTGTTTGACATGGTATCAGAGAGGAATGTCCTATGTTCGAATATCGAGAGCAGCAAATAAGCCTCGTTAATATATTATTCTCCCACGGGGGATCAGGAAAATCAGGTCCGGTCCAAGGACCGGGAAATCAAGCTCGGCCTATTTATGGTGTGAGTGTCCCTTCACCCTTGTCTGTATGTTCCTGTGCAGAGTTCCACCTCGCACGTGCGGGGGGTGTTGAAGTGATTAAGTCCATTGATATAGGTGTGAGTGTCCCTCCACCCTTGTCAGTATGTTCCCGTGCGGAGTTCCCACCCTTCACGTGCGGGGGTGTTGAAGTGATAAAGTCCCTTGATATTGATACGCCACACTCTGACAGCTTAAGCTTTTAGAGTGAATGGTTGTTTGACACCAACAACTTTTTCAAAAATAATAAGAGTGGAAGTCAAATTTTTGCTGCCACATTTTCTTATTTGAAAGTTGCTAAGTGTCTCTACAATCAATTATCAATCAATTAGCCCTTATTAGGTGTGCACTTGCTCCTCGCAATTAGTGGCTCGCTTCTTAGTATCAGCAATGGATGACAGTCGCCACGACATCCTTATAACATTTTTTTTCTTCATTTTCTCCTAACATTATTTTTCATTTTTTCTTCAAAAGATATTATTTTCATTAAAAATAATATCTTTTAAACTTTCAACCATAAACATAACCTAATCATCAAACCAACTACCCCAACCAACTAATGAGATAGTTCTATGTCTCTAAGAGCATCAAGAGCCAATCAAAACATGACACATGATATTCTACTCCTCGCTTATCTACAAAACAATCAAAATGCTATCACCTCCAAGTCAAGGACAATGAATCTCTTTATGATAATAGATCTATTAATTTTGCAAGTTCATTATTATGCATAGTTCCTATGAGGGATTGGACCAATGTATACAATACTTGCATTATCAATTGTAGATGTTATACAATTGGTTCTCGTCTCTCGAAGACTATGAGTGTAATAGGAGCATTTGCCGACAAAAGGATCACCCTAAGATGATTATCTCTTGGCTATTATGAACGAATGAAATCTGATGGTTCCATTTCTCAACACACTACTAAATTTTTTCACGCAATAAATAAATAAATAATAACCACTACTACACTAAGTCTTAAAGATAGATAAGGACATCTTAGAAATTAAGAGTTGAGTGCTCCTCTCTCTAAGACTTCTCTCCCACAAATCCAAGTGAGAAGCTTTAAAGATTAGGTTAGGATGCCTTAGAGATTAAGGGTGAAATGCTCCCATCTCTTCAAGCCTATCTTCCCACAGGTTCTATGGAGAAAGTCACACCTATATCAACGGACTTTATCACTTGATATAATCATCTTTTCTAATGGAGAAGTGTATTCTTCATTTCCTACTCACATCTTCAAAAAAGGGCTCGTCTTCTTATAGTTAAAAATTTCATAGAGCTGAAGATATAAGAGTTTCGAATCTCACATGAATATTGAAGCACTTCTTTCTTTACTCATATTTTTAGGCCCTTGGACAATTCAAGTGATTCATTTAATGTTTTTTTTACTCTGTTTTTTCTTATCATACATTTCGTGATTGTAAATTTGTTTTATTTCTTACTTATTCATTTACTTTCAAGCAATAATATGGAGCTAGAATCTCTAATAATTTCAAATTCCCTAAAGTAAAATCATACATATGTATGGCGGTGAAGTTCACCTCATTCTTTTCTTTTTTGGAATTGAAGCATTTACTTAGAATTTATAGACATTGACTATACGGAGTTATTCAAATTCAAACCACTAAATTATTAAGTCATCATGGTTTTACGTTGTTTAGCCTACTATAAATTCAGAGATTTTAGCTAGTAGATAGTGACTCCATAAAAACGTTTCTCTCATCCTTTTACGGCATCCCTACTTTTGATGTGCTTAGCTAGTTTGTTCTGCAGGTGCAATAGCCAAGATGGATGGTGGCACATGCTCACCATATAAAGGCACTTTACACATATGGTACGCAAGCAAAACTAAATAGTAGCACATGTGCGACACATGGAAGATGGATAGTGAAACATAATATTGCCATGTATGAGGCAATTGAAAATGGATATATGGTAGTGTATATAAATTTTGTTGATGCAAAAATCTGGTCGAACCCTCTTTAGACCTTCGAGTACCTGCACAAGAAGAAGACAAAGGAGACCCTGGCTAGAGCAGGGGACCCTCCGATGCCAAAGTCAGGCTAGGAATCCGGGTCTTACAGTATTGAGGGAGTACGGGAGAGAATTTTGTGTACCTTTTAGATGATGAAGGCTTCCCTTTTATAGCTGCTGGAGCGTTTAATCGTAGGAGGATTCTTCTCCTGATCTTGTGCAATCGAAAGAGGATTCTCTTCCTATGATCGCGGACACCGGATGGCATCCGTCCGCGATCTTCGTCTAATCCCGCGAGCCGGGATCGGGGATCTTATCCCAAAATGTTCGGGACGAAATCCGGTTTTATGTTGTCTTTTGGCTAGTTTAGTTAAGAGGGTCGGCCCGATGCATCCTCGGATTATCGGTTCTTCGTCGAGGCGAGTTAACTTTCGTCTCGGTTCATAGAGTTCTTAAACCCCGCCTCGGATCCAACGTGCCCCGCCTCGGATCGTCGTAGTGCTTCCCAAGCCGAGGCACCGGATCCGAGTCTCGGACTTAGTATTTTTGTCCCCAACAGTAAGCCCCCTTACTCCGTGTGTCTCACGTGACACTCAGGAGTAACGAGTTGTGAGTCGGTTCATAACCTGGTCCGAGGCAATAAGTACATTTAATGCATCATATGCTGTCTTTGATAGGAGACGATTCAGTTTCTGACAACGCATGCGCCGGCAACCGTCAACTCGCTTATTCCGCCAATGAGGGTTAGACACGTAGCAAGGGCGTTATTGTCGTCAGTCGATGCGCGCCACGTGTCGAGCCGGGAAGTCGACGCAGGCGTCGAATCATTTCCGCATTAATGGCCTCCGCCACATGGCAATCCTATAAAAGGGTAAGGGTCCCGCATTTTAAACTACTAATGCCATTCCCGCTTTTCATTTCTTTCGGAGCTCTTTTCGCCTTTTCTTCTTCTTTCATTCTTCTTTGTTGACTGTCAGCGGCTCTTCTTCGCCATTTCCGTTTTCACCCCTCCTTCCGGTGAGTCTCTCCTTCCTCTTTAATTAGTGATAATGGCGGCTAGGGGTTCTCAAAGTCCCCAGGAAGGAGCTTCCGGAGATGAAGGCGAAGCGCAACATTTTTTGGAACGTTGCGGAATCGCCTTCTTTATTGACGGAAATGGCAGTTGATGCTAACGCTGCTTTCCTCTCTGAGAGGGTCACCGAAGCTCCTGCGGAGCGCCCTGCTTCAGTTACTCCTTCTCGGGGTGGATCGTCTTTAATAACCCGCCCGGGAAGGCCTAATCTTCCACGGGACATGGAAGAAGAAGACGAAGAGGTGGAAGAAGAGGAAGTGATAATTGCTGAAGGAACCTCTGCGTCGGTTCCTGCTGATAAGTCGGCACAAGCCGAGTCTGATGGAGAAGGGTCGGGGGATGACTTAAGCGGCCCGGTTCCTTCGGTCTTAACCGAGGCGGACTTGGACAGGATCCGAATCGGGTATCACATTCCCGAGTCGGTCATCACTTATCTCCCCCGTCCGAGAGCCTTGCCGGATCATCCTCCTCCTGGGGCGGTCGCGATTTACCAAGTCTCAATGCAATGCGGCTTGCGTCTGCCCCTTCAACCCATTGTCCAGGGAGTTTTGTCTCGTTCGGATTGCACCGGGGCAAATAGTTCGAATGGGTGGAGGAACTTACTCGGGTGTGCGATCTTGTGGTCGAGATGGAACAAACAGCCGTTAACGATCGACAATTCCTTCATTTATACCAAGTGCGCGTGAATCAGAACTATCCGGCTTTTACGTCTTATTTGGCGGGCGAGGCGGCTCCTAATAACTGACCCTCCCACTTCTAACAAACATTGGAGAGAGCATTGGTTTTGGGCCTGTGGCCGTTGGGAGTCGGCTGAACCCGGGTCCTACGAGGCTCGTGTCCCTCGGTCGTTTCAAAGAGCAGGTGACTTGGCTCTTCTTCCACGCCATTCATTATCTTTTTGCAATGTTCGAGTCTGACGTGCTTGTGTTTGTGAGATATTAGAAGAAGCGGCAAAGCTTGGCTCTAGTCTTGCACTCGGATCAAAGAGTTGAGGATATTTGGATCCGGCAGATCGGTCCCTGGAAAGTGCTTTTACAAATGGAGCGTCTTCATCTCGCAGGTCTAGACTCTACAGGTCACGCTGTAATTGAGAATGTGCCTTTGTGTATCTTCTGAATTTTCCCTGACTTGAAGTTCTTTCTTTTCTTTTATTTCAGACTTGCCTGAAGCTCGTCCCCTCATTTGCGGATTGTTCCCGAGCCGGCCCCTCGAGGCGGCCCCTTCCGAGTCGGCCCCTCCTCCGGGTCCCTTCCAAAGATGACCGGGGCTCGTCCTCCTCTCAGGATGGTTTCGAAGTTGAAGGCTCCTCCACGATCAGTTCTCCTGTCAGAGCCTCGGCCGCTGAAGAGACAGAAAGTGGTATGGAAGGAAAAAGAACCTGTGGGTTCTTCTGCTCCCCCTGTTGTCGTAATTTCTGACCCGGAGGAAAGGGTGGAAGTGACGGTGACCACGGCCTCGGAACCTCAGGCGGCACCCGAATCTGAACACATTTCGACGGAGGTTCCGAGACAGGAGGAGGAGGTTAGGGCCGCGTCTTCCAGAGGGGAAGAAGAGACGAGGACTGCATCCTCGAGAGGGGAGGAGACGAGTCAAGAGGGGCTGTCCGTATTGCGGAAGGTGGTGTCGGGGATGGTTCCCTGGGCCTTAGCTCATGGGAGCGAGAAGGAGTTCATCGGTCTCTACAACGCTCCTTCGTCGCAAACCGTTGGACATGCAGCAAGGGTGCTTTTTGAACTTGCTCCTTGCTTGGTTAAGGCCAGCAAAGAGTTATCTTCGACCCATCGGCTGCAGACCCTTTTGTCGGAAGCTGAAGGGCGACGTGAAGAGGCCGAAACTCGGGCCGGCATTTTGACAGGGGAGGCGGCCCTCGCCCGAAAAGTGGCTGAAGACGCGAAAGCAGAGGCGGCTTTCTCCAGGAGAGCCCTTGAAGAAGCGCAAGCTGAAGTTACTCGGGTATCGGTTCTTCTTTCCAGGGCTGAAGAAGAAACCCGACGAGTTCTCACAGTCCATGCTTCTTACGCAGATGACTTAGCTCGAGCTAAGCATGAGGCGACGGGGCTTATCCAGCAGGCCAACGAGAAGACTCAGGAGGCCGAGAAAGCTAGGGATCAAGCCGTCCAAGCATTTCTTGAATCCGAGGAGTTCGAGGATGAGAGGGATCGCTTGTTTCAAAGCGGATTTCTTGAATGTATTAAGGACATAAAGAAATCTTTTCCCGACCTTGATCTCTCGGAAATCGAGGGTGGAGCCTTAGAATCTGAGAATCCGGATGCTGCTGCTGAAATCACTGGTGGGGAAGAGGTCGGCATTTGTGAGAATGCTTCGGGGGCCGTTCCGACCAGTGGACAGTAGCCGGGGCCCCTTATATTTTTTATTTTTATTATTTTTTTTTATGTTGTACTCGGATGTGGTTGATGAATGAAAGAAAACACTTTAGTTTTATTTGACTCGGCTTTGATCTTGCTTAGTCCAGAGTCTTTACATTGAGCACTGAGTTAAGGATAGTAAGTCTTGAGATGTTCAGCGTTCCACGGATGAGGCAGTGATTGCCCGTTCAGATCTTCCAATTGGTATGTTCCTGGCCGGATGGTACCCGAGACAATGTAAGGTCCTTCCCAGTTTGGTCCTAATGTGCCCGACCCAATTTCCTTAGTATTCGGAAATACTTTTCGGAGAACCATATCTCCCATCCGAAATCGTCTGATCTTAATTCGGGCATTGTAGAACCGTGCCACTTGTCGTTGCCGGGCTTCTGTACGTAGTCGTGCCATTTCCCTTTGCTCGTCCAGGAGGTCGAGTCCGAGTGCGAGGAGTTCTTCGTTTTCATCCTCGTCGAATGAAGTGACTCGGGCCGAAGGTAGGCCGATTTCAACGGGAGTGACGGCTTCCGAACCGTAAGCGAGTGAAAAGGGAGTTTCTCCTGTGGTGATTCGGGCTGTGGTTCAGTAGGCCCAAAGAATTTTCGGGAGCTCTTCCACCCATGCTCCTTTGGCTCGGTCGAGCTTGGTCCGAAGATGTTGCTTGACAATCTTATTAACCGCCTCGACTTGCCCATTAGTTTGAAGGTGATGAGGTGAAGAATAGACGTTTCTGATTCTGAGGTTGTTGCACATATCGCGAAAGCTTCTGTTGTCAAATTGTCTTCCATTATCGGTAATAATGGTATGGGGTACTCCGAACCGGCAGATAATGTTTTTCCAGACGAACTCGGTGATCTTCTACTCGGTTATTTTGGCTAATGGCTCGGCCTCAGTCCACTTCATGAAATAGTCCACTGCTACCACGGTGAACTTGGTTTGACCTTTTCCCATAGGGAGTGGACCTATGATGTCAATACCCCATTGTGCAAAGGGCCAGGGACCAGTCATTGGCGTTAGCGCTTCGGGGGCTCGTCTCGGGATTGCTGCGAATCGTTGACATTTGTCGCATTTTTGGACGAGCGTGCGAGCGTCGTGTTGAATAGTGGGCCGATAATATCCCCTGTCGTAGAACCTTGTGGGCGAGAGACCTTCCTCCGAGTGGTTTCCGCATTCCTTCATGGACTTCACGTAATACGTAATTCGCCTCACCGGGTGTGAGGCACCGAAGCAACGGAGCGTAGTAACCTTTCTTATAGAGGGTATCGTTGAGTATGGTGTAACGGGAGGCTCGGAACTTAAGTCGTCGGGCCTCGGCACGATCTTCAGGCAGTTCCCCCTTGTCAAGGTATTGGCGGATTGGATCCATCCAGGATGGTTCCGAGTCGATGGCATTGACGGCCTTAGTAATTGGTTCATTAATGCTTGGTTTATCGACGTATTCGACGGGGACGGACCTGGGTATGTCATCTTCCTCAGCAGAGGCGAGCTTTGCTAATAGGTCGGCTTTGCCGTTTTCCGTACGAGGGATCCGAGTGACCTGACAGAGTTGAAATCCATTGATAAGTTCTTTCGCTTTCTCCATGTACGCTTTTAACTGGTCTTTCCGTGTCTGGTATACTCCTGTCACTTGATTAACGACCAATTGAGAATCGCTGAACACACTTAAGTGCGTGACTCCCATGCTAGCTGCGAGTCGGAGACCGAGCAACAATGCTTCATATTCTGCCGTGTTGTTCGACGCTTGGAATCCGAGTCGTAAGGCATACTGTATATAGGTATGATCGGGAGTTTCCAGTACAATCCCGGCCCCACTTGCCTTCGAGTTGGAAGAGCCGTCGACGAACAGTTTCCAGGGCATGGGGCAGGGTAGGGGTGGTGTAGCGGCCGTTGCTGGGACTATGACATCTTTCGGCATATCGTTGACTGGGAGATCATTTGGTGGGGTTCCTTCAGCAATAAAATCAGCTACAGCTTGCCCTTTGATTGCCACCTTCGGCTTGTATTGAATATCAAACTCACTCAGTTCGATAGCCCATTTCGTGAGTCGGCCGGAAGCTTCTGGTTTCTGCAAAACTTGGCGAAGAGGTAGATCGGTCATCACGATGATAGTATGGGCATGGAAATACTACCGAGTCGGCGAGAGGAAGTTATTAGTGCCAAGGCTACTTTTTCCAAGTTTGGGTATCTTGTTTTTCTTGGCAACAACGCTTTGCTAACGTAATATACCGGCATTTGCTTTCCTTGATTCTCGTATCAAAGCCGAGCTAACGGCTGCTTCGGATACTGCTAGATACAGCAGCAGGGATTCGCCTGATTCGGGCTTTGATAAGAGAGGCGGAGAACCGAGATATGATTTTAATTGTTGGAATGCCGCTTCGCATTCTTCCGTCCATCTCATTGTTTGTTGTCCTTTCAACTGCTTGAAGAAAGGGAGACACTTATCCGTGGCTCTGGACAGGAACCGATTAAGTGCCGTGACCCTTCCAGTCAACCTTTGGATGTCTTTAATGGTTTTGGGGGATTCCATTTCGACCAAAGCCTTTATCTTCTCAGGGTTTGCTTCTATTCCTCGCTGACTAACCAAGAAACCGAGGAACTTTCCGGAGCTCACCCCAAAAGCACATTTATTCGGATTTAACTTCATCCGAAACTTTCGTAGGATGAGAAACATTTCTTCCAGATCATTTACATGATCCGCCGCGTGTATACTCTTGACGAGCATGTCGTCGATGTATACTTCCATGGTTCGACCTATAAGCCGAGCAAAGATTTTGTTAACTAATCTTTGATAAGTTGCACCGGCATTCTTCAAACCAAATGGCATCACTCGGTAATAAAGGCCTTTGTCGGTGACAAAGATAGTTTTTGATTTATCATTCGATGCATTACAATTTGATTATATCCCGAATACGCATCCATGAAGCTCGAAGCTCATGTCCGGCCGTCTTATCTACTAGCCGATCTATCCTCTAAGCGGAAAGCTATCCTTCTGGGCAGCTTTATTTAGGTCAAGATAGTCGATACTGACTCGCCACTTTCCGTTGGACTTTTTACCAAAGACGACATTCGCGACCCATTCCGGATAGTGTATTTCTTCTATGAAATTGGCCTGGAGGAGTTTTCGACTTCTTCTTCAATGATGGCATATCGTTCGGGTCGAGCGGCGGCGTCGCTTCGTCGGATCGGCCGAAATGACGGGTCGACGTTGAGTCGGTGGGTCATCACCGATGGGTCAATCCCGAGATATCGTCATGGCACCAGCGAATATATCGGCGTATCTACGGCGTGGCTATCGCCTTGTCCTTGAGGGGATTGTCAAAGACGAGCCAATTCGACGTCTTTGATGCGTCTGTTTCGACCAAGGGGACCGAGATGAGATCTTCTACCGGCCGTCCTCGTTCATGACTCTCGCCCGCGGTCCAACGATTCGATCGTTGAGATGTCGATCGCTTTTTTGTCTACCGATCCTTTCACACTATCATGTAACGGCGCCTCGCATCTTCTTGGCCGATCTCCTTTGACATTCTACTCATTCGACTCGATGAATTTTAGTGAAAGATGGTATGTGGATACCACGGCCTGAAGGAGGCTTTGAGAAGGTCGGCCGAGTATGGCGTTGTATACTGAAGGTTGGTCGACGACCAAGAAATCGATCATCATCGTCTTCTGATGTGGGGTACTGCCGGCAGTGAGTGGCAGCGAGACAATTCCTTCAGGCAATACTTGTCCCCCGAAAAACCCGATTAACGGGGTCCGAACTGGACGTAACATAGATCGTTCAATTCCCATTTTATCGAAAGCCTGAGTAAATAACACATCTGCAGATGACCCCGTATCAACGAGTATCGGAACACTCCAGGTTAGCGATAGTCAGAGTGATAATCAGTGCGTCATCGTGGGGGTGATAGATACCTCGGGCGTCTTCCTCTGTGAACGAAAGACAATATTTGTCCCTTTTCTTCTCTTTTGGTGGCCGCCCTATAATCATGAGCTCGGCCTCTGGCTGACTAAGTTTTCTTGCATGGTTCCTTCTAGCATTGTTTGAGTCGCCCCCACCTCGCGGACCACCGATAATTGTCGGATTTCTTCCATCGGTGACACTCGGTCGGGCGCCCTCGATTCCGCAGCTTTAACCACATGTTCTTTGAGTCGGCCGTCCTTTATGAGTCGCTCGATTTCTTCTTTTAGATGACGGCAATCACTCGTGTTATGCCCATGATCACGATGATAGTGACAGTATTTATCCTTGTCCCGCCGAATAGGATTGCTTTTGAGCTTATTGGGCCAGTGAACGAAACCTTCGCTTTTGATTTCCATCAATACCTGCTCCTGAGTTTTGTTCAGGGGGGTATATGTGGAAAAGCTGCGATCTGGTCGTTTTCCTGATCTTCGCTCATTATGCGCTTGATCATCCTTACGTTTCCTTCCTCCGGTCGAGTCGGCTTCCTTTTTGACCGACTCTTTGACCAAAGTTTTAGTTTCACGCAGGATTCGCGTTTCTTCGGCGTTTGCATACTTATCCGACCGTGCCATAAACTCTGCCAGAGTATCGGGCGGGGTTTTGTCTAAAGATGCCAGGAATGGCTTATCTTTAACTCCTTGCATGAGCGTGTTGAGAGCCGTTTCTTCCGAATGTTTCCGAACCTGAAGGGACTCGAAATTGAAGCGCTTTATGTAATCTTTCAGCAGCTCTCCCTGCTTCTGAACTATGTTGTTCAGATGTGCGGGGGGCTTCAATTTCTTTTTCCCGCCGATGAAGTTAGTAAGGAAGGCGTCGCTCAGCTCGGCGAATGAGCTAATGGATTTTGGTTTCAACTGTTTGAACCACAGTCTAGCTACATCGGTCAATGTAAGAGAAAAGGCCCGACACATCACTGCATCCGAGGCGTCATGGAGCTCCATATATGTTTTGAAGCATTCGATATGCTCCGTTGGGTCGGTTTTGCCGGTGAAGGGAGTGATTTGAGGCAACCGAAACCTCTCGGGCAACCGAGCCGCCATTACCGAGTCCACAGAGGGGGACGCCTTTGCCTCGTATCTGGTTGGATGCATATTTCGACTATGCTTCATGTCTGCCATTTCTTTCGCCATTTCTTCCCGCACTTCTCTTTTAAAGTTTTGAATATCGGCTTTCCACGGTTCACTACTTTCTGCCGTGCCTTCTTCGGGAGGTCGGATGCGCCTTCTTCGCTCTATCTCGTGCCGAAGGTCGGTTGGGGGCAAAGATGCATTGGCCGACTGCGCTGGAGTTGGCTCGGCCGGTTCAGGGACGCCTTGGTGTTGGCTCGGCCGAAAAGACTGCGGTGCAGAAAGTTGAGGATCAGCCGCTGCAGTCGGTACGTGTGCCGTTTCCCCTTGAGGAGGCGGGAGTGGCTGCATTTGCTGCTGATACATTCGTTCTAACATCTGCTTCATCATATTCATATCAGATCGGATTTCTTGGACCTCCTGATCCAACCGCCCATCGTTCCGACCTCGCTGATTGTTGCTTGTTCTGGTCGCTCCTCGTTGGCGGTTGGTAGGTGGGTTCTGGACTGCGGGGATCGCGACTGGACCTGCTGGCCCCGTAACCGCGATCTCATTTAGATCTTCTTCTGGGACCGTCCTTCTAGTCATCACCATGGGATGCAACAAAGGAATATGGGATGGCTTTTTTGTACGGTTCCCACAGACGGCGCCAAACTGTTGATGCAAAAATCTGGTCGAACCCTCTTTAGACCTTCGAGTACCTGCACAAGAAGAAGACAAAGGAGACCCTGGCTAGAGCAGGGGACCCTCCGATGCCAAAGTCAGGCTAGGAATCTGGGTCTTACAGTATTGAGGGAGTCTGGGAGAGAATTTTGTGTACCTTTTAGATGATGAAGGCTTCCCTTTTATAGCTGCTGGAGCGTTTAATCGTAGGAGGATTCTTCTCCTGATCTTGTGCAATCGAAAGAGGATTCTCTTCCTATGATCGCGGACACCGGATGGCATCCGTCCGCGATCTTCGTCTAATCCCGCGAGCTTCGGGATCGGGGATCTTATCCCAAAATGTTCGGGACGAAATCCGGTTTTGCGCTGTCTTTTGGCTAGTTCCGTTAAGAGGGTCGGCCCGATGCATCCTCGGATTACTGGTTCTTCGTCCGAGGCGAGTTAACTTTCGTCTCGGTTCATAGAGTTCTTAAACCTGCCTCGGATCCAACGTGCCCTGCCTCGGATCCGTCGTAGTGCTTCCCAAGCCGAGGCACCAGATCCGAGTCTCTGGACTTAGTATTTTTGTCCCCAACAAATTTAATTATGGAGAAATCTATTATCTTTACATCACGTTAAACACATTTTTAATTAGAAAGGGACTAATAAAACAAATTTATTGATTTTTCAATAAAAAGAGAAAGTAAGAAATTAATAGTATTTCCAAAAGGCATCAACAAATGTTAGAAAATTAGATTCACCAGGTATTGCTAGCTCCTTTCCACGAATTCAAATAAAACCTAGCTAAAATAATTTGAATCCACCACACTGTTAGGAACTTATTTTCCCCTTACAAGTAACCATTAAAAGCTTTAACTAGAGCTTTGCTAACCCCACACACAAGTAATGTACAAGCCACATGTGTCAAAGCGGTACACGTGCAGGATTCAATCCAACCCATCCAACAAATGGGTCCCACTGGAAGCTGACTGTGGCCAAAATTGGGTTAATCCGCTGGTTGGTCCGAGTCTTCCCAAAATTTTGGCGGGTTTTTATTACGACACCTCTTATCATGATCTTATGGCATGTATGATGAGTGAATTGACCTGATTTTCAGAAAAATGGCCATGTAAACAATGACACTGCTCACATGATGGATGGCTTAGATCTAAAATACTGTTGTGATGATCGCACGTGTGTTATCCTAGCTATAAACTATGCACCATGTTTCATAATGATATGTGATTAATGAAAGAAAGAAAAACAAGAGCAATACACGCTTATCATGTATATATGAGATACTATAGAAAGTAACATTTTCATATTTAATATACGCATGTGGTGCTTTTAATTAGTGACAAAATATCATCGGACAGAATGAGTAACCTCCCATAAATGAGCTGCCATATACAAGCATGTGCACTTACTAGACCACCTTAAATACAGCCAGCCCTACCGACCTCACTGTAATGGGTCTAATTCAAGTTATGGGTTTTCAATAATATGCCACGTGTCCATTTTCTAGTGCATGTGATGCACGCACCATCATGTGAAAGATTTTCTCTTTTCAAAGGAAGATGATTAGGTGGGGCCGGAACAACCAGAATAAGGTAAAGCTATCTGTACCATTTTGCATCAATGGCCCACTTACAGAGGTATAACTGGATTCGGATTACGTCCTAACCTAGCCTACCTCAATGTATCTGTTCATCCAAGCCTTTCATCCCTTTTCTAATATCATTTTAAGGTGTAAACCTAAAAATTGAGTAGATATGACGTTGAACTGTAACACAGTAAGCTTGGGTTGCATTAAATGCATATATCATTAAAATGCAAGTTGCATTAAATGTAAGAGTCATCTGGGATTAGAAGGGATTAGGTGGGATGGGATTAAAAAAACCGTAATTATTATCCATGGTAGGGATTGTCCCCGGTTGCCATGTGATAAGATTAATGCCATACTCTGTTAGTAATATGGTGGTACATTGAATGGATATACCCACTGTCATTTGAAATTACTGAGAATAACACACATGTGTTATATCTAAACCATTCATTTATTTTGTAACCTCATTTTATGATATTGGCCTAAAAATGAGTTAGATCCATAACTTATGTGGCCCAGAGAAGTTTTCAACGGTAAGTATTCAATCCTCGTTGCTTTCTATGGTGGGGTCCACTTGAGCTTTAGATCTACTTGACTTTTTGGCCCATGCCTAAAATAATCTCGAAAAATGGGTGGACGGTGTGGATATAGCCCACACATCATGGTGGGACCTACACAACTTTCTGACATTGAGTGAAATTGGCACACGACCCAATACAATTTCATCTAATCTAATTCCCAGCTTTTCCATTCTTCCCCGACATGGAGTGAAATTGGCATAGGACCAGATGTATCCCATCCCACCTAATACCTTCTAATCCCGCTGCCTAGACACGCCCTAATTTTTGAGCTCATACCTTAAAATGATCTGACAAGAGATTTGGACGGCGTGGATAAACAACTACATCACGGTAGGCACCCCACGGACCTGTCCATTCGTGGCCTGAGACGCAAGGCGGCTTGGGATACTCGTGTGAGACGAGCAACCGCCTGGTAGAAAGACTAGCAACTTGGCAAGCTAAAGGGAAAACGGTGTGATTAACAAAGGTTATGGGTCATGTTCAATAATCCAAGCCGTTCATATGATGGGCCTCTCCCTACATGAGGACACCAAAAAAAAGAGTAAATAAAAAGAAAATTATATTTAGAACATTTCAGCCCTTTGATCATTTTATTCTATTCCTCCTTGTCCAGATTTTCCGGCCATTGATTGAAAGTTTACAATCTCCACTCTTAAAGATTTTTCAAGCAAACACTATCAACTTTGATTCCCGTCGGATCAACGGTTTGGATTGCTGAACATGTTTCCAGATCCAAGGGCAATAGGTTGGGAGTTATTGTAGATGTAAGATACATTGCCCACTAGAAAAGACGGTGCCCACCCCATTTGACATGGGACCCATGGAGTAAATGCGTGGGTTGGGTTGCATCATTACAAGATCGGGTCCAATTTCACTGCAGGAATGATGGTGGACTGGTAATTCAATGGTCTCAACGGACAACCGTCCTTTTTAGCTCGCTGGAGATCAATGCCTACTTTGAAACGAGAAATGGTCATATAATACAGAATATCCCATCCGTACAAAAGGTGGGCCTTACGATGACGAGCATCTGAGTTAAAAATCAGGAAGCGTAGCAACTAGCGTACGTACTCTCTTGCGCCGGATGGATATGAGGGCTTATCAGAACACGTGCCAAAATCGAACACCTATGCTAGATCTGAGCCATTCATGGTATGTAATACACTCTCAACATCACCAAAACCTAAAATCAAGCTGGTCAACTCATCTGGCACGCCAGTACGCTCATTTGTTGGGCCACTGTTTCCATTGAACAGTGATCCTTGCTTATGTGGCTCATCTGACAATCAGACCGTACATGGTGTTATATGGCAGTGCCCACCTGATGAACGGATCAGATCTCTTACAGTTGTGCCACCTAGGCAAATGCGAACCGCAAGTCCCAAAAGGTACACTTAGCAAGTAGATGGATTGCGTCCTACCACTGCCATCCGGGGCTCTGTGGGTCCACTGTAATGTATGTGTTTTATCCACGCCGACCATCCATTTTAACAGATCATTTTAAGGAATGAACAAAAAAAGGAGGCAGATCCAAAGCTCAACTCGGCCACACACAAAATAGTGGGAATTGAACGCTTGCCACTGAAAACTTCGTATAGGCCACGGAAGTTATTTATTTACTTTTTATTTATCAGGCGGATATTCGTGTTTTCCCGTGATAATGATCGAGGTATATGTGACGTTTTGAACAGGTTGGATGGCAAAAAAACATCCCCCAGGGGTTATTGTCACCACTGCTTCTTGTGGTGTGGCCCACGTGAGCATTGATCTTTAAACTGGATGGACGGGGGACTTATTTTATTTTACTTTTTACACACGCACACACACCCCCCACACACTCACGCTAATAGAATTTCACTCGCACCCTTGACCGGGTGTTGAAACTCCCGTGAGTCTACCACTCGAGCAAGAGTATGGACCCATTTAACTGACCGAAATCCTTCGCAACACCAGTTTCGCACGGAGTTTTAAACAATAAACTTCTTTGGTCTCACGGACCGTTTTTTCTGTGGCATATTCAGTACCTGTAACATGGGAAGAAAATTTAGCGGTATCACAGCCCAGGTGGGTCACACCACAGGAAACAATGGGCATGGGACACCTACCATAGGCTTGGGAATGGGGCCACCACGATTTTTATATATCATCAAATCCGTCCATCAGGTGTAGTTAATCAGGATGAGTGGATAATAAATAAAATCATCCTGATCCAAAACTCAGGTGCGTAACACTACATGAACTTTGAGGTTTTAGGCGCAATTTTAAATTGTTCCTAATGGTATGGTCCATGTTAGTTTTGTACCTGAATAATCATTTGGATTTACTGTGAACATAAGGGTTCTCACATGATAAAAACGGAGTGGATGTTACACATGTAACATGGTGGACCCCACGGAACTTGGGTGTTGTAGAACTATTCCGGTCAATAAATTAAAGAACAAGGATGTGGGGCCAACGGTCGCGGTCCTGGGTGCTACCCCCACCAGGACCTAGCTAGAGCTCAGAGACGGACGGTCCTGGCAGGGCTCCATTGGGCCCACCAGGATGTATGTGTTTTACTTTTATCCATGCTATTTTTTAAGATTATCTCAAGGCATGTGCCTACATATGAAAGGCTCAAGTGTATCACACCAAGGAAGCAATGGTGACAATGGTGCCTATGGTTGAAGGCTTCCTAGGGACTACCGTGATGTTTGCCCGTAATATAGACAAAGGGAATATATAAATGTTAGCTTATCCAATAACTTTCATGGCCGTTAAGAAATTTTCAACAATACACATTCAATCCCCATTACTTCTTGTAGTGTGGTCCAATTGAGCCTTTGATATGCATTCATTTTGGGCTCATATCCTAAAAGGACTTGTCAAAATGAATGGACAGCATAGATAAAAGACATGCATCATGGTGAGTCCCAAGGAGCCCTTGTTAGACCATCTATCTCTAAGGAGGTCCCAGTGGCTACCTGTATGCGGGCTCCATAACTTGAAGGCTCCATAACTTGAAGGAAAGGAAAGTACGTGGATTGGGTACTAACCGCACCAGTCCCTAGCTATGAACTGACCGGACTCCTCATGATGTGTGGATTTTATCCACAAGGTCTATTCATTTTGCCATGCCATTTTAAGGGACCAAACCCAAAAATTAAGTCAATAAAATTTAGTTTAAAGAATAAATGTTTTAAATAGTAATAGAAACGTTAGAAGGATTTCATCCACATGAATGTAGAAGTGACTCCGTCTCCCATAAGAGTTAGAGTTTCTCTCACAATCGTTCAAGAAATAGGATAAGTACATGGCTATTAAAAGTGTTAATTGAGTAATATAGGAGAACTCATATAACGCAAATACTATTATGTGTATGATATCTTTAATTTTATCATTTGAGAATAATTGATTCAAAGCCACAACTAACAAGAATTTTGATAAAATTTTAAAATACTTACATTAAGGAAAGATTCAAATATTAAAGATAGCTTTCTCTATGCATAACAACTGTTTCTTATCTCTGGCATAATTTTCTTTTATTTTAAAACTAAGTGAGAGATTGTTAAGATTTTTGGTTTAAAAATAAAATGAAAATATTTTCAAAAAGTTTTAAAATTCATTTTCTCTCGAAAATGATTTTAAAAAAAAAAACTAAAGAAAAAGTGTTTTGTTTGGTCCCATATTGGATAAGAGTGGGAGAAGACTTATAATTTATAAATCCTTGTGTGTTGAGTGTATATAATTTATAAATCCTTGTGTGTTTATATATATATATATATATATAGAGAGAGAGAGAGAGAGAGATGCCTAGTTTACACACTGGAACACATATGTGCTCGTGCTTGGGTGAGGGCATGGGTAGTGAGGCAATGAAGTTGTAGTGGTACTAGTTGACACACTTTGCACTTCGCACTAGTACATCGTGTCGTAAAAGAGTGAGTGATGGCTTGGTCATTGATGACTACCTAGTAACATGCTACACCCTAGATGCTATATAAATGGTACCATCCATGTCCAGAATTATCTAAGTCCAACATATTCAATTAGAATTTGATTTGAGCTCTCTAAACAATTTTTCTTTTCGAGATTACCCAAGAACTAGTTGAGTGACTTGAACCTTTTTTGAGTCAACTGAGTTCGAGCACTCAACAAGTTTGCCACAAAAAGAAAGAAAGAAAGAAAGAAAGGAAAAAAAAAAAAACTTATCTTGAAAGTGATTCACTCGATAATTCACACAATCTCAATTCAAAAGGAAAAGAGGTGTATAATTAAACTTTAAAGACAACATATTACATATGTGATTCAGCCTAACGTAAAATTATATTGTCTATTGGTTTTTAAAATTATTTTGTGAAATAATTTTCAACTTGCAAAATACCTCATTTTTGACTCAACCCTAAAATGACGGGGCAAAACGGACGGACGGTGCGGATAAAATCCATACATCATGGTGGCCCCTCGTAGCCCCTGCCCGTTCCTAGCCAGGGTCGGGCAGGGTAGTACCCAATCCGCGTCCGAAAGGCAGCGTCATGAACGGACGCCGTTTCGCCAGTGACGCCGCCACCAGTCAGGTGGCTAGTGGTCGGTGCTATGTGGACCCCACCATGATGTATGTGTTTTATCTACGCCGTCCATCCATTTTGAAAGATAATTTTAGATTTTGATCCCAAAAGTTAGATAGATCTAAATCTCAGGTGGACCACACCATGGGAAAACAGTAGTGATTGGATGTCCACCATTAAAAATCTCCTAGGGTCCACTGTAATGGTTATTTTACATCTAACCTGTTGATTAGGTCATACAGACTTAGATGAAGGGAAAAAAAATATATCAGCTTGATCCAAAACTGTTGTGGCCCCGAGAAGTTTTTAACGGTGGGTGTTCAATCAACACTGTGCGGTCTACATTAGATTTGGATCAACCCTATTTTTGGGCTTGTACCATAAAATGATCCGGAAGAATGGACAGCATGGATGAAACACATACATCATGGTGGGACCCACGGAGAACCAACCACTAGGCATTGGCTAGTGTCAGGGGGAGTAGCCGGAAGCGGATTGCGTACTGAGTAACTCAGTACGCTAAGCGTACTGATTAAACTCTGTTCCACCGTGATTTATGTATTTTATCCACTCCGTCCATCTAGTTTAACAGATAATTTTAGCACTTAAGAATAAAAATGAAGTATATCCAAACCTCAAGAGAACCACACACCATAGGAAACAGTGTGAATTGAACATCTTAGGGCCACAGAAGTTTTGGATCAAGATCGTATTTGTTTTTTCAATTTATTCATGTCTGTGTGATCTTATGAACAGGTTGGATGATAAATAAACATCACTGTATCCCTAGAAATTTTTCAATGGTGGAGGTCATTATTCCAACTGTTTCCAATGGTATGGTCCACTTGATCTTTGGGTATGCTTAAATTTTGGTCACAACCCTTAAATTAAGATGGAAAAATGGATGGACGGCGTGGATAGACAAGATACATTCACGGTGGGCCCAACATAGTTTACTCAGTACAATAATAGCATACATGAGTAACTCAGTACGCAATCCGATTTCGGAGTAGCCAATCCCTTCTTTCCATCATGAACGGACCGGATCTCTCACACTGGCGCCACGTGGGCACTTACGAACCGCGAGTCCCAGAAAAGTGCATTCGGTAACTAACAGTGGGCCCCACTTGACTAAATGATTTCGTAGTCAGCGGACTACCAAATTACCTGAGGGACCGTCATTTTGGAAAGAGGAAGCAACAATAACTAACTAACGGGCAAGGAAGTGGGGTCCAGTCAACATCAAGGTAGAGTGAAAGAAGACAGACTTGGCGGTGCGAACGATAACGTTACCGTGCGCCCACCTGCGCGGTGAATCCAAAGCCCTTCCATCATTTTGGAAATCTCGGCGCAACCATTGATATTGTAAACAGGGCGCATTGTCCGCTCCTGCTTACTACGCCCCTCTATTTTCACACGCAACGCTCTCTTACGTTTATTAACTTATACTACGTGGGACTTTCCATCCTTCTCTATATATACGTGCACCAAACATAGCTGTGTGTCCCAACCTCAAAACGACATTAGCCTCTCTTCTAATATACGCCTAGTGCACACATACAACAATCTCCTGATCATGGCCCACCATCCTAATCAATCCAACCATCGTTTCGAGTCGGTCGACAAGTGCGCATCGATCGGACGTGAAAAACACACGGTGGTCGCCGACATGGATGGGACCCTCCTACTTGGCCGCAGCTCATTCCCTTACTTTGCACTGGTCGCGTTTGAGGTGGGCGGCATCCTACGGCTCCTATTCTTGCTCCTTGCATCGCCAATCGGCGGCGTTCTTTACTACTTTGTATCGGAATCGGCGGGGATCCAAGTTCTAATCTTCGCGACGCTAGTGGGGATGAAGGTGGCTGATATTGAATCGGTGGCACGTGCTGTCCTTCCGAAGTTCTACTCGATCGATCTCCATCCCGAGTCGTGGCGGGTATTCTCATCGTGCGGTCGGCGATGTGTTCTCACGGCCAATCCAAGGATTATGGTGGAAGCATTCCTTAAGGAGTACTTGGGTGCCGATAAGGTCGTTGGGACTGAGATCTCTACTTACAAAGGTCGAGCCACTGGGTTTGTTCTTCGCCCTGGGGTCTTGGTCGGCCGTAACAAGGCGACCGCACTACGTGAGACCTTTGGAGATGCTTCCCCGGAGATCGGACTCGGCGATCGGAGGACCGATTTCCCGTTCATGTCACTTTGCCAGGTTTGTATTCTTCACATGTATATTAGATTACACATTCGTGTGGCATGAATTAGGCTACGAACAGATACGGTCGATTGTAATCGAACGGTTTAGATTGCCCTAATTATTGCTAATATGTTTTCAATTAGATTAGATTAAAAGCTTATCTAAATTTCAATATTCATCTGATATGGGGGCGCGGTGGGCCCCACTCACCAAATCATAAATTTTGAATTTAAGAGCCGAAGTTGAGATCTTTGGTGGCCTTGAATTTAAGAGCCGAAGTTGAGATCTTTGGTGGCCTTGAATTTAAGAGCCGAAGTTGAGATCTTTGGTGGCCGTACGTAGGTTGCATGGCTTGCATCTTTCAACCCCCACCGTATAGACGATGAAACGACTTTTCTGTCGTTTCCATTCTCGAAAAAAGCATCTTTTCTTTTCACCAACAACACCTAGTCCTTGAAATACTCGGTTTTCTTTCGGTGCAGTGTGGGGCTGTACGACGCGCATGGACAAACGTAGAAATGATCACATGCATGCAGCGGCTGTACGTGAATTTTCCCATCATTTTTTTTACATGTGAAGAATATTCTATCCTTGCAAAAGGTGGACCACACCATGATTATCCCTTAGTATAAAAATCAGGCCGACCTGCTTATTAGGTGCACCGTACAATTGCAAGTACAGAGAATCATACACCATCCATCCAATGGTTACGATGTTGTGTCCTCCACTTCTGGATTTGACTGATTTTCGTACCATGTGATGACCATCATGGTTTTGCATGGATCTGATATTATTAACATCCGATTCGTAGGTGAAAAAGAAAAGGCTGTATTGAAAGTACACATACATCCGATGTATGTGATTATTTCTAATACAAACGTCTATAAAATCACCTAACCATGCACGCCGTTCCAAATGGATCGGCTGGGATCCAAATCACCGTTCATAGGTTGATCAGAACTGTCCAATCGGTTCATGCAAAAATGGATGTAGAAGATCGTTTACAGAAGTGAGCCCGATATTGATATGATAATTACAAAATATTCATATAAATTAACATAATACTTGCGTGTGCACAGGAAAGCTACATGGTCCCACCAAAGCCTGAAGTGGACCCAGTAAGCCGAGACAAGCTACCGAAGCCGATCGTCTTCCATGATGGTCGATTGGTCCAGAAACCTACGCCGTTGATGGCCTTACTGACCATCTTATGGATTCCAGTAGGCTTTTTGCTTGCCTGCCTACGAATCGCCGCTGGTGCACTCCTCCCGATGCCGTTGGTCTACTATGCATTTTGGGCACTTGGAGTCCGAGTCACTGTTAAAGGGACCCCACCTCCCCCAGCCCAGAAATCAGTGGGCCATACTGGCGTCCTCTTCATTTGCTCCCACAGGACTCTTCTCGATCCCATCTTCCTCTCGACGGCCCTAGGCCGTCCGATCGCTGCAGTCACGTACTCCGTGTCCCGCCTCTCTGAGTTCCTCTCCCCCATCAAGACCGTGCGTCTCACACGTGACCGCGCCACCGATGCCGCTATGATCAAGAAGCTACTAGAGGAGGGAGACCTTGTCATATGCCCAGAGGGGACCACGTGTCGCGAGCCATTCTTGCTGAGGTTCTCGGCGTTGTTTGCAGAACTAACGGACCAGATTGTCCCAGTGGCGATGGCTAATCGGATGAGCATGTTCCATGGGACCACGGCTCGAGGGTGGAAAGGGATGGACCCATTTTACTTCTTCATGAACCCGAGTCCGGCGTATGAAGTCACGTTCCTGAGTAAGTTGCCACATGAACTTACATGCAGTGCTGGGAAATCTAGCCATGAAGTGGCTAACTACATACAAAGGGTCATAGCCGCAAGTCTCTCATATGAGTGCACCAGTTTCACTAGAAAAGATAAATACAGAGCACTTGCTGGGAACGATGGAACCGTCGCAGAGAAACCCAAGCTCAAGCGCAACCAAGTCATGGGTTCCTAGAAAACCCCATGTTTAAGCGGTTATACACGTCCACCGTATCTGTTGCATGTAAACATGGCAATCCCGACCGTCCTAATCGCAGGGCCTTACTTGAATGGATCGTAGCCCAAAAATCATATGGATCGGACGAAATTAATAACCTGATTCATTGGTTTAATTCTCATCCATCCATTTTGATAGGACAGGTTGATAGTTGGATCATTCAATCACAATGGGCCCTACGACTTGAATGGTTTAGATTGATGTATGTGCATGCAAATGCGTACCGTGGATGAGTAACCGAACTTGAGGATGGTCCATTTTTCTTTTCAAGTATTAAAATGGTAGTGTATTTTCTTCTTCTTGGGTTTAGGATGTTGGGGTTAGGGCATGAGGTGAAAGTTCTTACTTGTGTCAAGCTGTGTGAGAATTTCTAAATAGAGATTATTGTAATAAAGCATGTAACCGGGCCCCCCATATTTACCATTTTCTTTCTTTCTTTTGAAAAAATTACAAAAAAGTATACTCTATTTTATCTTTAATGTTCAAATCTCACTGTATTACACGTGTGATTTGTAATTAATAAATTGGTAACTAGGGCATGTTTGCTAACCACTTAAAAATGAATCCATCTCATTTAAGTTAATTGTAATTAAGGGATATAGTCCGTGTGATGCATGTGGAGAAAAGAGGGGATAGAGAGAAAAAGGTAAGAGATTTCATGGAAGATAAAAAAGAAGAGAGGCGGAGTGAAAGGTGAGGTCTACCGATGAAGACTGAAAGAAAAGGTAAGGGAGGACGACCTACATTCATTATTTTCTTCGTTGTGGGTTCATTCAAAATCTCTGTCTAAGTAATTTTGAAACTAATGTCCTAACATAAGCTAATGCAATAAATATATAGATCGGATGTCACATAGTTTTAAGGTGGCCGTGCAGATCCTTTTTACCCAAGAGAGAAGAACATAAGTTAGTGTGGGCTACAAAATTAAAAGAATTGAAAGAAAATGAGTTAGATTTGGGTCATTCATTGCGCTTTGTGAAGTAAACTCTCAAGGGTCCCTTGCTAAGCGACTATGTTTTAAACAACAATTTATCCTCTAATAATAAATTTCTAAGACTAATTGTAAGAGAAAAATATTCAAAACTACTGAGGCTATATATCCTATAGATTATATATGAATTTTACACGTAACCAACAATATATGATCTATGATACATTATTAACTAGAAATAGATGAGCCCCTAGCTAGGTCCTTCTCATGGCTTAGTGGTAGATTCAGAAGAATTTCAATACTAAGGTCATGAGTTCTAGTACTCATTGTGATGTGTGTATGCGCGCGATGGTGTGTGTGCATAATTTAATTTAATTAAAATTTTTTTTTTTAAGAAAAAATTAAGAAGAAGAAGAAGAAGAAGAAAAAGAAAAAGAGCCCATTTTTTAGTGCCTATTAAACAAGCCGTGGCCAATTACAATAAGTTTTGGTGCATATTGCCGTCGTGGATATTTTTATGGGGCTGAGGGTGGATTTTATAATAAGGGTTGTGCTTGGTCCACAATGATGGATGTATGGCATCCAACTAGTTCAAAAGAGCCGCCCCACTATGACCGCTGGACTCCCCAAAAGGTCAATTTAATCATCATGTAGGCCATTACGTGAATTTGAAGTTTCTTGGAGAGTTTCTATCCCAACTTTTGTGCATTTATCATTGGCACGCGGCTCACGTAATGCCCAGGTTGATTACCGGCCGTGCACAACACGATGGTCTCAATAGGCAATAACTTCTGTGCCCTCAGAGAGTACTCAACAGTAAGCATTAATCAATTTCCATTGTTTCCAGTGGTGTGGTCCACTTCAACTTTGGATCTTTTCTATTTTTGGGAAAATTACCTAAAATGAGCTGGTAGAATGGATGGATGGCATGGATAAAACACATACATTATATGGGGCCCACAGAACTTTGACACCAGCTAATTGGTTAGTGTTGGGGTCACTAGCCAAACCGCATCGAGCGTTGGATCTACCTAATGTCCTAACATAAACTGCGGAGCTCTGATGGAGGAAGTGGATGTCACAAGGACATCGCGGTGGACCCACAGAGCTTAGGGTCACAGGGCCTCCCTTCGACGTCGCGAGTGATGTTATAAAAATTTAATTTATAAAATATATTTTAAATAAAATATAATATAATATATATTAAAAAATGTTTATAAAAAGCATTTTATGGGGTTTTTGAATAGTCCCACTTGGGAAAGAGAAGAGAAGATTTAAAGGTTTAAATGAAAAGTGTGGAGTACCTTGTTATTTGCCCACATAGTTCATGGACCATGGGACTTGCGTTACGCATTGGAACACCCGCGGTCTCGGTCTTGGGCTCGGTGCGAGGGCGTGGACGTGTGAGATAGTGTGGCTGTAGAGGCGCTAGTGGTGCACTTTGCAGGGCACAGGCTCGATCACGGTCATGGGTTCGGTGCGAGGGCGTGGGCATGTGAGGCAGTGTGGCTATAGAGGTGCTAGTGGCGCGCTTTGCACAGGCACGAGCTTGGTCACGGGCTCGATGCGAGGGCGTGGGGGTGTGAGGTAGTGTAGTTGTAGAGGCACTAGTGGTGCACTTTGCACTCGCTCCTTTGCGACCTTACGCGAACCGAAGCGAGACGTGTGCGAGTCACAGTGTGACTAGGTGGCTAAGGCAGATGGCCGGTTGGAAGAGAGACTAGAGGACCGAATGAGGGTCTCTTAGTATATATAGAGGCTGGAATAGAACTGTTGCAGCAGAGGTGTAACTCCTCCTGCAATTCATTGCAGACAATACAGAAACTGCTGCATGTGGCTATCTCAACAGCTATAAACGGCTAGACACTGTCTCACAACAGTCAGCATGTAGCAGCTTAATGGCCCATGCACAATAGTAAGAAAACGGCCATAAAACAGTTAGTTTTCTCCAACAGTCAGAAAATGGTCAATGAGATTTATTTCCCAGGACTATAACCCCTAGCCACCACAGCCTATATAAACAGGGTCTGGATGGATTTCTAAATCATCTCTCAACCCACTCCAGTAGACCCATATGAACTGAGACAGCCACTCTTCTCCTATACTCCAGTAAATCCAGTAAGACAGCAAGGTTAAACCATTGCTTGAAGAACAGTCTAACGGTGTGGTCTAGAACGGTTCAACTAAACCAGTAACTGAAGAACAGACCAGTGTAGTGGTCTAAATCACAACTTTTCTACTGTTTTCTTTTGAAAATTTTCTTTTATTGTACTTCTGCCAAACTATGTGTAAAAGAGTTCCATTAGTGGGCCTTCGTGTTTGCTGAACACAGACCCACATTAGGCTCATCGTATCTTAGAAGTGGTTTGCCTGTAACCTATCAGCATACTCAATTCACTTGAGTAGGGGCAAATAATGTTTTAAGGACAGCGTCTTAAACGTACTTCAGCTTGTCCTTATTTCAAATATTGGATTTTTTGAATTCCATATTTTATAAAAAAAAATATTATTCTGTAATTTTTTTCAACAAGTGACATAGGGGCATTCTTGGGCACACACATTACTTACAACTACTTCTCTTAGGGGGGGAGAGAGAGAGAGAGAGAGAGAGAGAGAGAGAGAGAGAGAGAGAGAGAGAGAGAGAGAGAGCTCCAATGCTCTATTATAGTGCTCCTAGGTGCATCGGTTCACTTGGACAGTCCAATTGACGGATATGAATTGTTACTTAAGTCCAAAGGGGAAACGGATTGGCTACTCCCCCTGCCATCAGCCAATGGCTGATGGTCAGTGTTCTATGGGCCCCACCATGATGTATGCGTTTCATCCATGCCGTCCATCTATTTTTCTAGATCATTTTATGGTATGAGACCAAAAATGAGGTATATCCCAATATCAAGTGGACCACATTACAGGAAACAATGTTGAATGAACGTTGACCATTAAAAACTTTTTGGGGGCCATAAAAGTTTTGGATCAAGTTGAGCTTTGTTTTTTCCCTTCATCTGGGTTGACCTAATCAACAGATTGGATGTTAAATAAATAATATAGTGGGCCTTAGGAGGATTTTAATGATGGATATCCAATCACTATTGTTTTCTTGTGGTGTGGTCCACGTGATATTTTTATCCCTCTCATTTTTTGGATAAAGCCCTAAAATGATCGGTAAAAATGGATGAATGGCATGGATGAAACACATACATCATGATGGGCCCACAGAGCACCGACCACTAGCCACCGGGCTGGTGTCGGGGGGAGTAGCCAATCCGTTTCCGTCCAGAGGACATTTCATGCGCTCTCATGCAAAAAAATTACCGATCAGATGATCTTATCCATCCATGGTTTGTCCTTTTTTCCTATAGCCATTCTTTTATCAAATGATAGATGGAATGGTTATGATTTCCTAACAAAAGTGATTGTTTAGAGTCATGTGTAATCCATGAACAACCCTAAAAAATAGATGATAAAATTGCTGATTTTATATAACAATCTTGACCATTCATTTTAAAGGCCATTAATCAAATGGTTAACATTGGTCACATTAGTGTGATGTTTGCAACATAGTCTATTAAATGTGTGTTGGACCTAATGAACAATCTACATCAATAGATTGTACGGTTGAAGTGTCAATGTAAATTTGGACAAAAAAAAAAAAAAAAACATAAACCTTCTTTAACATTTGATAATTAGGAGCAACCATTGAGCCAACACTCGGGCAAGTTAACCCAATAACTCAAACGAGTCTGTCTTTTCAGATATAAACGATTGAAGAGTGATTTCGTTATGTAGATGCTCTCCAATTTCATCCAGGGTTTGCGATAGTCATCATATTAATAATATTATAAAAGACTTCATCGGCCAAGTATAATTGAATTGTATTAATTTTCCTCTGATTAAGTTCATACCAATTCTTTTCTTGCATCAAATCAGGATGTTTCGTTTTGGTAAAGAGTGTTTGCTGCAGTTTTTGTTGAATTAGGAAGGCCTTAATCTTCAACCTCCATAATTCAAATTTATTTTTACTCGTGAATTTTCTTTCTTGAACTTGACATTTGATCCCATCAATGCCATGTCTCAGATTTTATCTGAAAACCTAATGTACACTCTATATCACTTGTTGGGGATGCGATAAGTCTTAACATGACTTGTCCGACATGGAAGCAACCTCAGACGGAATCACACAATGTAATAGGGAAAGAAAAATTCAAGTAATCACAGAGAACATACGGATTTTATGAGGAAAAATTCTTGACGGAAAAAAAAATCTACCATATCAAGCGATAAACAATCCACTATAATCAGAAAGTTACAAGAGGTGGAACAACTTACGGATGAAAAATCCTATCTTCTCCCTCAAAACCCTTGAAAACATGCTACTCATTCCATTCCCTCGGAGTAACCCTAATCCCATATTAACCTAGTTTAGATAACCCCCGGACAGAATTAACAACAAAACCGACCACTTACACGTTCTGCTCGGTCGTCCGATCGAGACATCAACATATTTTGTTGGTCAAGATCAGCAGAAACATCAAAGTGTGCTTCGGTTGACACAAGAATTCCTCAGTCAAACGAACAACACTATACTAGAATAAGGGCCTGTTTGGTCTGTAGGATTAAATGATATGGAATTGCCTTAGATGGGATTGACACCACTATTGCACAATGATTGCATGTTTGGAAATACCATGGTATTTCGGCCATTCAACTCTTACGTTTGAATCAAATTCTTCCTCCAACAAAAACTATATTGAGCCAACCCTGTGTTTGGTGGACTATGAAATTGTAATTAATGGACCAGATTCACAACTGTTGTGGGTCACCTGCTGCACACATATATTACTTGAATGTCACGTATAAATGACACATATCAATGGATAGTGTGAATAAAACACATATATAAATGTGTGTCCCACAAATGTAATGGATTTCAAAATCCATTAGAAATCCCGCACGAGACCAAACACCATCTCCAAATGACGAATGGAATTACATGGAACCAAATGCAATTCTATCAATCAGAAATCCTGCCTGAGACCAAATGTGATTCCATCCCACATAATCTCAATTGTTCTCACCATCTCCAAACGAGGAATGGAATTACATGGAACCAAATGCAATTCTATACCACATAAGCCCACGTACCAAGCATGCCATAAAAGCGCTATATCAATAGGCCTATGGTATGTTATACACATATCTTCACCATCTCATCTGCAACTATCTCCAAATGGATAGGGAGATAGATGTGGAAATTTAACTTTAGCTTAAAATTTAACTCTTTGTTATAATTGAAGTCTGTTTGTATCCCAACTCTATAAATGCCAATGGGTCTATAAGTTCGGTGTTAGATTGGCTTTTAATATATTGTACTCTTCTTTACAGTGAAGGGCATAAAAACAAGAAGCAAGAACGTGGGTGGTTTTTAAAAGAAATGAGTAAGAGAGATTGGCTTTTAATATATTGTACTCTTCTTTACAGTGAAGGGCATAAAAATAAGAAGCAAGAACGTGGGTGGTTTTTAAAAGAAATGAGTAAGAGAGGGATAGAAGAAGACTTTGCACAAAAACCTTTAAAGATTGGAGTTGCACCTTGTTGCTTTTATTGTGCGGTTTTAAATGTGTGAATAATACAATCGTGTCAATGGCTTCTAAGGAAGGAGAATGCGATTTAAGAAAGAGAAGGGAAGAAAAAATTAATTTGAACATAAGAGCACAATCTAATCAAGGACATCAATTAACAAAAAATGCTATTAAAGATAAAATTTAAAAACATTAGTGTTGTTCTTCAACATAATCTCTGAAAATTAACTTAAATATTGTTGAAAGTTTAAAGTACTGAATTATAGTTTTTAAATAATTTTAAGAATATTTTAGTCAAAAGTGAAAATAAAATTTAATGCACTGCCACTCTCAGCATTCAACATTCAACATTAAAAGTGAAGGAATGAGAGTTGAAAAAAATATCATATTTTCAGTGAAAATTAATTTAAGCACTTAATAAGGTGCCATTTGTTTAATTGAAAATAAGGTCTGAAAATTAATTTAAGTACTAAAAAATTAAAGTGGTGAATTTTAGTACTTATAAATACTAAAAAATCTATTTGATAAGTTGTCAGGAAAAAATCCCGATATCTAAAAACTGAGTATATTTTTCACAAAAACTTGTTTGGCAAATGTAAATTATAAATGTCTTAAAATTGACAATTCTTTGTATTTGATCTTATATTGTCTCAGTTTCTATCTTTTGTAGGGTATGAGAGGATGTATATCTTTGCTATGCCATCAAATTTGGCATTCATATGCCCAATTTCAATAACATAACCCTTTGATGAATTGCCCATGTACAATATTTTTCTTGATAGAATACTTGTAACTATTTGATTGGTATCCTTGAACTAGATAACTAGTAAGAGAAATACAGTAACATCTCACATTTAAATAATAAAAGTCAATTAGAGGGTTAGGATTATCTTCTTCTTCTTCTTTTTTATTATTATTATTATTATTATTATTATTATTATTATTATTATTATTATTATTATTATTATTATTATTATTATTATTATTATTATTATTATTATTATTATTTTGCATGGTGCATCCACGTACAGCGGATTTCTTATTGACAATATTATTGATCATGGAACCAATGAACCTACCTATACGAGGTGCACCCTAACTTAGGGTCTTGGAGTACCATACCTTAGGGTCTTGGAGTACTTCTATATGATATAATAAGGAGAAGTAAGGATAGAGTAGTCCTACAATATTTCAAGTGGGGCCATGGTTGTAGTGATCTAGGTCGTTGCATGGTATGACGTGAACCTACATGGACATCCATGGGCGAAAATGTCTTCGCATGCACTAATAGTTGGAATTATTTTATTTTATTTTTAATTGAATGGCCACCCTTGGTTCATTTGTCTTTTTAAATGTTTGCTTGTAGAGATTAGAAGGTTGGGATTTTTTCATTTAAAAGATTTTTGAGGCATGGTCCATCCATGGTGGGTCTCAACAGACCATTTGTACGGATCACTGAACCATGGTCCGTCCATGGTAGGAACCAAAAAACCGAAGTCTAAAGTCCCCTTTTTTCATTTGAATGTGAAAGAAAACCGATGCAATCGCCAGGGGTTGGATGAGCTGAGATAAGATTTGCAGGCTTGGATCTTGAATCGGGCGTGCATACACCCATTTGGTGGGCTTCATGATCTTCAATGTTCACATATCAACTGGAAGCAAAATACAGCAACGGTCAACGTTCAGCTGAAAAAGTGCTAAGGTTGGTGTCTCATGCCCTAAAATAATTAATCTAAAAAACTCGATGGGCAGTAGAGATAAAACACATACATCATGGTGGGCCCACGTACTACCGTCATATGCTATACACCGTAACACCACGTTTGTGAAAAAATGAGGTGGCCCACCTTTACATCCATGTGAAATCCATGCCGTCCCACCATTTTGACAACTTATTTTAAGGCATTTTAATAACTTATTTTAGGGCATGAGCTAAAAAACGAGTCAGATCCAAATCCCAGGTAAACCATACCAAACTAAACTGTTGTAATTAGACGCCACCTTAAAATCTTCTTGGGGCCCTGTGGTGTGGTCCACCTGAAATTTGAATCTGCTTCATTTTTGGGACCATGCCCCAGACTGATCTAGAAAAACTGATGGACGGCTTGAATATACAAAACATACAACGAGGTGGCCCACGGTCAGAGCGACACTCACTGGCGTGTTACCCAATGACACCTAATCCGCTCCCTGCAATAACACGTACGGCACCTCCCTCTACCATTATGACTTGGGGAAGTTGTGTGGGCCCCACCATGATGTATGAGATATATCCACACCGTCCATCTATTTTTTCAGATCAGTTTAGTGCATGATCCCAAAAATAAGGAAGATCCAAGACCCAAGTAGACCACACCACAGAAAACAGTGGGAATCATATACCTGCCATTGAAAACTCCCTAGGGCCACAAAAGTTTTGGATCAAGCCATATATTTGTGTTTTCCCTTCATCAAGGTTGTCCTGACCTTATGAAGAGGTTGGATGTCAGATAAGGGTAACGGTGGGCCCTAGAAAGATTTCAACAGTAGGTGTATAGTCTACATTGATTTTGAGCCGTCGATCTGCCTTTTGCTCGCACTTTAAAATGATCCGGAGAAATGGATGTACAGTGTAGATATAACCCATTGTAATCGGGCTAATAACAAATTTTCAGTTTACCATCTAATATAAAGCTTAAAAAGGCAATATTGTCTTTTAAAAATGCTGGTAAGCATGTTTATCTAAACTCCCTTAACAACTCTAAAGTAAAATCACTCAAATGATAATAAAATAGAGGAGTGTTGAAAAAACTATGATTTTTAACATGAAGTGCATATCTTTTTTTAATTTTTACCAAACAGATGAAACTCTAAAATCACTGAAAAATGTCATTTTCTTTAGTAAGTTCATAAATTAAGTTTTACTAAACAATCCTTAAGTTGGATTTACTAAACAATCTGAATCAATGAAGTCACTGAAAATATCAAATTCCAATAGTAAGGGCTAAAAATAAATTTAATCAAACAGCCCCTCAAAATCAAAGAAAATTATTGGACTATCAGTAAAGACTGCTGTTGATTTAGCAATTTTTCTCAAATAATCAACATGAGAGCATCAAAGAACAACCACGGCCTTTGATTAGCGGACCACTTCTAGATGAAATGGGAGCATTTAAATTTTTTCATCTTTAACCATCCAGTTAGTATCTACCAATCCAACGGTTTGATAGTGAAAAAAGTAGAATTTTTAGTTCTCGATGCATCCAAACTGAAAACCATAAATTTGGACGGTTAAATTGACTTAGTTGTATCCCACATATGCAATGCTTGTGTATGTCCATCACATCAAAGTTTCTCTTTTCTTCGATGTAGGGAGGGCTTGCACG
This sequence comes from Magnolia changhungtana, assembly GCA_030180095.1. NCBI lineage: Eukaryota > Viridiplantae > Streptophyta > Magnoliopsida > Magnoliales > Magnoliaceae > Magnolia > Magnolia changhungtana. The sequence goes on from JASAUF010000444.1 coordinate 9,731,818, forward strand.
TGCATAAGCACGTGACAAGTTTAGCTACGTTTTGTGGTTGAATCACTTAACACGTTGGATACGCAAGGATCTTCCGCCGTCCTTTATTTTCTTCATGCAATGTACCATTTGCCTGATCTTGTACCCAATAATCTTCAGGTGGGGTTGAAATTTCAATGGCTTGGATGCTCTATGCGTGTAGCAGGTTGGTCTCCATACACGAGAGCATTCTAGCAATCCTCCAATGGGTTCTAAATTCTGAAAAACGGAGCCCATGTTTGTAATATGTACCATTAGCCTGTGGAGTCCCACTGTGGATAAATGATGCGCAACATTAGATCACCTACATTGGCCAATGGGCCATTTACAAAACATCTCCTCATGGGATAGAGAAAAAAAAAAAAAAGCAACAATGATCTACGTTCAATTTCAAAAGAGTCAAAATATTGGCGGTTAGGATCTTCCAGTGCAGGAGATTTTTTTGAACCATTCCCAGTGTAATTCAACAAACGGTATGCATTAGTTAACTGTACGCCACGGCATTATTTACGTCATCATTCACCAAAACTCTAATTATCTTAAGGATATGCTTTGCCAGGTTAGAGTAAGGTGTGAGTTTACGATAAGTCGTGGTGTCTCATCTTAAAAGGAAACTCATGCTTTTCAAGTAGTATCAAGATTTAAAATTAGTCCTGCAATGTTCACCACACGTATACATGTCACGTCCCAAATTAAGGAGTCAGGTGTAATTTTAGCTGGATGCGGAAGTTCTAGAGATCGGCTATGCACAGGACATGGTGATCAAGGGGGCGGATGGCTTACCTAACTGAGACGCCATTGCTAAGAATAGAATACCAGGACTTCTATATAGAATACCACCCTTTCTGCAAATCAGTATATGAGACTCGAATTTCTGCCGTGGTGTAGGATCGGGGACCCAGCTCCATTTTATAGAGACTGTGGAGAGAGAATTTGAAACCCATCACAACTCTCTCCCTCCCTCCCACGCTTAACATTGTAGTGTCCCAGTTCAACTCAAACTGTTGTCTCCAGCCCATAGTACGCAGAGCTGTGCAGATAGACTGCACAGTGCATCACCTGAAGTGAGGCCCACTGGTCTACTCAATCATCCAGTCCAACTGTATGACAATATAGACCGTTGATCAGTGAGGCCCACTGAATAGAGTTCTTACATCGGGCTCACAAAATTTTTGGCTATCGAATCCGGTGCTGCATCACGGGAAAAGTGAATATTTTTATTTTAAAGGAGCATAACCATAAGTGTACCCAAATTACAAAAACATTATTACCACATATCATGTGTTGTCTTTTTATCATACAAGCTATCTTTAGTGAATACTGTTATAAGTATTTTAATAATTACAAAAAAATTATTAGTTAAAGAGGAAAACTTGTGCTGTTTTTTTTTTTTTTTTTATAAATATTTTTAATGCAAAAGTATTGTATAGCATCGGATAAAAAAAGTGAAGAAAAACGTATTTATATAGTATCATTTTTATAAGACTTCAAAATTATTCAAGATGCATAAACTATTTCAAAGAAAGCAGCGATGTTTGTGCATAATGCTAACAGTTGCATATCTTTTCTACAAGTTTCAACAAATACAGTTGTATGATAAGTCGTGGTGTCTCACCTTAAGAGGAAACTCTTGCTTTTCAAGTAGTATCAAGATTTAAAATTAGTACTGCAATAATAATAATAATAATAAAATAAAAAATTACACTTGTACGGCTCATGAGCGATATCAATATGTATGGGGCTGCACATACCAGTTCTATGAATCATGTTTTGTATTAAGGTTTTAAGTTGATGTATAAGGTTGTATCATTAACCACCAATACCGACCCATATCACCCTTCCTATTGGGTTGTTTGGGACCTACACGGACTGATACACCCATAAAGTTTATGGGTGATGCCCTACCAGGTTGGGACAATACTTTAAATTAATCTGGTATATATAGTTAAGGTTATGGATGCACCATCTAATATTATATAGATGGACCGTACCACTCTTGTTTGGAAAAAAAAAATCGACCTGTCCTTAAGATTGAATGGAAGTTCATCTTATTTCAACATGTGACATGGACTTGTCATGTGTATGAGATGGAGATAGTTCATTACGTGAGGTCTAATGTCCATGTCCATTCATTAGGTGGGACCACATGCATGTAAAAATGCAAGTGAGGTTATTCCTAATAACTTATATCCAGTGTTGAGATTCCCAAATTAACGTTGTGCGGTGGAAGCTTTAATGCCCAACCAGACCAAACAGTATTTACCAAAGGCTATGATTGATAATATTAGAAGCTCAAAAGGACTTCTGAATACGAGTCCTATGCTGAAGCTGCGACCTTTATGCAAGAGGACCATTACCTGTGGCACCCTACCATCATCCCCGGCCAACATGCCAGCTTGTATAGAACATCAGGACCACAAATGAGGTTGATCACTGTCTTTCTCACAGATTAACTACTCTGGATTCATAGAGGTCTATGGATCCCTCTAACAGCTTCCTCGAATGCACTGTCGTTCTCACAGGTTAACTACTCTGGATTCATAGAGGTCTATGGATCCCTCTAAGAGCTTCCTCGAATCCACGAGGGATAAAAGCAGAATCATTCATAAGAAATTTGAAATAATTTAATTAATGATAGAAAATGAAATTACAGCCCTTTAAATAATGAGCTCAAACATAGGATACAATTTTAGATTTAGAATCCAACTCAAACATGAGAAATTTACCACTGTAGACGCCACCTTTTATCCAACCTCTTTTATGAAGAATCCAAAACGTAACTTACTAACTTAGACCTTGCACGTACGGACAACAAAATCGAGGAAGAAAATACCCCTGCTTTTCAAAGTAAACCTATGATTACGGATTATAACTATAGCCATAGGTACCGTAAACCGGCCTCGCAACCTCCCCCCCTCCAAAAATCAGACCCGAATCGGGGTGGGCTCGCCAAACTGGCGGCCCCCCCCGCCACTTGTTGGCCTATCTGGCGGGGCCATGCCAATTTGGCGGGCCCCCTATCGCTACGGATTATAACTGTAGCCATAAGTACCGTAGGTCGGTCTAGCAGCCTCCCCACAATCCTTTATATATATGGGAAAAGGTACTATGCGCTCGAGCGTAAAGCGGTCGTCCGTGAGGTCGAGCTGGGCAGGCCCCACCATGATGCCTTTCGAACATCAACACCGTCCACCAGATGCACCATTCCATAGTGGGCCTGGATGGCCCAAAATCAGGTCAATCTGTGACTTTAGTGGGCCACACCACATACAGAAATCCAGAGGGGCCGTGCACCATTAAAACATTCATAACCATTTTTGAGGGCCCATCGAGATGTTTTTTACAAATCTAGTCCATCCATTATGTGTGTCCCACTTGAATGACAGTTCAGACCAAGTTTCAGGTGCATGAAAAACTGAGGTGGGTCCCACCAGTGCTTTTATATGTTTTTGGCATGTATACTTATGGTTTTAGATGGTGTGGCCCACCTGAGTCATGGATTGACTTGATTTTGGGCCTTCCAGGCCCATTATGGAATGGTGCATCTGGTGGACGATGTTGATGTTCGAAAGGCATCACGGTGGGGCTCACCCAGCTCGACCTCACGGACGACCGCTTTACGCTCGAGCGCATAGTACCTTTTTCTCTCTCTCTCTCTCTCTCTATATATATATATATATATATATATATATATATATATATATATATATGGGAAAAGGTATAGTGCGCTCGAGCTGACGATAAGCTCCCGTGAGGTCGAGTTGTGTGGCGTGATGCGTGTCGACCATCAACACCGTGCATTTGATGGGTCCCTTTTAAATTATGGGATATGCCAAAAATCAGCCATATACGAAACTCAGGTAGGCCATACCATCTAAAATTATGTGAAGACACCGTTAAAACATATCAAGCACTTGGTGGGGCCCACCTGAGTTTTGCATGCGCCTGAAACTTGGTCTTAACCCTCATTCAAGTGGGACACACATAATGGATGGGCTGGATTTGCAAACCACATCTCGGTGGGCCCTAAAAAATGGTTATGAATGTTTTAATGGTGTACGGCCCCTCTCCACTTCTGTATGTGGTGTGGCCCACACAAGTCACGGATTGACTTGATTTTTGAGACCTAGGCCCATGATGGAATGGTGCATCTGACTGATGGGGTAGATATTCGAAACGCATCACGGTGGGGCTCACATAGCTCGACCTCATGGGACGGACTGGTGAGGTCGAGCGCATAGTACCTTTTCCCTATTATATATATGGGAAAAGGTACAATGCACTCGAGCTAACAATAAGTGATCCCGTGAGGTCGAGTTGTGTGGGCCCCACCGTGATGCGTGTCGATCATCAACATCGTGCATTTGATGGGTCCTCTTTAAATTATAGGATATCTTAAAAATCAGCCGTATACAGAACTCAGGTGGGCCATACTATCTAAAATTATGTGAAGACACCGTTAAAACATATAAAAGCACTTGGTGGGGCCCACTTGAGTTTTTCATGCGCCTGAAACTTGGTCTGAACCCTCATTCAAGTGGGACACACATAATGGATGGGCTGAATTTGCAAACCACATCTCGATGGGCCCTAAAAAATGGTTATGAATGTTTAATGGTGCACGCCCCTCTCCACTTCTGTATGTGGTGTGGCCCACACAAGTCACGGATTGACTTGATTTTTGAGACCTAGGCTCATGATGGAATCGTGCATCTGACTGATGGGGTAGATGTTCGAAATGCATCACGGTGGGGCCCACATAGCTCGACCTCATGGGACGGACTCGTGAGGTCGAGCGCATAGTACCTTTTCCATATATATATATATATATATATATATATATATATATATATATATATATATATATATATATATATATATCCACACACACACATCCATTTATTTTGATGGCTCATTTTAAGACATGCTTCGAAAAATGAAGTAGATCCAAACCTTAGGTGGACCACACCATAGGAAACGATGGTGATTGAATACCCACCATTAAAAATATCTTGTGGGCCACTGGAATTTTTATTTGCAATCCATCCTGTTGAGAAGGTCAGAAAGACCTGGATGAAAAGACAACACAAATAATAGCTTGATTTAAAACCTTTGTGACCCACAAATTTTTTGATCTGCTTTATTTTATGGTTCATGTCATTTAATACTGCAGTTAAAACAGGACAGTATGAATGATTTTAGGAAAACTTAGCCCAAGACTGCATTTGAAGCATCCTGGAAGATTTATTATTTCAATGACAATTTGGAATAAGATGTAAATGACATACATAACTAGGCCGGGCCGGTTTTGCAATGACTCAGCCTACATTGTAATTTTCAAGTTGATTTTCTTTGATTAATTTTGATGTATGAGCATGTATCATGGTCTAGATTCATGTTAAAAGGAAAGGGTTCCTTATCATTACTTATTATGTCAAGCAAGGTGCATATCTTTGTCAAAGCTACTTGTTTTCAATGGACAAGTTAGGTCCTATCTCTTACATGTTTGTAGTGTACTCATCTTGGTGACATTTCAACTGCAGTTAGCTGGTCTATTCATATTTCCATGGTATTGGTTCATGTTTCGTGATTCACTAGTAGTGGCCTAAACCTCACGATTGCTGGATTAGGCCTTGTGCTGATTTAAAGAGTGAAGTGACCCTATTGAAATTTAGACACATGCCGTCGCTTGATCTTGTTGCTTGAGTCTTATTCTTAAAATGCAGGGGATTCAAGCATGTTAGCTCTTAGTTTGTACAGGAATTATGGTTCCTGGCCATCAAGCATTTGTTGAAGAGTTAAGACTTATGTTCATGTGGGGTCCATGGTCCAACAGTCCAAAATTTGAAATAATGAGCCTCAACGGGGGAAATTGGAAATTGCGTGGGGCAAACATGAAATTGAGTGGGGCAAACATAAAATTCAGTGGGAAAAACAGGAAATTGAGTGGGGGCAAACATGAAATTCAGTGGGGGAAACATGAAATTGAGCGGGGGAAACTCGAAATTGAGCAGGGCAAACTAGAAATTGAGCGGGGCAAAAAGAAATTAAGCGGAGCAAACTAGAAATTGAGCGGGACAAACATGAAATTGAGCGGGACAAACTAGAAATTGAGCGGGGCAAACATGTAGTTGAGTGGGGGAAACTGGAGATTGAGCGGACCAAACTAGAAATTGAACGGGGCGAACTTGAAATTGAGCGAGAGAAACAAGGAATTCAACGAGGCAAACTAGAAATTCGGCAGGGCAAACTGAAATTTGAGCGGGACAAACATGAAATTCAGCGGGGCAAACTAGAACTTGAGTGGGAAAAACTGGAAATTGAGGAGGGCAAACATGAAATTCAGTGGGGTAAACAAGAAATTGAGTAGTGCAAACATGAAATTGAACAGGGCAAACATGAAATTGAGCGGGTGAAATTGAAAATTGAGCTGTCGAATTTGAAATTCAGTGAGGCAAACTAAAAATTAAGCGGGGCAAACATGAAATTGAGCGGGACCAACATGAAATTCAACGGGGTAAACTGAAATTTGAGTGGGGCAAACATGAAATTTAGCAGGGGAAACTGGAAATTGAGCGGGGCAAAGTAGAATCCTCCGATGAGTGGGAGAGGAAGTGTTCAAGTTCTGAATTCTATTGTCTAACGGTGCCATCGCAGACGTAATGTTATATGGACCTAGGGAGAACATGTTCGTCGGTGAATTTATTGGTGCCATGAAAGCAGAGTTTGGATGATGATTTTACTACCGAAACTTGGGGTAGTCATTTTGGTTACCGTTTGTGATTTTATGATGATGTTTTTTGATAAATCCGATCTTCAAGGTGACCCCATTGCTTCTGGACGACTTAGATCTTACACTGACTCTATATATTGGCACGTGGCTTCTTTGTATGCGCCCATACATCCTGTGCTTCCTATATGTTGGAATAAAAACTCACCACCTTTTAAGCTCTCATATTAATTAAGCATTAACTAATGCTGTGAGATATCCCTAACTCGCCTGCTTTTTAGGTGGCAGCTACTCACTTCATCAATGAGGGAGGCGGATTTCCTGCCAAAGCCTTTTGCATGAAGTTGCTGCGCAAGGATGTTCGGTGGGGCCCACTGCTATGTTTGTGGGAAATCTACCCCGTTCATCCATTTGGAGAGCTAATTTAATTTAGGCCAAGATAAAAAATGAGGTAGATCTAAAATTCAAGTGGGCCACACAAGAGGAAAAATTTGGGAAATAAATACTTACCATTGAAATCTTCCTGGACTCCACCTTGATGTTTGTATTCCATCCAAACCATTTATAAGGTCATTACCACTGGGATGAAGTGAAAATACAAAACATTTAGCCTGAAAAAAAGCTTTTATGGCCACAGGAATGTTTCTACGGTTCTCACTGAATCCCCACTGTTTCCTTTCGTGTGGTACACTTGAATTTTGGATCCACCTCATTTTTATTTGAATATCCCAAAATGATCCGCAAAGCGGATGAACAGTGCAGATTTCTCACAATCATGGCGATGGCCCCACTCAACATCCTTCTGCGGGACCTTCCTGCGAAAGGCTTTCGACAGGAAATCCGCGTCCATCAATAAGGTACGTTGTTCCTTGCACCTCAGCTGTTAGTTGAGTTAGCTACGTAATCTAACAACGGGAAGAAGGAATATTCACGTGCATTGATTTCAAGGGACCATTCACCAACATTGAATGCATATTGCCAATGGGTGACGTGTACGCAACATATGAGCTAATGTAGGCCCCACCAAGGAGCCGTTTCCTCCTGAGGTACTTTGGATAATAAGCTGTACGATACAGTAACCAGTTTCAGCCCCAGGATATTGCATTGTTAGATTGATCTGAACCATTTACTACTGTACAGATTCTATTACCTTATAATCATACTTTAATGACGATCCAGGCCTTAGAATTTTATAGATTTGAATACGAACCGTTAACAAAATATTTTTCAGTCTGCTATACTCATCTTCATAGGCATGCAATTATCCGTTCAACACATGCTACTTATGATGGGAGTGGATTAGGTGCAACTTTGGCCATGGGACCCACCTTGATGTATGTTTATATTCTGTATGTATACTTTAGGGTCTGTTTGGCCACCTGCATTATAGGTTGGATTAAGCTAGATGGAATTGAAAAAGTAGCATTAAATGCATGTGTAAGGTATTGTCTATATATCCAATGCGTTTTAATGGCATGTTTGGAAGACATGGGAGTAACTTCTATCCGCAGGATTGGAGCCATATCCTATTTGGGAAAGATAAATCATGGGATTGCAAATGTATAAATCATTTCTATATATTTTTTTGTATCACCATCGAGGTGGGCTCCATTTGAACAATCCGACCCGTTCACCAAGTAGGTCAGCTCGAAGGGTCTTATAGATCCTAACTTTTATTGGTTTGGATGATCAAGGACCCCACAGAGAGCCTTGAAAGGTTTCAACAGTAGGAGTTCATTTCCCTATGTGTGGCCACTTAAAACTCGAATCTGCCTCATTTTTTGGCCCCTGGCCTAAAATGATATAGAGAAACCGGTGTACAGTGTGGATATATTATATACATCAAGGCGGTGTCACGAGTAAGACACCCCACCCCACCTCGCCGAGCAGTGACGTGAGTGGGTCTTACCAACTCACCATCACCTATAGTGTGGTCCACTGATGGTTGGATCAGCTTGATTTTTTGTTCCAGTGGTCAAAATAACCTAATTAAAGAGGTGGATGGTGTGGATGTAACAGCTACCTCATTATGGGTCCCATAAGTAGAAACCCACTATAAAATTCTATGCATGCAAGTGCGAGGCAGGAGTTTTCCAGTCTTTGTGGCCCACCTAGGATGAGGATAGACTTCATTTTTGGGTTTTAAGGATAAAATAGAATGGAAAATTGGATGGGCAACTTGGATGAAACATACACATCAAGTTGGGACCCACGAGTGGAGGTGCCACCCTTCCCTTACAACTCGTGGAGGTGGGATTCGGAGAATCAATGAGGGATGGCAAAATCCCACCCATAACCACGGTGTTTGGACACCAATCTCAAAATGATTTTCATCCTCCATTCCAAACATGTCAACTAGATGTATTAGATGGGATTATGAATACCATCCCATTTAATACCACCTAATGCACCTGGCCAAACAAGCCCTTAGTTCATGAGCCAAAAAATGAAGTAGATCCAAATCTCAGGTGGACCATATATACTATAAAATGGTGATGGAATGTCCCATTGTTAAAAACTTCCTAGGGCCCACTGTAATGTTTATTTACCATCCAACTTGCTTATAAGGTCACAAAAATCTAAATTAAGGGGAAAGCAAATATCAGCTTAGTCCAAAACTTTTGAGGCCGACAAAAACTTTTTAATGGTCACTCACCACTGTTTCTTATGGTATGGTCCACCTGAGATTTGGATCTGCTTCATTTTTGGGCTCATACCCTCGAATGATCTGCAAAATGGATGTATGGCGTGGATGTAGAATATATACATCAAGGTTGGGCCCCACGGTAAGGGCCTCTCCCTCTTATGATGGACGGTGCAGCAAGAATACGAGAGGTGAATGTTTTGTATCATCATCTAATGTGCATTTTGGGTCGAAACTGGCCCAGCTTTTTGTACTGTGGTAATGATCAGCACCATTCCTATCCAACCAAATAAGCTTTCTGTACTTGTTATTTGTGGGAGGGATTGATATTAGGAGTGAGTAAACGCAAGAGAAGAGTCCAGAATCATAGTATGTAGAAAATAGTCTTGGAGAGAGCCCCAACATTGCTGGTGGATTGTTGTTATTGATTTAGACAAAAAATCAGCAATGCCATTAGCTCTCTTCGAACATTTGAAGCCATTCAATTGGCCAATCTTCTCAATGCAGTTGTGAAGTGGCGAAGAAAGCTGCTGCAAACTAGTCACTCCTAACTCGGCAAATCAGCAATGCCATTAGCTCTCTTCGGACATTTCAAGCCATTCAATTGGCCAATCTTCTCAATGCAGTTGTGAAGTTGCGAAGTGGCAGCCGCTGCAAACTAATCACTCCTAACTCAGCTGAGTCAGAACTCAACTCAAGATCAAACAAGTCAATTCAAGTCGCCTAGGCTAAAAACCATGACGCAAATGCTAATCTTTTGGCCATTTCCAATAATGTAGGTCCCATCATAGAGAAGCGGCCAACATGCTAGAATTAACACTACAAGAAAACTGGCGTTTACCGGCGGTCAAAACCGACGGCAAAGGATAAAATCCGTAGCTTAATATGACTTCCCCACAGTGCGACCGTAGCCATAGGTCAAATCTTTCTCATTGAAAAAAAAAAGTGAAATTGAATGGATTTTTCCTTGCTTTTGAATCTGCTAATAGATTCCTAGCATTTCGAATATATGATGCCAAACTACCTGGATAGCTTGAATAAAGCCGAGTTACCTATAGAAAAGAGCTACTTGACATCAATAAGCAGATATGTGAAGAGTATTAACAATCTTGCTAACAGGTACAAAGCAATGTAGGTTTCCAGAAACCCATCAAAATCAGTTTGGTCTTCTACCAGAAATTTGTGGTCAGCAAGGTTTCCAAAGATAAATTTAAAAATAATCAATAATAATAACAAAAATAAAAGTTTGACTGAGGAAAATGGAAGGTTAAAAGTTGAAACCGATGTTAAACTTTTGCTGCTTGGACTTGGAAATCAACAGAGACCATTTAATATTTCCAGGATACAGCAACTGAGTTGTAAAAATATACTGAGAATGCATGGAATACAAGGTTCTTGTACTCGGAAGAACCAAAATAATAATAACAAAAAAAAGGTGCCATGAAAATGAACCTGATCAAAGAAACTTTTCTTTTCTTCATCATCGACACCTTGTTGGCCAATGTACAAAAAGATGACTTTGTCCCTCCGCCAACAACATTTTTGCAAGCTCAATCTGGCAATCAACAATCAAGATAATGAAGGCAATGAGAATGATATCAAAGTAGAACTTTTGAGAATGGTGCCTGAATCTTGATGATGGTTTAATGGAAAGCCAACATTGAGGGTTAATCTAGTTAGCAAGTCTCTGTCATTTGAGAGGATTTCTGCATATTGTTGATGTTCTCAATGAAGTAAGTGGTGTTTGGTTCTGTTGTGACATGTTGTTTGGTTTAAAATTAATTGCCTGCCTTTATCTCTACATATAAGACTGTTGATTTAGAGAGACTATGGGACCATTGAAACTCCATTAGTTTAAAGGTTTTTGTCTTCCCTATGTTGTTGAAGATCTACTAGGTTCAACATATATTTCATAGGCCACAAAATGAAGATCACAAGACAATCTTACTCACTGTTAATGGACCATGCCCAAAAATGGTTAGAGTCACTCAATCTGGAAGAGCCTGCCTCATCCTCAATCTGCAATGGATCCCACAAGATCAATATTGTGGATCAACGATAATGAGCCCCCCGTGATCACTAAGGTAGAAAAAGCAAGCAAGTTGAGCTAACATAATGGTGATAATAAATAACTCGAGAATGCTATTGAATCTCACAACTTGTATAAATGATTCCAACCCATTTATTTTGTTCTATTAATCATGTTAATAACCTATGAGGATTTTTTTTTTTTTTAATAATCTCCTACTTGCATATAATCATCTCCACTTTTAATATCTTGAACAATCAAGTGTCCTTTTGAGAGGCTGACTTGTCCTAAGTACCAACAAAGCCAAACCCAAGTCACATGGATTATATTTCCCTGAAAGGAAATTACTATTGTTTGTTAATTTCTTCAAAATAGAATATTATCCATAGATCACTCTTTTGATTGTACCATCTCATGCATTTAAAACCTTTGTTTCAGATGTAACAGAGATTACAGTTAGATATCCATTAGTGTAACTAAGCTGAAAAACTTCAAGCACAAAAACATCACTAAGCTATATAAGAGCATGACCTGAAGAATCGAAAAGTTCGAAACTTAGAATGAAAAACCCTTTTTTTGGGTAGTAAAAATCTATGAAATTCTTATAGTTGTGTAGAAATGTCAGCCCAATTAAGATCAACAATTGTCAGATTTCTGAATTGATTATAAAATGGTGGGTCCTACTTTTCACATAACCAAGTATAACATCTCAGCTTGTATGATTCAACTGGGCCCACAAGCTGAGATCCCAGCTTTATGTATACCTCAATATTAATGATACTAAACGTATTCTACATAAAACTTATTTCCATGCCTATGAGCAGATGGTATGATTTTTGTCTTATGACATCCAAGAGTAAAAAGTCTGAGGTACTTACTGGTTTATCCTCCATGTGATCACCATTGGGTTCAACCACCTTTTTAGCAAGCCAGCCCAATGTGAAACTGTGAAATTTGAATTTGAGAAACTATGAAATTTTGTAACATTGCGATCAATTACCAAAAGAACTCATCCAACCCAAATCAAATAGACAAATACCCAACAGTTCCTCATTCTCACCCCTTGAGCAGATTTTCAAGCAACAATGGTGGAAACAGAAGCAGGGGAAGATCCCATTCCAGCCCAATGTTCTCTTCATTGCTTCAAATGTAACTTGATTCCATACCTGCATCTATATTTTATAATCCTATTCATTGAAAATCCCATGGAAGAATTGTTCAAGGCTAAAATTGAATGTAACTTGATTTATAAAAATAATAAATAAATAAATAAATAAAAGGAAGCACATATGATCCGCTAGAAAACTAAAGGCCATAGTATTACTGTATCAAATATGTAAGGCATTGTATCGCCATTCTTCCAAGAAGATACAAGATCCTGCATTCAAATTCCAGAAACAATCAACAACTGAAACTGACTATTTTATTAAGACATGATACTTGCTAAATAACTGTATTTTTATTTCCAACTGCTTTAAATGGAAGCACGAAAATAAGTAACACTGCATTGTACTAATTTTTTTTTAAAAAAGATTGTGACTGCATGAAAAGAAAATCTCCTTATTCAACTAACACATGATACTTGCAAATGATTACATACATCTCTGTATGTGGTTGTATTTCTGGCCTATTTACCACTGTAGCGGGAATCAATGGCAACAACTATATATCCTCATGAAGCGTGCGCCTGAGGAAATGAAATTGGCAGTTGAGAAGCCATGCTGTTGTGAATTCTGTATAATGACAAATGAAGGTCCCCATTGTGGATGGATCAAAGCTTGAAATCACATTGACCAGACGATCTGAGTAATCAGGATCCACTTGTCAAGTCTCTTTTGAGATTCTGAGTAATCAGGATCCACTTGATTGGAATTGGTAGGATTTACAATAAGGACATCCCTTGTGTCCATCCCAGGGCCCACCAAAACTTTGCCCTTTCTAATTCTATTGGTCAATCATCATGCTATACTTTTAGAGGACCCAGAGGGCCAAAGATACGCACAATATTCTCCAAAGGGCAGGAGTTCACTTGGCATCCTCATGCAACTGTTTCACAAGCATCTTTGCATCATCTCTTATGGCCAAAAATAAAAAATAAAAAAATCATGCAGTGTCACCCTAAAATCAATAGAAAAGAAGCACTGGAACTACCAGCACAACTAATGCAACAATCAAGAATATTCATTCCACAACTTTATCATTCCATATTTCGTAAATTGTAAGATATTAGGTACCTAAAAAAAAAAAAAAAAAACCAACATCAGGAATTTTCTAGGCAGGTGAATATTGTGATCATTTAATCATAATTGGGCTCCAGCATGATGCAGTGAGTCAGAAGCGAACATGACAAACCCAATGATCACAATCTGGCCTTGATAGACCATCTTAAAGTCACCATTGAAATCTTGGATGGATCATCATCCTCCGCCACAAGTAACTAGTGAGAATTTTGATATAAAGATAACATGAAGTGGGCCACCATTCATTCATCAATCTCACCGTTTGTTCCAATATACCTGAAAAGTGTTGAGAAAAGAGACGAGCCCTTGAGAGGAGATTGAGCAAGATCTCAATGTTGAATTAGCTCTTTTATTTCTTTCTACATCTGCACAACAAAAGGTCAAGTCATCTATGTTTAGGCCATAGAAACTTTGGCTCTCTAAATACCAAACAATTTTGAACCCAAAAATTAAAAATTGGATTTGGGTTTTGAATTTCTGCAGTTGAGGCCCTAGGAATTTAAAAACCCAAAATGAAAGTTACCGTTTTCTAGCATTGGAGAGCCAAATTCAAAGAAACAAAACAACCAAATGCCACTTCAAAGTCATCTTCCAGAAAGAAAGGAAAAAAAGGAAAAGAAAAGAAAAATCTACTTGAGTTCTTTGGAATCCATACCATGAAGCTTGAGTTCTGTTTCATGATTAAGGATCCCATGCAAATAACCTCCACTACTACCATCGCGCTGTTTAGCAATCAACCGCCTCCTTTTCTTGGTCATCGTTTCTTCAAGAATTCAACTCAACAAACATAAAAATACTATCAAACAGATCCCAAACCAATTTCCAAATAAACCCAACTTCAATTCAATGAAATCATCAATGAAAACAGAGAATTCTGCATGAAAAAAAACAATAAAAAATAAACCTTTTTCTATGGCACTCTTGCTTTGCACTAAGGCCTCATCTCTTTCGGTAAGCTTCCACGTCAAATTAATGTGTATGATAACCATCAATCATTTTTCAGCAATGATCATAGAGTACAATATCAATTCAAGTTCTTCAGATATGAAAGATGCACATGGCATTTTGAAGAAATTCCAGAAAGATTAATGATTTTTTTTTTTTTTAAACACTATACATCTATACCCACAACCATACGCTCAAAACTATGATGTGCTAGATTTCAAAAAGGCAAAAGACATTACATAATTTCTTAATGAAATGTACACTTGGAACAATATCTCCCCTGGTAATGCAAGTCCCTGAAGAAAGGGAACAAATAACCCCCCCCCCCCCCCCACAAACAAAAAAAGAAAAAAAAAAAAAAAGAAAGCAAAACATGGAATAATATTGTCGAATACAGTATTGGACTCGAATTTATTTACATCAACATTGATGAAAACAAGTTCAGCAGTTACTTCTGGCCAACGAATTTCTAAATTCAAACACAAACAAAACCATTTTCTGATGATCTTTTGGAGTGTATATGAATCATGAAAAAGAGAGTTATGGAAGCCTATGGTTTAAAAAGGCGTGAGGCAGAGGCAAGCCATAAGCCTCATGAGAACCTTTTCTTTCTAATTTGATTAGGAAATTGCAGAAAATGGTTTATTTGCAAGGTAGAGGCGTAGCACTTCAACTGCTGTGGCCTTTATTTGCATGAATACAAGGGAAATGAAAAAGAAAAAGAAAATGCATTAAAAAGAATTTCCAATGCAACGTTTGTGGCCATTCAATTAAGAAAAGAATCATATTCCAATTTAAGGGGAAAAAAAAAACAGAGGAGAAATAGCTGATTTTATTCCAAAAGATCCTGAAAAAAAACTCATTTAAAATATAAAAAGGAACTGATTTTATTCCAACACATCCTAACATCTCGACATCCTAATTCCTGAAACAATCAGCAATCTTTCAACCAATCTCAAGAGTTTGTACACGGGAAGGAATCGCATCTATGGAAGCATACCTGCCTCAATCGGTTGACTTACCAACTTGGCTTTGTTGAATTTGAGCCATAATTAGATCTCCGGAGAAATTCCACCTGAAATCGGTCAGCTCAACAAACTACAGAGGTTGGATTTGGCTCAAAAGTGGATCCAGGAATTCCCTTTGAAATCTAAACAAACTAAATGAACTCATCTGCGTCGAGGCTCGGCCGGACTGATGTCCACCTCCTTGACCCCTTGAACGATCCCGACACCGTCAGCGGCGGCGCATCAGTACCACCATTGCTCGGTGCTGCTGGGGAGAAGCCCTCGTTGCTGCCGCTGTGTCGCCATGAAGATCGGCCATGATAGATTCGAATGATCTCACATCCAAAAACCCTAGTCTTCAGTAACCCTGATTTTGAAAGAATTAGGGTTAAGAGAGAGAGAGAGAGAGAGAGAGAGAGAGAGAGAGAGAGAGAGAGAGAGAGAGAGAGAGAGAGAGATTTCTAGGGTTAGGTTTATTGTTTTGACTGTCGTTATTCCCCGATTATGCAATCGAGAGAGAGAACGAGAGAGTCTTTTTCTCTTCATGTTAAGAGAGAGAGAGAGAGAGAGAGAGAGAGAGAGAGAGAGAGAGAGAGAGAGAGAGAGAGAGAGAAGCCAAATGAATTAGGGCGTCCCTTTTTTTCTTTTTATTGGCCCCTTTACCTGCAGCCGGTAAAATTGGCAGCCGGCAAAGGATAACCCCAATCGTTGGCTCTGCATCCTTTTCTTGTAGTGTAAACGCCGCGCTGTTGAATTGTTGGGTCTAAGTGTAGCAGAAGAACTGCATAAGCTTAAATAGTAATTCACCTGCTTGTTCACCTTTCTATTCATATGAATAGCCGCCTACTTGTATGTTGTTCCCTTGTGGGCCACTGTGTTGTGTTGCCATCGAACCTGCAGATTAAGTCTGATGATTGGATGTGCCCAAAATCAAGCTTATTCAATCATTATGTGGGCCACACCATTGGAAACAATTGACAACCACACAAAAGCATAAAATTCATTGGATTGCCTAATTTTTGGGACGTAGAACTTTCATACTAGAGCGAACTTGCTGAACAGGTTAGATGCCATGCACGAACAATGGTGGGACCATGCGCAATCCTTATACAAGATTAGTTTATAATCTACAACAACTGGAACCGGCCTTCCCATAGGGAAGAAAGAAACTGTATGCAAAGGTGGGCCTCATCATGAGAACACCCGGAGTGAAAATCAGACCAATCTCACTATGCCAAAATGGCCAATTAACGACGGACTAGATCCGTCGCAAAAGCATATTAACGATGGATTTGGTTCGTCACTATTTGCCTCATCGCAAAAATTAAATCACAAGCAAATTTGAGAGAGATGCGATGAATTTAGTCTGTCGCCAATTACGACGGATCCTATCCCTCGTAAATGTTAAAATCCGTCGCTGATTTATGGAAAAATGTAGCTGTATTGTGATTATAAAATCACTGTTCAGAAATTAGCGGTGGATTAGTCCGTCTCTAAATTTTCTGTAAATAAAGAACATCCGCGATAAATTTGTTGTTGTTTTTTTTTTTTTTTGTTTTGTTTTGTTTTTGTCGTCTTTTTTTTTTTCTTTCATAAATCTGTTACACTGGATAGTCATCTAAAGAAAATTCACTGTTGTTTAATAAGTGTCCATCGCAAAAGCAAGTTTTAGCAACGGGGTCCGTCACTAAATCCCACCCTTTACATTTTCAGATAGCGACCGATTAAGTCCATCGTTAAACCAAGCCTTTTTTGCAACAAGCCAAATCCGCACAAATTCACGATTTTCCCCTCATCAGGTGGCTATGCCAGTTATTTGGAGAGCCCTAGGGGTAGGGGTTCTTCACGGCATGTTCAAAAATCTGACATGTGTACAAGGTCCATCATGTTAATTAAATGGCCCGCCATGAAAATTTCAGTGGTTTAAAACCAAGTGGGTCAACTCATCAGCTCGACTACACATGTATGGACCACATCAAACATCTATAACCCAAAGAGTGCACCCACCTATTTATCTTCTACCCAGTGCATAGTGACAATGAGTTTTGTAAGAATTCTATAAGGTGGGCGTAATTGATCAGCCTAGATCTAGCTAAAGATTAGATATTGTGATTGGTATACCGATGGGCCCCCCACTAAAGTTGCCATTAATCTAAAGTCATGTAGAGGTAGCACGCTACAACTATGTTACACGTATAATGTCCTTTTTGGAATGCTTAAATTCGTGTGGAGCCATAACAGAGAACTTTCTATGGGTTTGGAACTCCTTCCTGCAACTATTTTAACCTGGTTGGGTCTCCAAACTTGCACATGTTCTAAAGTTGCTTTTCCATGTCCGCGTTTCTCTAAAGGTGTAAGGTGCGGAGTCAACATGTATGGATTTCAGTTCAGATTATAGGATTTTCGTTACTGATGCACTGCTCAATTCTTCCAATTTTGCAAATTAAGTTTTATAAGTCTCCCTTGATGAACGATCTTGATCTATTATGCGTATTTCATGCTGGCACATGATGCAAAGAAGTGCTCCATCATGCTAAAATTTAGTCCAAAACTCCCAGTTTCTTGAATCCCAAGCAACTTTATATATATATATATACACACACACACACACACACTATTAATCCAAAAAATTGTATTCTATTATTCTTATTAAGGTTTGACTAATGTATTTTCATATTGATGGAAATGTCTTTTCTCTACCATGCAAAAGCCCTGGTAACATCTTTGCATTTGACCATGGAAGCTAGGTGGGGCCATTTTTGTGATGTTTATGGCAAATCCACCACATCCAATAGTTTGGCCAGGTCGTTTTAGGTCATGGGCCAAAATATGAAGCAGATCAAAACTCAAGTGGGCCAGCATCGAAGGAAACAGCGGTGAGGAAAATGCCTCGTTGAAACCTTTTCGGGGTCCACTGTGATGTTTATATTTCCATCCAATCTGTTCAAAAGGTCATTCAAACAGTTCAGTGTCACCAAAATAATAGCCCTGACTGTGTCAATGGTGGGCATTTCATACTCTCCGTTTTTTGTCCTGTGGCCCAATTGAGCTTTGGATATGCTTTATCTTTGGGCTCACGCTCTAAAATGATCCATCAAAATTGATGGACGGAGTATATTTCTCAAAAATATTATGATGGGCCCCATGAATTTTTGAATGGTGAGCATTCAGTATCCACGGTTTCCTGCCATTGTCCCACTTGAGTTTTGGATCTACCTCATTTTTTAGGCCCACATCCTAAAATGATGCAGAGAAATTGATGAACAAGTGAGTTTTTCAAAAACATCACAGTGGGCTCTATGATTTTATCATGCTTTTAAAACACGCATTTTCCCATGCAGGTGGCTTCAACTGTGGGCATTGAATCCTCACTATTTCCTTGCAGGGGCCCACTTGAGCTTTGCATCTACTTCATCTTGCGGCCCACTGCCTAAAATAATCAAGCAGCATTACTAGGTGGTGTGGATTTGTCAGAAACATCACTATGGGCCCATGCGTTTCAACCATAGCCGTTTAACATCTATTGTTTACTTTGGCCTCAAGTGTTTCAACTTGGTTATTCAACATCCATTGTTTCATTCTATGTGGCCTACTTGAGCGTTGGATCCACCTCATCTTTGAGCTCACCACCTAAAATCATCTGACAAAATTGGTGGATAAGGTAGATTTGTCTCAGACATCATGGTGGGCCCACAATATTGTTGATGTGTGATTCATAGTACTCTTTTACTAATGAGAGAGTTGACTTCATCAATATTACCGTTTCATGTTGTGTGGCCCACTAGAGTATTGGATCTGCCTCATTTTTGGCCACACCTAAAATGATATAGAAAAACTGGTCCATGGGGTAACTCTTGTAACAAGAATAATGGTGGACCGTGAGTGTTTCAAAGGTGGGTTCAACCGTCACTGTTTCCTTAGCTGTGGCCCACTTGAGCTTTGGGCCTACCACCTAAAAGCATATGGTGAATATGGTCGACGGGGTGAATTTCTCACAGGCATCACAATGGCCTCGCGTGTTTCAACGGTGGTTGTTAAATACCCACAATTTCATGTTTCATGTTGTGTGGTGCCCTTGATCTTTCAATCTACCTCACTTTTGGGCCCACCACCTAAATTGATCTGGTGAAATTGATGGACGAGGTGGATTAGTCACAAACATTATTGTGGGCCCACCTAGGCAATATGCCTCCTTATTTGTGCACCTACCTAAAAAGGAGGGAGTAAGCCCTCTCTCCCTTCCTGGCTGCCATTAAACCCTCTCCCTCCCTCCCATTTCCTTATCTCCTCTCCCCTCTCACCCCGGAACAAAGAGTCAATGAACCCTCTTTACTTCCCTCTTTAACGCTTTCCACCAAACAGGAAAGTTTCAATAGTGGAGCTTCTATCCCCTTTGTTTCTTATGATGTGGCCAACTTGATTTTTGGATCTAACCCTTTTTTTTTTTTTTTCTTCTCATGTCGTAAAATAAGCTGCATGAACTGATAGATGGATTGGATGTCACATAGACATTGTGGGCCACAGGGCACGATGTTTGGACACGCCTGCAACACCTGTTTATAGAAATATTCCTCCATCAGGATGCAGCCCATCTCGACATGTGTGTTATCTATATCATCCATCCGTTTTTACAGCTCAGTTTAAGGCATGAGCCCATAAATGAGACAGATGGATAATGTTTATTTCTCATTCAACCTAAACTTAAGTGGTGGTCCCCAATAAGTTTTCAAGGGTAGGCATGCACTTCCCACTGTTTCATATGGTGTAGTCAGCATAGTGTCCAAATGACATTCACTCCAATCGGATTTGCGAGTTGGTGGAATTATCAGAGCCCAAAAACTCGACAGATGCAACGATCGGGTGGGCCACCACATAGGCAGCAGTGGGCTAGAGGATTTTCAATGGTTTTAATTCAATCCTATTATTTCATGTGGTGTGGCCCACCTAAATTTTGGACGTTAATGATTTTGGCTCACGTCTTTCTATTAGCTCTCGAAAAGGATGGTTAGAGTGGATGTCACATGGACACTGTAGTGGCCCCACCCAAAGTTGCTGGTAAAAAAGGTTCTCTGGCCCCACTAACTTGCAAAGGTGCCATGCAGTGAAATGAGAGTATGAGCGTTGAATGGGATAAAGTGGCCATTTCTCCACGGGACAAATCATTTTCTCACTTAGCGCACATTTGGATACTACCAAATAAGCAGCTTTTTTAAAAAAACTTAGTTAATACGTTATTTTTCTTTTTAACTAAAAAAACAACTTATTTTCTTCGTTTTCATTAGTGATACAACAACTTAGAAGATTATTTAAGAAAATATGCTCTTTGTAGCCATCAACCGCCGCCTATAAGTTCATGAGATTGAAAATTCACCTAATGAATGCGTAGATGATCTAGTAGGCTCCACATGATGATGGGTGGCCCCACATGATGGACAATCCACTTCAAAGGTCTGCCCCCAATTAGGGATACTGTACACCGAGTCGAACCGGCCTCAACTCGACTTGGCTCGGCCACTAGGTGACCCTAGCTCGAACTCGTCTCAGCTAGGCTCGACTCGGTTCAGTCAGCGGCTCTGGCCAATTCGAGCCGAAATCAAGCCTCTGCAGCATTTTTACAAACACATGCATTACATTTTTTTATTTATCACTATATGTAAAACAGTAGCAGTTGTTTACAAGTATTTTATCCAACACGTTATATGCAACATCAAAATCAAGGAAAAACAGTATTTATTTCATATACATACCTTCCTTGCCACTAGCCGACACTTCGTATAGTCATTTCATCAAACACTTGGTGAGCAACATCAATATCAAAATAACCGAGTCACCGAACTACTTCGATCCAAGTTCAATTTGAGTTAGTGTTCGATCCAAATCGAGTCGAGCTCGGGCAAGCTCGAACTCGGTTCAAAATTTTTTCGAGCTAAAAAAATCAGCTTGACTCAACTCTAACTTAACCTCGAACCGAGTTGAATCGAGCTTTTTCGAGTCGAGTCAAGCGAGCTAACTGAGCTAACTTGGTTCGTGTATACTAGGGCAATACACAAGCCAAGCTAGCTCGAAAAGCTCACTCGGCTTGGCTCGATCTAGTTCAACTTGACTCGATTTGAACTATGAATCAAAGCGAGTCAAGCTTTATAAGACCCGGCTCGTTTTGAAAACAAGCCAAGCTCAAACATAGTGGAGTTTGACTCGACTTGACTCGAACTCAACTTGGCTCGAAGCTCAAGCTCGGCTCGACAAACTATATATATATATATATATATATATATATATATATATATATATATATATATATATATAATATTATATTTAAAAATTAAAAAAATTAAAACATAAACCCTATCGTACCCGTCCTTCATTTCCTTCATATCATTTTCCTTCCTTACTTAACCTACTATGCTCGAGCTCCTCTCTCTCTCTCTCTCTCTCTCTCTCTCTCTCTCTCTCTCTCTCTCTCTCAATATCAACAATAAAGTACCATCTATGGTTTTATCTAATATTATATAGACATGTGTGTGTGTGTATTATTAATTAAATATTTGATTTGGGGGTTGGGTCAGTTGGATCGGATTGCTAGGTTAAGTCAGGTGTGGGTTGCGAGTAGGTCAGGTTGAGAGTAAGCTCGACTCGACTCAAGGTAAGCTTGCCTCGAGCTCGACTCGCTAATGGATTGAGTCGAGCTCGAGGCGAGCTAATGGATTGAGTCGAGCTCGACTCGAAAGTTTGGCAAACAAGCCAAGCTTCAATAGTGAGCTCGAGGCCGAGCTCGAGCTCAAGCTCGAACTCAAGAAGAGTACAAACAAACCAAGCCAAGCTTGGCCCACCTCAACTCGACTTAGCTCAATGTACAGCCCTAGTGTATACCCCTACCCCTAATGATGAATGACCCACATCCAAGGCGACCCTCGCATGATGAGCAACCCACATATAAGGTGGGACCCACATGAAAGGGGGCGCCACATCATGGGCAATTAATAATGGTGGGCCCCACATGAGGGACAATCCACATAAAAGGTTGGGCTAATGATGAATAGCCCGCATCCAAGGTGGGTCCTGAATGATGGACGGCCCACATGATGGACAGTCCACATCAAAGGTGGGATCCACATGATGGGTAGTGGATATTGAAAATGGGTCCCATATGATGGACAATAGTATTAATGGTGGGCCCTACATAATGGATGATTAACATCAAAGGTGGGCCCTACCTAATGAATTGTGCACATTAAAGGCTAGCCCCTAATGATGAATGGCCGACAACCAAGGAGGGCTCTGCATGATGGATGGCCCACATTAAAGGTGGGGCCCACACAACGAACTATCCACATCAAAGGTTGGCCCCACATGATGGATGGTGGATATGAGGGGGATCAAACAGAATTTCGAGATAAGTACTTACGATGTTGGAGACCAAATATGCTTTTCTACTTTATAGATGATAAGTATGTTGTTTACTAAACGTACTTATCTTCTGATTAAGTAGAAACCAAGATAAGCTACTTATAGCATTAGTAGCATATCTAAAGTAACTTACGGTCCAAACACCTTAATGTAAGAAAAAAAGAAAAAAAAACTGATAATTTATTGGTCAAGGTCAGCGCTGGAGGTTGAATGTCTATATGCAAAAAGGACCAGTAATTTTATAAAAATAATTTAAAAGCAAGAGATTTTCGGTCATAATTCAAAAATTAAGCTGGTACATGAAAAAAATCCCTAAGTCAACTGCTTCACTGTTTTTTTCTTCTGGCACGGGTTTTTTCTTCTAAGACTTACAAAAGACACTTGACATGCAGGCACTTAAAAATTGTGCATGTGCAATATATTAACTGGATTTAATAATAATAGTAATAATAAACTTTGATACTCTGGCAGAGTGATGGACATAAAAGCGCGCAGTTAGCAATTACTGAAAAAAAAAAAAAAAAAAAAAAAAATCCGCATGAGGCATATTAGTAATTAGAACTAAACCGTTCAAATAATGGGTACCAATTTAGATGCATCATGGACAAAAAAAAATAAAAAATGCTCTTATTACAGTGCAGGACACCTATTTGACAGTTAAAAATGAAAAACATACGACAGTCCTACTTCAAGAAACAATGTCCATGAACCACAGGTTGAGATTGTTCCCCCCCAAGGACTCAAGAATAAGATAGCTTAGTTTGAATTTTGAATTACTGATTAAGTAGTATCAGTGCTTGCGTATCATCCATCACACTACCAGAGTATAAAAAATTTCTCTTTTACACATAAATTGGGTTATTATCATCCCAATCAACAATCGTTGCAATAAAAGGTGCAATACCAACCTGTAAAATATCAGCAATGCCAGACAGAAAGATATCAGCTGCTATTACTGAAACAGGCGGATCTCGCTGGCGGATGATACATCGTCCATTACAGCCAATTAATATATCCTTTCTAAATAATTAATCAATTAAGTTATTTAAATAATTTACATTTAATATTTTATTATTTCTAGAAATATCGGCACCCCAGCTAGGGTTGACAACAGCCAGGTTAGAGCCGGGCCAAGAGGTCGAGTTCTTTCCAAGCCCAGCCCACATTGTTAACATAGGCCTAAGCCCAGCCTGGACCTATGGTGAGCCAAAATAGTCCAGCCAAAAATATTTATACTAGGCTGGCTCAAGCCCAAGTATCTCTTAGATGAATCACAGGCTACAAGCTGCAACAAAATAAATGAAGATTTTGACATATGGTGCATATTACAAAATGAAGATTCTGATGGGCTGTCAGACATGATCCAAAATCAGCCTGATTGAAAAATGGGCCTGAATTTTAAGTTCAATCCTGGCTAAATACTCTAGTCTAAGCCTGGCTAGAGGTGGGTCAGGCTTGAATCTATGTCGTCTTCCAATGATCCAAATAATTTATTTGACAAGTATTTGTTCCAATGAGGTAGTTAATTTCGACCCTTGATAATTTGGTTATTTTCCATTGAAAATGAACAATTACCACTGGGACTTGAAGCACGCTGACTACCATCCTCTATACTACAATAGATAAGAGGATGAAGGGCCACAGAACCTAGCCACTAAAAAATAAATAAATAAATAAAATACAAAACTTCTAATTTTGGAAAGGCAGGACCAAGAACGAAGACACGACGTTCCTTCCCCTGTATATGTTTACCGGAATACATCCTGTGACATTAGCCATTGAATTTGGGTCATCATTCAATTAACCAAACCATTCATATGGGTTCAAGTCCTTACCTTGGTGGTAACTCTATGGAGTTTCAACACAAGATCTTGGGTTCAAATCCTCATAGGTGGTGCAATCCAACTATCGCGTGAGTGTATGGATGTGTGTGGAGGCATGTAATAAAAAAATAAAATAAAATCATTTATTTAACAGGTCTTATTTTGAAGCGCAAACCAGCTATGTAGACGGTCCCTGACTGTAGGCCTACCTCGATGCTTGTATATGATTTACACCGTCCTTCCATCGGTTTTGCCAACTTTTTTATGACACGAGTCCAAAAAAAAATAATAATAATAAAAATCTCAAGTGGACCACACCATACGAAACAATGTTGAATAAATATTAAAACTTTTTGTGGGCCACCGAGGTTTTGGATCCCCTTGTCCAGGTCTGCCTGACCTTATCAATAGGTTGGATAGCCAGCTGGAAGAAACTTTTAATGGTGGGCGTTCAGTCACCACTTATCCTGACCTGAGATTTGAATCTGCTTCATTTTCAGCCTCGTGACTGAGTTGGAAAAACGGATGCATACATGGAAGTGGGCTCAAAAGTCTTGTCCAAACTCGAGTGGGGTCGCCCTATCTGAATTTTTTGATCAACCGATCTGAACTGTCCATTAAGTTCAAAAGACATCATCTCGGCTAACATGAAAAGTTCACACTGATCTGATGATCCAATACATTCTTTATTTGGCTTTATTTTTATAGCCGTCCTTGGATAGTAAGCATCATTTAAAAGTGGATGCTTGTTCACAGTAATACGTCTGCAAGATGAAAGCGAGACCTTTTTATTTCATTTTTTGTGATCCATCATGATCGAGTCATTAGATGGTCCGAATTATAAAACAGCCGTCGGAAGTGACCGATTTAGTCATTGCGTGTACCAAACACCTAAACATCGTTTGGCGCATCACAAGGACGTGGACAGGCGAGCGGGCATTGACCACCGTTGAAGTGGTGGGAACTACTTATAAGAATGAGATCGAATCCGTCCATCAGGTGCATCGAACAATTTTTACACCTAGTCAGAAAATTGTGACTGATGCAACACACTAGTGGGAACAGTTTAAAAGTATGCCTAAACCACTAGAGCTGGGCAAAATGGACCCGATCCGGTGGATCCGCCCCGATCCGCCCCCTTCCGAACAGATCCGACGGCCAAGATCAGGCCTGATCGGGTCAGATTTTTCAGATCCGATTATTTTTAGCTTGGGTACGGATAGACCTATATTCGGACAGACCCGACCCAGATACCCGACCCGAATGTACCCGACCCGACCCGACCCGAACAGATTCGACCCGAATGGCAGACCATATGTATTAAGTATGTATGTATGTGTGTGTGTGTGTGTATATATATATATATATATATATATATATATATATATATATATATATATATATATATATATATATATTAAAAAACTTTTACCGCCTGAATTTACCGCCAAAACATCCCGCCTAATGTCCTCTCAATCTCTCTTTATCCGTGATTCTCTCTCATCTCCCTATTTCTATTGAAGAAGAAGGCAAGAAGAAGGTCCTGCTGGAGAGAGATATATTGAGAAGAGCTTATCTCTGCTGGAGAGAGAGATATATATTGAGAAATCAGTATGGAAGAGAGAAAGAGGGAAAGAGAAAGAGGCTCACAGGTATGTTTTATATCCAAACCGTCCATCCATTTTGCGAGCTCATTTTAAGGCTTTGTATATTCATCAATTTTAGGTTCAACCACTGAAATGATATGGAAAAATGAATGGACGACGTGGACAAATCACATGCATTCAGGGTGGGCCCCAACAGAGTTTACTCGGTATAATGAGATCATTGTTGTGTGGGAACGGATTGGCTACTCCCCCTCACACCAGCCCGGGCCGGTGGTCAATGCTCTGTGGGCCCCACCATGATGTACATGTTTCATCCATTCCGTTAATCCATTTTTACGGATCATTTTAGGGCTTGATACAAAAAAAGATAGGGATAAAAATCTTACGTGGGCCACACCACAAGACAAAAATGATGAATGGATATTCACAATTAAAATCCTCCTAAGGCCCACTGTACTGTTTATTTGACATTCAATCTCTTTATTTAGTAATAAAGACCCAGATGAAGAGGAAAAATAAATATCAGCTTGATCCAAAACTTTTATGGCCCCCATAACATTTTTAATGGTCAAAATTCTTTCAACACTGTTTCCTGTAACGTGGTCCACTTGAGATTGAGATATACTTGTCTTTTTTTTTTTAAATATCATAAAATGATATATAAAAATAGATGGACGGCATGGATGACACACATACATCATGGTGGGCCCCACAGAGCACCGACCGCCAGCTAATGGATGTGGTCAGGGGAGTAGCAATCCGTTTCCCAACTAATACAGCTAGCTATAGCTAGCTGTAGGTACGTGTGTCTCGTCATGGGAAAGGAAGTTCCTACACGGGAACCCATGTGGGACCTACTGCTATGTTTGTGCGAAATCCTCCCCGTCCATACGTTTTGTGAGTTCATTTCAGTACATGAGGCTAAAAATGAACCGTATCCAATGCGCAGGTGGGCCGAAAAATTGATAATTGAACCTCCACAGTTGAAATATTCGTAGGGCCACAAACGTTTTGAATCAGGCTAATATTTGTTTTTTTAGTTCATCCAAGTAGGAATGACGTTATTAACGGTATGGATTTCATGTAAACATCACCGTCGAACCCAGGAAGGTTTCAACGGTAGGAATTTACCTAACCACCTTTTCCTTTAATACGGCCCACTTAAATCTTGGATTCTTCTCACTTTTGGTCGCGTGCTCTAAAATGATCTCAAAAAACGGATGAACGGACTGGATTCCTGAAAAACAACATGGTGGGCCCCACATACGATCTCAGCAAGGAACTTGTTGTGAAAGGCTTTCCTTGGAAATCCGCGTCCCCTGCTAGCTAGCGTGCCGTGCACGCCAAGGCTAGCTGTACCTCGAGCTCCGAATGGTACGAATGGCTCAAATGAGTTCTATATT
Source organism: Magnolia changhungtana (assembly GCA_030180095.1). Lineage (NCBI taxonomy): Eukaryota > Viridiplantae > Streptophyta > Magnoliopsida > Magnoliales > Magnoliaceae > Magnolia > Magnolia changhungtana. The sequence continues at coordinate 9,759,671 of JASAUF010000444.1, forward strand.
ATATGGGCCCACAATGATGTATTTACTATATCCATACCGTTTATCTAATTTTTGTGATTATTTTAAAGTATTTAGAAAAAAAAGGATTCATATTTAAAGCTCACATGGACCACACCGAAAATAACAACGAGGATGACGATTTTCACCGTTAAAAATTCCATCCTTACCTAATCTGATCCGACTGGGTTTCTTTGCCCGAGTCGGACTTGGTTCGGGTCCAGCCAAACATATAACGGATCTGTCCGAATAAAGTGTCCTGGACCCGATCCCGGTTCTGATCGGATTTGGATAAGTCCTGGTAGCTTTCGGATATGACCGAGTTGGACCAAATCCGAGCCGACTCGGTCCGATGCCCAGCTCTATAAACCACTACATTCAGGCGGTAGAGGCCACCATAGTTTTGAATACCTTGATTTGAGGGTGTTCCTTTTGCATGGCATGGATCATCATATGAATGAATTGGATGGCTTATACATAGCATGGTGGACCCTACATACAAATAATGGTGGGCGACCCTATCCCAACTGTTCCCTATGGTGTGATCCACCTCAGTTCTAGATCATCTTGATTCTTGGACCTTACTTAATTTGAATATAAGTAGAAGCATCTGATGGGCGCTGGCAACATTAGGCGCCGTCACCAAGTCGAGCGGATTGCCTGTACTTAGAGCTAGGCATCGAGTCGAGTTGGACCGATTTAGGGCTAACTCGACTCCATCCGGTTTTGAAATAGGCCCTACCCAAACTCGATTTGACTCGATACCAAGTCCATCATGCCTGACTCGATCCAAGTTCGGTCTGGCCTAATCTGGACCGAGTCCAATCTAGTTAGAAGTATTAAGTCGGGTGGAGTTGGTACTGAGTCAGATTTAGGGATGAGGGAGGGAGGGAGGGAGTGGAGAGAGGAGAGGGGATGAGGAGGATGAGGGTGATGGTGGTGAGTGGTTTTTGGGGTTGGAAGAGGAGGATGAGGGAGGGAGAGAGAGAGAGAGAGGTTGGGATCAGGTCGGGTAGGGTTAGAGAGTCGGGTCGAGTTGGGTTTCGAATTGAGACGAGTCTAACCAGATCGGGTTTTAGGTCGAGTTGGGTCGAGTTACTTGAACTCAACTAGTTTTGAGTTTGGATTGGGCAAAGGTTACTCAGTTTGGACCAACTCACCATTCGATTCGGGTTGAGTTGGATTGGAATGAGTCGGACGAATTGAGTTAACCGGATCGAGTCGTCCCATGCCCACCTATAACTGTACTCTGTGCACAGGAAGTTCCTGTAGTCGGAAGCTATATAGGACCCATAGAGATGCTCATGAAAAATCTACTCCGTCCATCAGGTTTGCAAGACTACACTAGAACATGGATCTAAAGACCATGGATCAAATGGTTCATATTTGTCAGATTGGCATTATGTCCAATTGTAGTAGCCCATGAAATGTGCGCTGAATCCAATGAACAGTCTAAATTAAAGGATTGGACTACCTAAGTGTCCCAATGTAACATGCAACCAGGAGCATTGTAACATTGCTATGCAAGCACCCGGACAGAATCCCTCCCCCTTTCAATGGGAGAAACAGATTAGGTGAAACCCCGGCCTCACCTAAGATGGTGTGGTCCTTACCGAGGGGCCCACCTGGATGTGTGTATTCTGTATCCACACCGTCCATCCGTTTTTTTGATCATATCAGGGCATAATCCAGAAAATGAAGCAGATCCAATTATCAGGTGGACCACAAGAAGTTTTTAATAATAGGATGTTCAATCACCACTGTTTCCTAAAGTATGGTCCTCCTGAGATTTGGATCTTCATTCTCTGGATAATGCCGTCAAATAATCGGGAAAAACGGATGAATGAGGTGGATACAGAATAGTTACATCAAGGCGGACCCCACTGTAAGGGCAGCACCGTCTTGGATGAGGCCAGGGTCTCACCTAATCCGCACCCTTTAATGGGAATGGAAATCCAATCATCATAATCGTGTGGCTCATTTGATAATCAGGTTCGATTGCAAATAAAAAACAACACATTCGACGACTCCATAGAAAACAATGGTCAACAATAGCTGCCGACGCGTGCTGAATATGTGGGCCCAACGTACGCATGCAAGATGTCATGTGAGCTAGTGGGAACACGCCAGCTAATACGTTTACAAGACCAAGGTAAGCAAACACCAGGAAAGAGCCGGTTTTTGTTTTTAAAGCCACCAGAAAATAACCGCTTGGAAAACTTGACAATATAAAGGAAAGGGAAGGAATTATGATTCTAGCAACCAAGAAACCACAACACCTAAGGTAGCTGAAACGAAGGCATGATGATGGAGTATCTGTTGCCAGGGGTGGGGTCCACTCTAACAAGCCTCATGCTCATCTTGGCCGTAGTCCGCCAGAACCTGCTGTTTGGGCTTGATGACCACCTGATTAAATACACCAACATTTTGATTGGATACATCAACCCCTACATTCAGATAAAGATCCCAGAATACAACGGCGAGCGATTCGACCGCAGCGATACCTACGTTGCAATCCAGACGTACCTGGCATCCACCACCTCCGGGTCGGCCAAGAGGCTCAAGGCGGAGATGGGCAAGGACACCAAAAACCTTACCTACAGCATGGACGACTACGAGCAAGTCACTGACAATTTCCGTAGTGCCAAGTTTTGGTGGTCATCCAGCAGGGCGGTCCAAAAGTCGACGAGCATATCTTTGTTCCCCACACAGGAGCAACCACGGTATTACACCCTCACATTCCACCGGCGCCACCGCCAGCTTGTCATGGAATACTACATGAGCCATGTTGTGGAAGAAGGGAAGGCAATTGGGGTGAGAAACCGGCAGAGAAAGCTGTATACCAACAACCCCAGTAACAACTGGTATGGCTACAAGAGGGCTGTGTGGAGCCATGTCGTGTTCGACCACCCAGCGACATTTGAAACGCTAGCCATGGACCCGGATAAGAAGCAGGAGATCATAGATGATCTCCAGACGTTCCGTGAGGCAAAGGATTATTATGTAAAGATTGGCAAGGCATGGAAGCGAGGCTACCTCCTTTACGGCCCACCTGGCACTGGGAAATCCTCGATGATCGTCGCCTTGGCCAATTTCCTGGACTATGATGTGTACGACCTCGAATTGACCGCTGTGAAGGACAACACAGAGCTGAGGAAGCTCCTGATCGAGACCACCAGCAAATCTATCATGGTCATCGAAGACATCGACTGTTCTTTAGATCTGGCCGGCAAGCGGAAAAAGAAGGCTGAGAAATCGGAGAAGGACACAGAACTTCCACCTGGGGTAGACAAGGACGACGATACTAGCAAAGTTACTCTCTCAGGGCTACTTAATTTCATTGACGGACTGTGGTCAGCTTGCGGAGGAGAACGGATCATTGTCTTCACCACAAACCATGTGGAGAAGCTGGACCCAGCTCTTATACGGAAAGGTCGGATGGACAAGCACATCGAACTATCATACTGCAGCTTCGAGGCTTTTAAAGTGCTCGCAAAGAACTATCTCAACCTCGACTCGCACCCTCTATTCGAGTCTGTTCAGCAACTGATTGAAGAGAGTAACATCACCCCAGCCGATGTAGCTGAGAACCTGATGTCCAAGTCCTCCAAAGCCACTGCTGCCGATAAGGCAAACACCTGCCTTAAAAACCTGATTCAAGCTCTCCACAAGGCCAGGGAAGAAGTGAAATCCAAGGAAGCAGCTGCAGCTGCAGCTCAGTTGGAAGAGAAGGGCGATGTGGAGACGGTGAAAATTGACAAAGATGATACTGGCAAAGATGGCGATTAAAATCAACAACAACTGGTATGAAGATTCAATCAAATTTCAATCGCAATAACAATTTGGGTTTCAGCAACAATAGATTAGGAGTAGCGCAGTTCCCCATTTGTAACTTTCTGTATAATGTATAGGGAGTGTACGGAATCTCTACCATGTATAAATGTATAATGTACAGGGAGTGTATGGAATCTCTACCATGTATAAATGTATAATGTACAGGGAGTGTACGGAATCTCTACCATGTATAAATGTATGATGTACCATGTATAAATGAATAATGTATAGGGAGTGTGCGGAATCAGTACCAAAGTTTTCTCGATAGGAATGAATGATAACAAGAATCTTTTAAAAATGGGATGCGGATTGGCTGGTGACCCTCCATTAGCTAATAGCTAATGGTCGGTACTCTTTGGGCCCTACCATTATGTTTTATTTCATCCACACCGTTCATCCATTTTTCCATACCATTTTATTGCGTGAGCCGAAAAATGAGGTTGATATAAATCGTGTTGATTGAACACCCACCATTAAAAACTTGTTGGGGCCACAAAAGTTTTCGATCAAGCTGATATTTGGGTTTTTTTTTTCTCCTCCATCCAGGTCGGTATGACGTAACCAACAGGTTGTATGTCAAATAAACATTACGGTGGGCCTAAGAGGTTTTTAATGGTGGATATTCACTTACTATTGATTTCTTGTGGTGTGGTCCACCTGAGATTTAGATCTGTCTATTTTTAGCATCAAATTTTAAAATGATCTGAAAAAGTGGATGAACAGCATAGATAAAATACACACATTATGATGGGGCCACGGAGAACAAACCACTAGCCACAGGGCTAGTGGTCGCGTTACAAGCCAAACCGCATCCGTGGGGGACCTGCTTTCCTTATACATGCCAAACGGATGCAACTCAGCCCTCACTGAAATCGGATTGCGTACACAGTACCCTTTTATGAGTGAACTTTGTTGTTCCCACAGTGAATGCATGTCGTTTATCCACACCATCCATCCGTTTTTCAAGCTCATTTTAGAGCTTTAGCCCAAAATTAAAGAATATTGAAAGCTGGATCAAGTGGACACCACCATAGGAAACAATGGAAATAATGATTTCCATGGTCGAAACCTTAGTAGGGTTCAGTATGATGCTTATTTGTCATCCATTCCATTCATAAGATCACAAAGACATGCATGAAGGGAAAAAAAAAAAAAAAAAAATCAAATATCATCTCTCAAAACTCCGGTGATGAGTCACACTGTTTCCTATAGTACTGTGGTCCACTTGAGCTTTGGATATGTTTCACCTTGATGTTTATATGCCCTCCAAACCGTTTATAAGGCCATTCACTGGCCTGATACAAAACTTTTATATCCATTGGAATGTTTCAATTGTGCTCAATGAATCTCTACTGTTTCCTCGTGTGGCCCACTTGAGTTTTAGATTCATCTTATTTTTTGTTCTAAAATGAGCTCTCAAAACTGATAGTCGGGGTAGATTTCTTACATACATTTCAGTAAACCCTATCCAACATTCTTGAACAGAAACTTTATGGGAAAGTCTTTGGCATGAAATTGGTTGTCTTTGCCTACCCTTAACTCATCCTTCACTTTCCTTTTACCCCATATGATGTAAGAGAGAGAGAGACTCATCCTTCACTTTCCTTTTACCCCATATGATGTGAGAGAGAGAGAGAGAGAGAGAGAGAGAGAGACAACTTTCAAAATATTTAAAATGATATGCTTAAGTTTTCTGTCGTTCAACTTTCAAAATATTTAAAATAATATGCTTAAGTTTTCTGTCGCTAGACATCCCAATGCCTGAGATTTTATGGTGTTTAAGTTATATACAAATTAAGAGCTCTATTATGAAAATGATAAAATTGCTCTTTGGGGTTGTTTGGATGCCACTAAACTCCTTATGTTTTTTTTTTTTTTTAAAAAAAGCTTGTTAGTACACCCCACTGTCAGTTCACACTTCACTGTTAGCCACCCCGACTAGGGATCGATACCAAAACCTCGTTGTTGAAACAAGGTATCTTTCACTTAGTCCATCGCTTGAGCTATGGAACAGGGTGTTCTAAACTCCTTAAGTTGTAAATTAATGAATTACAATGGCTATTTGGATGTACATATTTACCTATAAAGGCTTTATGGATTATTAACAAATTACTACTTTTAGTTGTAATTTGAAACCTGGTAAAAAGCTATGTTTTATATTTAAGATAATGTTTTTACTGATAAAAAAAAAAAAAAAAAATATTACATATGTTAGAACACAATGGTTAATATACACTCATGATATGTGGTAGAGTACCCATAGGTAGTGAAATTCCACCATCGTGAGTGTGAGGGGTGTGTGTGCATGTGTAATAAAAAAAATGATATGTGGAACCCATAGTAATATATATGGTACATCCAATTTATCCATCATGTACTTCACTTGATGCTCTCCTGTGGCTCTTAAAAAATAGCTCGTACATTGTCAAATGGACCACACGAAGGAAGGATGGTACATTCACCGTTCAAAACTTCTTAGATTGCATTCGGGGCCTATGGTGATAGGTGGAAGACATCCCATTCATTTAGGTATGCTTTAATGCTCTCTTAAGGTCCTAAAAATAAATCAAGTCCTTGTGTGATTTGTGGATTTTGGAAGGTTCACTGCCCAAGCTCTATAGCATGAATACCTACTTTATTAATCGTAAACACTTTACATGCTACCTATACACACAATAATAGATTATCACTTAAAAACCAAACAAATTTGCATGTAAACCAAATACACCTCAGACTCTTTTTAAGTGTAATGTGTTTACAACTAAAAAAAACTATACGCATTCAAATCAACCCTTAGTTTATGCAACACAACCACTTTACTAGAGTTACCATCACATCGTTCTCTCTCATCCCATGGTGCTGGACTCGAATGACTTCTCTGCATCGTGTTGTGACGGCTCTGTGCATGTAGTACAACGGCGGATGAGGCGATTGAGTCGATGATGATAAGGCTATGCTTGTCACCTCTTAGTCGAATTTTGCATGCATTACAAAAGACACTTGACATGAAGGCACTTAAAAATTGTGCATGTGCAATATATTAACTGGAATTAATAAAAATAGTAATAATAAACTTTGATACTCTGTCAGAATGATGGACATAAAGCAGTTAGCAATTACTAAAAAAAACGCATGAGGCATATTAGTAATTAGAACTAAACCGTTCAAATAATGGGTACCAATTTACATGCACCATGAACAAAATAATAATAATAATAATAATAATAATAATAATAAATGCTCTTATTACAGTGCAGTACACCTATTGGACAGTTAAAAATGAAAAACATACGACAGTCTTACTTCAAGAAACAATGTCCATGAACCACAGGTTGAGATTGCTCCCCCTAACTAAGTGTCTATTTGAACTAGGACCCAAGATTAAGACAGCTTAGTTTGAATTTTGAATTACTGATTAAGTAGTATCAGTGCTTGCATATCCATCACACTGCTACAAAAAATTTCTCTTTTACATATCACTTTTGTTATTATCATCCCAATCAACAATCAGTGCAATAAAAGGTGCAATACCAGCATGCAAGATATCAGCAATACCATTCATACGGGGGGTTCAAGTCCTTGCCTTGGTGGTAACTCTCCGGGGTTTCAACACAAGATCTTGGGTTCAAATTCTCGTAGTTGGTGAAATCCTATTGTCGCGTGAGTGTATAGATGTGTGTGGGGGCATGTAAATAAAAACAAATCATATATTTTAAAAGGTCTTATTTTGAAGAGCAAACCAGCTATATAGGTGGTGCCCCACACACATCTATAGTGTATATATGTGTGTGGGGGCATGTGAAAAATATCATTTATTTAAGAGGTCTTAGTTTGAAGAGCAAACCAGCTATGTAGGTGGTCCCTGACTGTAGGCCTACCTCGATATAAGAGTTTGTATATGATTTACACCGTTCTTCCGTCCCTTTGGAAGCCGATTGGCTGGTGTACCACACACCAGCTATATAGTTATTGTAGATACACGTTCCCGAGTTGTACGAACGGTTCAAAGGAGATCAAAGTTACATGCCATTCAAAGGAAATCAAAGTTGCATGGGCCCCACAGTTATGTATTTATTATATTTACACTGTTTATCTGTTTTTAGAGATTATTGTAGAACATTATTCAAAGAACGAATCATATCCAAAGATCATTTGGACCACACCACAAATAGTAGTGGAGATAATGATTTTCACCGTTAAACAATTTATAGGGCCCACCATAATGTTTACTTTTCATCCAGTCTGTTTATAATGTCACAAAGACCTGAATTAAGAGGAAAAACAAATTTCATATTAATCCAAAACTTCTGGTGGCCTCTGTTTCGATCAATGTTTTGAGGAACCTCAGTTTGTCTTTCTTTTTTTTTTTTTTGTGGCTCTGTTTCTGTCAGTGTTTTGTCCAGTGCATAGTACTGTATATGATAGGTTGGCTCCGTGATTTTTTTGCTATAGCCTGCGCGAAAGCCTGTATAGTTCCTTTTTGTCGTTCAATAAAATAGTATGTCTTCAGTGTTTATATATATATATAAGGAAATAAATATAAAAAGAAAAGAAAAAAAAAAGGAAAAACAAATTTTATATTGATCGAAAACTTCTGTGACCCCAAAAAGGGTTTAAAAGGTAAACGTTCAATCCCCCACTAGTTTTGTAGTGTGGTCCACTTGATAGTTAGATCAGCCATATTTTTCTTATTAAACATTAAGATGAACTCGCTAAATGAATGGACGGTATAGATATAACACATACCTCGTGATCAGACTCACAAAACTTATTGACGTAAATACAGCATCTACCTAGCGTGCTAGGTACACTAGCCAATCCACTTCGTCGGTTTTGCCAACATTTTTGCAACATGAGCCCAAAATAAATAAATAAAATCTCAAGTCATCAGACAATCCAAACTATAAAACAGCCGCCGGAAGTTACTTGTACCAAACAGGGGGCACGTCACCAGGACGTAGACAGGCAGAAACTTGGCTGGTGTACCTCACACAGTTATACTGCTGCGGTGCTGACGTTAACAAGTTCAGTAGGTTTGATCCCGAGTTATTTGTTATATCCAAACCATCCGTCCATTTTATGAGCTTGTCTTAAGGTTAGAGATGAAAAAGAAGACAGATCTAACAATAATGTGCCCACATTGGTAGTGGATGATTGAACATCTACTACTGAAACCCTTTTTGGGGTCAAAGAAGTTTTGAATCAATATGAGATTTGTTTTTCTGCTTAATTCAGGTCTTTGTGAACTTATGAGTTATGAACAGGTTAGATGGAAAATAAACATTATGGTAGGCCCCATGAATTTTTTTAACAGTGGAAATCATTATCTCCATTGCTACTTGTGTTGTGGTCCAGATGATCTTTGGATATGATTCTTTTTTTTGCAAAATGCTCTAAAATGATCTCTGAAAATAGATGAACGGTGTAGATATAATAAATAAATTACCGTGGGGACATATAACTTTAATATCCTTTGAGCCGTTTGTACAACCCGGAGTTTGACGAGCGTCCGTGCTCATCGCGGATTGGCTAGTGTACCACACACCAGCTATATAGCTGCTGTAGGCACGTGTCGTGCGAAGATGCACAAACGCTCCTCGAGTTCAAGTTGTACGAACGGCCAACCATAACATTTTTCCATCCAATCTGTTAATGAGATCAAAAAGACCGGAATGAAGAGGAAAAAAAAGATTTCGCACTGATCCAAAACTTCCGTGACCCCAAGAAGGGTTTCAATAATAGATATTCAATCACACACTACTTTTTGTAGTGTGGTCCAATTGATGCTTAGATCTGTCTTAAATTTTTTTTCCAAATCCTTAAGAGAAGCTCCCCAAATGGATGGACGGTTTGGATCTAACACATACCTCATGATTAGACCCACAAAATTTACTGACGTCAGTACAGCAGCGATATAGCTGGTGTGAGGTACACCCACCAATCTGCTTCCCATCTTCGTACGACACGTACCTACAGCAGCTATATAGCTGGTGTGAGGTACGCTAGCCAATCCTCTTCCTAGACAGGCGAGCGGGCATTGACTACCGTTGAAGCGGTGGGGGAATTATCGAATCCGTCCATCAGGTGCACCGGACAATTTTTACACGTGCTGATCAGAAAATTGTGACTGATCCAACAAACTGGTGGGAACAGTTTAAAAGTATGCCTAAACCGGTGGAGCCCAGCGTAGCTTTGAATACCTTGATTTTAGGGCGTTCCTTTTGCATGGCATGGATCATCAGATGAATGAATTTGATAATCAGGTTCGATTGCAAATAAAAAAACAACACATTCGACGACTCCACATAAAACAATGGTCAACAATGGCTGGCTGCCGACACGTACTGAATATGTGGGCCCAACGTTCGCATGCAAGATGTCATGTGAGCTGGTGGTAACACGCCACCTCGCCATACGTTTACAAGACCAAGGTAAGCAAACACCAGGAAATAGCCGGCTTTTGTTTTGAAAGGCACCAGGAAATAGCCAGTTGGAAAACTTACCATTATAAAGGAAAGGGAAGGAATTATAATTCTAGCAACCAAGAAAACACAACATCTATGGTAGCTGAAAAGAAGGCATGATGACGGAGTATCTGTTGCCAGGGGTTTGGTCCACTCTAACAAGCCTCATGCTCTTCTTAGCCGTGGTCCGCCGGTACCTGCCGTTTGGACTTGATGACCATCTGATTAAATACACCAACATTTTGATTGGATACATCAACCCCTACATTCAGATCAAGATCCCAGAATACAACGGCAAGGGATTCAAGCGCAGCGATACCTACGTTGCAATCCAGACCTACCTGGCATCCACTACCTCCGGGTCGGCCAAGAGGCTCAAGGCCGAGATGGGCAAGGACGCCAAAAACCTTACCTACAGCATGGATGACCACGAGCAAGTTACTGACAAGTTCCGTGGGGCCATGTTTTGGTGGTCATCCGGAAAGGCGGTCCCAAAGTCTATGAGCATATCTCGGTACCCTGCACAGGAGGAACCACGGTATTACACCCTCACATTACACCGGCGGCACCGCCAGCTTGTCATGGACTACTACATGAGCTACGTTGTGGAAGAAGGGAAGGCAATCGAGGTGAGAAACCGGCAGAGAAAGCTGTATACCAACAGCCCCAGTAGCAACTGGGATGGCTACAAGAAGACTCGGTGGAGTCATGTCGTGTTCGACCACCCAGCGACGTTTGAGACTCTAGCCATGGACCCGGATAAGAAGCAGGAGATCATGGAGGACCTCGAGACGTTCCGAGAGGCAAAGGATTACTATGTAAACATTGGCAAGGCATGGAAGCGGGGTTACCTCCTGTACGGCCCACCTGGAACTGGGAAATCCACGATGATCGTCGCCATGTCTAATTTCTTGGACTACGATGTGTATGACCTAGAATTGACGGCCGTGAAGAACAACACGGAGCTGAAGAAGCTCCTGATCGAGACCACCAGCAAATCTATCATGGTCATCGAAGACATCGACTGTTCTTTAGATCTGTCCGGCAAGCGGAAAAATAAGGCTGAGAAATCGGAGAACGACACTGATGATGATAAACTTCCACCTGGGTTAGACAAGGACGACAATACTAGCAAAGTTACTCTCTCAGGGCTACTTAATTTCATCGACGGACTGTGGTCAGCTTGCGGAGGAGAACGGATCATTGTCGTCACCACAAACCATTTGGAGAAGCTGGATCCAGCTCTTGTACGGAGAGGTCGAATGGACATGCACATCGAGCTACCATACTGCAGCTTCGAGGCTTTTAAAGTGCTCGCAAAGAACTATCTCAACCTCGACTCACATCCTTTATTCGAAGCTGTCCAGCAACTGATTGACGGGAGTAACATCACCCCAGCAGATGTAGCCGAGAACCTGATGCCCAAGTCCTCCAAAGCCACTGCTGCCGATAAGGCAAACACCTGCCTTAAAAACCTGATTCAAGCTCTCCACAAGGCCTGGGAAGAAGTGAAATCCAAGGAAACAGCAGCTCAGTTGGAAGAGAAGGGCGGTGGGGAGACTATAAATGTATAATGTATAATGTATAATGTATAGGGAGTGCACGGAATATATACCATGTATAAATGTATAATGTATAGGGAGTGTACGGAATATCTACCACGTATAAATGTATAATGTATAGGGAGTGTACGTAATCTCTACCATGTATAAATGTATAATGAATAGGGAGTGTTCGTAATTCTACCATGTATAAATCTATAATGTATAGAGAGTGTACGTAATCTCTACCATGTATAAATGTATAATGTATAGGGAGTGCAACGAATCTCTACCATGTATAAATGTATAATATATAGGGAGTGTACGGAATCTATATCAAAGTTTTCTCCATAGGAATGAATGATAGACAAGAAAACTTGACAAATGGGATGTGGATTGGCTGGTGATCCTGCCATTAGCCAATGGGTAATGGTCGGTGATCTTTGGGCCCTACCATGATGTATGTAATTCATCCACACCGTTCATCCATTTTTCCATATCATTTTATTGCATGAGCCCAAAAATGAAGTTGACATAAATCTCAATGGACCACATCACATGAAATCGTATTGATTGAACACCCGCCGTTAAAAACTTACCGGCCCACAAAAGTTTTGTATCAAGCTGATATTTGGCTTTTTCACTCCATCAAGGTTTGTATGACATAACCAACAGGTTGGATGTAACATTACACTGGGATTAGGAGGTTTTGAATGGTGGAAACTCAATTACTACTGTTTTCTCGTGGTGTGGTCCACCTGAGATTTAGATCTACATCATTTTTAGGATCAAATCTTAAAATGATCTCAAAATAGATGAGCAGAAGATAAAATACGCACATTATGTTGGGCCTAACAGAGAATCAACCACTACCAAACCGCGTCTGCGGGGGACCTGCTTTCCTACACACGGCTAGAGGTGGACAGAGAAAGTCAGGATTGGGGCCAGATCAAGCTGGCCCAGTCAGATCTGACCGTTCATCAAATTGAATTCGAATCAATGTCAACCTGAAATCCGATCCGATCCGGTTGGAGTCTATTAACAAGTATATATACCTCATTTTTGGTTTAATATTAAAATAATTTTAAAAAATAAATGGACAACATAGATGAAATAAATACATCATGATGGGTTCACAGAACACCTACGACGAGCCATTGGCACAAACACCGACTACGAGCCAGCCATTGTTTGGTAGCAGGGGAGTAGCCAACCCGTCCTCTCAGCACACGGCCCTAGGTGCACATGGAGCACCGACCTCTGACCGTCTGACGCAAGGAGAAGCGGACTGAGTAGTGAGTAACTCACTATGACTACGTATGAGGTAGACTCTGTGAGGCCCACTATAATATATTTATTCTATCCGCTCCGACAATCTATTTTAATAGATAAATTTAGGTGTTGATTCCAAAAATGAGTAATATCCAATTTTCAAATGGACCACACCACAGCAAACAGTTAAATTAAATGTCTACTATTGAAAATTTTTTGGGAGCCACGGAAGTTTTGGATCAAGCTTATATTTTTTTTTACCTTCATCCGTTAATGTATGATCTAATGAACAGCTTGGATGACAAATAAACATCACTGTGGGGCCTATCAAGGTTTCAGAGGTGGAAATCATGATCCCCATTGTTTCCTGTGGTATGATCCACTTGATCTTTGTATATGCTTCAAGTTTGGGATCAATCCCTTAAATTAGATAGAAAAATGATTGGGCGGGGTGGATAGACTACATACATTCAAGTGGCGCAACTGAGGTTACTCAGTACAATAAGAGCGTACCGCAGCAATCCGATTTCCTGCCACCGAGGATAAAGAGAAATTTGCGACTGTGGCTCCACCTTTTATTCTATAGTTTTTTCAAGCGATACAAACTTAACTAGCGAACTTACACCTGCTGGTACGATCAGCGAATTTGAGAACGAAAATACAACTCCCTTACTTTCGAAGACGAGCGCTCGCTCTGCCAACAGAGAGTTGTACAAACGGCTCAAAAGATATCAAAGTTACGTGCCCATAGCTATGTATTTATTATATTCACAACGTTCATCCAAATTTAGAGATCATTTCAAAGCATTATCCAAAAAAATAAAAAAATCATATCCAAAGATCAAGTGGACCACCTCACAAAGAGCAACAAATTTGATTTTCACCTTTAAAAATTTTATAGGCCCACCATAACATTTATTTTCCATCCAATCTACTCATAAGGTCACAAAGGCTTGAATGAAGAGGAAAAACAAATTTCATAATGATCCAAAACTACATTTATTTTCCATCCAATCTATTCATAAGGTCACGAATACTTGGGATGAAGAGGAAAAACAAATTTAATAATGATTCAAAACTTCCGTAGCCCCTAAAAGGGTTTCAATGGTAGATGTTCAATTCCCCACTGCCTTTTACTATGGGGTCCACTTGGTAGTAATTAGATTTGTCTTATTTTTCGTCTCAAGCCTAAATATGAGCTCGCCAAATAGATGGACGGTTTAGATATAACACTGACCTCATGATGGGACCCACGGAAGCACACATAGAAAAAGAAAAAATAAAAGGCAGTCTGTATTTTTTTTTTATTTTTCAAGGAGAACTTTTTCCCTCTTACATTTTTCTCTAATACATAATTATGTAAATATGCATATATAAGTATATAAAAATATTTTTCTATCTTTTAATTCATTTCTTTATCTATTTATTTAACAAACATTTCTCCTAAACTAAAATGAATTATTTAACGTATAACATATGATTTTGGGGTAGGAGAAGCTAATTTAGTCAACCAACCTAGTTATTTTCCAAGATTCCATCGGGTCGATGGTCAAAAATCCATTTCATTCAATTTCAATCACTTCGCGGTCAAACTAGAAATTGAGCAGGGCAAACATGAAATTGAGCGGAGCAAACTAGAAATTGAGTGGGGCAAACATGAAATTAAGCAGGATAAATTAGAAATTGAGCAAGGCAAACATAAAATTGAGCGGGGCAAACTGAAAATTGAGTGGGGCAAACTAGAAATTGAGTTGGGCAAAAATGAAATTCAGTAGGGCAAACATGAAATTGAGTGAGGCAAACTATAAATTGAGCGGGGCAAACTGAAAATTGAGCGGAGCAAACTAAAAATTAAGTGGGGCAAGCATGAAATTGAGCGGGGTAAACTGAAAATTGAGCAGGGCAAACTAGAAATTTAGCAGGACAAATTGAAAATTGAGCGGGGCAAACTAAAAATTGAGCAAGGCAAACCGGAAATTGAGCGTGGCAAACATGAAATTGAGCAAGGCAAACTGAAAATTGAGCGGGGCAAACTAGAAATTGAGCGGGGCAAACTGAAAATTAAGCGAGGTAAAGTAGAAATTTAGTGGGGCAAACCAAAAATTAAGCGGGGCAAACATAAAATTGAGCGGGGTAAACTGAAAATTGAGCGGGGCAAACTAGAAATTGAGCGGGGCAAACCGGAAATTGAGTGGGGAAAATTAGAAATTAAGCGGGGCAAACTGAAAATTGAAGAATAAGACACATACCAAAACATAGATTCCTTGCTAATAATGGGGCAGCCACCATGTGAGTGAAGAGGAAATCGGCTCTATGCTTGCCCTGTAACCTGAACCCTTGCTAGGTGGGGTGGTGTCGATGTTGATCAAGGTAAAGGCGTGTGTCTCTTTTTTTTCCTGTACGCATTTTTTCTTTTTGGTTGGTTAACTTCTTGTTGTTCCCTCTTTACAGTGTAACACCACGTACTTTCAGTACTCAGGCCATTGTCATGAAGAAATAGAGTTAATAAAATGTGTGTAGGAACACACGTAACTTACCTTACACCTCGGTCATCTAGTGGTCCTCAATTTACCCATCTCGACCATCTCGTACAATCTCATTTTAATATTAAGTCATCTGACCATTGACTCTTAGGGCGGACCATCATGTTGTACCTAAACTAGAATGCAACTCACCAGAATCGGACCAAACCCATAAATCTACTAATCAACTAATCCATAACTAATAGTGAAAGTTATCCAACCATGGGGTTGGTGTGGATTAGAAATTGAAATCTATGGGACCGTGGAATTCCAAAACTTATAATCAACTACTAAGTATTAAAACTAGAATCATTTATGGCCCACTTATCCACATGATCCACCTTAGGGCCAATATCGTCAAGTAGTTAATCGTATGAACCGATCCAAGGCCGTTGATTGATAATTTGGACATTAAAATCAGTTATTAAGTCTTGAGCTCATCCAATGTAACACTCCGTACTTTCCAGTACTTGAGTGTTACCATGTAGATTAATTTAATATAAATATATAAATAATGCGACCTAAATATATACACTATGAAATGTATATACTTTGTAAAGATTTAAAGTTTCACGCTAGAATGATATGTACATATTTAACATATATAAATATTATGAAAATAATCTTATATTAAATAAATATAAGAAATAATAATTTCACAACATAAAAAATTTAATTACAAATAATAATGTAGCATTGAATATCTTTTATAAGTATGCGTACAAAAAATCATTAGATACTTTAATGGAATTGCATATTATTTAACAATATTATCAAATACAAATATAATTTTTATTAAACATGATATTGCACAATCTTCAATTCATTCATATGTATAATATGATAATGTATATTATGAATTATGTATATTAATGAATGTGTGAACGGCATCATGTAATTAGTAGTATGTTAATATTTAAATTATATTTATGTACATATATGAAACTTTAAACATTCTAATTATAAGTAATATACAAAAATAATAAAAATTACATTGACATTAGCATTGGTTAGAAACACAGGATGAAAGCCTTACAAATGGTCCATTTAGGCCTTTTAACCGTTGATATTTAGTTTCTGAATGATCCGACCCAGATCAATGGTAAACCACCGTTGTAGCTAGGAATCAAACTGTATGGCCCACCTAGACCTTGGATCTATCCCATCCTTGGTAAAGAGCTATGGAAGGACCCACCAAATAGAATGGACGGTGTGGATTTCTCCCAAACAGCACAGTGGGCCCCACCCGAGGTGAGCGTGCACCAAGGCCACCATCGTGCCCACGTGCATGATCAGCGCTGACCCGCGCTTCTCTCAAAACCGAGAGATTTTTCTCTCCGGTTTGCACAGCGGACGGACAAACGTCCGTCCATTTGGATTGATGGCCCACCATCGTGCCCACGTGCACGATCCAAACCGCTCATCTTGTAGAATGGGGGCTGACAACCAAAACCATGGCAATTCCACCTGACGTTACACACGAGTGTACACACACGAACCGGTGCAAAACAGTCCAAAAACATAAAAATACCGAAAACGGGAACTGTCCACTCCAGCTGGCACGATCCGCATGCGCCCTCATCCTTGGATCTCAGGAGTCCATGGGAAGGAGATCGTGGCCATCCAATGCCAGCTGAATCCAGCTGTGGGAATAAAAGGAAAAAAAAAAAAAAAAAAAAAGAGAATGAGAGGAAGAAAGGAGCCGTTTCTCCTCAAGTTCGAACCCACCACCTGAAACCCCTCCGAGCTTCAATCCGTCCATTTCAGGAGCTCCCCAGGCCAAACCTGATCATCAACAGGAATCAGATCTCGAGGATGCCCCTCCATTTGCAATCTGCTAGATCTTCTTCATCGCCATTCCACTGTGCCTGTTCGTCTCGAGTCGGGGCCAGTTCAGGGCGGGCTGGAGCTGCTGTTGGTCAGGATTGAAAGAAAGAAGGAAACGAGAAAGGAAATGGAAGGAGGGAGAAAGAAAGAAGAAAGAAGGAGAGTAAGTAGTGCGGCTGTTGCGCCGCACCAACGCTGCCCGACTCGTCTGAGTTCAGGATGAGTCTGAGCCAAGTCCAGGCCGAGTCAGACATAGCCTGCTGGGTTCGGGCCATGTCTGAGTTATGTCTAAGCTCTATGAAGGGGAGAGAAAAGAGAGAGGAAGAGTGGGGATGGTTCAGCTGCACCAGCTCAAATCGAGCCAGCCTGACCCGCTGCCGAGTCTGCTCAGTTGGGCCTGGGTTCGGTCCTGCTGCTGCTGGCCAGAAGGAGAAGAAGAAGAATGAGAGGGAGAGGGGGTTGCAGCGTTGCATCAGCTCGGAACAGGCTGAGTCACGGTCGTGACTCAGGCCGAAAATGCCCCAAGGCACGCTGAGTTCGGTTTGAGTTGGGTTCTGATTTAGCCCAGGAACTCTGATGAGTGTATGAGCCTGAGTAAGAGAAAAGAAAGAGATAGGGAGAGAAGAAGAAGAAAGAAAATAGGGGATTATGTGGGGTTTGCTGGCGAGTCAACTGGACTTGACTCGGTTGAGTCACAGCTCGAACTAGTCAACCTCCTTGCTGGAGTTTTCCAACAGTAGGAGAAGATGAAGAAAAGAGAAAGAAAGGGAGGAAGAAAAGGGAAAGGAAGTAGGAACATAGTTGTGTTGAGCCAAGTTAGCTCGACTCGAACTGAGTCGACTGGGTGAGCCTACATTCTCTGTTTTGATTTACATAATTGCAATTATCATTTCCATTACCATTGTCATTTTCAAGATTTTTAAATGTAGATATGATTAACAATTAGTAAATTGTCTATACGGATATTAGTTAACACATAAAAATTATCACTATTAAAATATTAGTATCCTATCTTGTCGTTCTTGAAATATTGTTATTAACGTTAGAACACACTAATCATTTTCATCAAGATAATTATTAGTGTCATGTTAGCTAATATTATGGATATTGCTAATATTACTAATTGTTTGGGAATTACTAATATTATTATTCATAATGGGTCGTTGTTAGGTAAATTAATATAATAGTAGCCATTGTTGATATTCATAAAGTAATAACTAATTCATTTGATTAATCATGTTCATTTATTACTCCCGTTGATAATACCACTAATGGCCATACAAAATAGAGTTCAATTCCATAATCTAAACCCAGAACTAAATCCTAAAATGAAACCCTAAACTCTACATTAAAACCCTTAAGATCTGGCCTAGACCTAAACTCTAGGATGAAATCTTAAGCCTAGGTAATCTAAGCCCTAGGTCGATGCTTTTATGTGATGGGATCGGATCTAGATATTGAATCTAATATCAGTATATTTTATAGGAATTTATGAACTATCATTTTTAGCATAACTAGCGAATATGAGTTATAACACTGAGGCTAACAGTATTCTTGAGATTATTAAGATTTAATCCTAACTAATACGCCAAGTAGAGTTCAAATCCTAGGATATAAGTTTAAGACTAAGCCCAATGATGAAAACCCTAATTTCACATCAAAATCCTAAAAATAAGTAACTTAAACCTTAGGTTATAATCTAGACCACAGATAGTCTTGTAGAACCTTGATTTAACCTTACAATTTCATAATTTGTACTAGGATTCAATCCTTATGGCACAAGCAGTTAGCGTCACTAGAAAGTGATTCGGGTCTTGATCAGGTGATGATTATTCCCCTTGAGCTTTCCATTTTTCCATTAGCTTAAGTTATAGTTTTTATTTAAATTTATAATTGATATCTCCCTTTCATAGTCACATGTGTTAATTGTTGGAATTAAATCGTTATATTACATGCTTAATATTTATCCTTCATATTTATTCATGTTTGTAGAATATTTATGGATTGCCTATGGAACTTAAACTAATACACCATGGGAAACCCCCACCTGGGATGTAACCCGATTGGTTGTGATAGTAATGGACCTTCAGCATAGTGGTTATTGAATGGTAGTTTAAATTAACCATTGATGTGGGCCTACCATCCAGGGTTGTTGTGTCTGATGGTTTTCAAGGATGGTCTTTTATCACATTGTTTTGATATCGCCTATGTGGTTTGTTTTGATATAGCTCTATGTGGCTTTATTTGGGTATTTGCCTTATATGGGTTTAATGTTTTATATCATGCAACCGTGTGATGAAAATTCTCATATATTGAATATGATTCGCCACCAGTCGATTGAGTTCCATTAAACATCATAAGGTGATAGCCTCATGAGCCGGGGATGGTGGTAATGGGACACTATGCCCGAGCTGTCGGCCTACGCTGGGCTCTGAGCTCCCCGTAGTGACCTTGAGCTTATTTAAATTGGCTGATTATAATTGGACTAATAATGGTTTGGCTAATCATGCATTCATAGCATATTGGTGATAACGGGTGGCTATTCTGAATGTTGTAGCACGTGCCTTAAAGTTGTTGGGGTATCGTTTCGCTAGCTCCCAGTCCACCGACAATCGACCCCTGTCTGATTGGATGATTTTCCCAGGTTGATGATTGTATGAGTGACGAGCCCAACCCAACTAGATGTGCATCCCTAGGTCGATGTGCATTCACACATCCATGCATTTAAAAAGATTACATCATGTATTGTTTTGATTGCCTTGTTGTTTTATAACTATGCTTACCTAATGCGGCGGTGTGTAATCTTGAAGGGAATTTACACTGAGTTGGCCACTCATCCATAAAAAATATAACTGTACAGGTAGCACAAGTGACTTAAGTGATATGAAGGTTAAGACTGATGAGGAGCCGTTATGGTGGTCAAAGATGCATGATTGTACCTGTCAAGGAAGCTGCGCGATCTTACGGCTTTCGTTTATATATTTTATATACTTTTAAATTTCTCATGTGTGTAATCTTGTAATTTTTAATATGGAGACATTGGTTTGTATAAGTCATTATGGGCAACCTTTGTATATTTTAAGTGTAGATGAAAATTTTTCTATATATGCTTACTTGTCCATTCTACACTTATCTGCTTACTCTGATAAATGAAACGTATACTCGAATTTGACCATCCTTTAGGGTTAACATTCGGGTTTTTGGGAAATGGGTCAAATACTCAATCCTAAAAACATGGGGCGTTACATCCAACGATTCGGATTATGGGCCTACTTGATCACAAGCTTGACCATCTAACCACCCATGGCCAACCATAAAGCGTCCCGATCACTCAAACGATACCTAAGACTGTGAAGGAGTAAATAGGTAATGCTCAAACCATCGAATCCTAAAAACTGACCATTGAATTTTTCGTGGCCATCAGCTAAGCACTAAAGTCCTTGTTGCATGGCCCACCTGTGGTTTAGATATGCCCCATCCCTGCTTAAGTGTCCCACAACACAACAGAATATATAAATAATAATAATAATAATAATAATAATATAATAGAAATAATAATAACAAATGATATTATTAAAAACATTATAACACAATATTTAGGATTATAAGAGCATAATAGGTCATATGATACATAAGTTAGCCATTGATTTATAGCTAAAAAGGTCCTTTGGACCTTTCCAACCGTTGACGTTCAATTTCAGGGTGATCCGACCGTCGGGTCGACGTAATCAACACCTAAGGACCTTGATTTGATTAGTACAGCCCACCAAAGCTTCGGATCCACCTCATCTTTGACCAAGCGTCCTAAGATGATGCGTATAAAAGAATGGACAGTGTGGATTTATCACAAACACCATGACGGACCCTGCTTAATGGCACGCATGGGCATAGTGGTCGTGCACTCGAGGTGCACCCGATCTGTCAACACGATCAGCACGAGCTGACCCGTGTTCTTCCAAAAAAGGAGAGAAATCTTCTCTCCCTCATTGCGCCAGCCGACGAACCACATCTGTTTAGGACGCATTAGGGCCCACCATCTCAGATTAGATGGGAGATCTGATCCGCCCATCTTGTACACAACATGGCCCTAACCAAAACCATGCCCTCCATCCCCGTTCACGCGACCATATATGTGTTGAAAGTCCAAACCAAACTCGTTGGATTCTCAAGGACCATAAATAATGGAGGAAGCTTCCAGCAGCGTCCAGGACGTTTTCCCCATGCGGCTGTTCAGATTCTCCAGGCGTCGGAGGAAGCTTCCAGCAACGGTGCTCGGTGCTCTTCTCCATGCAACTGTTGAAATTTCAGAGGAAGAATTTTTAATATTTGTAATAGCAGTTAATTCTATACCCCTATAGTGCAATTGTTATGGGCATTTGTGTCTTTTCACATTAGTGGGAAAAGTCTATATAAGGGAGGTCATGTAATCCGTTTGGTATGAACAAAGTCAAGCAAGCTTGTAAGCAACATACAGTAAAAAATACAAAGTTTCTTCTTCTCCTCTACGAGTCCAGTGAACTCAAATCCAAGGCTTTGAAAAGCCAAGATAAACTCGGCTAAAATAGCCATCAAACCTGAGTATCGAGCCAAGTTTGTTTGTCTGGAAGAAGCATCCAACATGGTTTTTTGACCAAGTCATGATTTTTTTGAGAAGACAATCTGTTTGAAAAAAAAAAAAAAAATCTGTTTTCTTGAGCCAAAGTTGGAAAAATCGTGTAAAAAAAATCTGGGTGAAGAAAAATCTATTTGAAAAAAAGATTAGATTATGATAGAGGTTCTTCTTCTACAAAAGTTTCAAAGCACTTTTTTTCCAGCTAAGTCCAGATTTTTTACGAAAAAATCATTAAAGCTAAGTTTTGAGTTCCCTGTTGAAGTTGCCAACAATTATTTCTAGCCAAGAAAAGAAAATTTTGTTCAAGGAAATATCAGATTTATTGAGCTTTTTTTTTTTTTTTTCACCAAAATCTGTTAAAAAAAAATTCATATTTCAAGAATTACTTAGCGAATCTTTTTTTAAAAAAAACATCATCATTAAAAAAATCTTTTAAAAAAAAAACCACTAGATCTTCTATTCCATCCTTTTTTCCCCTTCATTAAAAAAAAAAAACCTGTTATTCCTTCCTTTAAAAATAGAAAAAGATGGCCAGTTCAATCCAGTCACAGGTTCCTACGTTGTCTAAGGACAACTATGAAAGGTGGTGCATCCAAATGAAAGCTTTGTTGGTCGCAAGAATTATGGGAGATTGTCACCGATGGGTATGTAGAACCCACTATGGAGGAAAAGCCGCCTTCACCAACGAAGAAAAACTGGCTCTAAAAATCAAAGGAAGAAAGATAACAAGGCGTTGTTCCTCCTCTATCAAGGGTTGGATGAATCAACCTTTGAAAAGATTGCCGAAGCAACATCAAGCAAGCAAGCTTGGGATACTCTTGGCACCATCTTCAAGGGTGTTGATCGAGTGAAGCGGGTTCGCCTTCAAACACTAAGAGCCGAGTTTGAAGCAGCGCACATGAAGGAAGGTGAGAGTATCTCTGACTACTTCTCACGTCTAATTGTTATTATTAACAATTTAAAAAGAAATGGTGAAAAAGTTGAAGACATACGTGTCATTGAAAAGGCACTGCGATCTCTCACAACCAAGTTTGAGCATGTGGTTGTGGCGATCGAAGAATCAAAGGACCTTGAAAAACTGTCCATTGAAGAATTGATGGGATCGTTGCAAGTGCATGAGCAACGAATGCAAAAGAATGCTGGTTCAACACTTGAACATGCTTTAGAGTCTAAGTTGACTCTAAATGAACAAAAGAATGGTCATACACAACGAGGCGGCCGTGGAACTAACAATCGTGCAAGAGGCAGAGGGCGTGGATATCATCCAAGCCATCAACAAAATCAACAAAAGTTTACCAGTTTCCGTGGAAGAGGAAATGGTAGAGGCCGACTCACACGTGGTCGTGGAAACACAAAGAATGTTCAATGCCACAATTGCAAGAAATTCGGCCATTATGCCTCTGAGTGTTGGAGTAAAGTGGATCAAAATGAACGATCCAACTATGCTGAAGCATCACACCAAGAACAAGAAGTCTCTACACTCCTCCTCGCACAAGAAAAGGCATGTGAACAGCCAGATGTGTGGTATCTTGACACGGGTGCAAGTAACCACATGAGTGGTAACAAAGAACTATTCGTGGAACTCACAGAAGGAGTTCGTGGCAACGTGAGTTTTGGCGACTCATCAAAGGTACCCGTGATTGGCAAAGGAAAAATTAAAATCTATCAGAAGAATGGTGAGCCAAATTATATCTCTAATGTGTATTACGTACCAAATATGAAAAATAACATCCTCAGTATCGGCCAACTCCTTGAGAAGGGGTATGTCATACACATGGAGAATCATTCTCTCTCCATAAGAGATGCTCACAAGAGACTTGTGGCTCAAGTCCAAATGGCAAAGAATCGCATGTTTCCGCTCCATATCAACACAAAGGTGAGAAGTGTTTTATGGACTCGTGAAGAATGATTCATGGAGATGGCATCTTCGTTTTGGGCATCTCCATTTCGGTGGTCTTAAACTTTTATCCTCATCTAGCATGGTGCATGGCTTCTGCCGGCCATTGAAGCTCAGAACATGTGTGTGAGGCGTGCACACTCGGCAAGCAACAAAGGAACTCCTTCCCAAGTGGAGTGTCCGAGAAGAGCAAAGGAACCACTTCGGTTGGTTCACACGATATTTGCGGACCACTTGAAACACCCTCTCTTGGAGGTAATAAATATTTTATTACCTTCATTGATGATTTCATGAGAAGACTTTGGGTGTATTGCATCAAAGAAAAATCTTCCGCTTTCACTATCTTCAAGATGTTCAAAGCTCGTGTTGAAGTTGAAAGTGGTCACAAAATTAAAGTACTTAGATCGACGAGGTGGAGAGTACACCTCAAATGCATTTCGAGATTTTTGCAGGGAGCATGGCATTAAGCAACAACATACTGCAGCTTACACGCCACAACAGAATGGGATTGCGGAACGGAAGAACCGCACCATCCTCGACATGACGAGGACCATGCTGAAGGAAAAAGGCCTGCCAAAGAGCTTCTGGGCAGAGGCAGTTGCATGTACTGCCTACTTGCTCAATCGGTGTCCAACCAAGAGCGTCAGAAACATGACACCACAAGAAGCATGGAGTGGCTACAAACCGAGCGTGGCGCACCTAAGGATCTTTGGGTGTGTCGCCTACGCTCAAGTTCCAGAAGCAAGAAGAAGGAAGCTTGATGATCGTGGCGAAAAATGCATCTTCATCGGCTACAGTGAAGCATCTAAAGCCTACAAGCTCTACAATCCACTAACCAATAAAGTAGTGGTGAGTAGAGATGTGGTCTTTAGTGAGGAAGAAGCTTGGAAATGGAATAATGAAGAATCGACCAAAGATATTCTAGTCGAAACAGAAGAACATGAAGAAAGGCATGACCGTCAAGAGCAAACGCCCGCAACACCTTCTTCGGCCGCATCATCAGTTCGCAGAAATCCAGGAGTACAGTCCATCACTCCTGAAAGCACTCCAAGTCAAAATTCAGCTAGCTCATCCTCACCCATGGCACCCATAAAAATGAAAAGCTTAAGCGACATTTATGAGCAAAGTGAAGAGGTCAATTTTTTCTTCTTGTATGCAGATCATGAGCCTCTGACATTTCAGGAGGCTATAAAAGAAGAATGTTGGAGAATTGCTATGAAAGAAGAAATTCATGCCATTGAGAAAAATGACACATGGGAGCTGACTACGCTTCCTAATGGCGAAGAAAACTATTGGTGTCAAATGGGTGTACAAGATTAAGCGAAACGCCGCGATGGCGAGATCGATCGCTACAAGGCAAGGCTCGTAGCAAAGGGCTATAAAGAAGTATGGGGTGGACTATGAAGAAGTCTTCGCAGGTTGCTCGCCTTGACTTTGTGAGGATGATTATCTCCCTTGCATGACCTCTCACGGTTGGATGATCTATCAATGGATGTGAAATCTGCATTACGAATGGAATTATGGAAGAAGAGGTCTATGTTGACCAACCTGAAGGCTTTGTTATGCAAGGGGAGGAACACAAGGTGTATCGACTGAAGAAAGCCCTCTATGGGTTGAAGCAAGCTCCACGTGCTTGAAATGCACGCATCGACAAGTATCTTCAAAAGAACGGCTTCACTCAATGTCCATATGAGCATGCAGTTTACATCAAGAAGAATGCTCATGGCGATATACTTATAGCATGCCTATATGTTGATGATTTACTATTTACAGGAAATAGCCGATCAATGTTTGATGAATTCAAGAAGGCTATGTTTAAGGAGTTCGAGATGACCGACGGAGGTCTCATGTCATTTTTTCTGGGCATTGAAGTGAAGCAACAACATGGTGGCATCTATATATCTCAGAAGAAGTATGCCAAAGAATTGCTTGAAAAGTTCAAGATGGCCAATTGCAATGTCAGTAAACACGCCTGTAGCAAGCGGGCTTAAACTGACAAAGGACGGAGAAGGAAGAAGTGTTGACTCGACCATGTTCAAAAGTCTGATTGGAAGCCTAAGGTACCTCACAATCACAAGGCCGGATATCGTCTACAGTGTTGGGCTTCTAAGTAGGTACATGGAAGCACCAAAAGAATCACATTGGTTAGCCGCAAAAAGAATCCTCAGGTATGTCAAAGGAACAATAGAATTCGGTCTTTTCTATCCATATAATGATGAAGTAATGCTATATGGATACTCAGACAGTGATTGGGGAGGTGACCAAGATGAAAGAAAAAGCACTACTGGCTATGTATTCTATCTCGGAACGACTGCTTTCACATGGAATTCAAAGAAGCAAAGTGTGGTCGCCTTCGTACTGTCCACATGTGAAGCGAGTACGTGGCGACATCGTCCTTTGTTTGTGAAGGAATTTGGTTGAGAAACCTACTAAAGGAGTGAAGCATCCGCAGGAAGGATCTCTGATCATTTATGTGGATAACAAGTCGGCAATCGAACTAGCGAAAATCCGGTGCAAAGCATGGAAGAAGCAAACACATTGATACTCGATACCATTTTACGAGAGATCATGTGAAGCGACGATAAAATTGGAGTATTGTCATACTACGGAGCAGTGGCGGATATTTTCACAAAGGCATTACCGAGATGCATTCAAACGACTAAGAACAATGCTCGGAATGAAGCCGGTTTTGGTTTGAAGGGGAGTGTTGAAAGTCCAAACCAAACTCGTTGGATTCTCAAGGACCATAAATAATGGAGGAAGCTTCCAGCAGCGTCGGGGCGTTTTCCCCATGCGGAACATGTTGTTCAGATTCTCCAAAGGCGTCGGAGGAAGCTTCAAACAACGGTGCTCGGTGCTCTTCTCCATGCAATCGTTGAAATTTCGGAGGAAGAATTTTTAATATTTGTAATAGCGATTAATTCTATACCCCTATAGTGCAATTGTTATGGGCATTTGTGTCTTTTCACATTAGTGGGAAAAGTCTATATAAGGGAGGTCATGTAATCCGTTTGGTATGAACAAAGTCAGCAAGCTTGTAAGCAACATACAGTAAAAAATACAAAGTTTCTTCTTCTCCTCTACGAGTCCAGTGAACTCAAATCCAAGGCTTTGAAAAGCCAAGATAAACTCTGGCTAAAATAGCCATCAATATGCACGCAAATGCAGGCATAACAAGGCCTAAAAACACAAAGAATTCCAAAAATGGAAACTGTTTCCTTCCAGCTCAGCAATCCACGTGAAGTGGAGACTCTTAATCTCAACCATTCATTTAGGGTTATCCTAACTGCCCATTTCAAACTGCCCTAGGGTTTTCTGCCCACAGTAAAAAGGAAAACCACAAATGGTTTGGTTTTGCCAGCCATATTTGGAGACCAATGTAAGCCAACTCAATCCTAGCCATTTATTCTTCATCCAACGGCCTGGACGGATTAGGGGAAGGTGTAGAAGAGAGGGGATTCAGCTACAGCATCCTCCCATTTCGCTAGTGCAGCCGCCCGAGAGAGTTTGGTCGAGAGCTTCCAAGCTCGAACCCATTGGAAAAATGCTGATGGAGCTCCATTTTTCTGCTCCTACAAGGTCCCTTGAACCAGTCCTGACCCTCCGAGAACAACCACACGAAGAAACAAGCGTCGGAGGAGGATTCACCATTGGAGCCGGATCTTCTTCCTTGACGTATTGGCGCACCAAGCGACTTAAATCGGATCGAGTCCATCGAGTGCGGTCTGGTCCAGTAGCCGTTGATCGGAGCTGGGGAAAAGAGGAAAAGAACGAAAGAAAATGAAAGGAAGAAGAAGTACAGAGAGGGATAGTTTGCATTGCTGCACTGACCAACTTGGACTGAGCCAAGTCAGCTGGTCAGGTTGAGTGTGATTGGGCCTGTTTCGGCCCGAGTTGGACTGGGTCGAGTCCAGGGGTTGTTGGACCTCTCTAATGGAAAGGAAGAGAAGAAAGAAAGAAAGAAAAAGAAAACGAGAGAGAGAGAGAGAGAGAGAGAGAGAGAGAGAGAGAGAGAGATATGGGTCGTAAGTTGCTATTAAGTCAACTCGCTAACTCGAGTCGAGTTGTCGACTCGTTTTGGGGTCCTGAGTCTGGTATGGTATGGTTGGGTGTTCCAGCAACAGGAAAGGAAAATAAGAAGGGAAGAAAGAAATGAGGAAGAAAGGAAAAGGAAGAAGTAAGGGAGTTGAGTCGAATTGGTGGCTACCGAGTCAACCGGACTCGACTCGGTTTGGGTCACAACTCGAGCCAGTTAGTCACCTTGCTGGAATTTTCCAGCAATAGGTGAGGAAGTAGGAAAAGAGAAAGAAAAGGGAGAAGGAAGGAAAGAAGAAAGAAAACTAGCTAGAGAGAAAGAAGGAGGAAGGAAATGTGGCGGCCAAGTCAGCTCGACTCAACCTTCCGAGTTAACTCGTTAGACATCAAGTTGGGCAACATCCAACCTCCGTTGAGATATAAAACCTTCCATCCTCTTGTGTTGTAAGTTAAATTTGTTTAGTTAGTTAAATGATATAACTATTAAGCTTTCATTTCTCAACCCTTAACCTTAAAATAGAATGTGAGCCAGGGACCACTAGGTGATATGATCAAGACCCTAACGTTGATCCTAGCGATGGATAAACTGTAAACCTTCGAGCTATTGAGATTAACTATGGTGGGTCGACACGTTCTTCCCAAGCTAGAAATATTTCGATTTACAATTATCATCCTTATTACTATTATCATAATAATTTTTTTTATAAATATATAGTCATGATTAGGCACTAATGGACTATTCACGCTAATATTAACTATTATAAACAAAGTTACAATCATTAGATATTTATATCCCATCTATTACTTGGGAATATTACCATTAATAGCAGGTCATACCATGTACGACCATCAAAACTTCAATGATGAGTTAATGTTAATTTTATCATTAATATTAATAATTATGTTATAGTTATTAAATTAACATTTCAATTGATTACACCTTAGCTAGAGTTCAAATCCCAAGACCTAGGCCTAAACTTAGACTCTAGGGTGAAACCCTAAAACCTAAGCGATCCAAACCTTAGGTCATAATCTTAACCATAGATAAATTATAGAAACTTTGATCTAACCATACAACCTTATGATTCATGGTAAGATTCGACTCCAAGGGTGTTCTAGCAATAATGTGGGCGGTTCAAAATATGAGGTGATGATTCTTTCCCTTAAGCTTTCCATTTCCAAATTGGTTTTAGTTATAGTCTTTATCAAATGTAAAATTGTCAATTCATAGCATGCGATATCTTACATGATTTAATCTGATTTATGGTTGACAAATTGTGAAACATAATAGCTCTCATTTTAATTTATAGTTCACATCATGACCTGTTGTGATTATTATACTTAACATATGCCTGTCATGTTATAACTGTATATTTTCACATGAATTGTTGAAAGTCACTATGGACATATATTCACTACACTTATTAGTGGGTAAGCCCTCTTGTGTATGTGAACCCATATTTAGGGTGTAACATATGGAGTGTGGAATGGAATAGGCCCTCGATTGGAGATTATGTGGGACATGAAATATTAATGTGGGATTTACCATCCATCAGTTATACAGCTTGAATGGCTTGAAATGACCTCTTTAACTATTCTGATTTAATCTTACCTGACCCCTTGCCGTTTCGATTTAATGTAGAAAGCACTGATCGATGGTCATGGGACACTATGCCCACATTGTTGGGGGAATCTCATGAGCCGGTGATGATGGTCATGGGACACTATGCCCGAGTTGTCGGCCTACGCTGGGTGATGAACCCCCCGTAGTGACCATTGAGTTACTTAAATTGGCTGGTTGTAATTGGATTAATAACGGTTGGCTAATTATGCATTCATGACATATTGGCAATGACGGGTGGCTAATTCTGGATGTTGTAGCACGTGCCTTAGAGTTATTGGAGTATCGTTTCTCTAGCTCCCAAACCACCGACTATCGACCCCTGTTCCGACTGGATGATCATTCCCAGGTTGATGATTACATGGGTGACGAGCCCAAGTCCGACTGAATGTGCATCCCCAGGTCGATGTGCATTCACGCATCCATGCATATAAAAAGACTACATCATATATTGTTTTGATTGTCTTGTCATTTTAACTATACTTAGCTAAGGCGGCAATGTGTAATCTTGAGAGGAATTCACACCGAGTTAGTCACTCTTCCATCAAATATATAACCGTATAGGTAGCACAGGTGGCTTGAGTGATATGCAGGTTCAGACTGATGAGGTGTCGTCTTGGTGGTCAAGGATGCGTGGTTGCACCTGCCAAGGAAACTATGTGACCGTACAACTTTCTTTTATTTATTTTATATGCTTTAAATTTCTCATATATGTAATCATGTAATTGACAATGTGGAGACATTGGTTTGTATAAGTCATTATGGGCAACCTCTTGTGTATTCTAAATGTAAATGAAAATTTTTCTTTATGCTGACTTGTCCATCCTACGCTTATCTGTTAACTCTGATAAAAGAAAAAGATTTTATAGAAAATTTGGCTCTTCTTAGGTTAACACTAGGATTTTTGGGAAACGGGTCATATACTCGGGTCCTGAAAACATGGGGCGTTATATGCAGGGTGTCATTGGAGTTCTCGCCTCCCACCAAGCTTTCCTCAAGATGAGGGGTCATGTCGAGCAAGCAAGTCGAAGGCTCGAGATAGCTAAGGCCGAGATCCAGGTCCAAGCTGCGGAGCCAGAAGTGGCTACGACAACCTGTGCCGAGCAGATGGCCCTGAGGGTCTCCCTCTCCTCTTTATTAATTTAGGTTTCTTTATTTTCGCTTTGATTTCTTATAGCTCCATGCTATTTCACTTTTTCCCTTCAATTTGAACACTAAAAGGAAACAATTCGTGTGTCTCACATCTGATAACTTTTCAACGTAAGAGAGATGTTTAGTTCATAAAATTGGTTCTTCCATTGACTATCGGAAAATGATGTTTGTAAAGTTTCTATTCCCTCACTTATATGTCAATTAAACATCTATTCCTTACTAATAATGGCAGTTTACCCCGCTGAATGCAAATGATTGCACAAGTAGACAATGCAAACGATTTGCTACGTCTTGTCCTATAAGTGAAAAGCCACCCAATTTTCAAGAGTATATTAGGTACACCCCAGCCTCACCTAGAGTGTTGGCCATATGAATAATCTAGTGATGTTGGGACGGTACATAAGTGTCAAACCATGACTGATCCGACCCAACATGTCTTGTAGCTCCTGAGTCAAGCCACCATCCTTTCACATCGACAGCGCATGCTTCCGTGATCATAGCCACCAGTTGTTCCTTTTCATTAACTTTATCAACTTTATCTGCTTCCACTATATAAGCTTTAACATTTCCTTTACGATCTCTGCAGTTCCTAACAAAATGGCCCGGAATGCCACACACAAAACATCCCAATTTATACTTAGTTTATATTGAATTTTAGTATCAATGTTGTGGACTTTAGGACGACCATCATCTTTATGATCTTGAAGATGAGTCTCATCTTCATTACGAATGTCCACAATAAGTTTCTCCATCGTAAAACCATCAATTTTCCTTTTAAGGCCCTTATGAAATTCCTTTCAAAGGGGTGGTAACTTATCTATAACTGATGCTATCAAGTATTGTTCATCAATTTTAATGCCCTTTTGTAATACCTTATTAAAGAGGAGTTGGATTTTTTTTGTTTACGCTACAATAGATTTTCCGTCAACCATTATGTATCGGTTAAAATGACTTACCGCATATTTTTTAGATCCAATATTTTTATTGCGGTATTTTTTTGTGAGAGCATTTTAGAGATCCTTAGATGATTTTTGGTCACAATAAATATCAAACATAGTGTTTGTCATACAATTTAAAATACCTTTACAAAGATCATCATCTTCTTTCCATTTCTTAATTTTCCAAGATCGATAAGGTTCCATCGGGTTGGTATCTAGTTCCTCCTTTACGATATATAGAAGTTTCTCTTTTCTTAATAGAAATTCAATTTTCTTCTCCCACCTTTTAAATTTTGATCCATCAAATAGATCAATTCTCACAGAGGATAAGGAGTGACTCTTAGAGGAGGACATCAGATACAAAGAAGGATTTTTTTCTTCTTCTTCTTCTTTTTAATATTAATTAATTTCTTCGTCTAAATCAGTAATTATGGAATAATAGTGAAAATCCAATTAGGTGAAATTAGTTCCTATTAGATTTATCAGATCAAATAAATTGATTGAATCCTGACATATTAATGAATATCTAAAAGGGCTTGAAAAATATGTATAACTGGTTAATCTTGGAATAATATAAAGGAATATATCTACAGAATTATAATATGAAATAAAGGATTTGCAGATTTATAATCTAAGATAAAGGATATGTAGAGTTATAATCTGAAAAAAAAAATAAAAAATCAATAGGTTATAAATCTGAATTAAAGGATTTGTAAATTTATAATTTGAAATGAAGAATTTGCAGGTTATAAACTGAATTAAAGGATCTGCAGATTTATAATTTCAAATAAAGAATTTATAGGTCATAAATGTTTTTTTTTTTTTTTTTTTTTTTTTTTTTTTTTTTTTAAAATCTAAGATAAAGGATATGTAGATTTATAATCTGAAATAAAAAATCTACAGGTTATAAATCTGAATTAAAGGATCTGCAAATTTATAATTTGAAATGAAGAATCTGTAGGTGTTGAGGGTCAAATATTGCATATTAGACCTCAGTTATTACCTAATTTTACGAGCATGATACCGTTTAATGCCCTGCTTTAATCGTGTTTGTGATACAAGGTGTATTTAGGAGCCTGGACTGGAAAGGGATACTAAAAGCATGGATTTAATACTCTAAAATCACCAAGGTAAGGAATAGACCCCAGGAGACCAAGATCGAGGAAATTACATGCCAGAGATCCAACGAAATCAAGCCGTTCACGTTAAAGATGCCTGAAAAGTGTCCAGAATGCAAGATCACAAGGTTTCCACCATCCGTTCGGCTCAAAAATTCATACATAGACTGAGGACCATAAATTAATCATACACATCGAAATTCAGCCATTGGATCCTTGTGAAAGTGTCCCAACGGTCAAATCAACCCACAATTCACCAACCTGGGGCCCGCCTGATATCTGGATATGCTTCAATCTCATTTTCAACGCTTTAAAGAGGCTGAGGAAAAGGATGGACGAAGAAGATTTTCCATGAACATCACAGTGGACCCCACATAAGGGTGTGCACGCAAGCCGCACCAGACCAACCAAGATTGGTCAGCGGGCACTGACCGATCCAATCTTGAGTAAACAGCGTCCGCAGGGTGTGGACTCTGATTCAGGGTGTGGGCTCCACCCATTGTCCGTATGGACAATCCAAGCCATCCATTCACTCCAGAGTGTAGGCTTGACCATCGTCTAGGTGGCAGAATCCCGGAAGACAACGGATAGCTGATTTCAGCAGTTAAAACGGAAGATTGACGGTGCAACAAGAAAATCCGTGGGCCACACAGAATTTGAGCCGAAACCAGTCATTCCCACCTGATTTTTTGAGCTACAATGAGTAGGCGGAGTGGATTTCTTTGATGATGGTAATCATGGGCTCCACAGACACCACCGACTCAAATTAGCGTCCTCTGTTTGTCTGCGAAACAGAGGCTGCGGATGATCTTAGTGGGCCACCATCATGATCCGAGAGGACAATTCGACACGTCCATCTTATATAGGAGAGCGTAACAGTCAAACCCATGATGATTTTGGACATCCATGCACTCACATGTGCAGATCACAGCAAGCACAAATGGACCGTTTGTTACCGTTACTTGGGCCGCATCAACAGGCAGTCAAAACCATCCATCTCGAGTCGAAATTGTGAGGTTAAGACAATGGATGGAGTGGATTTTCCAAACGTCATCTGAAGTGGGCCCCACCAATACCTCAGCGCAAGAAGTGCACAGGCTTTGTTGCGTGCGTGACTGAAAGCTCCATGCCGTTTTGCAAACGTAGTAAGGATCGGTTTGTACATTTGAACCGTTCAAATTATTTCCAAGGAAGGGCCGACCAGGGCCAAGAAGACTAAACGTCTTAGATCTTACATGTGAGCCCACGAATTTGATTCCAAAACACAAGACGGTTGTTGTGCAAGGTGTTTCCTAAAGGTGTTGCGGATGCTGCCAGCTGCGTAAATCCTTACGCAACCACCGATTGGAGTTGAAGTTACGAACTCACACAACCACCAACTCGAGTTCCTATAAAGAGGGTGCACAAGAGAGAGAAAACATATTCAATTTTGATCGACAGGTCAGACGTCAGTAAAAGAGAGTGGAGGACGGCCGGTTCCATTCTTCCTTAAGTTTCTTGGTTTTCTTTCTTTTTCTTTGAGGGCTAAGAGGTGAAGCTTGCTTATGACTTTTATTTAGACTGAATTGACGTTGATTTTGGTTTAATTATAGGGAATGTTTTCAATTTTTAATGGTTTGTTGTGACTAAAATTACAATGGGTCTGCGATAGCTTTGAGCATGTTCCTTTCCTTTTTATGATTATGACGTTAGGAAGCCTTGTTGTTCATCGTTGTCTCCTGGGCATGGTCGGATGATAGAACCCTTCCTAACCTTCATATATTATATGATTGGTTGGTAATTAGTTTAATTTTGTTGTTTACTTTGTCTCCTGGGCATGGTTTGATGATTGAATCCATTCTAATTCATATACACTTCATCTCTTAAAACTATATCAAAGAAATTTTAGTTTGATTTTCATGGTTACACCCTTCAACTAGATGAAGGACTCTAAGTCTAGTTGAGTTTTTAATGCAGGCATAAGATCTCCCTAATCTCTACAAGTGGATCCTCTGAATCCTTAGTGTCATTCCTCTGAATTCTCTTAAGTTTTAGATTAATCTCTCACCATTATTCCTCAAATTATATTCGATTTAGATTTCATCTTAGTCTATTTCTAATTCTACCTAGTTTCAGATAACGTACAGGTTTCAGTCCCTTGGGATTTGACATCGGTCTCATCGAGTTTATTACTACATCACAACCCTATACTTGGGGAGTGAATTCTAGGTTATAAATTGAATTAAAGGATCTGCAGATTTATAATTTCTATACATCAGACGAGCAACTAGTCTTCAGATTGATATCTTAATGCAAAGAAATCATTATAATAAATAGATAAATATAAATTAAATATCAAATAATGCGATAAGAAATTTTAAGAATAAGTTAGAAGGAAGACATATGGATCGAAGTATGAAAGAACGTTTAAATCAAAATCACATGTAATATATTTAGTGGAGGTGTGGATCCATCTCGCTTTCCTAAAGACTATTCAACTCATTAGATGGTCTGAACGTACCATCCAAATCTCCTGCAGCGAAAGTCTTTAGGATACAATCACTTCTCGGTGGTTGATGCTCAGAGTATCCCTTTTTGATTATAGGAATTTTTGTTTTAAAAAAACTTTTTTTTAAAACCAATTGTCTTCTTTTTTTTTCTCTCTTTTATTAGTTTTTCTGCATTACCATTTTTAGGAAATTCAAACAATGACGTGGTGGACACCTGACGTAGAGGTGAGGGCCAACATATAGTATCATTGGGCCACATATTCGGTCAAACTATAATTTCCGAAAAACTTGGTCAAACAGATTACTCCCGAAGACTCAGTCAAAAGCTTTGAGATTAAGCTAAAGAAAAAATAAAAATAAAAGATATATAATTTAAAAATCTAGCTAAAACCAACATAAGATACTCTGGAAGAGTATGACTTTGATACCCTCGCACTCAAAAGTTGTACACTTGGCATACATTAACTCAAATTAAACCAACTAAATTATGGAACCCACTATGGTAAAATCAGTATCCCAAAATCTGATGATTTTAAACAATGCATATCTCTAATATTTTTTTACACTTGTTGGTAGATACAAAACCATTGAATATTTTTCATTTTTAACGGTCTAACAAATGACTGCCAATCGAAAATCAGATAATTAAGTAATGCATAACTTTTGAATCCAGATGCATCTAAAATACGACCTATAATTTGGACAGTTTAATTTGAATTACTTGAATGCCAAGTATGCAATTTCTAAGTGCATATGTATCATTCATCACAATTCGCCCGAGTATTAAAGTTTTCTTCTTTAAAAATCGCCGACCAAAGAATAAAAGATAAATAAATATGAACCATATGCAGTTGGGGCCCACCCAAATGACATCAGGCAGATTGTCCTACAGCAGAGGTGGTGAGATCGACTGGGAATTCATGCAAGCGGAATACACCCACTATATTTTAATAGAGGACGAAAGACCACAGGCAACTATCAAAGAATATAAGACTTTCATGATTTCGAAAGGCCAAGTTAAGAACGAAAACACACAGCTCCTTCTATATCCGGATTTGATGTTAGCCTTCGAATACAGGTCATCTCCGGATGACTCAACTGTTCAGTCGATGAGCCTCACTTTGAACGGTCGAGAGGCAGCAAAGAAAGGCTGACAGTTGAGTAGTCTCGATCCTTGATGTTTATATGACTTCCATACCATTTATAAGGCCATTCCCACTGGCCTGATACAAAACTTTTATGTCCATAGGAATGTTTCAACCGTGCTCAATGAATCTCCACTGTTTTCTCTCGTGTGGCCCACTTGAGTTTTGGATCCATTTCATTTTTTGTTCTAAAATGAGCTATCAAAACTGATAGACAAGGTGGATTTCTTACAAACAATTCAGTGAACCGCACCCAACATTCTTGCACGGGAACTTTATGGGAAGTCTTTGGCAGGAAATTGGTGTCTTTAGTGCCTACCCTTAAAAAACAATGGTTAATATACACTCATGATACGTAGAGCCCACCATAATATGTATGGTACATCCAATCTATCGATCATATACTTCCCTTTGATGCTCTCCTGAGGCCTTAAAAAGTAGCTTGTCCATTGTCAAATGGACCACGCAAGGGAAGGATAGGACATTCACCATTAAGAACTTCTACATTGCATTTGAGGTCCATTGTGATAGGTGTAAGACATGCAATCCGTTTAGTGTGTGTATACTTTAATGTTCTCTTAAGGTCTTAAAACAATCAAGTCCTTATTGATTTACAGATTTTGGAAAGTTTATTACCTAAACTCTAAGGTATGAATACCTAATTTATTCATCGTATACACCTTACAGGCTAACTAAACACATAATCTATTTATTTGTAAATAGATTACCACTTAAAAATCAAACAAAATTGCATGTAAACAGAATACACCTCAAACTCTTTTTAAGAGTAATGTGTTCACGACTAAAAAAATTACGGGCATCCAAATGGCCCCTTAGTTTATGCAACCCAGCCACTTTACTAGAGTTACCATTACATCCCCTCTCCTCGTTCTCTCTCATCCCATGCGGCTGGACTCGAATAACTTCTCTGCATCGTGTTGTGACAGCTCTGCATGTAGTATAGCAGTCGACGAGGCGATTGAGTCGATGACAATACGGCCATGCTTGTCAACTCTAAGTCGGATTTTGAATGCATGGTGTCTGCGGATACATTGCGCAAGATTTTGAGAAGTTAGAGAGGGAAGGGGTCGGGGGTAGACGGAGCAGGGGTTTTCAGTTTTAGAATAGCAGTGGTTTAAGGAAGTTTCGAGGTCAGGAATCCTCTCCAACACCTATTTTATTAGCACAAGCTTGCAAGTCCCAGCATGTTTTCGTAAAATCTATTTTGTTCCTCCAATTGTGTGTGACATTATAAACGTTGGATGGTAAATAAACATCATGGTAGGTCTTAGGATGGTTTCAATAGTGGGTGTCATTGTTCCCACTAGTTTCTATGATGTAGTCCACTTGAGCTTTAGATCTACCTCATTTTTTTATCTCATGCCCTAAAATGATATGAAAAAATGGATGGATGGTGTGGATATAACACATACATCATCTCTAATACATGAAAAAATCACACTAATGATCCAATACATCCTTGATTTGGCCTTATTTTTATTGCCGTCCTTAGATTATAGTGCGCATCATTTAATAGGGGATGCTTGCTCACAGCAACACGGCTGCAAGATGAAAGCGAGACCTTTTAAATTATTATTATTATTTTTTTTATTTTTATTATGGTCCGAATTATAAAATAGCCATCGGAACTGATCAAATTTAAGAATTTCGTGTGTATCAAACACCGTACCCCACCAAACACATGAATATCGTGGAGGCGGGCGTCTCACGGGGTCGTGGATAGGCGAGCGGGCATTGACTACCGTTGAAGTGATGGGCTCGGATTAGATACTGTCAGTAGCCAAATGGCTACTGAAGTGACGTCACCAAGCTCCGTGGACCCCACCATGATGCATGTGTTGTATCCATACCGTCCAACCATTTGTAGAGAACATGAGAAAAATAATGAGATATATCTAAAGTTCAAGTGGACCCACCACAGAAAACCGTGGTTGAAACATTTATAGCGCCCACCATGATGTATTTTTTAGATCTAACCTATTCATAAGTTAACATAGAGATAGATGAAGTGAAAACAAAAATATAAGCTTGATTGGAAACTTCTGTGGCCCCTAAGAAGTTTTGAACGGTGGATGTCACTGTCCCCACTGTTTTCTATGGTGGGGTCCCCTTATAATTTAGATCTATCTCATTATTTTTCTCATGCCATAAAACGATCTCTCTAAATGGATGGACGGTATGGATGCAACACATACATCATGGTGGGATCCACACAGCTTGGTGACGTCACTTCAATAACGATTTGGCTACTGACCCTGTCAGTGTATCTAATCCGCGCCCTGAAGTGGTGGAACTACTTATAAGAATGAGATCCAATCCGTTCATCAGGTGTACCGAACAAGTTTTACATCCAATCCGTTCATCAGGTGCACCGAACAAGTTTACACCTGGTCAGAAAATTGTTACTGATCCAAAACACTAGTGGGAAAAACCACATGGAACAGTTTATAAGTATGCCTAAGCTACTAAATTCAGGCGGTGGAGCCCACCATAGTTTTAAATTACCTTGATTTTAGGGCGTTCCTTTTGCATAGCATGGATCATCAGATGAATGAATTGGATGGTGTATACACAGCATGGTGGAGCCCACATACAAATAATGGTGCGTGACCATGTCCCAACTGTTCGCTATTTCCCTATAGTGTGGCCCACCTGAGTTCTAGATCAGCATGATTCTTGGACCCAATTGTGAATCTAAGTAGAAGCATCTAATGGGTGGTGTGGATTGATGCATTTTTCCTCACTCCACCTCCACCCGGCAACATTAGGTACTCCCTGTAGTCTGAAGCTGCCTAGTAACAAATTCACTCAGTCCATCAGTTTTGCAAGAGTACGCTGGAACAGAAACGCCGAAGTTTCCTAAGCCGACCATTATATGTATATACAATCCAAACCGTTCAAAGGGTTATTATCACTCAGATAAACAGTAGCACAAATATCACCTGTTTTTTTCTTACAGACGCGCACACACCCCCACACACTCACGCTAGTGGAATTTCACCACCTATGAATACTCGAACCCTTGACCGGGTGTTGAAACTCCTGAGAGTCTACCACCGGCGTTCAATCTCAACCGTTTCATGTGGTACGGCCTACATTCTGGGTGGGTCGAATTTTAAGGTTATGCGGTGGGGATATGTTCCACGTCTCCCTCATTCCTAGGGAAGTAGACGGGCCAGCCGACAGGGATTTCCAAGGGGTCCATCTTCTCCCCCGGGTGGTCACGGGCACAGTTTTCTCCTAGACGAAACCAGGCTGGGCTCTAGTAGGGATCTCAAAATACTAAGAATGTATAGATATGATAGGCTGTGCTTCGAAATTGGAGTTGGCCCCGCTGGAATCAGCTTAGGTTGTAAATCTTTCTCTTATATATGGGTCAGGAGGGCCCTCCTTTTGCTGGGCCTCTCTTTCTCTTAAAAAAAAATACTAATAGTAAATAAATCTACCTTAATTTCAGAATCCTGTCTTATTGTGATCTTGAAAAATGATGGACGGAGTGGATTTATCAGGGGCATCTCTGTGGGCCCAGGCAATCCGCGTCCGTGATGGAGGGGCAAGTTAATTATAATGCTCTGGTCCTTACTCTTTGCTCGGGTGGTAGACTCTCAGGAGTTTCAACTTCTGGTGGGTTCGAGTACTCATGGGTGGTGAAATTCCACTAGCGTGATAATATTATTATTATTATGCTCTAGTTGGATCAGTTTACAGTTTACTTGGACAATCCAATTGATCAATTCGAACCGTCGATTTGATTCATAACACATATTATGTGCGACCATGAAAAAGTCACATTAATGGAATGATCCAATCCATGATTAGTTTGGCCTTATTTTGTAGATTATTCATTTTCAAATCCATGAATGGGATGTTTACAATTGTGTAACGAAATTGATTCTTCGTAATCATAATGAATCCAAAATGGGCATAACAAACAGGATGGATGAAATTGTTGATTAGACGTATATTTTCTAAAGTATCTTGACTGTCCATATTAAAGACCATGGATCGAATGGTTCATATTTGTCAGATCGGCATTATGTCATACATAGTAGCCCATGACATGTTCGCTGAATTTAATGAACAGTCTAGATTAAAGGATAGGACTATCTAAGTGTCTCAATGCAA
This sequence comes from Magnolia changhungtana, assembly GCA_030180095.1. Lineage (NCBI taxonomy): Eukaryota > Viridiplantae > Streptophyta > Magnoliopsida > Magnoliales > Magnoliaceae > Magnolia > Magnolia changhungtana. The sequence goes on from JASAUF010000444.1 coordinate 9,800,281, forward strand.
CATGCAACTTGGAACATTGTAACATTGCTATGAGAGCACCAGAAGAGAATCTCACCCTTTTAATGGGAGGAACGGATTAGGTGAAACCCCGGCCTCATCCAAGAGGGTGCGGCACTTACCGAGGATCCCACCTGGATGTGTGTATTCTGTATCCACACCGTCCATCCGTTTTTCAGATAATTTCAGGGCATTATACAGAAAATGAAGCAGATCCAATTATCAGGTGGATCATAATAAGTTTTTAATAGTAGGATCGATGTTCAATCACCTTATATTTGGATCTTCTTCATTTTCTGGATGATGCCTTGAAATAATCTGAAAAAACAGTTGGACGAGGTGGATACAGAATAGTTACATCAAGGTGGACCCCACAGTAAGGGGGGCACCGTCTTGGATGAGGCGAGGTCTCACCTAGTGTGGCTCATTTGATAATCAGGTTCGATTGCAAATAAAAAAACAACACATTCGACGACTCCATAGAAAACAATGGTCTGCCGACGCTTGCTGAATATGTGGGCCCAACGTACGCATGCAAGATGTCATGTGAGCTAGTGGTAACACGGCAGCTAATACGTTTACAAGACCAAGGTAAGCAAACACCAGGAAATAGCCGGTTTTTGTTTTTAAAGCCACCAGGAAATAGCCACTTGGAAAACTTGCCAATATAAAGGAAAGGGAAGGAATTATGATTCTAGCAACCAAGGAAACACAATACCTATGGTAGCTGAAAAGATGGAGTATCTGTTGCCAGGGATGTGGTCCACTCTAGCCAGCCTCATGCTCTTCTGGCCCGTGGTCCGCCGGTACCTGCCGTATAGTCTCGATGACCACTTGATGAAATACACCAACATTTTGGTTGGATACATCTACCCCTACATTCATATCAAGATCCCAGAATACAACGGCGAGCTATTCAAGCGCAGCGATACCTACGTTGCAGTCCAGACCTACCTGGCATCCACTACCTCCGGGTCGGCCAAGAGGCTCAAGGCTGAGATAGGCAAGGACGCCAAAAACCTTACCTACAGCATGGACGACCACGAGCAAGTTACTGACAAGTTCCGTGGAGCCATGTTTTGGTGGTCATCCAGTAGGGCGGTCGCAAAGTCGATGAGCATATCTTGGTTCCCCGCACAGGAGGAACCACGGTATTACACCCTCACATTACACCGGCGGCACCGCCAGCTTGTCATGGACTACTACACGAGACACGTTGTGGAAGAAGGGAAGGCAATCGAGGTGAGAAACCGGCAGAGAAAGCTGTATACCAACAACCCCAGTAACAACTGGTATGGCTACGAGAGGACTGTGTGGAGCCATGTCGTGTTCGACCACCCAGCGACGTTTGAAACGCTAGCCATGGACCCGGATATGAAGCAGGAGATCATAGAGGATCTCGAGACATTCCGCGAGTCAAAGGATTACTATGTAAAGATTGGCAAGGCATGGAAGCGGGGTTACCTCCTTTACGGCCCACCTGGCACTGGGAAATCAACGATGATCGTCGCCATGGCTAATTTCTTGGACTACGATGTGTATGACCTCGAATTGACGGCCGTTAAGAACAACACGGAGCTGAGGAAGCTCCTGATCGAGACCACCAGCAAATCTATCATGGTTATCGAAGACATCGACTGTTCTTTAGATCTGGCCGGCAAGCGGAAAAAGAAGGCTGAGAAATCGGAGAAGGACACAGAACTTCCACCTGGGGTAGACAAGGACGACAATACTAGCAAAGTTACTCTCTCAGGGCTACTCAATTTCATTGACGGACTGTGGTCAGCTTGCGGAGGAGAACGGATCATTGTCTTCACCACAAACCATGTGGAGAAGCTGGACCCAGCCCTTATACGGAAAGGTCGGATGGACAAGCACATCGTGTTATTTAAATCTGGTTGGATACACCGAAAATAAAAAAATAATAGAAATAATAGCAATTTCACTAGGCTGAATCACGTATAAAATACGCTGTCCTTAAAGCGTGATTCGTCCCCTTATCACTGCTGATGGGTTACTGACGAATTGCTTCCAGGATAAGACAAGCCTTATCGGATCCAAGGCGTGCAAAGAATCACGATAGGTCCACTATGGAACAATTTAACGCAATAGATTTCTTCCACTGCATTTAGACGGTCGAGATGATCACGAGTGTTCTTTAGAGCTATGGATTTGTATTTTTATCCGATGGGAGAGATGGTATGTTGAGATGATTGAATCGGATGGAATGGTCCAGCTTTATATAGGCCTCAGGTTTTAGACCCGTCATGTCTTGTGTGATATCAATGGTCCGGTAACGTTTGAAAACGTTTCGCCGTTGTCCTTTAATTCCAGACGTTTCGGTCATTAGATCGAGAAGATCTCGACCGTTAGATCATCCTGGCCCGTCCGTTTTCTGACCGTTTGGCTTTCAAGGCGCAGAGCCGTTTGTAAGAAACGGGACGCTTTGATTCAAGATCCGACCGTTCTCGATCACTTATAAAACCAGTGCTCATTTCAGATCCACACCGCCCTAAGGCTCGACGAGATCCATCACACTGGACCCATCGCATCACTGCGATCGCATCTCGCGCCGGTTCGGCGTAAGGTCGCGAAGGAGCGACCCTCTCGCGACACGATGCGGACGTGCTGGCGCAAAGTGCGCCATCTAGCGCCACCACTCTGCGCCACACCGCCCACGCCCTTCGCCCACGCCCACGCCACGCCGTGTCCGAGCCCGATGAAGCGATACAGCGTGCAGTGCGTGTGTTCAGCAAGCTCGCCACCGGAACACGCAACCTAAGTTTTATCTCCTCCAAAAAGCTCCAAGTAAGAATACCTTTCACAACATCTCATATAAACCACAAAAGTTTCTTTTTCATTTAGATGTGGGACAAAGCACACACAGCACTTTTAATTCAAAAAATTCAAAATACGTTTTGGCGGAAAATCGAAATTTTGAAAATTCGAATTTTTTTTTATTATTTGTTAAAAACCACTAATTTTTCAACAATCCCCCACGGTTTTTTTTAAAATAATGAAAACTCTGTTTAATAATAACAGATTATTATGCATAAAGAAAGATATCTTGCATGATTTGAATCTTTCCTTAGTGTAAGCATCTTAAAGTTATTTGAAATTTCTGGTTCTTGTGAAAGATTGAACCAGCGATTATTCCTATATGATATAACCGAAAATGCCACACACATAATAGCTCTGCGTTAAGTGTTCCTTTATAATCTTGCTTAGCACTTTTAATGGCCATGTGCTTATCCTGCTTTTCATGAACGATCGAGATAACTCTAAGTCTCATGAGAAGCGGCACCACTTCTACGTTCACATAGGTGAAATCCTTCCGGTGTTTAGTTAAAACACTTGTCTGTTTTGACTGACTTCATTAAGAGTTTAATACTCATCCCTCTCTTGTAACGACCACAAGACTTATCATTCCGGATGAGGTTATTATCTTATTTAGTCTTTGAAACTTTTCACTAATCAAGAAATTGTTGTTACCCATTAAACCCAATATTTAGAGATTTTCTAAATTAGGGTTGGGTTTCTCTCACTCGGTGAAACTTTGAGTAAAGAGTTTCAACCCCATCCTCTAGATGTTGTCCTTACTACCTCTCTCGTTAGAGGTTTAGTAAAGGATGATCACCAAGTTATTACTTGACTTTACATATGAGATCGCAATGATTCCATCTTGAATCAATTGCCTTATATAGTCATGTCTCAAACTTATGTGTCTGGACTTTCCATTATAGATACCGCTTATAGGCTCGCTAGAGTGGCTTCACTATCACAATGAAGTGAAACAGTATGGGTATAGCCTTCAAGATAGAAAGGATTTCTAAAAGAAGATCCCTTAACCACTCACTTCTTTTCTGTAAACTAAAGCTATGAACTCAGATTCCATAGTTGAGTCGTTATACATGTTTGTTTCTTGGATCCCAAGATACTGTTGCACCTCTAGGGTGAATATCCACCCAGTAGTGGACTTGTTGTCCCCTCGCACTCGATATCCAACTTGCATCGGTATATCCTTCCAATCTTCTTTGAAATTTGAGTAAAATAACCCTAGTTCTTTGGTTTCTTTAAGATAACCTAGAACTCTACTTATTGCTTTTCAAAGTGTTCAACACTAGGATTACTTGTAAACCCGCTTAGTTTACTCCACATGGACAGTATGCTTATATCTCGGGTCTTGTGCATTGCATTGCATACATAAGATCGCTATAAGCACTAGCATACTCTAGTTGTGCAATCGCTTCTTCCACTGTTTTCTTTTAACTTAATACTTGGATCAAACGGTCTTTGCCTCTTTAATATTCAAGTGATTAAACTTGTTTATTATTTTCTCAATATAATGAGACTGGCATAATGCAAAACCCCCACTATGTTTTTTAACTTTGATACCTAATATGGTATCCACTTGTCCAAGATCCTTCATTTTGAAAACTGAAGAAAGAAACTTTTTAGTTTCAGTTACACCTTCCATTTTATTACTGATTATTAACATATCATCTACATACAAGCATATGATTACTATATAATCATTACATACTTTTGAATATATGCATTTATCAGCAATATTATGTTCAAAATCATAAGACAAAACTTTAGAATCAAATTTATCATGCCACTGTTTTGGTGCTTGCTTTAACCCATACAAAGACTTAACTAGTCTACATACTTTTCTTTCATTTCCTGGTAGAACAAACCCTTTCGGTTGTTCCATGTAAACCTCTCATCGAGATCACCATTCAGGAATGCTGTCTTCACGTCCATTTGATGGATATGAAGATGATGTATGGATGCTAGAGCGAATAAGATCCTAATCGATGTTATTCGAGCTACTGGAGAGTAAGTGTCAAAATAATCGATTCCTTCTTTCTCTTCGGAAACCCTTAGCAACTAATCTTGCCTTAAAAGTTTGAATTGTACCATCGGTATGATATTTCTTCTTAAATACCCACTTACAACCTATTGGTTTGGAACCGGGGGTAGATTTACCAATTCCCATGTTTGGTTAGATATTATGGAATCCATTTCATCATTAATAGCTTCTTTCCAAAATGAGTCTCTTGAAGACATACCACTAAAGGTTTTAGGTTCATCTTCTATAGTTAAAACCATAGGTATTTTCCTAATCACCTTCTCTCTATCACCCTCTACTAGATGAAAGGAGAGTCGTTGAGAGTCTATTTGATCGGGATCAAGACTCTTTTCTACTCTCGCTCTTTGACTCCTACGAGGTTCACTAGAGTTGTCTCTTCTATTAGTGTTTCTTTTATTATTCTATTAGGAGATTGAATCTCAAAGATTCTTTTCCTCTATGAATACGTAATTCTCAAAGAACTCTACATCTCTAGACTCTATAATTACATTGGTGTCTAAGTCTAGAAGTCTATAGGCCTTACTATGTTGTGCATATCCCTACAAGGACGCACTTGATAGCTCTTGGTCCTAACTTAGTTCTTTTGGGTTCTGAGTTCTGCAGATGCAAGACACCCCCACACTCTAAGATACCCTATGTTTGGTTTTTCTTCCTTTCCATATTTCATATGGAGAGGTCTTGGTTTTCTTAGATGGAATTCTGTTTAAAACATGACACGTATTGTTAATGTTGCTTCTCCCCATAGGTTTAATGGTAAGCGTGCTTGTATTAGCATTGAGTTGACCATTTCTACTAAGGTCCTATTTTTCTTTCTGCTACACCATTTTGTTGTGGTGTATAAAATTGTACCTTCGATGAATTATGCCGTGTTCTTCACAATAGTTAGAAAATTCATTAGAGAAATATTCTCCACCTCGATCACTACGAAGGATTTTAACATTTTTATCTAATTGATTTTCTACTTGATTTATAGATCTTGAATGCATTAAACGCTTCATCTTTCGATTTTAATGAGATATACATACACATATCTTGAACAATCATCTATAAATGTTATAAAGTACCTTTTACCTCCACGGGTAAGAACGCCATTTAGTTCACATATGTCAGTATGCACTAGGTCTAAAATTTGAGACGATCTCTCAACGCTAGGGAATGGTTTCTTGATTATTTTAGACCTTATGCATACTTCACATTTATCTTTGTCACTATCGTTATATGATATTAAGCCGTTCTTAGCCATGAGTTTTAAGGTACTGTAGCCAATATGGGCTAGTCTACCATGCCATAGCGTTACAGACTCAACCACGTAAGCAGAAGAATTCTTTTCATTCAAAGATAATTTGATCATCCCATTACAAGCATATCCCTTACCCACAAAGTTTCCATTCTTGGACAAGATCAACTTGCCTGATTCAAACACAACCCTAATCCCAGGTTTGCTTAAGAGATCCCCTGAGACAAGATTCCTCCTTATGTCTGGGACATGCAGTACGTTGGTCAGAATTACCTTTTTTCCAGAGGTAAAGATTAATTCCACTGTTCCTTTTGCTGACTTTCGATCGTCCTTCATTTCCCATTTGAACCTCTTGACCATTGGTCTCATCTTCATAGGTTTTAAAAGAAGATCGATCGTTGCATACATGGACGTGGCACTGTATCATACCACCAACCAGGAATTTTCTCTTGAACTAGGTTCACTGTGACCATTGCTACGATTTCATCGTTCATCGCATTAGCCTCTTTCTTAGGCTTTTTCGGTCCCTACATTGCGAAATGCCGAGCCTTGTATACAGACATAGCAAGCTCCCTTAGGTTTGCCGTTTTTCTTCTTTTGGGTTTTCTTGAATTTCCCTTGATCTTTGTTAGGTTTAAGGGAATCGCTTTCATAGGAATTATTTTGAAATGGTCGTTTCTGCGTTAACCTTGGATGAGGATGCACCATTAGCGTCATCCTTTTTGTCTCGGTTACGAGATTCTTCTTCTATACGAAGATGCTTCTGGATTTGTTCTAGGGTGAACTCTTCGGATTTATGCAGTAGCTTCTTCCTGTAGTCTTTCCAGCTCGGAGGCAATTTTGCGATTATAGCTCCAACTTGAAAGGATTCAGGAAGATCGATTTTTATGGCTTTTATTTTATTTACAATAAGCTGTAATTCTTGAATTTGGGCAAGCAGCGGTAGATTGTCTACCATCGTAAAATCAAAATACCTGGCAATTAGAAACTTCTGTGTACCTTCCTCTTCAGCCTTGTATTTGTATTCTAGTGCGCTCCATATTTCTTTAGCTGATGTGGTCCCCGTGTACAAATCGTACAATCGATCGAGAGAGCATTAAGGATGTGGCCACGACACGGTATTCATCTTCCTGGCGTTTGATCCAGCAGACCACTTGTTCGGAGTGTCGGTTTCTTTGCTTGAGCAGGTGGAGAGTCGGGTCCAGGATGTAGAAGATCTTGAGCGGCCACAGAATTTCAATTTGTCCTGCCATCTAGTGAAATTTGAACCATCGAATCGGTCCAATCGGATCAGATCCTGGTTCATCAGTTTGACTGATGCAACACTTTCGGTGTCCATGGAATCACGCTTTAAGATTGTTATTTAAATCTGGTTGGATACACCGAAAATAAAAAAATAATAGAAATAATAGCAATTTCACTAGGCTGAATCACGTATAAAATACGCTGTCCTTAAAGCGTGATTCGTCCCCTTATCACTGCTGATGGGTTACAGACGAATTGCTTCCAGGATAAGACAAGCCTTATCTGGATCCAGCGTGCAGCAATCACGATAGGTCCACTATGGAACAATTTAACGCAATAGATTTCTTCTGACAGATTTAGACGGTCGAGATGATCACAGTGTTCTTTAGGAGCTATGGACTGTATTTTTATCTGATGGGAGAGATGGTATGTTGAGATGATTGAATCGGACTGGAATGGTCCAGTTTATATAGGCCTCAGGTTTTAGACCCGTTGCTGTGTGATATCAATGGTCCAGAACGTTTGAAAAACGTTTCTGGCCGTTGTCCTTTAATTCCAGACGTTTCTGGTCATTAGATCAGAAGATCTGACCGTTAGATCATCCTGGCCCGTCCGTTTTCGGACCGTTTGGCTTTCAAGGCAGAGAGCCGTTTGTAGAAACGGCTGGACGTTTCGGATTCAAGATCCGACCGTTCTCAGTCACTTATAAAAACCCAGGCTCATTTCAGATCCACACCGCCCTAAGGCTCTGACCAGATCCATCACACTGGACCCATCGCACCGCGATCGCACCGTGCGAAGTGCAAAGTGCGCCATCTAGCGCCACTACAGCCACACTGCCCACGCCCACGCCCACGCCCACGCCCGTGCCCGAGCCCGAGCCCGAGCTGCTGGACAAGGCGCAGGCAGGCAGTGCGTGCGTGTTTCAGAAAGCCTTTGGAACACGCAACCTAAGTTTTATCTCCTCCAAAAAGCTCCAAGTAAGAATACCTTTCACAACATCTCATATAAACCACAAAAGTTTCTTTTTCATTTCCGATGTGGGACAAAGCACACACACCGCACTTTTTAATTCAAAAAATTCAAAATACGTTTTGGCGGGAAAATCCCGAAATTTTGAAAATTCGAATTTTGTTTTTTATTATTTGTTAAAAACCACTAATTTTTCAACACATCGAACTATCATACTGCAGCTTCGAGGCTTTTAAAGTGCTCGCAAAGAACTATCTCAACCTCGACTCGCACCCTCTATTCGAGACTGTCCAGCAACTGATAGAAGAGATTAACATCACCCCAGCCGATGTAGCTGAGAACCTGATGCCCAAGTCCTCCAAAGCCACTGCTGCCGATAAGGCAAACACCTGCCTTAAAAACCTGATTCAAGCTCTCCACATGGCCAGGGAAGAAGTGAAATCCAAGGAAGCAGCTGCAGCTGTAGCTCTGTTGGAAGAGAAGGGCGATGGAGAGATGGCGAAAATCAACAAAGATGATACTGGCAAAGATGGCGATTAAAATCAACAACAACTGGTATGAAGATTCAATCAAATTTCAATCCGCAATAACAACTTGGATTTCAGCAACAATCGATTGGGAGTAGCGCAGTTCCCCATTTGTAACTTTCTGTCATTTGTTTTTTATGTGGTTAATGTAATTATTAGTATAAATGTATGATGTATAGGGAGTGTACGTAATCTCTACCATGTATAAATGTATAATGTACAGGGAGTGTACGGAATCTCTACCATGTATAAATGTATAGTATATAAGAAGTGTACGGAATCGCTACCATGTATAAATGTATAATATATAATAAGTGTACGGAATCTCTACCATGTATAAATGTATAATATATAGGGAGTGTACGGAATCTCTACCAAAGTTTTCTCCATAGGAATGAATGATCGATAACAAGAAATCTTTAAAAATGGGATGCGGATTGGCTGGTGACCCTCCATCAGCTAATAGCTAATGGTCGCTTCTCTTTGGGCCCTACCATAATGTATGTATTTCATCCACACCGTTCATCGATTTTTCCATATTATTTTATTGCATGAGCCCAAAAATGAGGTTGATATAAATCTCAAGTGGACCACATCACACGAAATCGTGTTGATTGAACACCCACCATTAAAAACTTGTTGGGGCCGCAAAAGTTTTGGATCAAGATGATATTTGGTTTTTTTCCGCCATTGTCTGTATGCGTAACCAACAGGTTGGATGTCAAATAAACATTACATTGGGTCTAGGAGGTTGTTAACGGTGGACATTCAATTACTACTGTTTTCCTACGGTGTGGTCTACCTGAGATTTACATATGCATTATTTTTAACATCAAATCTTAAAATGATCTGAAAAAATGGATGAACAGCATAGATAAAATACACATCATGACGTGGCCCACAGAGAACCAACCACTAGTCACTGGGCTAGTGGCCCGTTACTGGCCAAACGGCGTCCCTGGTGGACCCGCTTTCCCTGCACATGGCAAACGGATGCGAGACTTGAGCTCCGCCATCACTAAAATGGGATTGCATACTCAATACCCTTTTATCATACCGAGTAAACTCTGTTGGTCCCACCATGAATGCATGCCGTTTCACGTCCGTTCATCCGTTTTTCAAGCTCATTTTAGAGCTTTAGACCAAAATTAAAGAATATCAAAAGCTCAAGTGGACAAAACCACAAGAAACAGTGGGAATAATGATTTCAACCATTAAAACCTTAAAAGGGTTTACTGTGATGCTTATTTGTCATCCATACTGTTCATATGATCACAAAGACATGCATGAAGGGTAAAAACCAAAAACCAAAAACAAATATCAGCTCTCGAAACTCTAGCTTTGGATATGTTTCACCTTGATATGCCCTCCAAACCCTTTATAAGGTATTCCCACGGGTCTGATACAAAACTTTTATATCATGGGAATGTTTCAACCGTGCTCAATGAATCTCCATTGTTTCCTCTCATGTGGCCCCTTTGAGTTTTGGGTCCATCTCATTTTTTGTTATAAAATGAGCTCTCAAAATTGATAGACAGGGTGAATTTCTTACAAACATTTCAGTGAACCCCACCCAACATCCTTGCACAGGAACTTTTTGGGCAGGTCTTTGGCAGGAAGTCCGTTGTCCTTGGTGCCTACCCTTGTCCTCATCCCTCACTTTCCTTTTTACCCAATGTGATGTAAATAATAATAATAATAATAATAATAAATGAGAGAGAGAGAGAGAGAGAATTTTCAAAATATTTAAAATAATATGCTTTAGTTTTCTTTGTCATTAGACTAGGGGTGCACACGGTTTGGTTTGGTCCGATTCTGGGGTGAAACTGGAACTGAACCATTCCTAACGGTTCTAGGAAATTTGGAACCGGACCGTTGACACCCTAGAACCGAACCGGAACCGAACCGTTAAAACCGGTTCGGTTCCGGATCGGTTCCACGGTTCTAGGCTTTTTATAATCCAGCCCAATTGGAAGCCCATGTCCATCCATGTTGTGGTCCATTTGATGAATGGTTTAGATATTGTATAAGGTGAGTAAAAATACATTTACGAAAATAATTATTCTAGAGAAAATAATTATAAGGAGTGCAAAAATACATCGGTTTGGTTCCAGGTTCGGTTCTACGGATCGGATCCACGGTTTGGTTCTACGGATCGGTTCACGGTTCGGTTCACGGTTCGGTTCGGTTCTACATACCCCCAAACCGAGAACCGAACCAATGTCACCGGTTTTTTTATTTTTGGAACCGGAACCGGAACTGGTGCACTCTAGAACCAGACCAAACTGGACCGTTTGGTCGGTTCCGGTTCGGTTCCATGGTTCTATCGGTTAAATGTGCACCCCTACATTAGACATCCCAATGCCTCTCATTTTATGGTGTTTAAGGTATATACAAATTAAGAGCTCTACTTTGAAAATGATAAAGCTGTTCTTTAGGGATTGTTTGGATGCATATAAAATCCTAAAGTTGTAAAGGAATTACAAGGACCATTTGGATGTACATATTTACCTATAAAGGCTCCACGAGATGTTAACAAATTATTGCTTTTATTTGTAATTTGAAACCCAATAAAAAGTTATGTTTTATATTAAGGTAAAGTCTTTACAGCCAAAAAGCATTACATATGTTAGAATATACTGGTTAATATACACTCATGATATGTGGAGCCCGTCGTAATGTGTATGGTACATCCAATTTATCCATGATATACTTCCCTTGATGCTCCCACGTTGCTCTAAAACAAATAGCTAGTCCATTGTCAAATGGACCACACGAGGAAAGGATGAGACGTTCGGCTACCTGAACACACAATATGTTTACTTGTAAATGGATTACTACTTAAAAACCAAACGAAATTGCATATAAACCAAATACACATCAAACTCTTTTCAAATGTAATGTGTTTACAACTAAAAAAATATATATAGGCATCCAAATTGTCCCTTAGTTTATACAACCCAACCACTTTACAAGAGTTACCATCACAACCCCTCTCCTCGCTCGTTCTCTCTCATCCCATGGGGTTGGACTTGAATGACTTCTTTGCATCGTGCGGTGACCGCTCTGCATGTAGTACAGCAGCCGACGAGGCAATTGAGTTGATGATGATTGGACCATGCTTGTCACCTCTAAGTCAGATTTTGCACGCATTGTGTCAAGAGAGGGAAGGGCTGGGGTGGGTAGATGGAACTGGAGTTTTCGGTTTTAGAATAGCAATGGTTTAAGGAGGGTTCGAGGACAAGAATCCTCTCCAGCACCTATTTTATTAGCCCAAGCTTGCAAGTCCCACCATGTTTTGGTAAAATCTATTTTGTTTCTCCGATTGTGTGTGACATTATAAAAGTTGGATGGTAAACAAACATCATGGTACGTCTTAGGATGGTTTCAATGGTGTGCATCATTGTGCCCACTAGTTTATATAATGTAGTCTGCTTGAGCTTTAGATCTACCTCATTTTTGGGCTCATGCCCTAAAATGATATGGAAAAATGGATGGACGGTGTAGATATAACACATACATCATGGGCCACATGAACACAATACCAACCTCGGTGTTACCGGCAGTGACAATTAGGTGTTACCCATACCATGGCCCACCTTAATGGTATTTTGTATATCCACACTGTCCATCCAATTTTCAAGCCCAGTCTAAGACATGTTCTCAGAAATTAAACATAACAAAAATCTCAAGTGGACCACACCACAGGAAACAATGTAATTGAATGCCCACCCTTAAAAACTTCCTAAGGCCCCTAATAATATCCACATCATGTTTTTTTTTTTTTTTTTTTTTTTTCCATCAAACCCACTCACAAGGTCAATCAGACATGGATGAAGGGAAAATATAAATATAAGTTTGATTCATATGTGGCCAACAAAAAGCTTTTAATGATCATTCACCACCATTTCTAGTACTGTCGTGGTCCACTTGAGATTTGAATCCAAACGGCACACGTAGATATACAAAAATTCATCAAGGTTTGCCTCACACGGTAAGGGCAACACCCGCTACTCACTTCCATTGTGAGTAGGTTAAATTGGGGAGCATGTTAGGTGCGGCCCTCTGTTTATCCACTCGGGCCATTCATTTTTCTAGATTATTTTATGATTTGAGACCAAAAATGAAGTAGATATAAATCTCAAGTGGCTAAATCATAGGAAACAATGGTGATTGGCCGTTAAAATCTTCTTATGGGCAATAAAAGTTTTGAATCAATCTGATATTTATTTATTTATTTTCTTTATCAACAGGTTGGTGGCAAATAAATATTACAAAAATATTAATTAGGTGGACTCTGGGAAGTTTTTAATGCTGAAACATTCCATCACCACCGTTTCCTATAGTATGGTCCGCCTGAGATTTAAATCTGCTTCATTTTTGGACTCGTGTCCTAAAATGATCTGGCTAAACAGATCAATGGCTTCGATTGATACATCAAAGTGGTTCCCATGTTAGGCGCCACACTATCTTTAGGCTCACGTTGAATTGCATATAAACTTCAAATTTTAAATAGGTTTTAGTTTACCACCATTTTAAAGGTCCGGTGAATAATTATTGTATTCTTGAGGTGGAAAGGTCCGGTGAATAATTATCGTAACATTGACGTGGAAATGGTGTAAATAATTGTACTGAGAGTGAAATTCTAATATCACACTGATTTGCAATATTTCTGCCATGCTCTTGTTGAATATTCAAATGAATAATCTACTTCCCAAAATCAATATATCTGGGTTCATATAAGTATAATCCAATTACTTAAATGCATGCCAGCATACAATTTCTAAGGTCCTGCATATCAACCATCACCATCTGTCAGAATATTAAAATTTTCTTCCAGACAAATAAATGTGAACCATATGGGCGAGGCTCACCCAAGTGATAGTGAGTTATCTGAAGCAGAAGTGGTGGTTTCCACAAGAACCTAAAAGCCGTTTACTACAATCTTCTATGTGAAAATTGGTTTTCATAGCACGTGAGTTGTCTTTAAGTAAAAGCTGTGGTTTCCACAACGACTTACAAGCCGTGTTCTATATGGTCTTCTATGAAAAACAGTAGTTTTGATAGTACCAAGTTGTCTTTAAGCAGAAGTAGGAGTTTCCACAGGGACTTACAAGCCGTGGACAACAGTCTTCGACGAAAAAAATGGTTTTAGAAGAGCTGGATCAATGACAAAGACATAAGCTTCTTCCCCGTTGAATCTACGTCATCTTCCAATAATCCAAACTACTTATTTGACTAGTCTCACTTTGTACGGTAGAAAAGGCAGCCGAGAAAATAATATTGCAGTTGGATAATTTTAACCCTTTGATCATTTAATTCATTTGAACATGAATATCCATCATAACTCTTGTATAATCAATGAGTTGAAATACTTATTCAAAAAACTATACTGTGGACATCTCCAATCCAAGGGTAGCATGTCAAGTAACGAGTTATTATCCATCAAGTAAATGATAGCTTTATAAGAATTGTCCAATCAATCGTTCTGACCCGTCCTTTAAGCTCAAAACACATTTTACTAGCTAACTTATAAAAATCACACTGATTTGACGATCCAATACATCTTTGATTTGGCCTTATTTCTTATAAATGTCCTTGAACAGCACGCATTTAACTTTCGGTACTTGCTCACAACAAGAAGTCGGCCATGTCATGTGTACTCCACCAAACACCTAAATATCGTTGCCAATATGCCTATAGAAGCGGGCACGCGTCATGAACCGATAATTGCTATTACTGGTCACGAATTGGACGGTTAAAATTAAATTAAAAAACAAAAAAAAAACAAAAAAAATAAAAATAAAAATCCAACCGTCTTATTTCAAGAAACAATTTCCTTGAATCATAGGTTGGGGTTGCTCAACCAATCTGATTTTCACAAGATAACTTAGGGTCCATTTGGATAAGCTAGGACCCAAGAATAAGACTGCTTAATTTCATTTTTGAATTAATTGTAAGTAGCTAGTCTCAGTTCCTGCATATCATTGCTCTTAATTTGATCAATCCAAACCGTCCATTTGATTCAGAACATATGTGCTACCATGAAAAAGTGACATTAATTGGATTATCCAATCCATCCTTGGTTTAGCTTTATTTTCTACATTATTCATTTTCAAATCCATGAATGGGATGGTTACAATTCTCTAACAAAATTGATTCTTCGTAATCATGAGCAATCCAAGATGGGCCTAACAAACAGAATGGATCATATTGTTGATTAGACCTATTTTTATAGAGTATTTTGACCATCCATATTAAAGACTATGGATCAAATGGTTCATATTTGTCAGATCGGCATTACGTCGTACATGGTAGCCCATGAAATGTGCATTGAATCTAATGAACAGTCTAGATTAAAGGATAGGACTATCTAAGTATCCCAATGTAACATGCAAGCAGGAACATTATAACATTGCTGTGAGAGCACCAGAAGAGAATCTCTCCCTTTTAATGAGGGGAGCGGATTAGGTGAAACCCGGGTCTCATCCAAGACGGTGCGACACTTACCTAGGGGGCCACCTGGATGTGTGTATTCTGTTTCCACACCGTCCATCCGTTTTTCAGATCATTTCAGGTGATCCATAATAAGTTTTTAACAGTAATATGTTCAGTCACCACTCTTTCCTAGAGTATGGTCCACCTGAGATTTGGATCTTCTTCATTTTCTGAATATTGCCGTAAAATAATTTGGAAAATTGGATGGACGAGGCGGGTACAGAATAGTTACATCAAAGTGGACCCCACAATTAGAGGTGGGCATTTTGGACCCGATCCGGTGGATCCGACCCGATCCGACCCGATTCGGTACTGTTCCGAACAGAACCAATGGCTTAGATTGACCTGATCGAGTTTGTCAACCCAGATCCGATTGTATTTCGGGTTGGGTCCGGATAGAGGTCAATCCGGACCGATCCGACCCGGATACCTGAACTGACCAGATCCGGCCCAGAAGGAGGATTTTAATAGAGGATACCCAATCATTATTGTTTTCCTGTGGTGTGGTCAACTTGAGATTGGGGTCCATCTGATGATCTGCTTTCGTTGCATACACATGCCCAATTGGCATGTGCGAGAGTCGAGTAGCATTTCCCCTTTTCCCGTTGAAACTCATACTCTTGGAAGTCAGACATGGATCACGTGGTCCATTAGTACCACACGCCAGCTACTGCACTAGCCTCAGGCTAGCTGACTAGTTTTGTGCAAGGGGACAGATTGAATGCTCCCCTGGTCGGTGCTCTATGGGCCTCACCATGATGTATGTGTTTCATCCATTCTGTTCATACATTTTTACAGATCATTTTATGGATTCAAATAATAATAATAATAATAAATGATAGGTATGTAAATCTTAAGTGGACCACACCACAGGAAAATAATAATAATTAGATATCCACCATTAAAATCCTCCCAAGGTCCATTGTACTGTTTATTTGACATCTAATCTGTTGATTAGGTTATAAAGACCCAGATGAAGGGAAAAAATAAATATCAGCTAGATCCAAAACTTTTATGGCCCCCAAAACGTTTTTAATGGTCAACGTTTATTCAACATTGTTTCTATAATGTGGTCCACTTGAGATTGAGATATATCTCTTCTTTTTTTTTTCCATATCATAAAATGATCTATAAAAATAGAGGGAAGGCATGGATGAAACACATACATCATGGTGGGGCACACAGAGCACCGACCAACAGCCAAGGGGTGGTGGCACTGTTGCAGGGGGAGTAGCCAATCCGGGGGAGTAGCCAATCCGTTTTCGTGCGAGGCCGAGACTGATGCTCCTCAAGCTCTGAGTTGTACGAACGGTTCAAAGGAGATTAAAGTTATATGGGCCCCTCAGTGATGTATTTATTATATCTACACCGTTCATATATTTTTAGAGATCATCATAGAGTATTACCTAAAAAATGAATAATATCCAAAGATCATCTGGACCACAGCACAAGTAACAGCAGAGAATGATTTTCACCATTAAATATTTCGTGTGGTCCACTTGATAGTTAGATCTGTCTTATTTTTCATCTCAAGCCTTGTGACGAGCTCGTCAAATAAATGGACAGTTTAGATATAACACATACTCCATGATGAGACCCACATAACTTGCTAAGGTCGTTGCAGCAAGTCTCCACTCACTGTATAAAATAAAAATAAAAAATAAATTAAAAATAAAGTCACCACTCATTGTGCTTTCATGCATGCACGATAATATATATGTTCGGTAAAAATACGAATATGTTAACAGATAATTTTTTCAGGGCCATGTGGGACCCACCTTGATGTATATGTTTTATCTAAGTTGTTTATCCATTTTGAAATATCATTTTAGACCTTGAGCATAAAAAGGAGATATATTAAAGGCTGAAGTAGACTACACTACATGAAACAGTTGGATTAAATTCCTACAATCTGAATCTTACCGAACCTGATCCAACTCGGCTCCCTGATCGAGTTGGACTCGGTTCGAGTTAGGCTAACCATGTATCGGATCAGCCCAAGTCAGATAACCTGGACTCGATTGTTCTAGGTCGGGTCATTGAGTTTTCGGATCGGGTCGAGTTGGACCCAATCCGGGCCGATCCGAACG
The DNA here is from genome assembly GCA_030180095.1 of Magnolia changhungtana. Taxonomy (NCBI): domain Eukaryota; kingdom Viridiplantae; phylum Streptophyta; class Magnoliopsida; order Magnoliales; family Magnoliaceae; genus Magnolia; species Magnolia changhungtana. The sequence continues at coordinate 9,817,723 of JASAUF010000444.1, forward strand.
GATGCCCATCTATACCCACAGTAAGCGCAGCACCGTCTTGGATGAGGCCCGGGTAATCGACACCCTTTAGGGCCCGTTTGGCCGGTTGGATTGGAAGGGATTAGATGGTAGTGGAAGGGATTGGATGGTAAATCCCGGTAATGGCCGGGTGTGCCAAACAGTGCAGGTGATCTGATCCAAATCCGATGGATCTTCAGACAATTGACTGACAACACCATCATTACCTTTAAATCCCATCCAATCCATCCTAATCCGTTCAAATTAGCCTGCGACGTGTTCGGTTCGTAGGATTGGAAGGGATCGGAAGTTTTAATCTCTGGATTGGCCGGGCGTGCCAAACGGACTGGATGTATCCATACAGGGATATAGCAATCCCAAGTATCTCAAGACAATCCACTGACAACACCATCATTACCTAAAAATCCACGCCATCCACCCTAATACCATTCACTCCCTTCCAATCGGAAACGGATTGGCTACTCCCCCTGACACCAGCCCCGGAGCTGGTGGTCGGTGCTCTGTGGGCCCCACCATGATGTATGTGTTTCATCCATTCCGTTCATCCATTTTTAAATATCATTTTATGTTTTTATCCAAAAAATGGGAGGGATATAAATCTCAAGTGGATCACACCACAGGAAAAAAATAGTGATTGGATATCAATCATTTAAATCCTCCTAAGGCCCGATGTACTGTTTATTTGACATCCAATCCGTTGATTAGGTCATAAAAACCCAGATGAAGGGATAAAACAAAGATCAGCTTGATCCAATACTGTTATGGCCCCAAAAAAGTTTTTAACGGTCGAAGTTCATTAAACACTGTTTCCTGTAATGTGGTCTATTTGAGATTGGGATATACCTCATTTTTTTTTTGCAATACTATAATTTAATCTACAAAAATAGATGGACGGAATGGATGAAACACATACATCATGGTGGGCCCACAGAGCACCGACCACCAGCTCCGGGGCTGGTGTCAGGGGGAGTAGCCAATCCGTTTCCCTTCCAATCCACCCGGCCAAACGGGCCCTTAATGGGACGGCAAATCCCATTATCATAATTATGTGGTTCATTTGATGACCAGGTTCGATTGAAAAAAAAAACAACAACACATTCGACGACTCCATGGAAAACAATGGTCAACAATGGCTGCCAACGCGTGCTGAACGCGTGGGCCCAATGTACGTATGCAAGATGTAATGTGAGCTGGTGGTAACACGTCAGCTAATACGATTCCCTCGCTAGACGTTTACAAGACCAAGGTAAGCAAACACCAGGAAATAGCCGGTTTTTGTTTTTGAAAGCCACCCAGAAATTGCCACTAGGAAAACTTGCCAATATAAAGGAAAGGGAAGGAATTATGATTCTAATAACCAAGAGAGAAAAAAACACCTACGTAGCTAAAAGAAAAAAAGGCATGATGATGGAGTATCTGTTGCCAGGGGTGTGGTCCACTCTAGCCAGCCTCATGCTCTTCCGCCGGTACCTGCCGTTTGGGCTCGATGACCACTTGATGAAATACACCAACATTTTGATTGGATACGTCTACCCTTACATTCAGATCAAGATCCCAGAATACAACGGCGAGCGATTCAAGCGCAGCGATGTGTACATTGCAATCCAGACCTACCTGGCATCCACCACCTCCGAGTGGGCCAAGAGGCTGAAAGCCGAGATGGGGAAGGACAGCAAAAACCTCACCTTCACCATGGATGACAACGAGCAAGTCACTGACAAGTTTCGTGGGGCCAAGCTTTGGTGGTCATCCAGCACGGCCGCCCCAAAGACGAAATCCATATCTTTGTACCCTACACAGGAAGATCCACGGTATTACACCCTCACATTCCACCGGCGCCACCGCCAGCTTGTCATGGACTACTACATGAGACACGTTGTGGAAGAAGGGAAGGCAATCGGGGTGAGAAAGCGGCAGAGAAAGCTGTATACAAACAACCCCAGTAACAACTGGCATGGCTATAAGAGGACTGTGTGGAGCCATGTCGTGTTCGAGCACCCAGCGACGTTTGAGACTCTAGCCATGGACCATGATAAGAAGCAGGAGATCAAGGATGATCTCGAGACGTTCCGCGAGTCAAAGGATTACTATTTAAAGATTGGCAAGGCATGGAAGCGAGGCTACCTCCTGTACGGCCCACCTGGCACTGGGAAATCCACGATGATTGTCGCCATGGCTAATTTCCTAGACTACGATGTGTACGACCTCGAATTGACAGCCGTGAAGAACAACACGGAGCTGAAGAAGCTCCTGATCGAGACCACCAGCAAATCCATCATGGTCATCGAAGACATCGACTGTTCTTTAGATCTGTCCGGCAAGCGGAAAAATAAGGCTGAGAAATCAGAGAAGGACACAGATGAGGAGAAACTTCCACCTGGGGTAGACAAGGACGACAATACTAGCAAAGTTACTCTCTCAGGGTTACTCAATTTCATTGACGGACTGTGGTCAGCTTGCGGAGGAGAACGGATTATTGTCTTCACCACAAACCATTTGGAGAAGCTGGATCCAGCTCTTATACGGAGAGGTCGGATGGACAAGCACATCGAGCTATCATACTGCAGCTTCGAGGCTTTTAAAGTGCTTGCAAAGAACTATCTCAACCTCGACTCGCATCCTTTATTCGAGACTGTCCAGCAACTGATTGAAGGGAGTAACATCACCCCAGCAGATGTAGCCGAGAACCTGATGCCCAAGTCCTCCAAAGCCACTGCTGCTGATAAGGCAAACACCTGCCTTAAAAACCTGATTCAAGCTCTCCACGAGGCCAGGGAAGAAATGAAATCCAAGGAAGCAGCTGCTCAGTTGGAAGAGAAGGGCGGTGGGGAGACGGCCGAAATCGACAAAGATGATGCTGGCAAAGATGGCGATTAAACTCAACTACGACTAGTATGAGGATTAAATCAAATTTCAATACGCAATAACAATTTGATTTTCAGCAACAATAGATTGGAGTACGTAGCGTAGTTCCCCCTTTGAAACTTTCTGTTATTTGTTTTGTAAGTGGTTAATGATATTATTAGTATAAATGTGTAATGTATGGATTGTGTATGGAATCTCTACCAAGGTTTTCTCAATAGGAATGAATGATCCATAACAAGAAATCTTTAAAAATGGGTCGCGGATTGGCTAATGGCCCTGCCATTAGCCCATGGCTAATGGTCGGTGATATTTGGACCCAATCATGATTTATGTGTTTCATACACGCCCTCTATCCATTTTTTATATATCATTTTATTGCATGAGCCCAAAAATGAGTTAGATATAAATCTAGAGTGGACCAAATCACATGAAACAATGTTGATTGATTGCCCGCTTGCTGATATTTGTTTTTTTCACTCCATCCAGGTTTGTATGACATAACCAATGGGTTGGATGTCAAATAAACGTTACAGTGGGCCTAGGAGGTTTTTAATGGTGGACATTCAATAGCTATGGTTTTCCTGTGGTATGGTCCACCTGTGATTTAGATCTGCCTCATTTTCGTCCACGGTGTGGATAAAATATACACATCATGGTGGGGCCCACGGAGCACGAACCACTACGGGACTAGCCAAACCGCGTCCTTTGGGGACCTGCTATGCCTGCACATGGCAAACGGATACGAGACTTAGACTTGAAGCAGCCCTCACTGAAATCGGATTGCATACTGATTCAATTAGGGGTGCACACGGGTCAGTTCGGTCGGTTCTGGGGTGAAACGGGAACTGAATTGTTCCTAACGATTTTACACTTTTTGGAACCGGAACTGGACCGTTAGCACCCTAGAACCGAACCGGAACCGGACCGTGAAAAACGGTTCGGTTCCGGATCGGCTCCACACTAAGGACCCGATTTGGACGGTCCCATTTTTGTAAGCATATAATGTTTGTACGGTGTACAAGTCACCATCATTTCAAAGATAGTGGTGAACTATCACCATAGTCTTCTCAAAAAAGGAGAGGTAGAGAGAGAATGGGCAATGGTTGTGCGTTTTGCCTCTGAGATTTTCTCCGTTTATTCCTCAACCGCTTCGAGATATATATATATATATATATATATATATATATATATATATATATATATAGAGAGAGAGAGAGAGAGAGAGAGAGAGATGTCCACCTTTCCTTTCTTTCTCTGTTCTTGGCTCGACCTAGAGAGAGAGAGAGAGAGAGAGAGAGAGAGAGAGAGCTGTCCACCTTTCCTTTCTTTCTCTGTTCTTGGCTTGACCTAGAATTGACAGAGATTTTTTCAATTTTCATTATCGCCGACGATCCGTTGGGAAGAAATTTTGAGAGAGAGAGAGAGAGGACAGGGACGGCAGTCGGCGAGAGAGAGGGCAGGGGCAGGGGTAGGGCAGGTGCGGCAACAGTCGGGTGAAAGATAAATTAGTGTTTTTTTAATTTTATTTTAAAGTAGTATTTGGATGATGGTTCGGATCCACGGTTCAGTTCAACGGTTCGGTTCGGTTCTACAGGGCCCTAAACTGTAACCGATTCGTATCCAACGGTTCTCGAAATTTTAGAACCGAAACCAGAACCGGTGTCATCTAGAACTGGACCAAACCGGATCGATCCAACGGTTCCGGTCTGATTCCACGGTTCTACCGGTTCGATGTGCACCCCTAGATTCAATACCCTTTTATCATACCGAGTAAACTCTGATGGTCCCACACCGTGAATGCAAGTCATTTATCTACGCCATTTTTCAAGCTCATTTTAGAGATTTAGCCTGAAATTAAAGCATATCAAGAGCTCTAGTGGACAACATCACGGGAAACAGTGGGTAATGATTTCCATCGATGAGACCTTAATAGCTAGGGTTCACTGCTATGCTTATTTGTCATTCATCCTGTTCATAAGATCACCTAGACATGGATGAAGGAAATTTAAAAAAAAAAAAACAAAACAAAACAAAAAAAAAAAAAAAAACAAATATCAGCTCTCAAAACTCTTGTTCTCCGTGGTGCGGTCTACTTGAGCTTTGGATAAAGCCTTAAAATTATCCAATGAGATAGATGGACGGAGCGAATAAAAGGCATAAATTACAGTGGTTAACATGGGAGTTTACTACGTAATCCACTGCTGGATGTGGATGTGAGGTCCACTCTGTACATCCTTTTTTGCAGCTCATGACATGCAACAAAAAATAAGGTGATCTAAAACTCGAGTGAGTCTTGCTAGAGGAAAAATTGAGGAAAGAAATGCCTTAGGCTCCATCTTGATGTTTATATGTCATCCAAACCGTTTGTAAGGTCATTCCCACTGGGATGGAGTGAAAACAGAAAAAATATTGGCCCATACAAAACCTTTATGTCCATAGGAATGTTTCAACGGTGATCACTGAATCTCCACTATTTCCTCTCATGTGGCCCAATTGAGTTTTGGATCCATCTCATTTTTGGTGGGCAGGTCCTAAAATGAGCTCTCAAAACTGATAGAGGAGTGGATTTCTTACAAACATTTCAGTAGTGCCCCACCCAACATCCTTGCATAGGAACTTTAGAAAAGGCTTTGGCAGAAAATCCGAATTTAACTCATCCCTCGCTCTCCTTTTTACCCAACCTGATGTGTGTGTGTATATATATTTCAAAACATTTAAAATAACGTGCTTAAGTTTTGAATCGGTAGACATCCCAGTGCCTGGCATTGTATGGCATTTGAGTTACATACAAATTAAGAGCTAAAATAACAAAACTGCCCTTTAAGAGTAGTAAAGGGGTTAGGGGGCTGTTTGGTTGTACATATTTATCCGTATGAAGGCTTTATCCGAATGTAAACAAATTACTATTTATCCGAATGTAAACAAATTACTGCTTTTAGTTATAACATGAAACATGATAAAAAGCTCTGTTTCATATTTAAGGCAAAGTCTTTACAGCTAAAAAGGCATTATATATATGTTAGAACACAATGTTTAATATACACTCAAGATATGTAGAGCCCACCGTAATGTGTATGGTACATCCAATTTAGACATCATGTACCTCTCTTGATGCTCTCCTAGCTAGGTCTTCAAAAAATACCTCTTCCATTGTCAAATGGACCACACGAGAGAAGGATGGGATGTTCACCATTAAAAACTTTTAAATTGCATTTGATGCCCACTGTGATAGGTGGAAGACATCTAATTCGTTTAGTATGTGCATGCTTTAATGCTCTCTAAGGGTCCTAAAAAAAATCAAGTTCCTATGTGATTTAATTTTTTTTTGGAAGGTTTAGTACCCAAGCTTTATGGTATGAATACCCACTTTATTCATCTTAAACACTTTACAAGCTAACCAAACACATGATCTGTTCATTTGTAAATAGATTACTAGTTAAAAACCAAACAAAATTGCATGTAAACGGTATACACCTCAAGCTCTTTTCAGGTGTAATGTGTTTACAATTTAAAAAATTATGGCCATTCAAATGGCCCCTTAGTTTATGCAACCCGGCCACTTTGCCAGAGTTACCATCACATCCCCTTAGTTTATGCAACCCGACCACTTTACCAGAGTTACCATCACATCCCCTCTACTCGTTCTCTCTCATCCCATGGGGCGGACTCAAATGACTTCTCCGCATCGTGTTGTGACAAGTTCTCCATGTTGTACAGCGGCCAACGAGGCGATTAAGTCAATGACGATGGGGCCATGCTTGTCACCTCTAAGTCAAATTTTGCATGCATTGTATGGGTGAAGGAGTTTACTGCTGTTTTTCTGTTAGAATAAAGTCCTAGTCTTTAGGGATATTTACGTGTATTTGAATTGTTCCAAGTTTTTGTTACCACTTGGCTTTATTTCCGCTAAGTGGGCTGCTTTTTCGTTTCTGTTAAGATCATGTATTGAATGGCTATTTAAGCCAAAGTTATTGTTAATAAAACTAAGTCATTCAATCCAGCTTGTTGCGTTCTTGTTCTTAGTTTCAGATCAAAGTTCCTAACAATCTAGTATCAGAGCTCTCACTGGGCCTGATAAATCAAAGCAGCAGTCTTTGAAGTTCTTGCAGCAGCACAAGATGACTACGGAAGGGAGTTTTATACAGCCAGCCATTCCTCGATTTGATGGTCACTATGATCATTGGAGCATGCTCGATGGAAAATTTTCTACGATCTAAGGAATTTTGGGGGCTGGTGGAGCCTGGCTATATTGAGCCAGCAAGTGAATCAGTGCAGACAGATGCACAGCGAAACAAGAATGATGAGATGAAGCTGAAGGATCTGAAAGTGAAGAACTATCTCTTCCAGGCAATCGACCGAACCGTTCTTGACACCATTCTCAAGAAGGATACTGCCAAAGATATATGGGACTCCATGAAAAAAAAAAAATCGAAGGAAATGCAAGGGTCAAGAGGTCTCACCTTCAAGCTCTCCGCAGAGAATTTGAAACTCTTGAGATGAGGTCCGGTGAAAAAGTGACAGAGTACTTCTCTAGGGTCATGACAGTGGCCAACAAGATGTGAATTTATGGAGAAGATATGCAGGATGTTAAAGTGGTGGAGAAAATTCTACGCTTTTTAACTGAGAAGTTCAACTATGTTGTATGTTCTATTGAGGAGTCAAAGGACATTGATGTCCTTACTGTTGATGAGTTACAAAGCTCATTAATAGTGCATGAACAGAAGTTTTAGAGACGAAATGGTGAGGAACAGGCTTTGAAAGTGACATTTGAAGAAAAGTTTCAGAGACGAAATAGTGAGGAACAAGCTGTGAAAATGACATCTAAAGGAGGAAGAGGACGGGGTCGTGGTACCTACAGAGGAAGAGGAAGAGGAAGAGGTCGAGCATACTTTAACAAGGCAACTGTGGAGTATTACGGATGCCATCAACTTGGACATTTTCGGTATGAATGTCCTTCTTGGAACAAAGAAGCAAATTATGCAGAGCTTGATGAGGAAGAAGAAATGCTTTTAATGTCGTATGTGGAGTTGTATAAGGCCAGAAGAGAAGATGCATGGTTCCTTGATTCAGGGTGTTCTAATCACATGAGCGGCGATCGAACTATGTTCAATGAACTCGATGAAAAATTTCGACATTCGGTAAAATTGGGGAGCAACACTAAGATGGATGTGATGGGAAAGGGAAGTGTGAAGCTGCTACTGAATGGAGTCAATCATATTGTTGTTGAGGTATACTATATTCCAGAGTTGAGAAATAATCTCTTGAGCATAGGACAGTTGCAAGAAAGAGGCTTGGATATTTTGATCAGGGAAGGGATATGCAAGATATTTAATCTAGAGAAGGGTTTAATAATTCAAACCAACATGAGTGCCAATCGGATGTTTATCTTGCTGCGCGCCTCAGTCTCAAGCTTCCTCTCAAGTACAATCTGATCAGTGCCTTCACACAAGAACTCAAAACTTGTTTCATCTTTGGCATCGGAGGTATGGGCATCTGAGTTACAAGCGTTTGAGTACCTTGCTGTACAAGAACATGGTACGTGGACTTCCTCAACTCTCTGCCTCAAGTGTGACATGCACTAATTGCATCAACGGGAAGCAAAGAAAAGTACTTGGAGAACAACTCAGAAGTTGGAACTTATTCATGCAGATATTTGTGGTCCGATCACTCCTACATCTAATAGCAACAAGAGGTACATTTTAATATTCATTGATGATTATAGTAGAAAAGCATGGGTGTATTTCTTGGTAGAGAAATCAGAGGCTTTAAACTCTTTTAAATGCTTTAAGACTATGGTTGAAAAAGAAACAGGGTTATTTATTAAGTGTTTCGCGCTGATAGAGGAGGAGAATTCAATTCAAATGAGTTCAATGATTTTTGCAAACAAAGTGGGATCAAGAGGCAGTTGACCACCGCTTATACTCCGCAACAGAACGGTGCAGCTGAAAGAAAAAATAGAACTGTGATGAACATGGTTCGTTCCATGTTATCTGACAAAAACATTCCCAAGACTTTTTGGCCGGAGGCAGTGAACTGGACTATTTATGTCCTAAACAGGTGTCCTACATTGGCAATCAAGGATGTTACACCAGAGGAGGCTTGGAGTGGAGTGAAACCCTCGGTAGCTCAATTTCGGGTTTTTGGTTGCATAGCACACATTCATGTTCCAGAAGAAAGGAGGACTAGACTTGATAATATAAGCATTACTTGTGTACTATTTGGGGTTAGTGAGGAATCAAAAGGTTACAGGCTATTCAATCCTGTTACTAAGAGAGTTGTTGTAAGTAGAGATGTAATTTTTGAAGAAGAAAAGCAATGGGATTGGGATGTGATTTATGAAAAACAAATAGTAGTAGATTTAGAATGGGGTGATGGTGATAGTGAGAATGAAGAAGGGGTGAGTGAAAATGGAAATGGAGAAATGGCGAGGTAGGAGAGACTCGTGATGAGGGAGTTAGAGAAGAGGAAGATGGTTCTAGTGAGGGTGAAGAGAGAGTGAGGGAGTTGAGGCAATCTCGTGAGAGGCCAAGGCAACCTCCTACGTGGATGGGTGATTACATTAGTGGTGAAGGTCTATTTGAGGATGAAGTTCATATGGCATTGGTAGTGTCAACTGATTTATTGAATTTTGAGGAAGCTGTGAAGAGTGCAAATTGGAGATTGGCCATAAACAGTGAAATTAAATCCATCGAAAAGAACCAAACATGGACGCTCACTAAACTGCCAGCTGGGGCCAAAAGAATAGGAGTGAAGTGGGTTTACAAAACCAAATACAATGAGCATGGAAAGATCAATAAGTCCAAGGCTCGTTTGGTTGCTAAAGGGTACTCTCAGAAGTATGGAATAGACTATATAGAAGTTTTTGCACCAGTGGCAAGGATGGATACAGTAAGGATGATTATTGCTCTCGCTGCACAGAGGAATTAGACAATTTTTCAGCTGGATGTCAAGTCGGCTGTTCTTCATGGTGAGCTGAGTGAAGATGTTTATATGGAGCAGCCAAGAGGATATAAAAAAAAGGGCAATGAGCATCTAGTTTACAAGTTACACAAAGCCCTGTATGGATTAAAACAAGCTCCATGAGCTTGGTTTAGTCAAATCGAAGCACATTTCATTAGTGAAGGGTTTCAGAGGTGCAATAGCGAGCAGACATTATTCACAAAGAGAAGCAGAGAAGGGAAATTATCATTGTAAGTGTTTATGTTGATGATTTAATTTTTACTAGTAATGATGAAGTTATGATGTCTGAATTGAAAAGTTCTATGTTAAGGGAGTTTGATATGTCTGACTTGGGAAAGATGAGGTTTTTTCTTGGGATCGAGGTGCTACAAAAGTCTAACGGTATTTATATATGCCAAAGGAAATATGCATTGGAGGTTTTGAGAAGGTTTGGTATGATGGAAAGTAATTCGATGGGCAGTCCAATAGTTCCAGGTTTCAAAATAAGCAGAGACCGAAATGGAGACTTTGTTGATGAGACGTATTACAAGCAACTGGTGGGTAGTTTAATGTATCTCACTGCCACAAGACCTGACATGATGTTTGTTACTTGTCTCATAAGTAGATATATGACAAAACCAATGGAGATTCATCTACAGGCAGCCAAGAGAGCACTTCGATACTTAAAAGGGACTGTGAACTATGGAATTCATTATAAGAAATGAGGAGATGGTGAGTTGTTGGCGTTTACGGATAGTGACTATGTCGGAGATATGGAAGACAGGAAAAGTACATCTGGTTACGTGCTTTTAATGAGTTCAAGTGTTGTTTCATGTTGTTCAAAAAAGCAGCCTATTGTGACTTTATCAGCCACAGAAGCTGAGTTTGTAGCAGCTGCAGTCTGTGCTTATCAAGGAGTCTGGATGAAGAGAATTTTAAAGGAGCTGGGACATTCTGATGGAGGCTGTACTACTGTGATGTGTGACAACAGTTCAACCATCAAACTGTCTAAAAATCCAATTATGCATGGTCATAGCAAACATATTGATGTGAGGTTTCATTTCTTAAGGAATCTTACTAAGGAGGGTACAATTGAATTAGTTCATTGTGAGAGTCAGGATCAGGTGGCGGACATAATGACCAAACCATTGAAGCTTGAAGTTTTTCAGAAGCTTCGAAAGTTGCTGGGAGTATGTGAAATTTTTGGTATAAACTAATCACTTCACAACACTTAGTTTAAGGGAGGGAATGAAGGAGTTTACTGTTGTTTTTTTGTTAGAATAAAGTCCTAATCTTTAGGGATATTTACGTGTATTTGAATTGTTCCAAGTTTCTGTTACCACTTGGCTTTATTTTCGCTAAGTGGGCTGCTTTTTCGTTTCTGTTAAGATCCTGTATTGAATGGCTATTTAAGCCAAAGTTATTGTTAATAAAACTAAGTCATTCAATCCAGCTTGTTGCGTTCTTGTTCTTAGTTTCAGATCAAAGTTCCTAACAATGGGTAGGTAGAGAGATGGAAGGGTTGGGGTGGGTAGATAGAGCAGGGGTTTTCAATTTTAGAATAGCAGTGGTTTAAGGAGGGTTTAAGGAGAGGAATCCTCTCCAACACCTATTTTATTAGCCCAAGCTTGCAACTCCCACCATGTTTTTGTAAAATCTATTTTGTTCCTCTAGCTGTGTGTGACACTATAAACGTTGGATGGTAAATAAACATCATGATAGGTCTTAGGATGGTTTCAATGGTGGGCGTCATTGTGCCCACTAGTTTCTATGATTGTAGTCAACTTGAGCTTTAGATCTACCTCATTTTTGAGCTCATGCCCTAAAATGATTTGGAAAAAATGGATGGACAGTGTGGATATATATAACACATACACCATGAGGCCAACACAATACCAACCTCGATGTTGCCGGGGAGCCAATTACGTGTTACCCTTACCATGGGCCCACCTTAATGGTATGTTGTATATCCACACCGTCCATCCAATTTTCAAGCCCAATCTAGGACGTGTTCTCAAAATTTAAGCAGATCTAAAATCTCAAGTACACCACACCACAAGAAACAATGGTAATTGAATGCGCACCCACCCTTAAGAACTTCCTAAGGCCCACAATAATAGCCACCGTAATATTTCTTTTCCATCAAACCCACTCACAAGGTCAACCAGACATGGATGAAGGGAAAATATAAACATCAGCTTGATCCAAAACTTCTGTCGCCAACAGAAAGCTTTTAATGGTCATTTACCACTCTTTCCAGTGTTGTGGTCCATTTGAGATTTGGATCCACTAAAGTTTCAAGATCACGTTCTAAAATAATATGGGAAAACAGACAAATGGCATGCGTGGATATATAAAAATTCATCAAGGTGGGCCCCACACGATAAGGCCAACACCCGCTACTCACTCCCATTGTGAGTAGGTTGAACAGGGGAGCATGTTAGGTGTGGCCCTTACTGTGGGACTCACCTTGTCCTCCCCCCCCCCCCCCCCCGAACAGGGGCCCAAAGTGAAGTATGTATTTTATCCAGGCCATTAATTGCTTTTATTAGACCATTTTAAGTTATATATCGCCTAAAGAATGAGGCAGGTTCACAGCTCTAGTGGACCACACCAAAGGAAGCTGCAGTGATCATGACACCCACCATCGAAACCTTTATGAGGGCCACTGTGATGTTTTTCTTTTTCCATCCAACCTATTAATAAGGTCATGTAGACGTGGATGAAGTGAAAACACAGATATAAGCTTGATCCGAAACTTCTCCAGCTCCCAAGAACTTTTTAATGGTGGTCGTTCAATCCCCACTTTGTGGTCCACTTAAGACTTGTACTTGCCTAATATTTTGCTTCATACCTTAAAATGATCTGAGAAAAATGATTAGTGGCGTGGATAAATCACTTACATCACTTTGGACCCCACAGAGCCCTGCCCGGATGGATTACCGTCCGGGCGGGGGTAGGACGCAATCCACGTCCCACCTTGATATATGTATTCTATGTCTACTAGGGCCATTTGTTTTTATAGATTATTTTATGGTTTGAGACCAAAAATGAAACAGATATAAATCTCAAGTGGACTATACCATAAGAAACGATGGTGATGGGTAGTTAAAATCTTCTTATGGGCTACAAAAGTTTTGAAACAATCCGATATCTATTTATTTATTCTTTATCAACAGGTTGGATGGCAAATAAACATTACAAAAATATTATGGAGAGCCCTAGGAAGTTTTTAATGGTGGAACATTCAATCACCACTGTTTTCAATAATATGGTCCACCTGAGATTTCAATATGCTTCAGTTTTAGGTTCGCACCCTAAAATGACCTGGCTAAACAGATCGACGGCATAGATATAGAATACATACATCAAGATGGACCCAAGGTAAGCACCACGCTATCTTTGCTTACCTTGAATTGCTTATAAACTTCAAATTTTGAATAGGTAGTACTTTACCACCATTCTAAAGATCTGGTGAATAATTATTGTAATATTGATGTAGAAATGGTGGAAATAATTGTACAGAGAGGAGTAATTCTAATATCACACTGATTTGCAATTATTTATACAATGCTCTTGATGAATATTCAAATGAACAGTTTATTTTCCAAAATCAATGCCACAATTTCTAAGTTCCAGCGTCTAACCATCGCCATCCCCTAGATTATTAAAATTTTCTTCCAGACAAATAATTAAATGTGAACCATATGGGGCTGGACCCAGCCAAGTGATATTACATAAGTTCTTTAAGCGGATGTGGTGGCAAATACCAGCACGTGGACTCTAGTCTTCTAAGAAAAATAAATATAAAAGTTTTATGGTTTTGGAAGTACTAGATCAATGGTGAAGAGACAAGGTTCCTTCCCTTGTTGAATCTATGTCATCTTCGAATAATCCAGACTGCTTGTTTGACTAGTCTCACTTTGTACTGTAAATATGTATAGGAGAAAATCTTGCGTCATGACTTTTGTATAATTAATGAGTTGAAGTACTTATTCTAGAAAGTATTTTTTGGATATCCCACAGTCCAAGAGTAGCCCCATCAAGTAACGGTTTATTGTACATCAAATAAGTGGAAGCTCTATTTGAATTGTCCAATCAATTGATCTGAACTGTCCATTAATTAATTCAAAACACATTTCATCAGCTAACATTTAAATTATTATTATTATTTTAAAAAAAAAAAAAACACTGATTTGACGATCCAATACATCCTTGATTTGGCCTTATTTTTATAGCCATCTATGAAATCTGTTTTTTTTTTTTTTTTTTTTAATGATCCATCCATGATTGAGTCATAAGTTAGATGGTCCAAATTATAAAACAACCATTGTCCATAGCCAATTTAATGGCTGCATGTGTACTCCTCCAAACACCTAAATATCGTTCCCATTATGCTTACGGAGGCGGGCGTGACTCGTGGACGTGAATAGGAGCAGAATTGAATACCGTTGAAGCAGAGGGAACGGCTTATAAACGTGAGATCCAATCCGTCCATCATCGTGAGATCCAGTCCAACAGTATACAAAGGTCACTTAACAATGAAATTATGATAACTTGAAAGATCAGACCAATCCATGATGTGAAGTTGGAGAATTTCGGTTTTCAGCAATAACAGATTGGGAGTGCGGCAGTTCCCCCTTGAAACATCCTGGGCATTTTTTTATATAAGCGGTTAATAAGATTATCAGTATAATATATGAGGAGTATACGGAATCTTTATTAAAGTTTTCTTAAAATGAATCCATGATTGATAGCAAGAAATCTTTAAAATGTCACTTTCTTTCGTTTAAGCTGTGGATGACATGCTTTCCATACACATGACAAACGGGCACAAAATTTGAAACTCAAAATAAAATTATATCAACTTGTTCCGACTTTGGATAATAAGCTCATAAGATAGTTGGTCCTTACTCTTGCTCCGGTGGTGGACTCTAATGAGTTTCAACACTAGGTCAAGGGTTTGAGTACCCATAGGTCATAAAATCCCACTATTGTGTGAGTGTGTGGGGTGTGTGTGCGTGTGTAAAAAATAAATAAATAAATAATTTTATTTTATTTTTTTTAAAGGCCCTTAAGATTAGTCTCACAATTTTTTGTGACATGTAGTCCTTTCAAAACTAAAATATCCAGACAAGCTTTACCTCTCAGAAGCGATCCGGCCAACCCTTCCAGTATGATGTGGATTAGGTACTACCCTGCCCATCTCTATTTAGGATCGGATTAGGGCTCCGTGGGGCCACTGTGATGTACGGGTTTTATCCTCACCATTCATCCAAAAATGAGGTAGATCGAAGGCTTAAGTGGACCACGGGAAGCAGCAGTGATAGTGGCAATCATCATGATAGTTAATTACCATCCTACCCTGTTTGTTCATAAGGCTATATGATAGACCTGAATGAAGAGAAAATAAAAATATCAGCTTGATCCAAAACTCTCTAGCTCCCGAAAAGTTTTGGAGCATGGGAATTAACTAATGTTTATGTATTCTACTCGTTTTTCTAGATTATTTTATGGTTTAAGACCAAAAATGAAACATATATAAATCTCAAGTGGACTATACCATATGAAGCAATGGTAATTGGCTCTTAAAATCTTCTTATGGACTACTGAAGTTTTGAATCAATCTGATATTTATTTATTTATTTTCTTTACGATCAACAAGTTAGATGGCAAATAAACATTACAAAAATATTATGGTTGTTCTAGGAAGTTTTTAATGGTGAAACATTCAATCACCACAATTTTCTATGGTATGGTCTGCCTGAGATTTAGATCTGCGACTCATGTCCTAAAACGATCTAGCTAAACAGATCAACAGCGTCGATACATGTTGGGATGCCTTGCACAAACCTTAGGATCTAGCCTCCCGAAACAAACCAGAATTATGGATAATAAAGCAATGAAATAAATCAAAGCATCAATCACACACCACGCAAGAGATTTTTACGTGGAAAACCCTCAAAGAGGTAAAAACTACGGGACCTCGTCCAGATCAACAATCCACTATGAAGTAGAACGTTACAATCTTCTTCACTCACACAGGAGTGGATAAACAATAAGAGAAATAGAGAAAACGGAGAGATCTAACCGATTACGAGGATATAAAAGCGCTGAGATATAGATTGCACAGTAGAAAACCTCCATGAGCAGAACCTCCCTTCTATAAGCTTCCTCTCTCTCTTTCTCCCTCTCTCTCACCTTTGATAGCCCTAAACCCTTTAACAAATCCCTTGTAAAGCTTTAGGAAACCCTCTTACTGTATGTGTGTGCCTAGAAAAAACCCTAGGCAACCTCTTTTATAGTTTTGAAAAACTCCTTTCCGCATCCCTATTGCGAAAGGACTCAAATCCGCAGTTTCGCGCAAAATCGCGAAACAAACTGCGTAACCTTCGACTAGTCAAGATATCCCTTCGATCAGTCGTAGGTCCCCTTCGACCAGTCGAACATTCCTTTGACCAGTCCTAGCTATAGTAAAAAACAGCAACATTACTCGCTGGACTTTGAGTCGAAGTTACGACTCGAACCTTCGACCGGTTGACCACCAGCCTTCGACCAGTCGAGCAGGGCTCTCGACCAGTCGAAGATGGGTAAAAAAAAACCCATCAAATCTCTACCTTTTTGACCCAGGAGGGATCCACCTTCTTCAAGCCAGCCAGGTTTCTATAAACCTCAAGCTTGCCCTTAAGCAAAGCCTTGGTCATCATGTCTGACCCATTATTGTCCGTGTGGACTTTCTCAAGTTGTAACACCTTTTGTTCCAAAGTATCCCTGATCCAGTGATACCGAATCTCTATGTGCTTCGACTTAGAATGCTGACTTGGATTCTTGCTCAAGTGTAGAGCACTCTGACTATCGCAATAGACCACGTGCTCCTCCTGCTTTAGGCTAAGTTCCTGTAGGAACCTTTTCATCCAAAGCATCTCTTTACATGCTTCTGTGACTTCAATGTATTCGGCATCTATCGTCGACAATGCTACGACCTTCTGTAGCTTGTTTTGCCAAGAAACCGCTCTCCATGCAAACGTGAACATGAACCCCGATGTAAACTTCCTGGAGTCTATGTCACCTGCCATATTTGCATCTGTGTAGCCCTCTAACACAGATTTTCCATCACCATAGCATAGGCTCAACCTGGATGAGCCTCTTAGATACCGTAGTATCCATTTCACCGCTGCCCAATGCTCTTTGTCAGGATTGGCAAGGTACCGGCTGACAACACCAACCGCATATGCTATGTCTGGGCGTGTACACACTATAGCATACATTAAACTTCCTACAGCTGATGCGTAGGTTATTTTCTGTATCTCTTCCACCTCTGCCTTCGTCTTAAGACACTGTCTGTCGCTCAATTTAAAGTGACCATCTAGTGGAGTACTGACCGGCTTCGCTACATTCATATTGAACCGCTCTAGGACTTTCTCAATATACCGTTCTTATGACAGCCAAAGCTTCCTGCTGCTTCTGTCACGGGTTATCTCCATTCATAGGATCTATCTAGCCGGGCCCAAGTCTTTCATCGCAAAAGACTTTCCCAACTCCTGTTTCAGCCTGTCAATCTTCTTGTTATCTTTTCCCATGATGAGCATGTCATCAACATATAACAGCAGAACTAAGAAATCACCATCTGAGAACTTGCGCGTGAACACATAGTGGTCGACTACGATTGCTGTCATACCCATGTTTCAACATAAACGAGTCAAACTTCTTGTACCATTGCCGTGGAGCTTGTTTCAGCCCATACAAGCTCTTCCTTAGCCTACACACCATATGCTCCTTGCCCTTGACTTCGAACCCCTCTAGTTGGTGCATGTAGATCTCTTCTTCCAGGTCACCATGGAGAAAGGCAGTTTTAACATCTGACTGCTCTATCTCCAGATCCATGCTAACCGCCAACCCAAGCAACACCCGTATGGATGTCATCTTCACCACTGGTGAGAATATCTCTTCGAAGTCTATACCTTTCCTCTGACCAAAACCTTTCACCACAAGTCTGGCCTTGAACCTCGTCTGTGAATTCTTCTGCTCAATCTTCTTTCTGAACACCCACTGGTTGCTCAGAGCTTTCTTGCCCTTAGGCAGTTTCACCATATCATAGGTGTGGTTCTTATGCAAGGATTCCATCTCCTCTTACATAGCTTTCAACCACTCCCCCTTATGCTCGTCGGCTAGGGCCTCAGAATAATCTTCTGGCTCTCCCCCATCGGTTAGCATAATGTACTCATGCGGTGAGTACCTCTTGGACGGTTGTCTGTCCCTAGATGACCTCCTCACCTGTGGCTCAACAGGTGGATCAAGTAGGGGCTGCTCCCCTGGTCCATTTTCTGAAGGAACTCCCTCATCCTCTGCACCTTGTTGTACTCCCCCATCACCAGGCACCACGGGAGGAGTAACCGGATCCATATCCTCTAGCTCATCTGAACTAGGCTGGTTCTTCTCTGGCTTACCAATGTCTTCTATACACTGATCTTCAAAGAAAACCACATCTCTGCTCCTGACGAGCTTCTTCTCGGTCGGATCTCATAACCTGTAACCGAATTTTTCATCACTGTACCCTAAGAACACACACTGCCTGATCTTCATATCGAGCTTGGACCTCTCGTCCTTTTGTACGTGAACGGATGCCCTGCATCCAAACACCCTGAGATGACTGTACGATGGATCCTGTCCAGTCCACACCTTCTCAGGTACTTCTCCATTCAATGGGGCTGATGGAGACCTGTTTATCAAATACACCGCCGTGCGCATTGCTTCTCCCCAGAACGTCTTGGGCAACTTCGCATGGGATAACATGCATCTGATTCTCTCTATAATGGTGCGATTCATTCGCTCAGCTACACCATTATGCTGGGGGGTCTTGGGAACCGTCTGTTCATGCCGTATACCCAGGGACTTGCAGTACTCATGAAAGTGGCCGATGTATTCACCACCATTGTCAGTGCGGATGCACTTCAATGATCTACCTGTCTCTCTCTCGACCATAGCATGAAACAATTTAAATATATCAAAGACCTCGTCCTTGGATTTCAAAGCATAAACCCAAACCCTCCTAAATGCATCATCTATAAAAGTGACAAAATACAATGCTCCACCCAAGGTTTTTGTCCTCATAGGACCACAAACATCAGAATAAACTAAATCTAATGCATGCACTTTATTAACATGAGAAGCAGTTTTAATAAATAAAACTCTATGCTGTTTCCCTGATAAACAATGAAGACAGGTTTTGAGAGGTATACCTGTCACGTCTGGAAGGAGCTGCTTCCTCGCTAGTAGCTGAAGCCCTTTTTCACTCATGTGGCCTAGATGCCTATGCTACATGTCAATAGCTGAATCTTCTGCTGCGTTCAACCCACCCTTGCACATACTGACACTTGCCTTGTACAGGGTGCAACACTTCTTTCCTCTGCCCATGATCAACGAACCCTTGATGAGCTTCCATCGCCCACCAGCAAACCGGCTTTCATAGCCATCATCATCTAGCCTTCCCGTCGACATCAAGTTGAGGCGAAGGTCTGGGATATGCCTCACATCCCTGAGAACTAATGTGCAGCCCACATCGGTCTTCACACAAATATCACTGACTCCTGCGATCTTTGATACGCCAGAATTTTCCATCTTCATAGTCCCATAGTCACTTGACTTGTAGCTTGTGAAGAAGTCCATGCGTGGAGTCACATGAAAAGAAGCTCCCGAGTCAACCACCTAGTCGGTGTCCTGACTCGTAGCCGTAAGACATACATCGTGATCTGTAGAAAGAATAACTACTATGTCGCCATCTGAAGCAACCGCAGTGGAATCTGATTCATCTTCCTTCCCTTTTCCTTTCTTATCGTTTTTCTTACCATGACATTCATGCTTGTAGTGGCCATTCTTGCCACAATTCCAGCATTCAACCTCTTTTCTGTTACTCGACTTGCCTCTTGATTTATCTCGGGCCTTCCCGCCCTTCCTGTTCTTTCCCCTCCCCCGTTCCTGTATCACAAGAGCCTCTTGCTGAGTAGACCCTTGAGACTTCCTCCTTGTCTCCTCATTGAAGAGACAACTGGTTACCTGTTCCATGGATATCTTTCCGTCTGGCGCGAAGTTACTTAGAGACACCACCAATGTCTCCCAACTATCAAGCAATGAACTAAGCAATAGTAAAGCCTGCAATTCATCATCCAGGACCATCTTCATAGAGGTGAGTTGGTTCACTATATTGCTGACCTCATTCATGTGCTCGGCCACAGAACCACCATCCTTGAACTTGAGATTCACAAGTCTTCCTCTCATACAGCCCTTGTAATTTTAGCCATAGGCTTGCGGCTGAGGTTTCTGTAAACACATGGTGAAACACGGAATCATCACTACGCCAAAATCGCGGATTTACGACGGACCAAATCCGTCGTAAAACCAAATTAACGACGGATTTCCTCCGTCGCTTGGTCTGTCGCTGTTTACTGGGTCGTTTTTTGTTTCCGACGGATATAATCCGTCATTTAATCTACGACGGATAAGGTCCGTCGCATATTACCGACGGATAAGGTCCGACGCAGAAATTAAAAATCCGTCGCTGAAATTCAAATAAACCCATCCGAATTGTTGGTCATTAATAATATTAGCGACGGATAAGGTCCGTCGCTAATACGATGATGCGATGGACCTCAAATCCGTCGTCCATTAACCTGTTCAGAAATTAGCGACGGATTTGGTCCGTCGCTAAAATAGCTGCGAATTTAAAAAATTTTGGCAGATTTGTTTGTATTTTTTTTTTTAATATTACACCTGATAGTCATTCAAAAAATAATTCACACAATTATTTAATAATATTATAATCAATCAATGATTAAACATGTGCGAGCATGTTTCATCCATTTAACATTCATCAAGACAATAATCCACACTACCCATAAAACAGTTAACGGTCTATTTAATATCTTCAGACTATAAATGCACATAAATGTCCATTTTCCATGCTACAAATGTTTATAGCAATACAACTTTCCATGCAGCCACATAGCCTGATATAACCAAACAGCAAAACCGTACAACTAATAACAATTTTGGAAACATTTTACCTTTGAAAACCTTAAATCTGTTGTGCCAAACTGCACCAACTGAGAACCCATCTCCAATATAATCCTTTCCTGGAGGCCAGTAGTTGTCCAAAAGTCTGCCTGGTAAGCAGCGTCAGCTTCAGGTGGAAATCCTATCTGCGATGAAATGCCGCCTTGTGATTAATTCAACCTGTAACATGTACCAGATGAATATCGACCTAAGAATCCAAAATTTTGTATCTGATTCTGATTCCTCTTTATGGAAGAGATCTGTTTCATCTAGAAATTCTGTTTCATGCTAATTGCGAGACGCCCCTACATTCACTAATTACACAAGCACATGAGAATCTTACCTGCATTTCAACAGGCCCATCGGATCAACGGTCTGTATTTCCCAACCTCCCAACCAAGATTACTAGTTGAGAACTAAGTGCTTGCGGATTCCGAGACACAATCCTTGGGGTTGAGAATGCTAAAACCTTCAAAAATCCGATTCTAAGATTCCCAACCATTTTATCACAAAGAAGCAAGATGATCTTTGGCCTGAGTATATGTGCAAGTGTACTAGGATTTTTCTCATAGAAGCATAATTTTCCATGATTAGCAGACCAACATCGTTTTTGGCCCAGGGCATGTGCAAAGTGTACACTACCTGATGAATGAGCTGGATTTTTTACGTGTATACCATCCAATGGACAGAACAATGGTTCACTCATGTGTGGATGGATCCATTTTGGACACATTTTGGTCCCCAGAGAGCAATCAACATACACAGATTAACCTCGATCATATAAATCATGGAGCGATCCGTGATTTTATTGTTCTTTTGCATACTTTGAATTACTTCCTAAATGCAATGCACATGCATTTTACTAATAGCATCTAGTTATGAATATTGACTAGAGGAAGGCGTAATACTTGCCTTACGAAGCTCAAGTTTTCCACCATTTTCCGTTGTAGAACATTTGCATGAAAGAATCACTCCATGTTTGTCAAGCACCTACATTAAATAAATAAATAAATAAAAACCTTTTGAGCATTACAACATCTATTCAATGGAAACTAGTAACAAAGTAGCCATAGAGGCTAAAATAATACCTTCACATGGTAATGCTCTCTTTGATGCATTACCAAATTTAGTCCTTGGAACAACTAGATCTTCAACAGCTTGCATATATTCATCAGGAACATTTGTATAAAATGTCTTCCTCACTTTAGCTTGAGCTGGAGAACAGTCACATTCCCCGGTGTCAATGGCAACCCCAAATCAACCTACATTGACGATGTTATCAGAAAGATGGAAATAAGAAATGAGAGTATGTGTCTATTTCCTAACTGAGTTAAGTTGAGTTAGGCCGCTTTTGGATGCACAAGTGAATTGAATTCCAAACAGATTACTGCCACTGCCCATTGGTAAGCTGATAAGAGTCACCAGACAAACCAAAAACAATAAGAAAGGATCCAGCTAAATCAGAATATTTAAGTGTCATTAAAGAGAAAGGAAGTCCTTGCATGGTTATAAAAATCACGCATTACCAACCAAGCATGTGGACAGCACTAGTGTGGAAGTTAAAAAGAAATGCCAAGTTTCAATGCCTTTTTGCTTGTAGTTTTCATCTTGTTAGCTCCTTGTAGTTTTCCTTGGTCTAGTTTCAACATTGTTTACCATTTGTTATGCAGGAAAGGCCTCACAAGTTTCAATTTGTTCCTAACGGAATAGTGTTTTATTGGATGACATAATACCACTGGATGAAGAAACAAAACATCCAGTGTATGCAATGGATGCAATTACATTACATGGAAGCAGTTATTGAGGAATCAATGGCTTGATTTTGGCTAACTATTGTTTATCTGATGTCCATCTTACATAACAATTAGCTATTGGGTGTGAATCTCAAGACCAGGTTCAATCCATGGGCTTCTAAGCTCAGCCTATACCCTGTCCAAAGTGGTTTGGACTCACCTTCTAAGCTCATTCATTAGCTACAATCTCTCACTCCCTGTCATGGTTACCTAGAGTATACTGAATATCAATCATTAGAAAAAATTTCTGAATCCTAGGTAAATTTGGGATTTGTCCAAAATACTCCTGTGAATGAAGAAAAGCTCCCCAAGTTAATGGGTGTAAGAAAAATCTTGAGGATCTATAGTCTATGACTGAAGATAGCACCTTTAATAAGAATCCTATTCAAAAAAACTGCATTGGTGAATGGTACTGCAATTGGTATTGTAAGATAATTGGAGCTAACGAATGACTCTCATACACAATGAATCTAGCATCATTATTTCTAGCCCACCTTCCTGGGAAATAAATTGCATAGGGAGAGAGATGAGTGATAGCTTACACAAATTCATCTCAATCACGGTCTCAAATGGTTGAGAAGATTCGTTTGGGAGAGAGTTATACTTTGTACTCAATACCCTTGACCTACACACGAACATAGATCTATGCCAAATTGAGAAGGTAATGTCATCAATTAGTTGTAAAAACAAATCAAATCGTGACAGAGTAAGGACATGCAAATATACAAAAATAAATAAATGTCTAATATATAACAATCATGGACAAATTTCATCACTACCTGTACACGTATCACAGTTCAAAATGGGCTTCCAAAATATGCAGATTTCAGCATTATCTCACGCTTCAAGGGGGGGAAAGCCTAGAAATTTTCTGCATGCAAATCAGTATAATAAAACATGAATAAAATTCAGAAAGCTTTGGGAACATAAAGGCATAGATCAAAATCAAGCATTGATTTTTATTTTTATTTCTTTCTTATTTTATTGCAAATTGAAAATCAAATGTAAAAAACTAAGGGCGGTATGCTATAATTACTGGAAGAAGTTTAGGGAGAGTAAATAAACATGCTTCAAGCACTTACGAAAGTGAGGGTGGTATGCTAGGAGGCACTGTCTGAAGCAAGATGCTGCCAGATGCTCTAAAAAGTGGCATGACAACCATGAACACCACAACTGAGATGTTACCCAAGGGAAAGAACCATGGTGCAAAGATCAAACCTGCACTGCAAAACAATTGACAAAATACAACTTAGAATGGATCTTTCAACTACATACTTCAGAAGAAAAAGAGGAAATATAAAATAGAATCTAAGGGAAAAAAGGTGTTATCTTTTATTTTTCTAAAGCAAAGAAGATTTAAAACCTTCTAATAGAATCTGCAAGAACGTGGAAGCACACCAAGTGGTAGTTCATATCCTCAGCTTTCCTGTAAACTACAAAAAAAAGATACAACCTTTAGCATAACATGCAAGTGATGAGAACAAGTAGCATTTATTGCCATTGTCTCAAACAAATTCAGAATTCAATGATACAAGCAGAAAAAATTTTAATTATGAAAGGGTGTTTCATGATGGTTCTCGTTTGCAATCTACAATGGAGAGTTGGGAAATATTTCAAGTAGATATAAATAATCCCTGCGAATATCTTCAACATGACAACTCCAATTTAAGAAGATCGAGCAACTTCAAATTTCTTTAGTAGCATACTAGTGACTATCAACAGAGAATTGGTTCAAGAAGCTTGTTACCATCTAGCATATGGGTGAATCTTGTCACCATCCGATCTGGTTGCGTAGTGATAAGATTCATTAAACCTAATACACAGGTTGGTAAATATTTTAATTAGGAAAATGATCCAGTTTGAAGCAGCCATTAGCTAGATGTTGAATCGGTTTTTCAACAGTGGAACATTTTACAAGGTAGACTTGAAAGTTGAAAATACAAGAGAACTAAACATTTCTAGTTCCACGATTACTCATTTCCAAATTGTTGCAACTTAATTACCACAATCAAAGCCAGTTGAACATCCAAACATGACCTAATCATGCATAGAAGCATATAGAAGTAACACATTTCCATAGAAACTAAGAACAGAAAGGGGGGTGTGTGTGTGGTTGATTGAATGACAGGCCCAACATGACAACTCCCTGGTCACACTGTGAACATACCATATGCCAAGAATCGGGTAGTACACTCATCAAATGAGTCCCACATATACATTCAATTTTGAGACTTCTTTTCTAGCCACCCATTTTTCTCATACAAGTTCGACATGCCGGATCAGTAGACCAACATTTAATTTTGAACCATGGCAAGTTAAAATACTATACCTGATAAATGGCCCACATCTCAAACATGTGTCGTCTGATCGTTGATCAAATGGTAATAAAGTAGCAGAGAATGATGGATGATATACAGGTACTTAGAAAATTAGAAATTGCATACCGGGCATAAAATTATTGAAATTAAACTTCCCAAATTATGGGTCCTAATTTAGATGTTTTGTGAACCAAAAATTACAGACTTATGTGATTATCTTAGTATCAGATTGGTCGACATGTATCAGACAAAAATGAAAAAATAAAAAATAAAAAATAAAATTCCAAAGGCCACAGCAATAGTTCATGTATGTCTCATGGAACTGTATGAAAACACCCGTTGCACAAGCATTTCTCTATAACAATATGACAAAGAAAAACTAGCAGTTTAATGAAAGAAAAGATCTGACCAAGCTGGAATTTGACTAGTTGGTATTTATTTCTCAAACTTCTATCTTGGAAGCATAACAATGCAGCCGATAATGTGAAAGCAATGTTTGAGAAAGAACTAGCCAGTAGAACAAAAATGCAGACTTGGTTTGAAGTTTGAACAAGCTCTAAGTTCCTATTCCAAACCCTTGATTATTCAAAATAGGCCCACTTGATGAACTTGGGCACTTTTCATATGATTGACAACTTACTCATCCATTCAGCCAAACCAAGCATGGAAAACGAATGACTATTCATAGAATCAAGTTTAGGCCCTTTCCCACCCTTCACATTTCATGAAAGCCTAGAATTTCTCATTACCTAACATTGCATATTCCTCTGTTTGAAGCAAAAATTACTATTGGTAATAGTGAGTTTTCAAGGGCACGATTAAGGTATGAAAAGCATTCCATATCGAACATGTGAACCTGCAAATAGGATATGTCAAACCAGAGGAACAAACCAACCCATGTAGAAAATGAAAGAGACTTGAAAGGAAAAGGCACCTCATCAATGAATAGGACTCCAGGGACAGGCTCCACTACCCCTCGTCAATATATCATCTGTTAACAGCTGTCAACCATGTGGTTTTTTCAAAGCAAGGCTTACACACTTCCACCATCCCACTACACATATATCTCCACCAGACTCGGTACTAATTGACTAAATAGGATGAACGAATATCTAAGGCTGCATTTGAGTGCACCAAATATCATGAATTCCATGCCTAATCAGTCTAATTTGTTGCAGAATATCATGAAATTTCTTGATATTTTGTGCAACCAAATGCATCGTAAAATAATGAATTTACATTAAAGGCCATATTCCATGCAAAGAATGAGTAGCAAAACCTTGTTAATTTCTTGTCATAGCTTTTCAGTAATTTCAGTCTTCCTAGGTTTCATCATCCGCCCATGAGCGATAATATATCTTGTCCTCCTTGTGGGCGAGCATTTGCAAGATCCAAATCATGGAGTGTAACATCCTAGAAAGGAAATGAAGAATAAACAATCAGAACCATCTCAAAAGAGGGGGAAACCAAAAAAGAAAAAGGAAAATTTATTGTACTTTACGCAAAGAGAGAAATCAAGATATTGATTGCCTCATGGTCCTTTGAGCCCATTAAAAAAAAGGCCATGCGAAAGGCCATGTGAGGCCCACAAAACGTATGCTGACATAATGACCACAGCCACCATTAGATGCCATGTTTCGAAAAGATGCCTGTATGAAGAAAAGTGCCATGGGATAATATTTGGTTCAAACAGCCCATTCATTTCTAGTATCATTGAAATTGGACCATTGACTCCAACATCAATCCATTTTACACGACTTTTCTGACAAGAAATTGGACCATTTACTCCAGGAACTGTATCACCCAAAAATTAAAAATAAAATAATAAAAAAAGCTTCAAATGAAGCATGTAAAATTTAAGAGAGAGCCACAGCAGGTGAATTCCTTACCAATATGATGCCTTGTCTTCCTTGCAGTTGATTGAGAAATTGATGACTACTCATTGCTCTCTCTTATTCACTTGGTAATTCTACCATAAGTACTGAATTTTTTGGCTAGTAGTAGAGCAGAAAAACTTCTTGGCATCCTTGAAAGCATGTCATGACTCATGAGAGTCCTTAAATTTACTGATTCGAGCAAAAAAAATGGAAAAAATCACTAACTGATTTGCAGGAAAAAAATTAACATAGAAAATGGAATTGTGACTGTAAAAAAGCCGATAGGTGTTACAGTTGCATAACAAAAAAGGCCATGCGAAAGCAAAAAGTGGAAAAATTGGGAAAACATAAAACATCAGGCGCACAAAATAACGACCTTTTTTCATTGGAATAGTGTTACATTGGATCACATAATGCCACTGGATGAAGAAACAAAACATCCAATATATGCAATGGATGCAATTACATTACAATGGGTATAGAGAGAGAGTCAGTGCTCTCTTTAGTTCATCAAAACCCATTCATCATCACAAGGACGGTGAATATATGAAAACCAGCCTGATCCAAAACTCATAAGGTACACTCTGCATGAACTTAAGGAGTTTTAGGCAAAGTGTTTATGGTGAAAATAAGCGCCTAACCTAATGCTCAGCAAGGACTTCACATATGAACCATGGTGGGTCCCAAAAAGCTTGGGTGTTTTACATGCAGTATAAAACAGGTGTTGTAGACGATTCTGGTCCCTTCGATTAACTACCAATTCAAGCCATTGAGGTGGGAATATAGGGAAATGAGCAATGATATCAATATCACGCTTAAGTAGGATGGGAATGCCCTCCTCCGCCTCAGACAAGAACCATATACCTCCACTGCTTCCAACAATCTTATTCTCCACAAGCTTCCATGTTGGATCCCTTATTATACAAATGGGTCTTCTTTACTGCTGTGGTTTTGTGGCACCTACCTTATTGAGGCGGTGGTCGTGCGTAGGTCTTGTGGTTTCCATGTGAATCTTTCAATTACACAACGACCCTATCCTATTAGGATTTAGAATCATTGTTGTGCGATGCTATCGTATGTGATCCACTTATATTTTCAAATAGTTTTTCGAAATTTGTTCCTAATTCTTTACCATCTCTAAGGTCTCCAACAATGTTTCTTTGAAAATTTTCCCCTTTTTGGTTGATCGTGGATGGTCATACCATGCATATGTTGGGCTATGTAGAATCCGACATTTGCAGGTCTTTAGGAAACTTTCTTAGCACGCTACGTGTTTGGCATACATTGGTCACGTGCCTTGTGAATGATGATCGCATTTTCAAGTGTAAACAAGTGTGTAACTTTGAGTGTGGTTCCCTTTGGCAGGCTACATCTCATTGAGAGATAAGAGCTGAAAATCTCTCTTAGAATGAGTACGTTTCACCCTTGTCTCTTGTATGAGTGTGTTGACATGTGACGGCTCCTTGTTGGTCAATGTGGACCATGCCAAGCCAGGTGTAAACACCTTGTACCCCACTTGTGCAAAGAACCCAAATGTGCCTTTGTCCATCTTCAATTGCTCTATACATGCCATATGTGCCCATGTGCATGAAGGTTATTCTAGCTTTAAGTACTCACATGTCGGTCATTTATTAGTATAAGGCATTCCATAACCTTAAGAATTTTAAAAAAAAAAAAAAAAAAAAAAAAAAAAAACTTAGATCAGACCAGTAAAGTAGAGACCAGTAAAGTAGAGACCATGCACACGTGTAGGTAGTTGAGAGTACCTAATCCCTTTCCCAATCATCGATGAGGTTCTTATTTATAATATTTAGTCCTGGACCTTAATTAGGAGCCATTTTAAGTTAGGGAGTCTTTGATTCTCCAACCAACAGTGATTTTACTAGTTTAACCGACTCTAGTTTCTAGACCTCTGTTACCTAGTGGTGACTCCAAGTCTTCCAAATGCACTATTCTAAATCCACACTATCTTTTTTAAGTTATTAGCCACATATCATACAAGGAGCCCAATTTTCCACTGATCCAAACCATTGGTATTATAGACCCCACTGAATGGTCCATGCAAGAGGGGGGAAAACATGTGGGAAAATCCTAAACCTTTCAATAGACACCCAAAACGAACACATTAAGGAAGAAACACAAACGGTTCCCATTCAACTAATGAAGGTCAGGTATTCTATCGCCAGAAATCTTCCTTAGTAGGTATCTTTTGTGCATGAGCTATTTTAATGAGGCTGATGACGTGGACATTTTGGATCACTAGCCCATAGGGCCCATTGGTATAGATTGAAAGTCGAACAAATCGGGGTTATATAGTGCTTGAGCAAGTGTTTTCAGCGTGATGGGAGAATAAAAGAGATGCATGTTTGTACTGTACAAGTACAGATAAACAGAAAATGAAAACAAAACCATTAAAAAAAAAAAACAAAAGACCTACCAAACCATTAAGAAAAACAAACATAAACATTACACACATTTGTTTTTGAATTTCGTCAACAATGTGACATGCTTATAGCTCAAATTCTATACAAGCATGCTTTGTGTAAGAAATAAGTGGCTCTGTAAAATCCCAAATCCAGTGAAGTAAAAAAATAAATCCATTGGGAGATGGAAAAAAAACACACGACAGTCTCTTCGGTTCGGGCAAATTACAGACGTTGGAATGTAAATAAGGTTTTAGAAGATTTAGAGAAATTAACTAAAATCTCTAGAGTTTTGGGAAATTTGGAGAAATCAAGTGAAATTGCTAGCATTTTGGGAGATGCACGAGAGGAATGAGGTGCATAGAGAGAGAGAGAGAGAGAGAGAGTACCGATCGAGTGCAGCGGACATGAATGCTAGCCTTCAAATCCCTAAAATCCACAAATTGCTAAATCCCCAAATCACAAAATCCCCAAATCCCTAAATCGGTATTGAGATTGGGAGAGATTGAGAGAGTGAGAGAGAGATACTCACTGTCGTGAATGCTAACCTTCAACCGATCGGCAACGCGCGGTAGGGTGGAGAGGGCGTGCGTGGGTAGGCCGTTCGGCAACGCTCGGTAGGGTGGAGAGGCCGTGCGTGGGTGGAGAGATCAGAGAGAAAGAGAGGCAGAGAGAGAGAGAGAGAGGGGGTGCAAGAGGCAGAGGGAGAGCGTGCGAGAGAGCGAGAGGTGGGAGATGTGCGGAGAGAAAAACAGAGAAGTAGGGCTCCCTCTCTGGACGCACTAATACGGTTCGGTACTATGTACGTCACCCAAGTTCTGTGGGCCCCACTATGATGTATTTTTTATATCCACACCGTCCATCCATTTTGAGATATCATTTTAAGTCATGAGCCAAAGAATGGGGCAGATAAAAATTTGTAGTGGACCTCACCACAGAAAACAGCAAGGAGAGTGATTCCCACCATTGAAACTATCCTAATGCCCATTGTGATGTTTATTTGAAATCCAACCTATTCAAAAGTTAAAAAATTACACATGAAATAAGGGAAAACACAAACAACGGCTTGATCTAATACTTTTGTGGCCAATAGAAGTTTTTAATGGTGGGCGTCACTCCCCCTTACACCAGCCTCGTGGCTGGTGGTCAGTGCTCAATGGGCCCCACCAGTATGTATGTATTTCATCCATTACATTCATCCATTTTAAAAGATAATTTTAGGGATTTATTAAAAAAAAATGAGAGGTATGTACATCTCAAGTGGACCACACCACATGAAAACAATAGTGATTGGATATCCATCATTAAAATTGTCCAAAGGCCCATTGTACTGTTTATTTGACATCCAATCTGTTTATTAGGTCATACAGGCTTAGGTGAAGGGGAAAAACAAAAATCATCTCGATCCAAAACTTTTATGGCCCCCAAGATGTTTTTAAAAGTTAATGCTCATTCAACACTGTTTCTTGTAATGTGGTCCATTTCAGACTGGGATATACCTTATTTTTGGTCTCATGCTGTAAGATGATCTTTAAAAATAGATGGACGGCATGGATTAAACACATACATCATGGTGAGGCCCACAAAGCACCAACCACCACCATTGGCTAGGGTAAGGGAAGTAGCCAATTTGTCCCCCTTATTTGTGGTATGGTCCATTTAATCTTTGGATATGATTCATTTTTTAAATAATTCTCTAAAATGATCTCAAAAAATGGATGAACGGTGTGGGTTGATCCCAAATTCTCGGTAAATCCAAAACTCAAGTGGACCATGCCACACGAAACAATATGGAATAATGATTTCCACCGTTGATACCTTCCTTGGGCCCCAGTAATGTTTATTTGTCATCCAACCTGTTCATAATATTAAAAAGATATGAATGAAGAGAAAATACAAACATTAGCTTGATCCAAAACTTCTATGGCCTCCAAGAATTTTTCAATGGTAGAGGTTCAATCATACTATTTCCTTGTGGTGTGGTCCACTTGAGCTTTAGATATGCTTCCTTTTTGTTCTTTAGACCCCAAATCATCTGTTAACATGGATGAACGGAGTGGATAAAATAAATAATTAATGGTAGACCCCACAGAGTTTACTCAGGATAATTAGTAAATCACCTAAATGGAGTGGAGAGGGGTTTCCTTTTATAATCATATATTGGGCTTGCGTAAATGTGATTCACATATCCAACCCACTCATTATGTGTGTCCCACTTGGATGAAGGGTCAGACCAAGTTTCAGCCGCATCTAAAACTCAAGTGGGCCTCACCAAGTGCTTTTATAATTTTTAGGATGTCTTCACATGGTTTTAGATGGTATGGCCCACCTGAGTTTTGTATACAGATGATTTTTGAGATATCTCATAACCTAAAGGGGACACATCAAATGCACGGTGTTGATGTTCAACAAGCATCATGATAGGGCCCACAAAACTTACTAACATTAATTCTTAGGTTCTCGCAAAGTTAGTAAGTTGGGTCACAATTTTGACCAGAATATTTGACCCATTTTATATGTTTGGTCCATTCACTCTATTTTACGTATCAATACCCTCAATTTGACTATTTACTCCCCACGATCATTTTTTTATTATAAAATTTTATAACAATATATCATTTTTATTATAAAATATTTCAAAAAAAATTAAAATACAAATTCTGAATTTTAATTTTCAAAATCTCAAAAATTTCCTAACCTTTTAATTTTTTTCTCAAAAATTCCAAAATGCCGATTTTTTTTTTCTTCACATGCATCATTTTGTTTTCAACTTTTCAATTTTTTGTTAAAAAATGATATATATATATATATATATATATATAGGGAAAAGGTACAATGCGCTCGAGTTGACAATAAGCTCCCGTGAAGTCGAGCTATGTGGGCCACACCATGATGTGTTTCGACCATCAACATCGTGCATTTGATGGGTACCCTTTAAATTATGGGATATCCTAAAAATCAGTCAGATATGGAACTCGGTGGGCCATACCATCTAAAATTATATGAAGACACCGTTAAAACATATAAAAGCACTTGGTAGGGCCCACGAGTTTTGCATGCGCTCGAAACTTGGTCCGAACCCTCATTCAAGTGGGACACACATAATGGATGGCTGGATTTGCAAAATACATCTCGGTGGGCCCTCAAAAATAGTTATGAATGTTTTAATGGTGCACGGCCCCTCCCCACTTCTGTATGTGGTGTGGCCCACACAAGTCACGGATTGACTTGATTTTTGAGACCTAGGCCCACGATGGAATGGTGCATCTGACGGATGGGGTAGATGTTTGAAACGCATCACGATGGGGCCCACAAACTCGACCTCATGGGGCGTTAAAATCACTGAAGCGCATTGTACCTCTTCCCATATATATATATATATATATATATATATATATATATATATATATATATATATATATATATATATATATATATATATATATATATATATATATATATATATATATATATATATATATATATATCAAAATCTCAATGTTTTTATAAGTAACTTTTTCCTCTAATTTAAAATTTTTAACATTTCCAATTAATTTTTAAAATCACAAATTTTTTCAACTTCTTTATTTTTCGTTTCAAATTGTCTGTTTTTTGTTAAAGTATCGATTCTTTAATATTGTTTAATTTTAAAATTTTAAATTCTAACTTCTCTATTTTATTTTTTTAAAAAGCATTTTTTCCGAACTTGTCAACTTTTTTTGAACTTCTCAATTTTATTTTATTTTTCAAAATACAAACTCTCATTTTCTTTTTACAAAATATTTTCATTTTTTAACATCGTCGAAATTTTCACATTTTTAAAAATCTTTTTAATTTTCTTTTTTAGGATATTATTTTTTTTTCTAGAAATCAAATTCTTTTTTTTTTTCAAAATTATCAAATTTATTCAATATTCTTTTTTCTTTCCCACAAAATAGATTTTTATTAAATCATGAATTTTATTTTTTCAAAATCTCATTTTTTTCTCAAACATTGTTATTTTTTTAACTGCTCAATATTTTTTTTTCATGTCATATTACAAATCATTTAAATATTAGTTTTAAATTAATAATAATAATAATTTCCACTCATTTAATATAAAAACAATATATATATATATTTGTATTCAATCAATTGTTAAATATAATATTAGATACAAATATGTACAATTAAACCACTGAATTTGTATTAAAAAATAATTCTTAGATTAGAAAAAAACATAATTTTCCACTACATTCTAAAAAAAATAAATGTTTTAGGCAAAATTCCATTAACGACGGACCATGATCCGTCGCAAAAACAAAAAAAAAAAACGTAGGGCATTGCTATTTTGGGCGGGAATTTGCGACCTATAATATTCCGTCGCAAAATTCAAATTTGCGACGGATTTAATCCGTCGCCCTTTTACGACGGACCAAAATCCGTCGTAGATGTCGTAAAGCTGATATTAGCAACGGATTTTGGTCCGTCGCAAAATTCGACGACGTTTGAACGACAGATTTTCGAGAAAGATGGGATTAGCGACGGACCTTTTCCGTTAGCGACGGATAAAATCCGTCGTTAAACCAAGCGATTTTTCCGACGGACGGAGTCCGTCGCAAGATTCCGTCGTAATTTTGCATTTTTGGCGTAGTGCATCCAACCATTGTCTAATAAACCCCACCGCCTTTCGGTCCGTCTTCTTCCAATCATCATCAGTCATATTCTTGGATTTTGCTGATATGCCTAAGATTGGAGAATATAGGTCCTTGCAATAAAGCAAGTCCTCCATCTTAGCCTTCCATATGGTCCAGTTAGAACCATTGAGGCTGATCATCCTTGAGCCACCTTCCATAATTTAAAACCGATCCTACCCGTTCAATGAACTTAGCTCTGATACTACTTTGTTGGGATGCCTTGCACAAACCTTAGGATCTAGCCTCCCGAAACAAACCGAGAATTATGGATAATAAAGCAATGAAATAAATCAAAGCATCAATCACACACCACGCAAGAGATTTTTACGTGGAAAACCCTCAAAGAGGTAAAAACCACGGGACCTCGTCCAGATCAACAATCCACTATGAAGTAGAACGTTACAATATTCTTCACTCACGCAGGAGTGGATAAACAATAAGAGAAATAGAGAAAACGGAGAGATCTAACTGATTACGAGGACATAGAAGTGCTGAGATATAGATTGCACAGTAGAAAACCTCCATGAGCAGAACCTCCCTTCTATAAGCTTCCTCTCTCTTTTTCTCCCTCTCTCTCACCTTTGATAGCCCTAAACCCTTTAACAAATCCCTTGTAAAGCTTTAGGAAACCCTCTTGCTGTATGTGTGTGCCTAGAAAAAACCCTAGGCAACCCCTTTTATAATTTTGGAAAACTCCTTTCCGCATCCCTGTTGCGAAAGGACTCAAATCCGTAGTTTCGCGCAAAATCGCGAAACAAACTGCGTAACCTTCGACTAGTCGAGATATCCCTTCGACCAGTCGTAGGTCCCCTTCGACCAGTCGAACATTCCTTCGACCAGTCCTAGCTACAAGAAAAACAAACAACATTACTCATTTGGACTTTGAGTCGAAGTTACGACTCGAACCTTCGACCGGTCGACCACCGGCCTTCGACCAGTCGAGCAAGGCTCTCGACCAGTCGAAGATGGGTCAAAAAAACTCATCAATACATACGTCAAGGTGGGCCCTATGTTAAGGGCCACACTATCTTTGCTTCCCTTGAATTGCATATAAACTTCAAATTTTAAATAAGTATTAGTTACCACCATTTTAAAGTTCTAGTGAATAATTATTGTAATCTTGACATGGAAATGGTGAAAATAATTGTAGTAAGAGTGAAATTTTAATTTCACACTGATTTGTAATTATTTCTACCATACTCTTGTTGAATATTCAAATGAACGTACGATCTACTTTCCAAAATCAATATCGGAGTTCACATAGGTGTAATTAGAGGTGTACATGGACTGAGCTAGCTCGGTTAGCTCACTCGACTTGACTCAAAAAAGCTTGATTCGACCCGGTTAGAAGTTGAGTTCGAGCCGAGTCGAACTGATTTTTTGAGCTCGAAAATGAGTTCTAGCCGAGTTCGAGTTGACCCCAGCTCAACTCGACTCGGATTGAATCCAGCTCGAATTGAACTCGTATCGAACAAGTTCGGTGACTAGGTTACTTTGATATTGATGTTGCTCACCAAGTGTTCGATGAAATGACTCAAAGAAGTGTGGCTAGTGGCAAGGAAAGTGTTCGATGAAATGATATTGATGTTGCTCACTCAAAGAAGGCGTTTGATAAAATACCCATAAAACCATTAATGATGTCTCAAATACAGTGAGATTTTGAAGGTGCAAGTGTTTGTGAAAATGTTGCAATGGAGAACTCGGCTCGAATTGGCCCGAGCTTCTGACCGAACCGAGCCGAGTTGGCCAGTCAAGCTTGAGGACCGAGCCTAGCCGAGTTCGAGCTAAGGTCAGCTAGTGGCTGAGCCGAGTTCAAGCTGAGGCCAGCTCGACTCGGTTCAACTCGATGTACACCCCTAGGTATAATCCAATTACTTGAATGAGAAGCATGCAATTTCTAAGGTCCAGCGCATATGAACTATCACCATCTGCCAGAGTATTAAAGTTTTCTTCCAGACAAATAAATGTGAACCACAGGGGATTGGCCCTCCCCAGTGATAACACGTGAGATATCTTTAAACAGAAGTGGAGGTTTCCACAGGGAATTACAAGCCGTGTACTACAATCTTCTACGAAAATTGGTTTTGATAGTAGGTGAAAATTGGTTTTGATAGTAGGTGAGTTGTATTTAAGCAGATCAGTGTTGGTTTCCACAGGGACTTACAAGCCGTGTTCTATAGTCTTCTATGAAAAATATAATTTTGATAGTACGTGAGTTGTCTTTAAGCAGGAGCAGTGGTTTTCACAAGGACCTACAAGCCGTGGACCACAGTCTTCTATGAACAAAATGGTTTTAAAGAGCTGGATCAATGACCAAGACACGAGACTCCTTCCCCATTGAATCTACGTCATCTTCCAATAATTCAAACCGTTCATTTGACTAGTCTCAATTTGTATGGTGGAAAGGCAGCGGAGAAAATCTTGCAGGTGGATAATTTTAACCCTTTGATAATTTAATTACTTTAAACATGAACAGCCATCATTATAACATTAGTATAATCAATGAGTTGAAGTACTTGTTCTAAAAACTATTTTGTGGACATATCCAATCCAAGGGTAGCCCGTTAAGTACCGGGTTATTATCCATCAAGTACATGATACCTCCGTATGAATTGTCCAATCAATGATCTGAACTATCCATTAAGCTCAAAACACATTTTATCAGCTAATGTAAAAAAATCACACTGATTTAACGATCCAATACATCCTTGATTCGGCTTTGTTTTTTATAGCCGTCCTTGAATAGCGTGCATCATTTAACACCGGTTACTTGCTCACAACACGACGTTTGCCAGAGGTGACTGAAATCTTCTTCTTCTTTTGTTAATGATCCATCCATGATTGAATCACAAGTTGAATGGTCTAAATTATAAAACAACCATCGGCCGTGTCCAATTTAATAGCTATGTATACTCCACCAAACACCTAAATATAGTTACACGTATTGGACAGTTAATTAAACTGAAAAACATCCAACAGTCTTATTTCAAGAAACAGTTTCCATGAATCACAGGCTGGGGTTTCTTAACCAATCTGATTTTTACAAGGTAATTTAGGTTCCATTTGGGTAAGCTAGGACCCCAAGATTAAGACTGCTTAATTTGAATTTTGAATTAATTATAAGTAGTCTCAGTGCCCTCATATCATCGATCCATCACATTCTGCCAGATTAGGCCGGACCAAAAGGCCAATCTCTGTCCAAGCCCAGCCTGCATTGTTGACGAAAGCCCAAGCTCATTACATGTGTGCCGAAGCCCAAGCTGAATATTTCTTAGGCGGATCACAGGCTACAAACAAATAAGTGATACTCAACATGGTAAATGAATATTTTTACATATTGTGCATATTACAAAATTGTCTTTACAAACTCTAATGGGCTAGCCGGGCTGATAGGTACATAATCCAAGCCCAATCCAATTAAAAAACAGGCCTAAATTTTAAGCTTGAGCCCTGCCCTCAAGCTTGATTTAGTTCATAAAACCCATCGGGAAGGGTGGCCCATTGATACTCTTAGCCAAAGCTGAGACAATATTTGGCTGTTTCTGAGCAGATGAGAGAATCCGATTTGAGGGGAATATTTTCCAAACTTGCAGTATAAGATCCGAGACTTATTTCATATACTCTGTAAGAGTATGACTTTGATACTCTGGCACTCAAAAGTTGCACACTTGGCATACATAAACTCAAATTAAACCAACTAAATTTTTTTACACTTGTTGGTAGATACAAAACCATTGAATATTTTTATTTTTAACTGTCTGACAAATGACAGCCAATCAAAAATCAGATAATTAAGTATAACTTTTGAATACAGATGCATCTAAAATAAGACCTGTAAATTGGACGGTTTAATTTGAATTACTTGAATGTTAGGTATGCAATTTCTAAGTGCACACGTATCATCCATCACAATTTGCCTGACTATTAAAGTTTCCCTCTTTAAAATTCGCGGACCAAGAATAAAAGATAAATAAGTATGAACCGTATGCATTTGGGGCCTACCCAAATGACATCAGGCAGGTTGTACTATAGTAGAGGCGGTGAGATCCACTGGGACTTCACGCATTTTAATAGAGAAGGAAAGACCACAAGCAACTATTAAAGAATATAAGACTTTCATGATTTCTAAAAGACCGAGTCAAGAATGAAAACACAGCTCCTAGCCTCCTACATCGGGATTTGATGTTAGCCTTTGAATATATGTCACCTTTGGTTGACTCAACTGTTCAGTCTATGAGTCTCACTTTTTTTTTTTCTCTTTCTTTTTTATTTACACACGCCCGCACACCCTCGCACACTCACGCCGCACTGGGATTTCACTGCCTAGGGATACTCGAACCTTTGACAGGGTGTTGAAACTCCTGAGAGTCTACCACCAGAGCAAGAACATGATAATTTGCTTATTTTCCTTAGAACATGAACAGTCACTATAATCTTTTATAATATGAGTCAAAGTACTTAATCTAAGAATTTTAATTTGGGCATCCCTTATCCAAGGGTAGCCAAATCAAATGGATGGTTGGCATTTGGAAATGGTTCAAATCCAATAGTTAAATATCCAAGCAAACCTAGTATTTGAAAAAAGATAAACGAAGAGAAGAACTTTGGAGTGTGATGGATGATACACAGGCCCTTAGAAATAGCTTTAAAATCACATACTTAGCATGCAAGTTAGTCAAAATAAAGTGCCGAATTTATAATTGGATGCATTATAAATAAAGTATTGAGCTTCTTTAATTATTTGACTATTAGATTGAGTGGGAGGGAAGGATGTGATGAGGTCGTTCACCATCTATCTCAAGCGGTAAACACCATGAATTCAAAAGACACTTGCATCCACAAGAGTTTCTCAAAACTGCGGGAGAGAATAAAAATTCTCTGACAAGTTTATTAATTGAATAATAATTTCTTTTAAATTTATTTTTATTTTTAATTGAATTTAACATCCTTAAATAATTCTAAACAAATTCTAAAATACAATTAAAAAAGCCCTGATCAAATAAGAAAATAAATTCTGGAAAACGGGCAGATTTTTGTGTTTGTCAATTTATTGAAATGGCCAAAAAATATTCAAAGATAAGAACTAAAAATTTTGTAAATTTCATCTTATTAACACATTTTTCAACGTGTTGAAGAGTATTTTGACCTCTCGGCAAATCTGTCACCCTGTCTAAGGGGGTGTTTGTTTTCTTATTCGACTTGAGGTGGAAGTAAATAAATCATCATTATTTCCCATAAAAAATACAGGGCAGCTGCCCATACACAGTGCCCTTTGATTTGAGTCGACACTAGTTTAAAATTTTGTCAAGCTCACCATGATATATATATATATATATATATATGTCTGATCCAAGCCATCCATTCATTTAAATAGAAAATTTTAGGACATAAATTAAAAATTGAGGCAAATCCAAAGTACAAGTGGACCACAACACAAGAAACATGGGAATTAAACACCCACCATTGAAAACCTCTTGTGGGCGATAGGAGTTCTGTATCAAGCTGATATTTGTGTTTTCCCTTCATCCATGTCTGTGTGATCATATAAACAGGTTGGATCATAGATACACATCAGTGTGGGACCCAAAAATGGCTTCATATTTCAACGATGGACATCAATATTCCCTTGTTTATTGCGGTGTGGTCCACTTGAGCTTATAATCTTCCTAATATTTTAGAAAAAGCCCTAAAATGATCTGATAAAATATATAGACGGTGTGGATCGATCACATACATCACAGTGTGATCCACAAATATCACTCCATCATTCCTACCTGTTTTTTCAAAAAGTAAATTCCGAGAATCGATGCTTAATTACTCTTTGTATTTCCTTTCTTCCAAACAACCGAAATAGATTATAATTACCTATTTACCCCCATTTACAATGGTAAATAGGAAAACAAACACCCCTAAAGGGGATTCAATGTATCAACCATATCTATCAACCTGTTGAAACAATACCGAATTTTCTGGATTTCTCCTTAGGTTTTTTTTTTTTTATCTATATGTTTAAAAATGTTCATAATTTACATCCTTACTAAATTTAGACAATTAAAAGTTAAACATTACTACCAATTTTATTTTTAAGAGCAACTGTCTATATACAAATTAGAAATTACTGACCATTTCAACAAACAAAGTGACTTGAAATAGAAGTTAGTATCTATCTCGACTTACAAGCCGTGAATAGGAAGTGGGGATAATTGAAACAATCTTTTTTCGAGACTGAGTCAGCAAGCAGTGGTGTGTTCTACAATCAATTGTTTTAAGTTGAGTTTATATATGCCACGCGTACAATTTCTCATGCTCGCATATCAAACGTCACGTGATACCTGAGTATCGTGTAACCTCCCATGAAGGATTACCCAGTTGTCACGTGGACATATAAGTTACGGTGCTCTTACTTTCATTGTGACCCCTTGGACTGTTGAAATTGACCAGTGAGGACTGTCCATCTGGTCCGGTAAAAATTTCAGGGGCCACCTTGCAAATTTTAGACTGATGGATGATTGGATGATCTGATCCATACGTAAGTTGTATTGCTTGGAATCCTGATCAAAAACTTTTGTAGCTTATGAGAAGTTTTTTTAATGGTTGATTACCACTTGTTTCCTGTTTTATGGTTCACCTGATATTTGGATCTACTTCATTTTTGGGATCTAACCCTAAAATGAGTTTTTAAAACGAATGGGCGGGGTGGACATATGGCACATACATCAAGATGGGCCCCACGGATCAGCAGATCTACCGAAGCCGCGCCCGGAAGACACGAGTTTCGGAAACGAATTGGCTACTCCCCTGCCACGAGCCAATGGCTGTTGGTCGGTTCTCTGTGGGCCCCAACATGATGTATGTGTTTCATCCATGCCGTCCTTCTATTTTTCTAGATCATTTTATAAAATAAATCGAAAAAGTGAGTTATGTCGCTATCTCAAATAGACCACATTACAGGAAACAGTGTTGATTAATGTTAGACCATTAAAAACTTTTGAGGGCCATAAAAGTTTTGGATCAAGCTGATCTTTGTTGTTTCCCTTAATGTAGATCTGTATGACCTAATCAACAGAGGATTTTAATGGTGTATATCCAATAATTATTATTTTCCTACGGTGTGGTCCACCTGAGATTTTTATCCCTCTCGTTTTTGATATTGTTCTTAAAATAATATTTAAAAACGGATGAACGGCACGGATGAAACACATACATCATTGAGAGCTCACGGAGCACCGACCACAGCCACCGGGCTAGTGGCAGGGAGAGTAGCGAATCCGTTTCCCGAGGTTGCCGCCCGTATTGGTGTGTGCAAGATACCGCCGACATTAGTGGTTTGCTGACAAGTTCTCGTAGGCACCATCCCGATGTACGTACTATATCCACACCGTCCATCCATTTTTCGAGATCACTCGTTTTAGAGATTTTTTATTTTTTCCTTCTAAGAAAAATAGTTAGAAGTCTTTGCTTGGTATTCTCATCCAAGGGTAGCCCTTACAAATGGCCCGTTTTTATCGATCAAATAGATGGTAGTCCCATCTGAATTGTCCAGCCAATCAATCTGAACTGTTCATTAAGTTCAAAACACATTTTATCAGTTAACATGAAAAAAAAAAAAAAAAAAAACACGTGA
Organism: Magnolia changhungtana; assembly: GCA_030180095.1. Classification (NCBI taxonomy): domain Eukaryota; kingdom Viridiplantae; phylum Streptophyta; class Magnoliopsida; order Magnoliales; family Magnoliaceae; genus Magnolia; species Magnolia changhungtana. The sequence goes on from JASAUF010000444.1 coordinate 9,859,305, forward strand.
TCGAATGCATCCTTAATTTGGCCTCATTTTTTATAGCCGTCCATAAGTAATCGACGTTGTTTAACACCGGATATTCACAGCACCACTTCGTTGAGAGAGGAGCGAAATCTGTTTTTTTTTTTTTTTTTTTTTTTTTTTTTTAATGATGCATCTGTTGGGGAGAAATACAACAAGTCCAGAGACTCGGCAGCAGAACGAACAGTATCCGGTGACACTTACCGAGGCAACAGGGAAGATTGAGACAGACAAAAGCCTGATGGAAAGACTTAGATCGGATCAGTACGGTAGAAAGCCTGATCGAAATTGATCAGTCCGAAGACCGACCTTGTTTCGTCCGATAAATAGACTAAAGCTCTATACTTATGAGTCGGCCGAGACTACAATGTCTATAAGGCCGAGCCAGGCAAAGGAGAGACGGTGTAACCTTAAACACTATCCCCCGAGTCTCGTAAGAGGATTCCCGATCCCTGAAATCTCGGGATCAAATATCCTCTATAAACGGGATTTCGCCAAATCAAATCTTTAATATATTCGGATTAGAATCCCGGCACGGCGGGATCCTCCCTCTCCTATAAATACGAGAGGCTCCATGGATGAAAGGTATGCAAAAACTCTCTCCCAGAACCCCTCAATACTATAAGACCCAGATTCCTAGCCAGACTTTAGCATCGGAGGGTCCCCTACTCTAGTCAGGGTCTCCTTTGTCTTCTTCCTATGCAGGTACTCGAAGGTCTAAAGAGGGTGGACCAGATTTTTGCATCAACAGTTTGGCGTCGTTTGTGGGAAGCGGTACGAAAAGCCATTGTTTCACATTCCAGTCTAAAATTGAAAGTTTACTCTTATGGTGAGCATAAGTCGGACAAGTATGCAAATGCTGAGGAAACGAGAAACTTACGCGAAGCCGTTCAGAATACAAAAATTTCGACCAAAGAGTCAACCAAAAAGGAAGTTGACTCGGCCGAGGGAAAAAAGCGTAAAGACGACCGGACATATGGTGATCACAAGTCGGGCAAACGACCCAACCGAGAGTTTTTCGCATATACCCCCCTCAACAAACCTCACGAGCAAGTGCTGATGGAAATCAAAAGTAAATGATTTATCAACTGGCCAAATAAACTTCGAAGTAATTCGAACCGGCGAAATAAAGAAAAGTATTGCCATTTCCATCGTGATCACGGCCATAACACGATTGATTGCCTCCACTTGAAAGAAGAGATAGAAAGACTTATCCGAGATGGCTGACTCGGAGAACATATCAAAAAGACCGGGACGAAAGAGCGACTGAGTGACGATCGACATACGGAAGAAATTCGAACTATCGTTAGGGGACCCCGAGGCAGGGGCGACTCAAATAACGCTTGGAAAAATCACGCCGGAGCATCAGTCGGCCTGAGACCGAGATTATGATTATAGCTTGGCCTTCAAAAGAAAAGAAGAGAGAAAAATACTACATCTCGTTCATCGAAGAGGACGCTCGAGGCATTCACCATCCCCATGATGATGCTCTAGTCATCACACTCACCATCGCAAATCGAAGGGTGTTCCGTATTGTAACACCCGTATTTTTTAAATATAATTTAAATTTTATTTTTTAAATTTCAAACTTAAAATGGGAACGAGATCTGCTGATCTCGTTATCCTTCCTCTATTCTCTCATCATTCATCGTATCTCGTAGTTCCCCAATCAACCTTCCTTCTTTAAAAAAAAAAAAAAACTAAGAAGAGTTCTATTAAAACTGAAAGAGGCAAGGAATAATTCGTTAAAAAAAAAAAAAAAAAAAAAAAAAAACTTGAGAGAGAGAGAGAGAGAGAGAGAGAGAGAGAGCATGAGTTCTATCAAAACTGAAATAAAATAATGAAAAACTCGTAGAAAAAGAATACAGAAGGAAAAGTGGGAAGGAAGAATTTCTTTGGAATTCACTTATTCAGGTGAGTAATTTTATATTATTTTCTTTATTTTATTCATGTAATATGTAAATCGGCATGATCTACACAGTGGATGGATTGGATCAATCAAACATCCATTGTGTAGGTTTAATTAATTCATGTAAAAAGGTATGCGCATGACTTGATAAAGTATAGAACGTAAGATTTTAAGGTACGCGCAGGGCTTTAAGGGTAATATATAGAATGTGATATATTTTTTAATGGACAAAGTGACCATTATGATCCGTCATTCATGGGTGTTATAACCATTAATTGTATAATATTTTTTAGAATCAAATCGATTCGACACCTTAATGGATCATATTGGTCATATGTCTATCAATCTTCTTAAGATTAAAATAAATTAAAATCTTAAATTCTAGACAGATCTGACCATTGGATGGGCGGTATTGATCTAAATAAATAATAAATCAAATGTTTTATTTATTTTGTGTAATCGTAAGATTTAAAGAAAAATTCTTATTTATTTGATTTTAGGAAGCCATAATTCAATTCAAACCGTTGGTTTACGGAATCATCTCCACCACATCAAGGTGAGTGATCCCGATGTGTTTCTCACCCATCAAATTAAAAATAGATGGATTATTTGTTGTGTTGTATTATTATTTTGATTTAATCGACATGATTTAATTGACATGATTTAATTGACATGATTAAATTGCCATGATTTAATTGCCATGATTTAATTGCCATGATTTAATTGTCGTGTACTTTTAGTTGACTGAAAGGACTATGATTTCTGTATTAATAATGATATGATTTGATTAAGGTGTTAAACTATATTGATTCAAATGTGATAAATAGCCTATGCAATACATGATTCATGACTTCATGGTGCATCTAACAATTGCATGCACAACACGTGCCGAATTCCTGGGGGACCTCCCTGGACGGTATATCCTGGTAGAATCGTTACCAGAAGCCCACTATACTAGTGGAAGCCTACTCAATGAGTAAATGCGGGCCTTGCCTATGCCTACCAAATGGTAGAAGCCTGCCAAGGGGCGTATGCGGGTTGACGGGTTTCCAACTCAAGCAAGTGGACGGATTCCCACTTGATGCATTATTGCATTGCATTTACATTTTTTTTATTTAATTTTATCTGTGTATGTTTATTGGACATTCTATTATAATTTGATGTAAAGAACCATGTCGGGAATTCTCACTAGGCCTGGCCAGCTTATTTTTTTTTATTGATGGAAAAACCGTACAGATGTGAATGAAGGTGAGCCGGTGGCTCAAGAACAAGAATACGTGGCCGAGCCGGAGAAGGATTTAAGGGACACGTGGCCCTACTTGACAGAGGAAGAAATTACTGCCTTAGAGTGGACATGATTTGTTTTTATTATATTTAATTTTCTTAGATTGTTAATTCATTTTTTTTAAATTGTTGGACATATTTATTTTATTTCGTAAGACCCCGAATGGGAGGGTTCTTAACTATGTTTATGATTAGTTATTTGAAATAAATGGTATTTCTTGCTTATGAAATGATTCTTAGTATGAATAGATCGTAGATCTACGGTAAAGTTATTTAATAGATGAGATTTTTTTTTTTGTAAGCAATTTAATAGTTTAAGTACACTTAGTGTACAAGTCATGACATGGATCTCGGGTCCGAAGTATACGTTAGGTACCCGAAATCTGGGTCATGACAGAATGGTATCATAGCATAGTTTTTCCAAAATCTAGAGTGACTTGTAGTTCATATATCCTACAAAATTTCATAAATTGTAGACCCCTAAAATAATATATATATATATATATATATATATATATATATATATATATATATATATATATATATATATTTCATCATAATTTCCCTCTCTATTGATGTATGGAATGAGGTACATAGAAATTCAAAACAAAATTCTTATCCATTTTTAAACGTAGAAATAAAAACTTTAGGTCCTCAGAACTCCTATTTGAATATAATTTAAATTAATATGGGTTAGTGCGGACTGAAATTAAATTTTTAAGATTTTTAATCCATAAAATAATGTTTGACAGCAATAGGCAGCAGAAATTACAAAACTTGTAAATTTTGTAACTATAAAAGTACTACTCCGATTGAGGCGATTCAAAAGCCTGATCGAAGATAGACAAGTCTAAATTTATATAAAAATAAAAAAAAAAAAATTTAATCTCAGAGTCACTATACTGATTCAGTGAGTAAACACGGGTTGGTCAGAATTCATCAAATTCTGGACAGGTCTAACTGCAGGAATTTTAAAATATTTTGTGGTTGGAATTTTTAGATAAGATTTCACAGATACATATTAAACTTATAGTAATATTTCTAAAAATATATATATATATACAATTTAATCTAAAATTTTAAAGTACAAGAAAAGGTGATAGAAACAACAGTCATCAAACTGGAAATCAATCTGCCCATACTGGTTTTCTATCGGTTTAACTAAAGGATTTTTTCATTTTAATAATTATTTTTGGTTTAATTAATATCTTTATTTGAATTAAATTATTTTAAATATATATATATATATATATTAAGAGTAAAATAAAATTTAATAAAGGTCATTATCTCTACTAAATTTAAAATTCTTTCTTATAGAATTATAAGCCCATACTTAGCGATTTTTTTTTTCTAAAAAAACAAAACTGGAAAAAAAAATAAGGAAAGAAGATTTAATCTTAAACTTACTAAGACTTATTTTTAAGCCGATAAGAATATTTTCCCCAAATTTAAAGGTTCAGGGTAAGTATTTCTAATTTTGACAATTTGTTTACATTGTTGATTGAAAATCTGGACCATTTTAGTGTCCCTGATCAAATACAATAAAATTGTTACCCAAAAAATATTTTAATTTTTTTTTAGAGTCATGTACATATTTCTGGATATCTGTATAAAATTTTATGACAATCTGAGTTATAAATAAATTATGAAAATTCAAAGAGTAGGCCTTAAATGATAAAAATAATTGCTAGACAGCATGATTTTTCTCCCTTAGTAGTGATGAAAAACTAAGTAGATGTAATGATTTTGATCTGAGAATTTTTGTAAAAATCCATCAGATAGTCAGTGACCTATGTTCCAAATTTCAAATCATTCTGACTTTCAGTTTGGAAGTTAAAATTCTAGAAATAATGATGTGTTTATCAAATTCGAATTTGAAATTTTCCTTTAGTCACGTCGTGAGATGCAACGCTTTGATCTTTAATCATCGTGACGTGTAAAACTTTGAAACCCAACCTATGATCCTTGATTGATATGATATATATATATATATAATTAATTAATTAAATTTTATTTCCTTGCTAAAATAAATTTTCTTCTCATAGGATTAAATGGCCCCATATGAAGCTTTATATGGGAGGCCTTGTCGTGCACCTAATTGTTGGACCGAAGTAGGTGAGAAGAGTTTGGTTGGGCCAGATATTGTTCAGGAAGCTACTGAAAAGATCGAGATCATTCGTAAGCGTTTACAAGTTGCGCAAAGCCGTCAGAAGAGTTATGCCGATAATAGAAGACGTGATCTGGAGTTCACAAAGGGAGATCATGTATTTCTGAAGGTCTCTCCAATGAAAGGACTTATGCGGTTTGGTACAAAAGGAAAACTTGCACCGCGATTTATTGGACCTTTTGAGATTCTTGAACGTGTTGGAGCAGTAGCATACCGACTCGCTTTACCTCCTCAATTGTCAAGTGTTCACAATGTTTTTCATGTATCGATGTTGCGAAAATATGAACGAGATGCCTCCCATCTTATTGAGTAGCAAGATCTTGAGCTGCAAGAAGACACTTCCTATATAGAGAAATCGGTTCGAATTTTAGACTGTAAGGAGCATATCTTACGTACAAAAACTATACCGTTAGTCAAAATCTTATGGTTACATCATGGAGCAGATGAAGCATATTGGGAATCAGAAGTAGAAATTCGTAAGAAGTATCCTCATCTCTTTGAGGAATGACCTCAGGTAAATTTCGAGGACGAAATTTTTCTTTAAGGAGGGTAGTATGTAACACCCGTATTTTTTAAATATAATTTAAATTTTATTTTTTAAATTTCAAACTTTAAATGGGAACGAGATCTGCTGATCTCGTTATCCTTCCTCTATTCTCTCATCATTCATCGTATCTCGTAGTTCCCCAATCAACCTTCCTTTAAAAAAAAAAAAAACTAAGAAGAGTTCTATTAAAACTGAAAGAGGCAAGGAATAACTCGTAGAAAAAAAAAAAGAAACGTGAGAAGAGAGAGAGAGAGAGAGAGAGAGAGATCATGAGTTCTATCAAAACTGAAATAAAATAATGAAAAACTCGTAGAAAAAGAATACAGAAGGAAAAGTGGGAAGGAGGAATTTCTTTGGAATTCACTTATTCAGGTGAGTAATTTTATATTATTTTCTTTATTTTATTCATGTAATATGTAAATTGGCATGATCTACACAGTGGATGGATTGGATCAATCAAACATCCATTGTGTAGGTTTAATTAATTCATGTAAAAAGGTATGCGCATGACTTGCTAAAGTATAGAACGTAAGATTTTAAGGTACGCGCAGGGCTTTAAGGGTAATATATAGAATGTGATATATTTTTTTAATGGACAGTGACCATTATGATCCGTACTGTTCATGGGTGTTATAACTATTAATTGTATAATATTTTTTAGAATCAAATCGATTCGACACCTTAATGGATCGTACTGGTCATATGTCTATCAATCTTCTTAAGATTAAAATAAATTAAAATCTTAAATTCTAGACAGATCTGACCATTGGATGGGCGGTATTGATCTAAATAAATAATAAATCAAATGTTTTATTTATTTTGTGTAATCGTAAGATTTAAAGAAAAATTCTTATTTATTTGATTTTAGGAAGCCATAATTCAATTTAAACCGTTGGTTTACGGAATCATCTCCACCACATCAAGGTGAGTGATCCCGATGTGTTTCTCACCCATCAAATTAAAAATAGATGGATTATTTGTTGTGTTGTATTATTATTTTGATTTAATCGACATGATTTAATTGACATGATTTAATTGACATGATTAAATTGCCATGATTTAATTGCCATGATTTAATTGTCATGATTTAATTGTCGTGTACTTTTAGTTGACTGAAAGGACTATGATTTCTGTATTAATAATGATATGATTTGATTAAGGTGTTAAACTATATTGATTCAAATGTGATAAATAGCCTATGCAATACATGATTCATGACTTCATGGTGCATCTAACAATTGCATGCACAACACGTGCCGAATTCCTGGGGGACCTCCCTGGACGGTATATCCTGGTAGAATCGTTACCAGAAGCCCACTATACTAGTGGAAGCCTACTCAAGGAGTAGATGCGGGCCTTGCCTATGCCTACCAAATGGTAGAAGCCTGCCAAGGGGCAGATGCGGGTTGACGGGTTTCCAACTCAAGCAAGTGGACGGATTCCCACTTGATGCATTATTGCATTGCATTTACATTTTTTTTATTTAATTTTATCTGTGTATGTTTATTGGACATTCTATTATAATTTGATGTAAAGAACCATGTCGGGAATTCTCACTAGGCCTGGCCACTTTTTTTTTTTTTATTGATGGAAAAACCGCATACAAATGTGAATGAGGGTGAGCCGGTGGCTCAAGAACAAGAATACGTGGCCGAGCCGGAGGAGGATTTAAGGGACACGTGGCCCTACTTGACAGAGGAAGAAATTACTGCCTTAGAGTAGACATGATTTGTTTTTATTATATTTGATTTTCTTAGATTGTTAATTCATTTTTTTTAAATTGTTGGACATATTTATTTTATTTCATAAGACCCCGAATGGGAGGGTTCTTAACTATGTTTATGATTAGTTATTTGAAATAAATGGTATTTCTTGCTTATGAAATGATTCTTAGTATGAATGGATCGTAGATCTACAGTAAAGCTACTTAATAGATGAGATTTTTTTTTGTAAGCAATTTAATAGTTTAAGTACACTTAGTGTACAAGTCATGACATGGATCTCGGGTCCGAAGTATACGCTAGGTACCCGAAATCTGGGTTGTGACACGTATCCTCGTCGACACCGGATCATCGGCCGACGTACTATTCACCCAGGCTTTCGATAAAATGGGCATTGAACGATCAGCACTGCGACCGGTTCGTACCCCATTAATCGGATTCTCAGGGGGGACAAGTACATCCCGAGGGTATCGTTTCGCTGCTGCTCACGGCAAGAAATCTTCCGCACTAAGCAACGACAATGGTTAATTTTCTGATAGTCGACCAACCATCCGTATATAACGCTATACTCGGTCGACCCTCTCTGAGCCTTCTTCAAGCCATGGTATCTACATACCACCTCTCCATGAAATTCCCGACCGAGTCGGGAGTGGGGATAGTAAAAGGAGACCAACAAGATGTAAGACATTGTTATGCGACTGCTGTAAAGGTCCCCGTCGAGAAAGCTCCAGCCGAGGTATCACTGATTGAATCACTAGATCCTCGAGTCGAGACTCATGAGCGAGGCCAGCCAGTTGAAGAACTTATCTTGATACCTTTAGTCGAGACAGACGAATCAAAAACTGTGCGGATTGGCTCGTCTTTGTAATCGCCTCTGAAAGACAATCTGATAACCCTGCTCGTCGGTATGCCGATGTGTTCGCGTGGACTCATGAAGACATGCCGAAAATCAACCCATCAGTAATCACTCACAGACTCAACATAGATCCGACCTATCGACCGATCCGACAGAAGTGACGTCCTCTCGGTCCTGAAAGGTATACTGTCATTGAAGAAGAGGTCAGCAAGCTCCTAAAGGCGAAATTCATAGAAGAGATATACTACCCAAAATGGGTAGCTAATGCCATACTTGTGAAGAAAGCCAATGGGAAGTGGTAAGTCTGTATTGACTATACAGACCTAAATAAAGCCTGTCCAAAGGATAGTTTTCCTCTACCAAGGATAGATCAGTTGGTAGACAGTACTGCGGGATATGAATTACTTAGTTTCATGGATGCATATTCGGGGTATAATCAGATTGTAATTCATGAATCCGATAAATCAAAAACTACCTTTGTTACCGACAAAGGTCTTTACTGTTACCGTGTGATGCCGTTTGGGTTGAAAAACGCCGGAGCAACTTTTCAGAGATTAATGAACAAAATCTTCACTCGACTCATAGGCCGAACCATGGAAGTATACATTGACGACATGCTCATCAAAAGTGTATTCGCGGCCAACCATATAGCCGACCTAGAAGAGATGTTTCTAATTTTGTGAAAGTTCCAAATGAAGTTAAACCCGAGTAAATTTGCCTTCAGTGTGAGTTCGGAAAAGTTTCTCGGATTCCTGGTTAGCCATAGAGGAATAGAAGCAAATCCCAAGAAGATTAAAGTGTTGCTCGACATGAAATCCCCGAAAATGATTAAAGACGTGCAGGTTTAACTAGATGAGTGGCAGCGCTTAACCGCTTCCTATCCCGAGCCAACGAAAAATGTCTCCCTTTCTTCAAACAATTGAAGGGACAACAAACAGTGGACTGGACGGAAGAGTGCGAAGCGTCATTCCAGCAGCTGAAGTCTTATCTAGAATCCCCTCCTCTATTATCAAAGCCCGAGCTCGGAGAAACTCTTCTGCTATATCTCGCAGTGTCTGAGGCAGCGATTAGCTCGATCTTGATACGAGAACATGGTGGAAAGCAGCTGCCAGTCTATTTTGTCAGCAAAGCACTCCTACCGGCTAAGATAAGGTACCCACTCATGGAGAAAGTAGCCCTAGCTCTGGTCATCTCTTCGCGTTGACTGCGACCATATTTTCAAGCCCATACTATCATCGTCATGACCGACCACTCATTGCGTCAAATTCTACAGAAACCTGAAACTTCCAGTCGACTCACAAAATGGGCGGTTGAACTCAGTGAATTTGATATAAATTATAAACCGAGAGTCGCACTCAAGGGACAAGCTGTGCCTGACTTCATCGATGAAGTTACGCCACAAGCCACTGCAAATACTGCCGAGTCTGTAGAATGACGCTTACTTCCCCCGAGTCGCCGACCGAGCCACTAGCCTGGAAACTATACATCGATGGCTCTTCCAACTCTAAGGCAAGCAGGGCAGGAGTAGTACTGAAAACTCCCAACTTAACTGACATGCAATATGCCTTAAGACTTGGATTTCAAGCTTCAAATAATACAGCAAAATACGAAGCACTATTGCTCGGCTTCCGACTCGCGACCAGTTTAGGAGTTATGCATCTCAACACTTCAGCGATTCTCAACTGGTCATCAATCAAGTCACCAACGTATATTAAACGCGGAAAGCATAATTAAAAGCATATATGGAGAGAGCTAAAGAACTGATTAGCAGTTTTTAACGTTGTGTCGTCACTCGGATTCCTCGAACGGAGAACACTAAAACCGATTTACATGCGAAACTCGCCTCGGCTAATGAAGACGACATATCAAGGTCCGTTTCGATCGAATACGTCGCTAAACTGAGTATTACCAAATCAGATAGCTTGACCGTATTTGTTATCAATTCTGGACCCACTTGGTTCGACCCAATTCTCTGATACCTAGACAGGGCGGAATTACCTGAAGATCGTGTCAAGGCTCGACGATTGAAAATCCGAGCTTCCCATTACACCATGCTGAACAGAACATTGTATAAAAAGGGCGATTACACCTTGCTATTGCGATGCCTAAACCATGATGAAGTCGACTATGTGCTACGGGAGATCCACGAAGGAATATATGGAAATTATTCGGCGGACGATCCCTTGCACATAAAGTCTTACGACAAGGGTATTACTGGTCAATCGTCCAACACGATGCCTGCAAGCTCCTCCAGAAATGTGACAAATGTCAGAGGTTCACGGCTATCCCGAGACAACCTCCTGAGGAGCTAACTCCCATAATCGGTCCATGGCCCTTTACGCAATGGGGGATCGACGTTATTGGACCTCTCCCTTTGGGGAAAGGCCAAACTAAGTTCCCAGTAGTGGCAGTGGACTACTTCACAAAATGGGCAGAGGCTAAACCATTGGCGAAAATAACCGAACAGAAGATTACTGGCTTCGTGTGGAAGAACATCATCTGTCGATTTGGGGTACCTCGGACCATTATTACCGACAATGAAAAACAGTTTGACAACAGGAGCTTTCGCAGTATGTATGAAAATCTTGGGATCAGAAATGTGTACTCATCACCCCACCACCCTTAGACGAATGGACAGGTTGAGGCGGTAAACAAAATCATCAAACAGCATCTCCAGACTAAGCTTGACCGAGCCAAAGGGGGTTGGGCTGAAGAACTCTCGAAGATCCAATGGGCATAATGAACCACAGTTCGTACAGCTACGAGAGAAACTCCTTTTTCCCTTGCTTATTGTCACGCCCCAAACTCGGAAACCGGTCTCACAAAATTCCTGATCGCCGAATCCGGCGCCGACAGCCTCCGTAGAACCCATTCTCGCCTTCCAGCGCCCATACGCCAGGTTCCGATCCTGGGATGCTACAAGGAGGATTTTCAGCATCCGTTTAATTTGTAATAAGCATAACCAAAGGCATAACCCACAAACAACAACCAAAAACTCCATCACATTTCCACTATGATCAAAAAATTTACAAGTACAATGAGCATAAAGGGAAATACAATGGAAATGAACAAAAAAAAACTCCAAAAGATCTACTCCGCGCTCTCGCCTCAGCGTTGCTGCGTCCTCGCGTCACCTGCACGCAACGGTCGTGCATAAGCTTATGGAAAGCTTAGAGGGTGGTGAAAGTGTGTGCACAAGGTAGTAATGCAGATATACAGTATCAGAGTAATGCGGAACATGCTGCTGAATCCATGAATGTCGTTAGCCGAACCAAGGCTATGCGATACAAGGCATGAATGATGTCGGACATACCAAGGCCATGCAATGCGAAATGCAACTCAAGCATACAAATCATCATCTGAGTCCACATATCGTAGATTCAAATCGGAATATCACCGGGGTCTAGTACACTCTAAACCAGATTGCCGCCCCATCGCGCGCAATAAGGTAAGTGGAAGAGACCTCACTATCCGCCTGCCAATATCGGGCGCAGCTCGTCGATAGCGGACCCATTCCTCGTGCCGGTCAAACTCAGCCTAGCGTTGCCCCCTACTCCCAGGCGGGTAAGGCCGCACCCCCTTCCAACCGACCACGACACAGTGGAGAACGCAACCGTCTGGTAATCAGTACTCGGCGCTCATGCACCCACTCGGTCTAGACGTTGGAGCAACCTCTTGGTATCATAAGGGTTTAGGGACTTTCACCCAGGGATATCTATAGCACCCTATGTAGAACAAGATTTTCGGTATCCAATCCTGCCAACCACGATACGCCTGTGGAGGCTATGGCCCTGATGTCGCTAGGGCGTACAGTAACCACATCACACAATGCGAATGCATGAAACACACTATCCAATCATGCAGCAATCCTGCGCGTATCGTGCGCTCATGTAGGGCAACACCGCCTAATCGAGAGCTCCTAAACAACCTGCCCGAAGGCATATGCTATGATCAGTCACTTCTCATGTCAAGCATACATATGATGCGTATGATCATGAATCATGGAACTATACTACACATGTTATAAAGTAATGAACTATTCTTGCAACACGGATGAGCTAGACATGGACGGCCTACACATACCCAAGCATGGGCCTATCGATGACCCTAGGGAGAGTCATAATGCGGACATTTAACCAACACTATACCCGCAATGTGGACGTCAAACCAACATCGCTCCCAAGGCATTATCTGTTGTAAACATCATTACATAAATCATGTAGGGATCACACATTGCAATGGACCTTAGGTACATCCCATTGGGCCTTAAATACATCGAATGGGCCGTGTCACGTGGGCCTTATATTCATCAAGTGGGCCACATCCATGGGCCGCACCAATGGGCCTTAAGTGCATTGCAATGGGCCGTAACCCGTGGCCTCTATAGTGCATCAAATGGGCCTAACCTCATGGGTCATATGTGTATCAGATGGGCCACACCAATTGGGCCCCATACGTACATCGAATGGGCCTTAACCCATAGGCCCTAATACATCTCAATAGGCCTTAACCCATGGGCCTTAAGTATGTCAGGTGAGCCTCACTCAGACATCAAGGTGGCCCACTTAAAGTTTAGATCTGCCTCATTCTTTTAACTCGTGCCATAAAATGATATTTCAAAAATAGATAGACGGATCGGATGCATCATATGCATCATGGTGGGGTCCATAAGCGGACCCACCACAATGTATATACATATATCCAAACATAATATATACATACATATATATATATACACACACACAGCACACGCTACCCACGCACACACATGTATGCACACACGCATACACACACAGCACACACACTCTACATACACCGGGTGGGTCCCACCGTCCAGGGTGGACGGTGGAAATACAAACATCACAGCGGCCTCCACCGTCCGCTGGACGGTGGCAGTACAACACATACATCACCGTGGGCTCCCACGTGGGGCCCACCATAACATGTATTTTCCATCCGATCTGTTGATAAGGTCGTACAGACCAGGATGAAGAGGAAATACAAATATCATCTTGATCCAAAACTTCTGTGGGCCCCAAAAAGGTTTCAATGGTAGACCCTCAATTTTCACTGTTTCCTTTGGTGTGGGCCGCCAAAACAGTGGATGGGCCTGATCTTTGGAGAGAGCCTACTCCATGGAGGGGTCCACCTAATGGACGGAATGGATGGCACATATACATCATGGTGGGGCCCACGGCAGGGGCCGTGGGTGGCCCTGTCCGTCCGCCCAAACCGGCGCAGGCAGCGCCTGCACCCTCTCTGGCGTTGTCAGGGCAGCAGCAGGCGCTGCTGCCTTCAACATTATTATTTTTTTTTCTTTTGGTTTTCTTGCAGAAAAGACATGTGGGGCCCACCACCGGAAGATCTGCTCCGCCCATTGCATTCTTGGACCTGGAATACATCAAAGGAGTCCAAAGGTCGAATTTTTTTTGATGTATGGTTGAGGCATGGTGGGTCTTAGAAGTTTTGAACGGTAGGGGATACCTTTTTCTATGGTGTGGCCCGCCTGAGTATCGGATTCACATCATTTTTCGGCTCAACGCTTAAATTGAGCCAAAGAATGAGATGGACGACGCGGATTGAATATATAAGTCAAGGTGGGGTCCATGCACGGGACCCACCCAAAAGCTTAGAAAAATAAGCTGATATTTGCGTCTTTTCTCAGACCACGTCCAGCGTCTCTAGACGCTGGACGGTTTCTGTTGCATTGAGGTGGGCCCCACTTAAGGTGGGCCACCAAATAAATAGATGGTGTGGGTACAACACATTTAAAGTGGCCCCATCGGTAAATGGCTTGGATAAAGTACATATTTCAGGGTGGGGTCCGTCCAAGTGGGCCACACGGCCAAATCATCACACAAAACATAAAAGAAAGGGGAGAGAGAGAGGTAGAGGGAGATCGGTGAGGATGGAGGGACCCCGCCACTATGGGCCCTCCCTTGCAATAGATCATACATCAAATGGCCTTAAAGTATGTGGGCCCACAAAAATCGAAACTCAACGATGGAGATCATTTCTCCACCAATATGGACGGTTTAGATGACCTATCTAAAGCAAGGAAATAAACATCATGATAGGGTCCATGGAGAATGGCCCCATCATGGAATGATCATGATGATCAAGGTGGGCCATCGGCCACATCTTAGGGCCCCAAGTGAGATCCCAACCATTGATCGGTTGGCCTCACTTGGCCCCTCTTAAAAACATGAAAAACTACTCCTATCAAGCACCCACCGTTCGATCTTCTTGCTCCTATGGGTTCCTTAGCTCCTTGGCTTCGATTTCAATGGAGGAGATGAGGAATGGATGGTTGAGATGGAAGATGGAAGGGTTGGAAGAGGTGGGCCACACTTGTGGTTCTCTTGGAAGGTTTGGGAATGGCTCATACGTATGGTGCTCTCTCTCTCTCTTGCTTGGGAATGGATTTGCAAATGAAGAGAGAGAGGGTTGTAAAGAAAGAGGAGTGATGGATGTGGTGTGATGGGGTGTAAGAGCCCCTTTTCTTGACTTTTTTGGCAAATGGTGTAAGAAAGCATGTGTGTTGTAAGAACTTTTTGACTTTTGAGGCTTGCTTGGGAAAGGTGAAAAGTTGATGTGTACTTGACATGATGGGATTGATTGATGGGTGATTGATGTGACATCTCGTTGAGATTCTCTTGGGTTTCGCAACGTGCGACGTTTTCCTCGCACTGAACGTTGGCCCACATCTCCTGACCAGAGTATCGCCTCGGCGCGCGAGTTGCGGCATCGGAACCGCGGCGACGGTGCGGTCGCAATGGTACAAGTCTCGGGTTGAGTCGATTCGGGTTAACGGCGTATGAATCAGGGTCATGCGCAGATACCGGTAAGGGTCGAAGGTTGCCGAAATTCGATCGAAAATACCGCGGGATTCTGCGGAACGGTACGGTCTAGGATACGGGTCTTACACTTATGGATCGGAGGCTATCACACCAGTGGAGATCGGGTTGCCTTCAGCCCGAATCAGTATATACAATGAGGAGGAAAATGAAGAACTTCTATCCCTCGGACTCGACCTTATGGACGAACAGAGGGAGAAAGCTCGGCAACGCATGATGGCTTGGCAACAACAAGTCGCACGGTTCTATAATGCCCGTGTCAAGGTTAGACATTTCCGAGTCGGAGACATGGTCCTCCGGAAAACGTTCCTCAACACGAAGGAAATTAGTTCGGGCACATTGGGACCCAATTGGGAAGGACCCTATGTCATCTCGAGCACAATCCGACCAGGAACATATCGACTAGAGGACCTAACCAGAAGATTGTTGTCTCACCCATGGAATACCGAGCATCTAAAGATCTATTACCCCTAAAAGTTCGGCACAGCAAAGCAATGGAGAAGGCTTAAAAATGATAAATATGTAAACTGAGTCAAAATGAATCGAAACGAATATATTCATTTATTAGTAGATTTGTTACATTGAGTAGTCTGTTGCTTCGGTATTACATTGTCGAACAAAAGGGTTAACAGGTTAAAGAAATGTCGGCCAAAACGTACAAAATCCTTCCTCAGTCAGAACTACCCTCGGAGTCGCCCAGAGCTGGTGTGAGTGCCAAAAAGGAGATGATGATGGTACCAAAAGCCGAGCTCCGAAGATACTGGTGCCAGTGGAGCTGATGATGGTACCCACAAAAAAAAAACACCAAGCTCCAAAACCCGCTATGAATCACCCGGATCGGCTAGTGGGGTGGTTACGGACTCGGCCCCGGTGCCGTCTGTAACAGGCTCGGTCGCTTCGACTGTCGGGTCTTCAGGAGGGCCCTCCTCAAATCTCGAGAGGTCGAGGTTGGGAAAGTACCACTTCATCACGTCGATACAAGCCGTATACCCGCTCCCATACAAGCGATCTCTCTCGTCTTCAAACTCTGAGGATTTGAGAAAGTCTTTCACCGCCTTGTCCCCGGTTTCCTTCTTAGCCAACTCTGAGGATTTGAGAAAGTCTTTCACCGCCTTGTCCCCGGTTTCCTTCTTAGCCAACTCAAGCACCGCTTGGTCTCGGTTCTTAACCGAGTCAGCTTTCCCTTGAAAGTATCCAGGGCCACGTGAAACTGCCGACTCTCGTCATGGGCTTCTTTCAGAAGTATAGTTGTTCACGCACAATCAGCCTTAGCAGCTTCAGCCACCTTTTGAGCATCCTCAGTTTCCTTCCAAGCCAAGCCCAGCTCTCCAGTCAGCTAACCAACCTCGTTCGAGGCAATCTCAAGTTTGGCTCCAGCCTCGGTTGCCTGTTTCCGAGTTGCCTCAGCCTCCACCATGTTATACTGAGCCTTCTCAGCCTCGGTCAAATTGACGCTGGCTCTCAAAAGGTAGGGAGCAAGCTACGTAGGAAAACAGTGCAGTCAGATTAAGGCTAAAGGAAAGAGACAAACTAAGAAGTAATTTCAGAGTCAGTACCTGAAGCATAACCTTAGCAGCATGGGAGAGAATCTGATTCCCGCGAGCTTCAAAAATGGAAGCGAATTCCTTTTCGCTCCCACGAGAAATAGCCCAGTGGACCATGTCAGCAATGGCCCGATGGAAGGGAGACAGAAGTCTCCCCTTTATGCTCTTCACGTCGTCTCGAGACCTGTTCCGTTACAGGCCCTGACTCGGGAGTAGCCCGAGACTTGGCAGGAGGGATGATGATGTCTTCCACCCCCTCCTCTAGGTTAGAAAGAACGATGACTGTAGGAGCAGTCGAGGAAGAAACGACTGAGGCGGAAGGCTCTTTAGCCGAGGATGCAGGCTCCTTAGCCGAGGGTGCGACCTTCGCCTTCTTCAGAGATCGCGATTCCGATAGAAGAACTGACCTCGGAGGAGCCTTCAACTTGGTTTGCTCCAGAAGAGGACGAGTTTCAGCCATTTCTGAGATAAGAAAGGTTCGAGACAAAATCAGGAAAAGTTCGAAGCAAAAAAAAAAAAATCAAAAAAATTTAAGAAGGATGCATTTAAGTAGTAAAGAGGCACCTATCACAGAAGAATCCAAGCCTGAGAGGAGAAGACGCTCCGGTTGCAAGAGGGACTTCCAAGACTGATCCTCTAGACTTATCGGCCACAAACTTTTTATCCGAGCTAAAGCCGAGGAAGTTAGCTTTGGCTTCTTCTTCAAAACATCTGCAGAATATGTTCAGTTATATCTGAAAGGACGATAATGAGCCAAGATAGATGAAAGAGCATGCCAACTCACCTGCTTTGGAAAACGTTCAGAGAACGCGAGGCTCGAAGAATCCAGACTCTGTCGTCTCCCAGCGACCGCATGCCCAGAACCATCTCTCTCTAGTGCTTGTTAGAGGTTGGTGGGTCGGTTATCAAAGAGACACCCTTGTTCCGCCAAGCACTTAAGAAATACCAGTCGGGCTGCGAATGGTTCGGCCGAACTTGGTATAGGTAAAGGAATTCGTCCATGGTCAGTGGGGGCTGTTCTGCCTCAGCCCATAACACCGCACATCCGAACAAGTTCCTTCACCCATTAGGAACAATCTGCCCAGGAGCAATTTTGAGTCGGGAGAGAAAATTCTGAATGATAGGTTGTAAGGGCAGACGTATGCTACATTGCATGGCGACCTGAAAGATTGCTACCATCCTAGGAGGAGGACGGTTAAGCGACTCGCTCGACAGCGGAAGCCGAAGAATAACTGAGTCGAGAACATGATACCTGACTCGGATCCTATCCAGATCCGCCTCAGTTAAAATTGACAGGATCGGCCCTTTCTGCTCATCGCCGACCTCTTCACCCTCGGTAGCCTCTTCTTCTTCAATTGCGTACTCAACAAACCTGTTCGATCTCCGCAGGAGAACCGATTCACTAGTTCCCCCGAAATCAGTCCTCACCAACTGTTCAGGGAGATCTATCCCAACAGCTTCTTCTTCTTCTTCTTCTTCCACCTCATCCCCTATCAAATGAGGCCTACGCTTGTGAGGCCCCTGCCTAACGTCGGAGGGACCCATCGGAGCAGAGCACTCCGCTAAAGCCCCACTGGATAGTCTAGAGGCATGTTGAAAAGCCTCATTGGCATTAATCGTCATCTCCGATAGTAAGGAGGGCGATTCCGAGATGTTCCAGAGATGCCTCGTTTCACCCTCGTCACCGAAAACCCCCTCCCGGGGACCTGAGGGATTCATTGTGTTTGAAAAAGAAAGGAGGGAGAGGAGAAACTCACTGGAGAGGCAAAAGACACAGCAGAAGAGAAAGAAGAAAGGCAGAAGCGGCAAGAAAATGGTGGACACAAGCGTGTAAGGAAGGAAGAAGAAAAAAAAGGTTGAGCGGGAAATAGAGCAGGCGTGCGAAAGTGCTAAAACCGCTCCTGCTGCGCCTTTTATAACCGAGCCACGTGGCACCCGCAATTAAGGAGGGGTCGAATCGACGCTTGTTTCGACTCCCTCGCCCGACACGTGGCGCACGTCGACTGATGCTAGTAATGTCTCTGCCACATGTCCGACGCTTGTAAGCGGGAAGATCGACTTGACGGCTGTTCGCTCGTACGGCCTCGAATAACGAACCATCGCTCGTTGAAGACAATATAAGAAGCAATAAATGCTCCATCATAACTTCGGTCCTCAGTGTGTGCCAACTCAGAAATCAGTTACTCCTTTGTGTTGACTAAGCTAACACAAGAAGTAGGGGGCTTACTGTTGTAGAGAAACACAACAAGTATGGAGACTGGGCAGCAGAACGAACAGTATCCGCTGACACTTCCCGAGGCAACAGGGAAGAATGAGACAGACTAAAGCCTGATGGAAAGACTCAGCTCGGATCAGTACAGTAGAAAGCCTGACCAAAATTGATCAGTCCGGAGACCGACCCTGTTTCATCCGATAAATAGACTAAAGCTCCAAACTTATGAGTCGGCCGAGACTACAATGTCTATAAGGCCGAGCCAGGCAAAGGAGAGATGGTGTAACCTTAAACACTATCCCCCGAGTCTCGTAAGAGGATTCTCGATCCTTGAAATCTCGGGATCGAATATCCTCTATAAAGGGGATTTCGCCAAATCAAATCTCCAATATATTCGGATTAGAATCCCTGCACGGCGGGATTCTCCCTCTCCTATAAATACGAGAGGCTCCAAGGGTGAAAGGTACGTAAAAACTCTCTCCCAGAACCCCTCAATACTATAAGACCCAGATTCATAGCCTGACTTTGGCATCGGAGGGTCCCCTGCTCTAGCCAAGGTCTCATTTGTCTTCTTCCTGTGCAGATACTCGAGGGTCTAAAGAGGGTGGACCAGATTTTTATATCAATAGCATCCATAATTAAATCGTGAGTTAGATGGTCCAAATTATAAAACAAGTATCAGAAGTGTCCAATTTAATGACTGTATGTGTATCAACCATCACACTCCATCAAGCACCTAAATATCCAAGTTTTGCTTTTAGAAATCCCATCATCATCGTAACTGTATGACTCACAGACATCACGGTGGGCCGCATCTGAGTTTCCAGCGCAGGAACATCTTGCGAAAGGCTTATGCAGGATATTCGTGTCCTAATTTCATGATCAGCTTCGACTGCGTAGAAACAACCCATTCGACCGCACCATAGAAAGCAACGATCAGCAATGACTACTGACGCCTGCTGAATGCGTGGGCCCCACGTATGCATTCACGAATGGACGTGGATTGCATCCTACTCCGCCCGTCTACAGCTGGGAATGAGCAGGAGCTTTGAGTGGCCACCTTGATTTATGGGTCTTATCCTCACCGTTCATTCATTTTTTTTTCGTATTATTTTAGTGTTTAATCTCAAAATTAAGGCGGATGCTAGGGTCAAGTGGACCACACCACGAGAAGCATAGGTGATAATGACTCTCACCGTTGAAACTTTTCTAAGGGCTCACCGTGATGTTTATTTGCCATCCAACCTATTCATGAAGTTACATATACCTGAATGAAGAGAAAACACAAATATCTGCTCCATTCAAAACTTCTGTGGCCCTCAAGAAGTTTTCAACTGTAAGAGTTTAATCCCTATTTCGTATTCACTTTGCTATATTTTGTTTTAAAATATTATTAAATTTGAATTTTCAAATTTTCGGTGATTTTCCTCCACATTTGAAAAGTTGTGGTACTTTTGTGTTGTGGGTTTTGTCCCACATCGGATTTGACAAAGTAAACTATCTTGTATATAAGATAGTATTTTTGCCTAGGGCTTGTGCCCCTTTCAGGGGGCATGTGAATTTGGTCCTGTGGGGGGGCTATGCCAATAGCTCTAATCTATGCCATTGACCACACACGCGCGCGCGCGCGCCGAGCCGAGCCGAGCCGTGCCGTGCCGTGCCGAGCCGAGTCCGAGTCCGAGTCCGTGTCCGTGTGCGCGTGCGCGTGAGCGACGCGATGGGACGGGCTGGGCTGGGCGCGGGCGCGGGTGCGGGTGCGGGTGCGGTGTAAGTGTACTCGCGTGAGTGTGTGTGTATGGGTACTCGCGGGACTTTATTTGCGAGAGTGTACTCGCACTTGCGTCTTTTCGTTTTAAACCAGAGAGATGCATCCCTTCCGGTTGGTCGCACCAGTTGGGTTTAAACCCAACGGACCTAACCTTTTGTAAAGGGTGCTTATGCACCACTTCGGAGTCTATATAAAGACTACCGATTTCAGTTTCTAAATAATACGAAAATATTTCTTTCTTACAAAACTCTCTCTGATACGAATTTTATTACTGAGCTCATCGCTGAGTCAACTCAAGACTTTTTCGGATTAAATCGCAAGTGGTTCGAGCCCGCGTACAGCTGAGTGCACCGCTGGGACCGGGTCATAGTCGTTGTATCCTGGAGGTCGATTGCTCTGGAAACCTGTTGCACTTGGGACGCTGTCCAAGGGGAGCAAATTCGATTTCAAGCCGAGTGACTCAGTCACGCCTCGACTCAATACAATAAGTTCCTTTTTCTCAAAATTTTTATTTTCTTTTTTGATTCTCGATTTTAATAGTCTATTTAATTCAACCAAATATTCCAACACACTTAAGCCTTAGATCTGCCTCATTTTTTTACTTATATCCTAGAATAATACAAAAATAAAAGATAAAAATGGACAGTGTGGATAAGACTAATATATCACAGTGGTCACTCAAAGCTCCTGCCCATTCCCAACTAGAGACGGGCCGGGGTAGGACTAGGGAGTCGAATCGAGTCAAGCTGGCCTCAGCTCGACTCAGCACGAACACTGGCTGACCTCAGCTCGAACTCAGTTCGATCGGCTTGGTCCTCGAGCCCGACTAGCCAGCTCAGCTCGATTCGATCAGCAGCTCGAGCCAGCTTGGGCTGAGTTCGAGCCAAGATCAAGCCTACTTCGCCATTGAGGCATTTCCACAAACACTTAAACTGCCTGTGGAAGGGAAACTCATATAATGGTTTTCTAATTCTGTAGGGATCGATTCAATCTCGATGGACATGAAAGAAAAGAAATTGATGATGACCGGAGACGTGGATCCAGTAACATTGTGCAAAAGCTTCGGAAGGGCTGGTTCACCGAGATCCTTTCGGTGGGGCCCGCAAAAGAGCCGGAGAAGAAGAAGGAAGAACCCAAGAAGGATGAGGGCAAGAAAGAAGATGCAAAAAAGAAGGATCCAAATGATTAGATCGCCGAGCTTGTTAAGGCCTACCAGGCCTATAATCCTCATCTCACCACGCAATACTACGTCCCGAGTGTTGAAGAGAATCCGAATTCTTGTGTTATCTGTTAGAAAGATCCCAAAGAAAGGAAAACAACGTTGGAAATATCAGTCATGGTGTTAGAAGATCGATTCCCATTAGGTAAGAAGATGGTCTGTACATGAGAGTGTTTTTGTTTTTGGGGATGTATAGAGGTGGAATTATAGTATCTTAGATTTGCAGCAGTCCGATCTTGTGGGACCCACCCAGCCAAACCTTTCTTGCCACCGGCTACATTTCGTTGAGTCATTTTATCAAACAGTTGGTGAGCAACATCAATGGCAAAGTAATCGAGTCACCAAACTAGTTTGATCCAAGTTCCATTCGAGTTGGATACGAGCCCAGTCGAGTCTTGCTGGGGCCTGCTCGAACGGATTTTCGAGCTAAAAAAAAAAATTTAGCTCGACTGTCCTCAAACTCAGCTTCAAACTAAGTCGAATCGAGCTTTTTCCAGTCAAGTCGGGTCGAGCGAGCTAACCGAGCTAGCTCGGTTCGTGTACACCGTAGGACGCAAGTTGCGTCCTGCACGAGTACGATTTCACGTCAGCTAGTGGGAACACGGACGCGGATTTCCTTCGAAAGTCTTTAGCAGGAAGTTCCTGCGCTGATGACCTAAGTGGGGCCACCGTGATGTCTGTAAGAAATCCATGCCGTTCATCCATTTTGTGAGCTCATTTCACGACGTAAGGCAAAAAACGAACCGGATCCAATACACAAGTGAGCCGAAAACGCGACGATTGAATGTCCAGAGTTGAAATATTCGTGGGGCTACTTTAGTATTTTCCTATCCACCTTTTCCTTTAGTGTGGCCCAGAAGGAAATCGGCGTTCCACAGTTGAAATCCGCGTCCCGCCGCAATTAGAAGGAAATCGGCGTCCTCGGGCACGGATTGGCTACTCCCCCTGACACCAGCCACGTGGCTGGTGGTCGGTGCTCTGTGGGCCCAACCATGATGTATGTATTTCATCCTTTCCGTTCATCCATTTTTACAGATCATTTTATGACTTGATCCCAAAAATGAGAGGTATATAAATCTCAGATGGACCACACCACATGAAAACAATAGTGATTGGACATCCATCTTCCTAAGGCCCACTATACTGTTTATTTGACATCCAATGGATTGACTTGGTCATACAGCCTGGATGAAGGGAAAAAACAAAAATCAGCTTCATCCACAACTTTTATGGCCCAAAATGTTTTTTAATGGTCTACGCTCATTCAACATTGTTTCCTGTAATGTAGCACACTTAATATGGGATATAACTCATTTTTGTTCTCATACTGTAAAATGATCTGTTTAAATAGATGGATGGTATGGATGAAACACGTACATCATGGTGGGGTCCATGGAGCACCGACCACCAGCCATTGGCTGGTGTCAGGGGGAGTAGCCAATCCGTTTCCGGCGTCCGGGGAACACGTCAGCAAATAGGATTTGCTTCGCAAGCCTTTCGCACTAAGTTCCTGCGCCAGGATGTTAGGTGGGGCCACCTTTAGGTTTTTGAGAAATCAACCCCGTCCATCCACTTTGATGGATCATTTTAGGATATGCAGATGAAAATGAGGGGGATCCAAAACCCAAGTGAGCCATATGAGAAGGAAAATTGGAGAAAGAGTTTTCTACTGTTGAAACTTTCCTGGGCTTCACTTTGATGTTTATATTCCATCCAGACCATTTATAAGGTAATTCCCACTGTGATTAAGTGAAAACACGAGAAAATTAGTCTTATACGAAACTTTTGTGGCCATAAAAATGCTTCAACGATGCTCACTGAATCCCCACTGTGTCCCTTCGTGCGGCCCACATGAGTGTTGTATCCATCTCATTTTTGGTTACATGTCCTGAAATGATTTCTCAAAGCGGATGGACGGAGTGGATTTCTCACCAACATCACCGTGGCCCACCTAGCATCCCAGCGCAGGAACTTACTGCGAAAAGGCTTTCGCAGGAAATCCGCGTCCCTTCCGTTTGCAAGAAAGCACGCCAAGGAAATTGCCGGTTGGAAATCTTGCCTATATATAGAGAGGACTCATGATTGTAGCAGCCAAGAAAACACAAAACCTAGGGAAGCTGATAAGAGAGCATGATGATGGAGTATCTATGGCCAGGGATGGGGTCCACTCTAGCCAGCCTCATGATCTTCTGGGCCGTCGTCCGCCAGTACCTGCCGCATGGGCTCGATGACCACTTGATGAAATACACCAACATTTTGTTTGCATATTTCTACCCCTACATTCAGATCAATATCCCTGAGTACACCAGCCATCGCCTCAAGCGCAGCCAGGTCTACATTGCAATCCAGACGTACCTGGCATCCACCACCACCGGGTCGGCCAAGAGGCTCAAGGTCCAGATGGGCAAGAACACCAAAAACCTTACCTACAGCATGGACGACTACGAGCAAGTCACTGACAATTTCCGTGGAGCCAAGCTTTGGTGGTCATCCAACAGGTCGGTCTCACAGTCGAGGAGTATATCTTGGTACCCCGCACAAGAGGAACCACGGTACTACACCCTCACATTCCATCGGCGCCACCGGCAACTCATCATGGATTACTACATGAGTCATGTTATGGAAGAAGGGAAGGCAATCGGGGTGAGAAATCGACAGAGAAAGCTGTATACCAATGACCCCAGTTGCAAGTGGGATAGCTACAGGAAGACTGTGTGGAACGATGTCGTGTTCGACCACCCAGCAACGTTCGATACACTGGCCATGGACCCAGAGAAGAAGCGGGAGATCATGGAGGACCTTGAGACGTTCCGAGAGGCAAAGGATTACTATGTAAACATTGGCAAGGCATGGAAGCGAGGATATCTCCTTTACGGCCCACCCGGCACTGGGAAATCCACCATGATCGTAGCCATGGCCAATTTCCTAGACTACGATGTGTACGACCTCGAATTGACGGCTGTGAAGGACAACACAGAGCTGAGGAAGCTCCTGATCGACACCACCAGCAAATCCATCATGGTCATCGAAGACATCGACTGTTCTTTAGATCTGTCCGGTAAGCGGAAAAATAAGTCTAAGAAATCAGACGATGACATAGATGAGAAGAAACTTCCACCTAGGGCAGACGATAAGAGTACTAGCAAAGTTACTCTCTCAGGGCTACTCAATTTCATCGACGGACTATGGTCTGCTTGCGGAGGAGAACGGATCATTGTCTTCACCACAAACCATGTGGAGAAGCTGGACCCAGCTCTTATACGGAGAGGTCGGATGGACAAGCACATCGAACTATCATACTGCAGCTTTGAGGCTTTTAAAGTGCTCACAAAGAACTATCTCAACCTCGACTCGCACCCTCTATTCGAGACTGTCCAGCAACTGATAGAAGAGGTTAACATCACCCCAGCCGATGTAGCTGAGAACCTGATGCCCAAGTCCTCCAAAGCCACTGCTGCCGATAAAGCAAACACCTGCCTTGAAAACCTGATTCAAGCTCTCCACGAGGCCAGGGAAGAAATGAAATTCAAGGAAGCCGCAGTTCAGTTGGAGGATAACGACAGTGGGGAGACGGCGAAAATCGACGAAGATGATTCTGGCAGTGAAATGCCACGACTGGTATAACAATGCAATCATATTTGAAACTACAATAAACAATTTTGGTTTTCAGCAACAATAGATTGGGAATAGCTGCACTTACCCTTTGGAATTCTTAGGCATTTGTTTTGTAAGGGTTAGTGAGATCATTAGAACAATGTATGGGAAAGCATGGAATCTCTAGCAAAAGTTTATTTGAAATTTTTATTTTTAGAAATTAGGATTTAGAAGAGTTTTATTAGAATTAGGATTTTTATTAGAGTTCAAATTTTATTCTTTTTGGTAATTATGAATTTTGGTTTAATTTTTTTCTTCATTAATGATGTAATAGAGACAATTATCAATTAATTTATTTTCGAATTTATTAGAATTTATTTTTATTTTCCTATCTTCTCTCGTGGATTCGAGTAATCTCGGTAAGGAGTCCATAAAAGCTCCGTGGATTCGGTGTAATTATCCCCTTTGAGGAAGACTGGTATCCACCTCATCATGTCCATCCCTGCATCAGAATTTATGTGGAAAAACCCTTGCAGGTAAAAGTCACAACTTAAAGAGAGACTGCACTATGAATAACAAAGATACAAGAGATGGAATCTTACCGATCAGAGCTCTAAGGAGAAAACCTATCTCTCTCTCCAAAATCCTTTCAACCTTTAAGCACATTTTCTCCTTAATCCTAATTTGCACTCTCTTATTTAAGTAAAAAAGTAAATATACACAATATGAATTTTTATTTGCACTTCTCCTTGGGAATTCTTAGGCATTTGTTTTGTATAGCGGTTAGTGAGATCATTAGTACAATGTATGGAAATGCATAATCAATATAAAGAAATCCTAATAAATGTCACTTTCTTTCTGTTAGTGACCTGCTTTCCATACACATGGCAATCAGATACTAGATCTGAACCAAACATTAAGACAAAGCCCATCCCTCACTTGCCTTTTTATGCCCCCATGTTTCCACATGGGAGGGAGAGAGACCCTATCAACTTGTTCCGACTTACTGTAATAAGCCCATGCGGGCTTGGTCCTGCTTTATTGTAGAAAAACGAAAGAGGACTTCTATCTCGAGGCTTAGCTCAAACCCAAACGTGCAACTCGCTTCTTTTGGGGGCGAAGTCATGTAAAAACCAGAATACCCAACAAGCATTAACTCTCCTTGAAGAGGAGGTGATCCAGCCACACCAATCACTAGCCCTGCCTTTGACATCCCCGGTCCTCGCTATGCTGCTTTGCATACGCATGGCAAGCGGGTTAAAGATCTGAACCGGTCAGCAGGTAGGTCCTACCTACAATGACCCATATCCAAAATTCACACAGACTCATAAACCCTTTATGATAAAAAGTTCCCATCAAAGGAATTCATTCAACGAACTACTTTATAACCATCCATTTCCTTTTACCCAAATCCTCCAAACAATTTCAGATCAGTGTGATTTTTGGGTTTTATGATCAATTCCAAGTATAGACTACCTGATGATTAGTAGGGGTCTCGTACACATTTCCGACATGTAGAGAAGCAAGTCATTGACAAGTTATGCTAAAGAAGGTCACAACCGCCACATATAGCCGATCCATAGCCAAAAAACTCTTTTATGTTAGGTTTACAGCCATTTCTTGTGAAGAATCACCTCATTTATGAAGACCACAAAATTTTTTTCTCGTCAAATTAATTGTTACAACATGGAAATACAACATAAGCACTGCAAAAGCAATTTCAACATACGCACCTCTTTCCGTATGATATGTTGTTATCCCGCGCGGTTAAACTGGATGACAGAAATTTCAAACTGCAATGTTAAATGAATCTAACAATGCTGTTGCTGCTATCGAATAAAAGAAACACAGTTTACTCTCTAGGGGGGGGCTGGATTCACTTTCACGAGAACAAGCAATTAGGTCTCGTCATTAATTCTACTGCCCCCAAAGCATCTTAGGAAGCAGACCAATGCAAAGCACCCAACAGATAAAACTAATTCGCACATTTGAAATGCCACATACCATATCAGCTTGTATGGGGTATTGTACATTGGTTAAGCAAGAACATACCGGTAGAGGGACTCACTATGACTTGCCATCCACTAACGGATTGTTGACCATGGTAAAAACATCAAGGTGAAGACTATCCTATCTTTACATTCACAAACCCCATTGAAATCGGATTGCGTACTGAGTTACTCAGTACGCTCTTATCGTACTAGGGTAAACTCGGTTGAGCCAACCGTGAATGTATTTGCCTTATCCACTCCGTCCATCCGTTGTTTCAGATCATTTTAGTGGTTGAGCCCAGAATTGAGGTATATCTAAAGCTCAAGTGGACCATACCACATGAAAGAGTGGGAATACTGATTTCCACCGTTGAAACCTTTCTATGGCTCACAGTGTTGTTTATTTGTCTTCCAACCTTTTCATAATATCACAAAAGCATGGATGAAGTGAAAACACAAATATCAAATTGATCTAAAACTTACGTGACCCCCACGAAATTTTCAATGGTAGATGATCAATTCACACTGTTTCCGGCGGTGTGGTCAATTTGAGGTTTGGATATGCTTAATTTTTGGTCTAACGACCTAAATTTATATGCTAAAATGTATGGACGGAGTGGATAAAATGCATGAATGACTGTGGGACCCACAGAGTGTACTCAGTACGTAATCCGCTTCCCTAGAAGGAACTCAATAACGGAAGCGGATTGGCTGGTGTACCACACACCAGCTATATATCTGCTGTATGAACGTCAGCAAGGTCCGTGGCTCCCATCATGAGGTATGTATTATATCTAAACCGTCCATCCATTTGACGAGATGGCCTAAAGGCTTGACCCAAAAAATAAGATAGATGTAAAGATCAAGTGGACCACACTGCAAAAGGCAGTGGGGGATTGAATGTCTATCATTGAAACCCTTTTGGGAGTCACAAAGTTTCGGATCAATATTAAATTTATTTTTCCTTTTAATCCATGTATTTTTTTTACCTTATTAACAGAGTGGATGGAAAATAAACGTTATGGTTGGGCCTACCAATTTTTTAACGGTGAAAATCATTATCCTCGCTGCTATTTTTGGTGTGGTCCATTTGAGCTTTGGATATTATTCATTTTTTTTTTAGTACTCTAAAATAAACTCCAAAAATGGATGAAAGGTGTGGATATAATAAATACATCATTGTGGGGCCATGCAACTTTGATCTCCTTTGAACCGTTCGTGCAATTGGGAGCTCGAGGAGCGTTGGCGGTCGTCTTCACACGACACGTACCCACATCAGCTATATAACTGGAGTGTGGTACACTAGCCAATCCGCTTCCCTCAGTAACCCCCTTCACGAGCTTACCAAAATCGGAATTATTGTACACCTCTCATGGATAAGATCGTAACCTTCACTTTGGGAAAAGGGATTTTGGCCATACTATCATTGTGGTATGGTCAAAATATCTAATTCCAATGGAAGTTCCAAGTATTTTTAAGTTAGTTATTTGACGGGTCTTAAAATGTTTTTCAGATTAAATTACTAATGTCCTTAAGATAGTAGTTGTACAGTGAATAAAAAGTTTAAGTAATACTCAATCTAAAAAAAGAGTGACCTGATGGAAACCCTTTTTGGTCATTCAGGTCCATAAATCGCTGTTTTGGTGCAACATTTCCTTACAGATTGAGGCTGTGCGCTTTGTCCATGGAAAGGCTCTGCTCTCCGTCTACTGTCTCGACACGTTCCTCAACCAGTCCGGAATCTTTCATTTCCTGGTCATCGTCATCAACCCCAGAATCTTGACTTTCAGAAGAGTAATCCACGTCATTGTTCGCATCTGAATGCCCATCTGATGCATTAGACTTGTCGAGTTTCGTTGAGTCAGCTTCTGAGTCGTGGTAATTAATACGGGTCCGTCTGGCCTTCTTGCTCCGTCTGAGACCTGACAGAAGTTCGTCAACAGATCTCAACCTTGTTCCCCTCCGACTGCGACTTGGAAATTTCTTAAGACTGTCAGGGATCCTCAATATCTTCACTAATGCT
Source organism: Magnolia changhungtana (assembly GCA_030180095.1). Classification (NCBI taxonomy): domain Eukaryota; kingdom Viridiplantae; phylum Streptophyta; class Magnoliopsida; order Magnoliales; family Magnoliaceae; genus Magnolia; species Magnolia changhungtana. The sequence continues at coordinate 9,889,012 of JASAUF010000444.1, forward strand.
CAAAGAATCTTCTTCATCTTCGGCATTTTCTTCACCCCACCGGTATTCCTCGTCTCCCTCAGAGCTGCTGTACACCGTCCTCCTTTGTTTGCCTCATTAACTGAAACAGCTTTCACAAATTCTTTTGCTGAGTATCTTTGAGGCCTTTGCTTACGCAGATTGCTACATGATAGGAGTAGGAATTCAGCGAGCATATAGTTGAGAAACTCAAAACCAAGAGAATTAGAAAAGGAATGTTGAGAAGATAAAAACATGCGGGCGATCCAGAGGCTCGTATTTATGCTCCCCATCAGTTTCGTAATAATCAGTCGACTTTGGGGATGACGTATCGTTGGAAACTTGAAACCAAGGAATATTTCCTAAACACATGAAACATATTAACTAACCAAACACAATCCTATGATGATGAACAGAGCATAATCTATCCGACCCGATTCGATCAAAGCTGGCCCCATCCAGGCATGCCTTGAAACTATGTAGTATAGAAATAATACCATGGCCAGAGATTATGCACTGAGGTTTTGCTATATAGCCACAGCAATGTGAGGTACCCATATGTGAGGAAAATGCCTAGGATCCCTTCTAGAATTTAAACATTTTGTTTATCCATGTGAAAGTGATGTAGAGCGGGTTGCGGACAGTTTCATGGCCAAGATTGATCAGAAAAGGCTTGGTCGACGACAGAAGTGATCCGGACCGTTGGACCTTAGATCGGGCGTATCTCGCAATCCAGAATAAGTTAGCTGACGTAAAATATATGATTTTGAGGTAGAACGAGCTACTTTAGCCAACCAACCCAGCTACGCATGGTTGCGACGCTTGGAATTGCGAAAAACCCCTGGATCGACGATCGTTTCCCTACTTTAATTTCATTTTTACTATAAATAGTAAGTGTTAGTTTGATTATAACTCTTCATCCGTCGGGCTTTAGGAGTGGCGCCCAACGTGCAAAGAGCTTAGAATAATTAAGAGAACGGTTTGGTGAAGCCAAATAGGACACTTACTATTTTTGGCCGAAAACCTTCGCACTAGTAGACATCACGACCGTCCATAAATAGTAAGTTTACTATTTATAGTAACTTGCGGATTCTAGGAGTTTTAGTTGTAGTTTGATTCTGATTTCTTTCCCATTGCTTGGTACCCCTATTTAAAAGGTTGTGAACTCATTTTTAGTAATCAATTAATTAATTTTGAATTTCTTAGAATTTATTTCTATTTTCTGCTTTCTTTCCTCGTGGATTCGAGAAGTCTTGTGAGGAGTCCAGAGAAGCTCCGTGGATTCGGAGTAGTTATCCTCATCACGTTCATCCCTAGGGAGAGGAAAATGCCTGTGGCTCATTTGTTGGCTAAGGTAGTGTACTTAAAAATTAAATTAAATTTAAAAAAATAAAAAACACGCACACACACTCACACCGTAGTGGGATTTCACCACCTATGGGTATTCAAACCCTTGGCCAGGTGTTGAAACTCAGAGTACTACAACCGGAGCAAGAGCAAAGACCAAGGCCTGTGGATCTTGGGTGTTGAAACTCATTGGATCTTTTATTTCATACGTATCTTTTTGTTTTCTCACCATAATAAACAGTATTTCTAAAAGAAAATGTGCATGCAACACAGAATGTTCCCAAGAAAGTGCATGCAACACATAGATCTGCCTCATTTTTGGGATAAAGCTCATTTTTGTGATAAAACTCTAAAATTATCTGTAAAAATGGATGGAAGGCATGGATAAAATAAATACATCATGGTTGGCCCACAGAGCGCTGCCACCAGCGAAACCGCGTCTTCCCTCACTTTCATTTTTATCCAATGTCATGTAAAAAAAGAAAAAGGTACAGCTTTTAAAATAACATTCTTAGTTTTTCTGTAGCTGTACATCCCGATGCCTGCCATTGAAATCGGACTCGGTAAGCTCTTATCTAATTGAGTAAACTTTGTTAAGCCCACACTGGTTTGTCTATGCCGCCTATCCGTTTTTCTAGCTCATTTAAGAGGTTAAGACCAAAATTGAAGCATGTCCAAATCTCAAGCAAACCATACCACAGGAAACAGGATAATGATTTCTACCGTCGAAATCTTGCAAGGCCCTAAAGTAATGTTTATTTATCATCACAAAAACATGGATGAAGGGAAAACACAAATATAAGTTTGATAAGCTTTGTGGCCCTCAAGAATTTTTCAACAGTAGACATTCAATTCAGATTGTTTCTTGTGGTGTGGTCCATTTGAGCTTTGGATATGCTTCATTTTTAGGCTCAGCCTATAAAATTATCCAGTAAAATGATTGGAAGGAGTGAATATAATATATAAATCATTGTGTACCCCCACAAAGTTTACACTCGCGAGTTGCTCCTCTCTTCCTGGCATTGTATGGCCTTTGAGTTATATACGAATTAAGAGCTCTATTTTAAAAATAACAAAACTGCCCTAAGTGTCGTTTGCATGACTTTCCATTGTAAAAAAAAAAAAAAAAAGGATTACAAGGGCTATTTGGATATACGTATTTTCCTATAAAGGCTTTAAAGCAATAAATAGATTAGCTTTTAATTGTAATCTAAAATATGGGAAAAAGCATGTTTCATACTACTGATAAAGTCTATCTATCGAGCTAAAAAGGTATTATAAATATTAAAACACAATGGTTAATATACAATCATGATATGTGTAGCCTACCTTACTGTGTATGGTACATCCAATCCATCCATCATGTACTTTACTTGATGCTCTCAAGTGGCCCTAAATAAATAGCTCGTCCATTGTCAAATGGACCACACGAGGAAAGGATGGGACATTTACCATTAAAAACTTCTAGATCGTATTTGGGGCCCACTGTGATAGGTGGAAGACATCCAGTCCGTTTAATGTGTGCATGCTTTAATGTTCTCTTAAGTCCCTAAAAAAATCAAGTCCTTATGTGATTCACAGATTTTGGCTCCATGGCATGAATACCTACTTTAATCATTGTAAACACTTTACAGGCTACCCAAAGATACAATTCTTTAACCCAAACGCACAATTAGGGGTGTACACAAACCGGGCAATTAGGGGTGTACACAAACCGGGCTAGCCCGGTTAGCTCGCTCGACCCGGCCCGAAAAAGCCCGACTCGGCCTGACCTGGAACTGAGTTTGGGTCAGGGCGGGCCAATTTTCTAGGCCCGAAAGTGAATGCAGGCCGAGTTCGGATACCTCCTAGTTCGGCCCGACTCGATCCGAAATCTGACTCGCCCCGGCCCGGCCTGACCCGACCCGTGTATGACTGTATTTAATTTGTATAAAATGTTTTATTTTAGGCTTTGTCAAATGTATGTAAATGTATGTAAATGTCCTGACTAGTTAGATTTTTTGTGGAGTCTATAGTTCAACTATCTAAACCGTTGATCGATGGTCTTGTAATGGGACGCGGATTACTTGCCAAAGCCCTTCCCATGAACTCACTGTAAGGTTCGAAACTGGCACGAACTCAGGTTCGAAACTAGCCCAAACTCGAAAGTTCGAAACTGGCCCGAACTCGCGCCGGGCCCGGTTCGAACTGGAGATGTTGGCCCGGTGACCAGGCCCGGTCGGGTTCGTGCCATGTGTGGCTGTTGAATGAGCCTGGACGGGCTGAGGGCAGTTCGACTCGGCCCAACCCATGTACACCCCTACGCACAATCTCTTTACCTGTAAATAAATTACTGCTTAAAAGCCAAATGGAATTGCATGTGAACCGAATGCACCTCAAACTCTTTTTAGGTGAAATGTGTTTACAACTTTTAAAAAAAAAAAAAAATTGTATGCATCCAAACAGCCCCTTAGTTTATGCAACCCAGCCACTATACCAGAGTTACCATCACACCCCCTCTCCTCGTTCTCTCATCCCATGAGGCTGGACTCGAATGACTTCTCTGCATCTTGTTGTGACTTGCTCTGCACGTAGTAATGCGGGCGACGAAGCGATTGAATCAATGACAATAGGGCCATGCTTGTCACCTCCAAGTTAGATTTTGCATAAATTATGTCCATGGATACATGGACGCGGATTTCTTGCGAAAGCCTTTAGCAAGAAGTTCCTGCGCAAGGATGATGGGTGAGGCCCACCACCATGTTTGTAGGAAATATACTCCATTCATCCATTTGGAGAGCTCATTTTAGGACAAGCCACCAAAAACGAGGTGGACCCAAAACCCAATTGGACCACACCAGAGGAAACAGTGAGGATTCGCTGAGAACCGTTGAAACATTTTTATGACCATAAAAGCTTTTTTTTTCAGGTTAATTTTTTGTATTTTCATTTCATCTATGTGGTAATGACCTTATAAACAGTTTGGATGGTATATAAACATCAAGGTGGATCTCAGGAAAGTTTCAACGGTAGGTATTTCTTTTCCCAATTTTCCATCTGGTGTGGCCCAATTGAGTTTTGGATCCACCTCATTTTTGGTGGCTTGTTGAGCTCTCCAAACGGATGAACGGAGTGTATTTCCTACAAACATAGTGGTGGGCCCCACCCATCATCCTTGCGCAGGAACTTCTTGCGAAAGGCTTTCGCTGGAAATCCACGTCCCGGATACGTTACTCAAGACTTTGAGAGAGAGAGGGAAGGCTTGGTGTGAGTAAATGGAGCGGGGAGTTATTAGTTTTAGGATAGTAGTGGTTCAAGGAGGGTTGGAGGACAGGAATCCTCTCCAACACCTATTTTATTAGTCCAAGCTTGCAGGTCCCACCATGTTTTTGTAAAATCCATTTTATTCATCTGGTTCTATGTGACAATATATAAGTTAGATGATAAATAAACATCATGGTAAGCCTTAGGATTCTTTCAACGGTGGTCATCATTGTGCCCACACTACTTTCTGTGATGTAGTCTGCTTAAGCTTTAGATCCCTCATCTTTGGGCTCATGCCCTAAAATGATCTAATAAAATAGAAAAAAATCCATCGGCTCATACTCTTTATAAAATGATCTATTTCCCATAGAAAATGGTCTTGTTTAGAAAATGAACAGTGTGGATATAACACGTGCATCATGGGGCCACATCAACATAGTACCAACCCCGGTGTTGCCAGGGGGAGCCGATCGTACCAACATTGCGATTAGGTGTTACCAACATCGCGATTAGGTGTTACCCTTACGATGGGCCCACCTTAATGGTGTGTTGTATATCCCTGCTGTCCATCCGATTTTAAAGTCAAGTCTAGGATGTGTTCTCTAAAAATCTCAAGTGGACCATATCACAGGAAACAATGGTAATTGAATGCCCACCCTTAAAAACTTCCTAAAGCCCACAATAATACCCACCATAATGTTTCTTTTCCATCAAACTCACTCATAAGGTTAATTGGACATGGATGAAGGAAAAATATAAACATCAGCTTAATCTAAAACTTTTGTGACCAACAAAAAACTTTTAATTTTCTAGTGTTGTGGTCCACTTGAGATTTGGATCCACTAAAGTTTTGAGATCACTTCCTAAAATAATATGGGAAAACAGACAAACAGCATACGTGGATATTATATAAAAAAAAAAAAAAAAAAGTGGGCCCCACACAATAATGGCAACACCCACTACTCACTCCCTTTGTGAGTAGATTGAACTGGGGAGCATGTTAGGTGAGGCCTTACCATGGGGCTCACCATGATGTATGAATTCTATATCCACCTGGGTCATTCCTTTTTCTAGATTCTTTTATGGTTTGAGACCAAAAATGAAGCAAATATAAATCTCTAAGTGGACTTTACCATAGGAAACAATGGTGATGGGCCATTAAAATCTTCTTATGGGCTATAAAAGTTTCGAATCAATCTGATATTTATTTATTTTTCTTTATCAACGGGTTGGATGGCAAATAAACATTACAAAAATATTAGGTGGACCTTATGAAGTTTTTAATGGTGGAACATTCAATTACCATTGTTTCCAACAATATGGTCTGCCTGAGATTTAGATATACTTCAATTTTGGGCTCATATCCTAAAATGATCTTGCTAAACAAATTGACAACATGAATATAGAATACATACATCAAGATGGACGTACCCCACAGTGAGCGCCAAACTATCTTTGCTCTAGTTGAATTGCATATAAACTTCAAATTTTAAATAGGTATTAGTTTACCACCATTATTAAGGTCAAGTGAATACTTATTGTAATCTTGATGTGTAACTTGTGGAAATAATTGTACTGAGAGTGAACTTCTAATATCATGCACACTGATTTGCAATTATTTCTACCATGCTCTTTTTGAATATCCAAATGAAAAGTCTACTTTCCAAAACCATGGTATGCGTTCACATAGGTATAATCCAATTACTTGAATGCCAAGCAAACAATTTCTATTGTCCTACGTATCAACTATCACCATCTGTCGGAAAATTAAAGTTTTCTTCCAGACAAATGGGTGTGTGAACCATATAAGGCTACCCAAGTGATAGTACGTGAGTTGTCTTTAGGCAGGTTTCCACAAGGACTTACAAGCCGTGGACTACACTCTTCTAGGAAAAAAAATGGTTTTAGAAGGGCCGGATTAATGACGAAGATACGAGGTTCCTTCCCGGGTTGAATATGTAAGGCAGCGGAGAAAATCTTGCAGTTGAATAATTTTAAACCTTTAATAATTTGATTCCTTTGAACATGAACATTCATCATCACTTTTGTACAATTAATGAGTTGAATTACTTATTCTAAAAACTATTTTGAGGATATCTCCAATCCAAGGGTAGCCCGTTAAGTAGCAGGATATTATCCATCAACTAAATGGTAGCTCTATATGAATTGTCCAATCAATTGATCTGATCCATCCATTAACCTCAAAACACATTTTATTGGCTAACATAAAACCAAAAAAAAAAAAAAAATCTATTTTGTTCATCCGGTCCTATGTGACAATATATAAGTTGGATGGTAAATAAACATCATGGTAAGCCTTGGGATGTTTTCAACGGTGGGTATCATTGTGTGCCTACTACTTTCTGTGATGTAGTCCACTTAAGCTTTATATCTACCTCAATTTTGGGTTCATGCCCTAAAATGATCTGAAAAAATGGATGGATAGTGTGGATATAACACATACATCATACATCATGGGGCCACGTCAACACAGTACCAACCTCGATGTTGCCAAGGGAGCTGATTAGGTGTTACCCTTACCATGGGCCCACCTTAATGGTATGTTGTATATCTACATAGTCCATCCGATTTTCAAGCCAAGTCTAGTATGTGTTTTCCAAAATTAAGCAGATCAAAAATCTCAAGTGGACCACACCACAGGAAACAATGGTAATTGAATGGCCACCCTTAAAAACTTCCCACGGCCCACGATAATACCCACCATAATGTTTCTTTTCCATCAAACCCACTCATAAGGTCAACTAGACATGGATGAAGGAAAATATAAACATCAGCTTGATCCAAAACTCTTGTGGCCAACAAAAAAAACTTTTAATGGTCATTCACCACTGTTTCTAGTGTTGTGGTCCACTTTAGATTTATATCCACTAAAGTTTTGAGATCATGTCCAAAAATAATATGGGAAAACAGGCAAACGGCATACGTGGATATACAAAAAATTCATCAAGGTGGGCCCCACACGATAAAGGCGACACCCGCTACTCACTTCCTTTGTAAGTAGGTTGAAATGGGGAGAGTGTTAGGTGTGGCCCTTACCATGGGGCTCACCTTGATGTATGTATTCTATATCCACTTGGGCCATTCCTTTTTCTAGATTATTTTATAGTTTGAGACCAAAAATGAAGCAAATATAAATCTCTAAGTGGACTATACCATAGGAAACAATGGTGATGGGCCATTAAAATCTTCTTATGGGCTACAAAAGTTTCGAATCAATCTGATATTTATTTATTTTTCTTTATAAACAGGTTGGATGGAAAATAAACATTACAAAAATATTAGGTGGACCTTATGAAGTTTTTAATGGTGGAACATTCAATCACTACTGCTTCCAACAATATGGTTTGCATGAGATTTAGATCTGCTTCAGTTTTGGGCTCATATCCTAAAATGATCTGGCTAAACAGATTGACAACATGAATATAGAATACAAGCATCAAGATTGACCTCACAGTGAGCGCCAAACTATCTTTGCTCTAGTTGAATTGCATATAAATTTCAAATTTTAAATAGGTATTAGTTTACCACCATTTTTAAGGTCAAGTGAATAATTATTGTAATCTTGATGTGTAACTTGTGGAAATAATTGTACTGAGAGTGAAATTCTAAAATCATGCACACTGATTTGCAATTATTTCTACCATGCTCTTTTTGAATATTCAAATGAACAGTCTACTTTCCAAAACCATTGTATGCGTTCACACAGGTGTAATCCAATTACTTGAATGCCAAGCATACAATTTATATTGTCCTACATATCAACTATCACCATCTGTCGGAATATTAAAGTTTTCTTCTTGTCAAATAGATGTGCGAACCATATGAAGCCAGCCAAGTGATAGTACGTGAGTTGTCTTTAGTCAGGTTTCCACAAGGACTTATAAGCCGTGGACTACACTCTTCTAGGAAAAAATGGTTTTAGAAGGGCCGGATCAATGACGAAGACACGAGGTTCCTTCCCGGGTTTGAATATATGAGGCAGCGGAGAAAATCTTGTCGTTGGATAATTTTAAACCTTTAATAATTTAATTCCTTTGAACATGAACGTTCATCATCACTTTGGTATAATTAATGAGTTGAATTACTTATTCTAAAAACTATTTTGAGAATATCTCCAATCCAAGGGTAGCCCGTTAAGTAGCAGGTTATTATCCATCAACTAAATGGTAGCTCTATATGAATTGTCCAATCAATTGATCTGAACCATCCATTAACCTCAAAACACATTTTATTGGCTAACAAAAAAAAAAAATCACACTGATTTGACGATCCAATACATCTTTGAGTTGGCCTTTTTTTTGTAGCAATCTTTGAATAGCACTAGATACCTGCTCACAACACGACGTCTGCCAGAGGTGACTGAAATCTTCTTCTTCTTCTTTTAAATGATTCATCCATGATGGAATCAAAAGTTGGATGGTCCAAATTATAAAACAACCATCGGCCATGTCCAATTTAATGGCTGCATGTGTACTCCACCAAACACCTAAATATCATTCCCAATATGCTTACAGAGGCTAGCACACGTATCATGAACCGAAAATTGCCCTTACTGGACATGTATTTGGACAGTTAAAAATGCAAAACATCCAACAGTCTTATTTCAAGAAACAGTGTCCATGAATCACAGGTTGGGGTTACTAAATCAATCTGATTTTAATAAGATAACTTAGGGTCCATTTGGGTAAGCTAGGAACTAAGAATAAGACTGCTTTATTTGAATTTTGAATTACTTATACGTAGTCTCAGTTCCCGCATATCATCCATCCCATTCTGCCAGGTTATGCCGGACCAAAAGGTCAATCTCTGTCCAAGCCCAGCCTGCATTGTCGACAAAAGACCTAGCCCATTTCATGTGGGCAAAAGCCCAAGCTAAATATTTCTTAGGTGGATCACAGTCTACAAACAAATAAGTGCTACTCAACATATATAGTATATAGTAAATGAAGATTTTTACATATTGTTCATTTTACAAACTTTAATGGGCTATCGGGGCTGATGGGTACATTATCTAAGCCCAGTCCAATTAAAAAACAGGCCTAAATTTTAAGCTCGAGTCCTGCCCTCGAGCTTGATACTTCAGCAGAACCTGGGCTAAGGGGGCAGCTCCTAAAGCCCATCAGGCCAGCCTGGCCCTTTGATAGTCCTGGCCAACGCTGAGACGACATTTGGCTGTTTCTGAGCATCAATGAGAGAATCCGATTTGAGATCTGCGAGTTATTTCATACTCCGGAAGAGCATGATTTTGATACTCTGGCACTCTAAAGTTATACACTTTACATGCATTAACTCAAATTAAACCAACTAAATTATGGAACCCACTACGGTAAAGTCAATGTCCCAAATTCAGATATTTTAAATGATGCAAATCCCTAATTTTTTTTACACTTGTTGGTAGATACAAAATCATTGAATATTTTTCATTTTTAACCGTCCAAATGACTGTCAATAGGAAATCAGATGATTAAGTAAGCGCAACTTTTGAATCTAGATGGATCTAAAATACGACCTATAATTTAGACAGTTTAATTTGAATTACTTGAATGCCAAGTAATTGCATACGTATCATCTATCACAATTTTCCAGAGTTTTAAAAAAATAAAAAAAATAAAAAAAAGTTTTCCACTTTAAGATTCGTGGACCAAAGAATAAAAGATAAATAAATATAAAGCATATGCATTTGGGCCCCACCCAAATGACATCAGGCAGGTTGTCCTACACTAGAGGCGGTGAGATCGACGGAGACTTCACGCATATGCGGATTACACCCTATATATTTATATTTTAATAGAGGAGGAAAAAGAAAAAGCAACTATTAGAGAATAGAAGACTTTCATGGTTTCTCGAAGGCCGAGCTAAGAACGAAAACACACGGCTCCTTCCCATACAGAGGCTTATTCAAATACATCCCAAGGTGATGTTAACCTTCAAATATGGTCATCTTGACTTAACTGTTTAGTCGATAAGTCTCACTTTGGATGGTGAAAGGCATCAAAGAAAAGCTGATAGCTGAGTAGTCTCGACCCCTTGATAATTTGATTATTTTCCTTAGAACATGAACAGTCAACATCATCTTTGTATAATCTATGAGTCAAAGTACTTAATCTAATAATTTTATTTTGGGCATCCCTTATTCAAGAGTAGCCAAATCAAATAGATGGTTTGCATCATTGGAAATGTGATGTAGAGTGGGTCACAGACACTTTCATGTCCAAGATGGATCAGATAAGGCTTGATTGGACGCAGAGGTGATCCGGACCGTCAGAACCTTACAATAGGCGTATCTCGCAAATCGGAATGAGTTATTCGACATACCATATATGATTTTGGGGTAGGATAAGCTACTTTAGCCAACTAACCTGGCTATTCCGGATTACTCATGCCGAATTTGTGAGATTCCACCGGATCAACGATCGAAAATCCATTTTATTTACATTTTTAATATTTATGATAAGTTTTAGTTTGAGTATAACTCTTCATCCTTTGTGCTTTAGGAATTGTGTCCAACATGAAAAGTACTTGGAAAAATTAGGAGAATAACGTGGTTAATCCAGATAAGACACTTACTATAAATAGTAAATTTACTATTTATAATAAATTACGAATTTTAGGGAGTTTGAGTTAGAGTTTGACTCTGAAATTCTTCTAAGGTGTGTTATCACAATTTAAAGGATTGTAAATTTGTTTTTATTATCTACTAATGAAATTTTGAATTTTTTATAATTTATTTTTTTTTCTTTTTTTTTTCTCGTGGATTCGAAGTATCTATGTGAGGAGTTCAAAGAAGCTCCATAAATTAAGCGTAGTTATCCCCTTAAGGAAGACGGTGATCAACCTCAACACGTCCTTCCCTACGTCAAAATGGCTCAAATCCAATTGTTGGATATCCAAGCAAACCTAGTATTTGAAAAAAGATAAATGAAGAGAAAAACTTTGATACTCTCTGCTAGAGTGTGATGGATATTGATACGCAGGCACTTTGAAAATACTTTAAAATCACATAATTAGCACGCAAGTAAGTCAATAAAGTGCCAAACTTATAATTGGATGTATTGTAAGCAAAATATTAAGCTTTTGTAATTATTCGACTATTAGATTGGCAAGGAAAGACATGATGAGGTTGATCACCATCTTCCTCAAGCGATGACACCTTGAATCCACAAGACACTTAAATCCACAAGGGATTTCTGGAAACCATAAGAGAATAAGAGAAATTTATAAGAAGTTGATTGATCGAATGATAATTGCTTCTAAAAATTAAGTTTAACGTTCTTAAATAATCCTAAACAAACTCTAAAATTCAATTAAAAGAGTCATAATTAAATAAAAAAATTAATTTTGAAAAACGTGCAGATTTCTGTCATCTGTCAACTTGTTGAAATGTCCCAAAAATATCCATCGACTAGAACTGAAAATTATAAGAATTTCAACCTGTTGATATGATTTGTCAACCTATTAAATAGTATTTCAACTTGTCGACAAATCTTGGGAGTTTCAACACCTAGTTGAGGGTTTGCGTACCCATAGGTGGTGAAATCCCACTACAGCGTGAGTGTGTGGCAGTGTGTGTGCGTGTGTTAAAATAATAATAATAAAACTTGTTGACAAATCTATTGACCTATCTAAATTGGTAGAAGTCAACCAACAAGCAATCTAAAATTTCTATTGGGATTTCGACCGGTGAATCTATATGTCAACATGTCAAAACTATGTTGAATTTTGTTGATTTCTCTCATAACTTCTTTCGGTTCATGTGTTAAAAATGTGTTTAATCCACAATCGTTAATTTAGACTATTGAAAGTAAAACACTACTTAACAATCTTATTTCTACAAGTTGTTATCCACAATTTCTAAGTGCTCGCCTATCAAGCATCATGTGATACATGAGTATGTGTAACTTCCCATGAAGGATTACCCAGTTGTCACGTGGACATAGAAGTTATGGTGCTCCTACTTTCGTTGTGACCCTTGGACGGTTAAATTTGACCGGTGAGCAGGGGTGTACACTAGTTGAACTGAGTCGAGCTTGGCACAACTTGACTCGGCTCGGCCACTAGCTGACCCCAGCTTGAACTCGGCTTGGCTCGGTCCTCGAGCCTGACTGGCCAACTCGGCTCAGTTCAGTCAGCAGAACAGGCCACTTCGAGCCGAGATTGAGCAACTGCGGCATTTTCTCAAACACGTGGAGTGCACCTTCAATTTCTCACGGAATGTAAAGCGGCAGCATCGGTTTATAGGTATTTAATCAAACACTCAGTAGACAACATAAAAATCAAGATACAAAGGTATTTGTTTCATATCCATACCTTCCTCGCCACCAGCCAGTTCGATTCGAGTTGGGGTTCTATCCGAGTCAAGTCGAGCTCTCAAAATTTTTTCGAGCTCAAAAAATCAACTCGACTCAGCTTGAACTCAATTTCGAACCGAGTTGAATCGAGCTTTTTCGAGTTGAGTCGAGTGAGCTAACCGAGCTAACTCGGTTCATGTACACCCCTACTAGTGAGGACTCTCCATCTGGTCCGGTAAAAATTAAAAGGACCAGCCTGCAAAATTCAAACTGATGGATGATCGGGTGATCTGATCCATTCGTAAGTTGCATTTCTTGGACTCCTTATCCAAAACTTTTGGGTATGCTTCATTTTTTAGAACATACCCTAAAATGAAGTTTTTTTTTTTTTTTTGGGTTAGCTTGTTAGTACACACCCATGTCAGTGCACACACTCCATGTTAGATCGATACAAAAAAAAAAAAAAAAAAAAAAAAAAAAAAAAAAAAACAGAGGAGCTTTTAAAAGGCGTGGATAAAAAGCACATAGGCCCATGGTCAGGGATTCGGATTGGCTACTCTCCCTGGCCAATGGCTGGTGTTTGGTGCTCTGTGGGCCCCACCATGATGTATGTGTTTCATCCATGATGTCCACATATTTTTCTAGATCATTTTACGGTATGAGACCAAAAATGAATTATATCCCAATATCAAGTGGACCACATTACAGGAAAAAGTGTTGAATGAACGTTGATTATTAAAAACTTTTTGGGGGCCATAAAGGTTTTGGATCAAGCTGATCTTTGTTATTTCCCTTCATCTGAGTCTGTATGACCTAATCAACAGATTGTATGTCAAATAAACAGTACAGTAGGCCTTAGGAGGATTTTAATGATAGATATCCAATCAATATTGTTTTTCTTTGGTGTCGCCCACCTGAGATTTATATTCCTTTCATTTTTGGGATGAAGCCCCAAAATGATCCGTAAAAATGAATGAATCGGAATGGACGAAACACATACATCATGATGGGCCCACAGGGCACCGACCACCAGCCGCGGGGCTGGCGGCAGGGGAGTAGCCAATCCGTTTCCAATGATACGCGGATTGCGTGGTGTGCAAGACACCGCCGACATTGGTTGTCCGCGTGGTGTGAAAGACACCGCCGACATTGGTTGTGTGTTAGCGTGACTACACCTAACTACACCAGCATGACGTATGTAGTATATCCACACAGTACATCCATTTTTCGAGATAATTTTAGATTCAGATCGGTCCATCCATTTTTCAAGATCATTTTAGATTTAGATCGATGGATACGTGGTAACACTGAAGTCATGGATTTTTAAATAATAATAATAATAATAATAAATAGTTAAAAAGTCCTTGCTGGGTATTCCCTTTCAAATTGCCCGTTTTTATCGATCAAATAGAATTGTCCAGCCAGTCAATCTGAACTGTTCATTAAGTTCAAAACACATTTTATCCGTTAACGTGAAAAAGCACGTGATCCAATGCATCCTTGATTTGTATTCATTTTTTATAGCTGTCTTTGAATAATTGACGCGGATTTCCTGCCAAGTTCCTGCGCCAGAAACCTAGGTGAGGCCACCGTAATGTTTGTGAGAAATCTACCCGTCCATCCGTTTTGTAAATTAATTTTAAGATTAGATCAAAAGTGAGCAGTATACAAGACTCAGGTGAGCCGCACTAAAGGAAAAGGTGGATGGAGAAATTCCTACCGTTGAAACCTCCCTGGGGTCGACAGTGATATTTACATGCCATCCATACCGTTAATAACGTCATTCCTACTGGGATGAACAGGAAACACAAAAATCAGACTGATTCAAAACTTTTGTAGCCCCACAAATATTTCAACTGTGGACGTTCAATCCTCACTTTTTTGGCCCACTTGAATCTTGTATCTGGATCAGTTTTGGCCCACGTCCTAAAATTAGCTCAAAAAACGAATGGATGGGGTGGATTTCTAACAAACATCACGGTGGGCCCACCTAAGTTTCGAGAGCAGGAACATCCTGCAAAAGACTTTAGCAGGGAATCCGCGTCCGAGCTAGCAAGGAACGGTCAGCAAAAAAAAAAGACAACTACGTTTGCAAAGAAGCACGCAAGGAAATTGCCGGTTGGAAAACTTGCCTATATATAAAGGGAAGGAATTATGATTCTAGCAACCGAGAAAACACAACACCAAGGGTAGCTGATAAGAGGGCAGGATGATGGAGTATTTGTGGCCAGGGGTGGGTTCCACTCTAGCCAGCCTCATGCTCTTCTGGGCCGTGGTCCAGAGGTACCTGCCGTTTGGGTTCGATGACCACTTGATGAAATACACCTACATTTTGTTTGGATACATCTACCCCTACATTCAGATCAAGATCCCAGAATACACCGGCCATCGCATGAAGCGCAGCGATGTCTACATTGCAATCCAGACCTACCTGACCGCCAACACCTCCGGGTTGGCCAAGAGGCTCAAGGCCGACATGGGCAAAGACACCAAAAACCTTACCTACAGCATGGACGACTACGAGCAAGTCACTGACAAATTCCGTGGGGCCAAGGTTTGGTGGTCATCCAAAAAGTCGGTCTCACAGTCGACGAGCATATCTTGGTACCCCGCAAAGGAGGAACCATGGTACTACACCCTCACATTCCATCGGCGCCACCGGCAGCTCGTCATGGATTACTACATGAGCCATGTTGTGGATGAAGGGAAGGCAATCGGCGTGAGAAACCGGCAGAGAAAGCTGTATACCAACAACCCCAGTAGCAACTGGGATGGCTACAAGAAGACTGTGTGGAGCCATGTCGTGTTCGAGCACCCAGCAACGTTCGATACACTGGCCATGGACCCAGAGAAGAAGCAGGAGATCAAGGAGGACCTCGAGACGTTCCGAGAGGCAAAGGATTACTATGTCAAGATTGGCAAGGCATGGAAGCGAGGCTACCTCCTGTACGGCCCACCTGGCACTGGGAAATCCACAATGATCGTCGCCATGGCCAATTTCCTGGACTATGATGTGTACGACCTCGAATTGACGGCCGTGAAGGATAACACACAGCTGAGGAAGCTCTTGATCGACACCACCAGCAAATCCATCATGGTCATTGAAGACATTGACTGTTCTTTAGATCTGTCCGGCAAGCGGAAAAAGAAGGCTAAGAAATCAGAGGACGACACAAATGAGAAGAAACTTCCACCTGGGGCAGACAAGGATGATAGTACTAGCAAAGTTACTCTCTCAGGGCTACTCAATTTCATTGACGGACTGTGGTCAGCTTGCGGAGGAGAACGGATCATTGTCTTCACCACAAACCATTTGGAGAAGCTGGACCCAGCTCTTATACGGAGAGGTCGGATGGACAAGCACATCGAGCTATCATACTGCAGCTTCGAGGCTTTTAAAGTGCTCGCAAAGAACTATCTGGACCTCGACTCACACCCTCTATTCAAAACTGTCCAACAACTGATAGAAGAGATTAACATCACCCCAGCCGATGTAGCTGAGAACCTGATGCCCAAGTCCTCCAAAGCCACTGCTGCCGATAAGGCAAACACCTGCCTTGAAAACCTGATTCAAGCTCTCCAAAAGGCCAGGGAAGTAATGAAATCCAAGGAAGCAGCAGTTCAGTTGGAGGAGAACGGCAGTGGGGAGACGGCGAAAGTCGACAAAGATGATGCTGGCAGTGACAAAGATGATGCTGGCAGTGAAAGCGATTAAATGCCACGACTGGTATAACAATGCAATCATATTTCAATCTGCAATAAACAATTTTGGTTTTCAGCAACAATAGATTGGGAATAGCTGCACTTCCCTTTGGAACTCTTAGCTATTTGTTTTGTAAGCTGTTAGTGAGATCATTACAATGTATGGGAAAGCATGGAATCTCTACCAAAGATTCCTCAAAATTAATGCATGATCAATAGCAAGAAATCATAATAAATGTCACTTTCTTTCTGTTAAGCTACAGGTGACCCACTTTCCATACACATGGCAAGCAGGTACGAGATCTGAACCAAACATCAAGAGAAAGCCCATCCCGCACTTGCCTTTTATGCCCCCCATGTTTCCACATGGGAGGGGAATGAATGCATAAAAAATAAAAAATAAAATAGAGAGAGCCCCTATCAACTTGTTCCGACTTGCGATGATAAGCCCATGGCTTCGTCTTGCTTTACTGTCAAGAACGAACGAGGACTTCTATCTCCAGGCTTAGCTCAAACAGGCAACTGGCTTCTTTTGGGGGTAAAGTCATGTCAAAACCAGAATACCCAACAAGCATTAACTCTCCTTGAAAAGGAGGTGCCCCAACCACACCAGTCACTAGCCCCACCTTTGACATCCCCCTCCATGCTATGGGTGACCTGCTTTGCATTCGCACGGCAAGCGGGTTCAAGATCTGAACCGATCAGCAGGTAGGTCCTACCTACAATGATCCATATCCAAAATTCACACAGACTCTTAAACCCTTTATGATAAAAAGTTCCCATCAAAGGAATTCATTCAACAAACTACTTTATAATCATCCATTTTCTTTTGCCCAAATCCTCCAAACAATTTCAGATCAGTGATGTTTGGGTTTTATGACCAATTCCAAGTATAGACTACCTGATGATTAGTAGGGGTCTCGTACACATTTGCGACACAGAGAGAAGCAAGTCATTGATAAGTCATGCTAAAGAAGGTCACAACTGCCACAATATAGCCGATCCATAGCCAAAATACTCTTTTATGTTAAGTTTACAGCCATTTCTTGTGAAGAATCACCTCATTTATGAAGACCACAAAAATTTTTCTCGTCAAACTAATTGTCACAACATGGAAATACAACAGAAGCACTGCACAAGCAATTTCAACATACGCACCTCTTTCCGTATGATATGTTGTTATCACAGTTTAACTGGATGACAGAAATTTCAAACTGCAAAGTTAAATGAATCTAACAATGCTGTTGTTGCTATCGAATAAAAGAAACACAGTTTACCTCTCCAGGGGAGGCTGGATACACTTCCATGAGAACAAGCAATTGGGTCTCGTCATTCCAGTGCCCCCAAAGCATCTTAGGAAGCAGACCAATGCAAAGCACCCAACAGATAAAACTAATTCGCACATTTGAAATGCCACATACCATATCAGCTTGTATGGGGTATTGTACATTGGTTAAGCAAGACCATACCGGTAGAGGACTCCCTATGACTGGCCATCCAATAACGGATTGTTGACCATGGTAAAACATCAAGGTGAAGACTACCCTATCTTTACATTCACAAACACCATTTGCTCCATGCTGAAACCATCTGAATGAATTACATCGTCGTGGTTGTTTGTGGGGCCCACCTCGCGTGACTAGAAGGAACTCAATAACCCCCTTCACGAGCTTACCAAAATTGGAATTATCGTACACCTCCCATAGAGAAGATCATACATAACCTTCACTTTGGGAAAATAGATACAGTTCCCGAGACAATATGTGCCTACAGGAAGAAAACACGGTGGGATTCTCTTCTTGGGTAATGCCTACAACTTAGTCTGCATCTTCATCTTTCATTACTGTGCTAGGCCCATCGTCAAAACCGGTACCTGGGGCAAGCTCATTCAGGTCCAGAAATCGCCGTTTTGGTACAACCTTTCCTTCTAGATTGAGGCTATGTGCTTTGTCAAGGGAAGGGCTTTGCTCTCCATCTACTGTCTCGCCACGTTCCTCAACCAGTCCGGAATCTTTCATTTCCTGGTCATGTTCATCATCCCCAGAAGCTTGACTTTCAGAAGAGTCTTCCACATCATTGCTCGCATCTGAATGCCCATGATCTGATGCATTAGACTTGTCGAGTTTCATTGAGTCAGCTTCTGAGTCTGACATATCATATTGGCGGTAATTAATACGGGTTTGGCTGGCCCTCTTGCTCCGTCTGAGGCCTGACTGGAGTTCGTCAACGGATCTCAACTTTGTTCCCCTCCGACTGCGACTTGGAAATTTCTTAGATTGGCGGGGCTCATCAATATCTTCACTAATGCTCAAAGAATCTTCTTCATCTTCTTCCTCGTCTTCAGCATTTTCCTCATCCCACCGGTATTCCTCGTCTCCCTCAGAGCTGCTGGACACCATCCTCCTTTGTTTTCGGCTTCTCAGATACTCATCGTCATATACTGCTTCTCCAACTATATCATCATTGCTGTCATAGTCTGCCTCATTATCTGAAACAGCTTCCACAAATTCTTTTGCCGAATATCTTTGAGGCCTTTGCCTACGCCGATTGCTACATGATAGTATTAGGAATTCAGTGAGCATATAGATGAGAAACTCAAAACCAAGAGAATTAGAAAGGAAAGTTGAGAAGATAAAAAAACATACGCGCGATCCAGAGGCTCGTATTTATGTTCCCCATCAGTTTCGTCATAATCAGTTGACTTTGGGGATGGTGTATCGTTGGAAACTTGACGATGGTCTTGTAATAGACCATTCCGTCTACCATTGGTATACATCTCAGGCTTTGCAACAACTTCTCTTCTAGTAAAAGGTTCAGGAGATGCTTGCCTTCTTCTAAACATATAAAATCAAACAGTAAGGCTTTGCAACAACTTCTCTTCTAGTAAAAGGTTCAGGAGATGCTTGCCTTCTTCTAAACATATAAAATCAAACAGTAAAATTGCAGCCATAGAAGCGCATAGGCAGCATAGTAAAAAAAAATGGCACTTATTTCCTACAACATATTACAGGAGTGAACAAGATGACAAAATGCCCAATGTGATGAGTTCCATACTTGGTTTCTTTTATAGCCTCATTGATTGAACGGTCATAATCGTCTGCAAAATTATTTGATACAAAACCATCAGTAATCAAGGGTGATAAATAGAGCTTCTAGGTAAGATGACAATTGAGAACATAAAACAAATGGAGAAATGAAACCAAGGCATGTTTCCTAAACACATGAAACATATCAATTAACCAAACACAATCCTATGATGATGACCAGAGCATAATCTATGCTACCCGATTCAATCAAAGCTGTCCCCCTCCAGGCATGCCTTGAAACTATGTAGTATAGAAATAATACCATGGCCAGAAAAGGGGAAAAAAAAAAAAACAAGAGAAATGCACTGAGGTTACATCTATATAGCCACGGCAATGTGAGGTACTGGATCAAAATCCTATCAGATACAGGTGTCTCAGTGCGTCTTGTTGGGTATTTTCGAGCAGGAGTTCAGATACAAAATGGGGTCTGGATCCATAATTGGGTCTAGAATCAGGTCCAAACTAGGGTTCGACCATATCCTGTAAAAATGCCTTTTATGTGGTTTTAAAATAATAAATATAATTAAATAAAAGATAAAACTAAAGTATCGCATATTTGGGAATCCTATGGCTACCTGACCCAAAACAATTTCTAATCGGACTCAGGTCTGTGGCCCAGATCCAACCCGATCAGTAATAAAGGCTCAGTGTATGGGCTCCAGATCCGATCAAATCAATTCAGATACTTAAGTAACCATGGATCTGGCTAACCATTGACGGCCCTACAAAGGGAACGGTAAGAATGTTGTTTCATGGGCAAACATGGATCTTTTCTGAGCCTTGAAAGCTCTCCTTTATTTTTGACGAGATGCATAGCATCCCTTCTAGTTTAAACATTTTGTTTGTCCATGACAAAAGAGAGGAAAATGCCTGTGGCTCATTTGTTGGCTCAAGGTAGTGTCCTTGGATCTTCTATTTGTATTGGGAACTCCTTTCTTTAATGTATCTTTTTGTTTTCTCACCATAATCAACAGTATTTCTAAAAGAAAAGTGCATGCAACACATAGAATGTTCCCAAGAAACTGCACTGGGGTTTCATATATGAAGCCTTTCCTTACTGTACAAAGTCATAAATGTATGTGCCATTCACTAAGTTTTGTTGTCAATTACTGCTAAAAGATTCTTTTACCATATTGATTGGAACAAAAAGATCAGTGCTACAATATATTGGGCACAGCCGCACAGTTATACATGGTATAAAGCAAGAAACCATGGTTGCACGAAGCGTGAAAAGAAGCCATAGTAGATTTGGGCACAGGAGCTGGAAGCATCTGTTTTAAAATGTTAGCAACTATAAA
The DNA here is from genome assembly GCA_030180095.1 of Magnolia changhungtana. Lineage (NCBI taxonomy): Eukaryota > Viridiplantae > Streptophyta > Magnoliopsida > Magnoliales > Magnoliaceae > Magnolia > Magnolia changhungtana. Next base: position 9,909,994 of record JASAUF010000444.1, read on the forward strand.
TAGGAAGTAGGAATGGGAGTCTGAGTCCGAATCGTGATTGAAAGTGGGAGTGGCACCTTAGTAGAAGGTCTGTACAATTAAGCAAGAAACTGCAGACTTTGGATTAATATTTTTTCTCCTTTTTACAAAGTATCCATAATTACTGAATTATTGATCCTCAAAACAGGGGAATGGTGGAATAGGATTCGTGTAGCTGACCCCAATTAGTTGGGATAAGGCTTAGACGATGATCCATAAGTATTCACTAAGGCAATCTTTTGAAACATTAATTCTGTGAAGAAATAGCATTATAGCAGAAGCACTTGATAGGTTTGACTCCTGATAACAGGCGACTGTTATCATGCAGAGTACTTGAAATTGTCCTTACCAAAAGTGTAGGTGACAGGTTTTCTGTCACGAAGGGAGCGTCCTGATGCAACCCCATCTGCAGTCAAATAGCTATCAAGAAGGAGAGCTTCTCTGTGTTGTTTTTTCAGCAACCTCTCTTTCCTCTGTATAAGTAGTTAACAGAAAATCAGCATTTGCTCGCACAGGAAACTCGCCTTCACTTGTAGGTTGCAGCAGACAAACACAATATTCAAATGCATGTGCACACAGAAAAGAGAAAATAGTAGCCATCAAAAACAACCATGTTAAAGACCAACAGAACCTTATGAATTTTTTCAATCTCTGGAAGAATATCGAATTTTAATCTCTTTCCAAGTGCAGCCTCTGTCCTGTTTTTACTTGAGAGAAGCTTCTCCTGGGAACAAATGGACAAAGATCAAACAAAACATAAGGCAAGTATGGAGAAGAAAGGGAACAGGAAGTAAAGATGCACAAGAAGCTGAACTAAAAATAAAGGCATCTGGAATCTGTCTTTCAATTTCCAAAATGTTTGGCAAGAGATTTCAAGTGTACCAATTGTTGCAGAATGATTTTATTTAATAGCTTACTTCAGAAAGCTTTCCAAATTCAATGTACCTAAGAGGTTGTTTGACAGCTTGCATTTGGATTTCTTAAATCCAGGATTTGAAATCCCCGAGATTTGGATTCTGTCAGGACCAAGAAGTTTATCACACTAGTACAATCTCAGGGACAAGGACACTACACATCTGTGGCCAATGACCATAAAATTTCTCATATGTTTACACTATTTAAATTCCCTTCCGGAGGGAAATTCCAGAAGATTATCACCGCCAAGAACACACCATTTAACAAAATATTTTAAAAATACAGACATCCTGAATCCTGATAAACTATAAACAGCAAATGCCAACAGAACAACTTACTGAAACTTCTTGGAATTCATCTAAATTGGTTGCAACTGTTTCCCATTGGCAAGATACAAGGGGAAGGGATGAAATGCCCTTTGCCTTCATCTTCTTCACCTCCACTTTTCTAATTTCACGGTACAATCGATGACCAATGATTGGATCATCTTCATACCTATACAGAAGACAAATAGTTGTTGTATAGAGCAGATACGCCATAACAAATGTAGAAAACACGAAAACATTGCAACAACAAAAAAATAGTGGATAGATTCCTCAGGTCAACTAAGCGAGGTGAATTTCACAGAAATAACTACATGGAACTCATCAGAACGGATAATTTATTAAGTTCATCTAGGTTACCAGTATGAAGTCCCATGCGAATCGCCCCCAATTCGTTCTTTACGAAATGCAGAGAGTTGTATCCCATGTTTTATAGAGTCATCAATATAGCTTCGAATGTCTTCTTGCTGCAAAAAGAACCTGGAGTGAATTTTTCATGGATTACATGGCAAGTAATGCTTAAGAGAAACCCATGTAACAAAGGCACAACACTTATTTCAAATGGAACCATGTCAACACAAGTCCATGTCCATGTACTCAACACTCCTGGACACAGCTCAAAGTAAAAGACATATTTTATGTGCAGTTATTATTATCTTTTATTTTGCGATCCGTTTTAACAAATACAAGATCAGTCCTATATTTATAGCTGCAGTTATGGCCCTTAATGACCTATGGTCTAGCTGAAGTTATGGCCCTTGATAGAGTGGGATTCATGTAGCCGACCCCAATTAGTTGGGAAAAGGCTTAGATGATGATGATGATGTCATGTGTTTATAACTACATATAAATAATTGAAATATACTATCAAAATAAATCATTATATTATTTTAAGTTTTGTACGGATGTGCAAGCAAATCTGGTGTTCACAAGCCACCATGTCAGACAACCCAATACTGGTGTCCCATAAAAATACATGTGTGCTTGTCCAAATTACATAGACTGAAATGCATAAAACCACAGACAAATATTAGCATAAAATTTTAACTCAGATCAGATACCTACTATATCAGCTCTGAACAAAGGCTAATAGTTGGAACAATGAGCAACAAGAGGTTCATGATAACATTCCTGTCCCAAGTTTTACAGAATTCTTAATGAAGTTCTGACCAAATTCTTGCTTCAAATCAAGAACACTATCGAATTAGTTTAACTTCGAAAATAAATATTGCCATCTAAGGATTCTTCGAGGGAAAAAAAAAAAAAAAATTGTAATAAAAACTCAAAAGCCAATGGACAGTGATTGCCTTGAACAACCATTAGCACTAAAATTATATCACTAGATCAAGTCTTGAGCATAAGGTAAGGTTGAAAATGCTAAAGGTTGTGATAAATGTTCATGCCCTGTGCAGGTCGCTAAATAATAACTGCAGCACAAAACCGCAACATAGGTGGTAGTGACAGTGCATAAGAATGTTCAACATTAATACTGAACCACTGAAAGAAGATTTCACAGATTAGTTTGCATCACAAAACTAGAAAATATGGCTGAATGAAACATGGTAAATATATGATATTTGGGACATATGGAATCTGAACATCCAAACACAAACCAAGACAGATTCATCTAAAATGAGGAACAAAGATACTGACTGGCATAAAGATAACATAAGGGCAGGAACTGTCTCTGAAAAAAATTATACCTCAACACGGATATCACATAGCACTTTCAAGATTAGTACCCGAGTCCCAGGATCAAGAGTCTTATATGCTTCAACCTCCGCTCTTAACAAGTTAACATTACAAACATGTCAGTTCAGAAATTTCTTCAAAATGTTCATGGACTGCATGCATGAAAAGCTACTCACCCATGAGATGCAACAATCGGAATCTCCCCATCTGCAACCTGCAATATAATACCAACTCATGTTAGTTCCACTTACTAAAGACCCTATCATGTTGTGATGCATTAGACTAAAAAAGTCAAGAACTGCTAGAATCACATACCCAATGCCACCAGGCCTTCAACTTTCTGCACAATACTGTTACCCAAGTAGCACGTCCTAGCGCCATGCGGGCAATAGGAGGTATTGCCTGTAAAATATAAATACAAAAATCAAAACTCAAAACAGGATTGATGTGCATGACAAGCAATTCTAGTCATGCTATAGACCAAATTACTTTGCATTTCCCATGCCACAATCATATAAATTAAAGCAACACTATAACTGAAAGTGAGACACAAATTTCAATCAAGTTCACTGAAAGACAACAGAAACCATCAGCAATTAAATGAAGAAACAGTTGATATCTTCAGATCATCAGGAAGGTGTAATGCCAAATATCCATGTTGCAAATCAGAATCCTTGAGAGTGGAGGCCATCCTGCTGACTATAAGTAAGATCCAGCAAAAATGGGGAAGTAGCAATTTACAGCAGAGGGTGATCATGTAGCAATTAAACATTTAAACCTTTTTTTTTTCCAAAGAAGATTGAAAATGAAACACAGTAAAACAGAGAATGAACTAGAGGAAAAATCCGAAGTAGCAAAATCTTTCTGTTAAGGTGGAGTAGCCCTTCAAAGTAAGTTGGGTATGTTAGAAAGACAAAGGTGGATGACACTATAAAAAGGGGATCAGATTTTCACTTTAACATGAGTTCCTTTAATCTTATAGAATACACAATGCGTTTAGTGGTTTCCCTATATATCATGCTTATACATAGGTCTAGAAATGCCGCCAACCTCCAGCAATTTTTCCCTATCATCCTACATGAGAACACATTGAAAGGTTGGGCGAACCCCCTTTACCATTATCAAAAAATTAGAAAGGCTTCAAAGCAATATTTTATGGAAAAGAACGGAAGATGAACATAAGTTCCAATTGGATGAATGGAAGTGTGTTAACTTCTGAAGCCAGGAGGGGTAGAGATAGAGATGTTAAAGGTAATGAATCAGGTGGTTGGGGCAGTTTTGGGGAAGAATAAATAGTTTGTGGAGGCAAGTCATTTTAAACAAGTATCAGCTTCTTGATGGGGGTTGGTATACACTGGCTACTCAACACAGTGCTTCAGAAGCCTGGAAGGCAATGCTTAGGACGGAGAGTCTTTGCAGCCAAAGTTTTTTGTTTAGGGTGAGAGAAAAGTCAACAATTAGCTTTCAAAAGCCAGGAAGGAAATGCTTACAACAGAGTCTTTGCAATTGGTGCAGACAGAGTGTCTTCGTGATGGGGGAGAGTCTTTGCAGCCAAAGTTTTTTGTTTAGGGTGAGAGAAAAGTCAAAATTTCGCTTTCATGGAGACAATTGGTGCAGACAGAGTGTCTTCACACCTCGATTTCGCTTCCCTCTACCAGGTAGTGTAGATAAAACATAGAAGTCAGTAAAAGCTACTTCCATGTAGAAGAGCAATAGTTTGGGTTTCGGGCTTCCAAAGGGATCTATGGTCAGGTTTCTTCTTCTACGGATTCTAGTAGTCAGTCCATGGTGAGATTTTTATCTATGGAAATTTTAGGAGAATGTCAGGTTAAAATCCTGACGCAAGAATTTGTTTCTATCACGGCACCAAAGAATCATAATATTTGGTTGAGTGGTGGGCATTGTTGTCAAATAGCATAAGCAATTGTATGCAACCCACAGGGGTGTGTACATATGCGATCGCATAATCACATATGCCATCACACAGCCCCCCAAAAATTTTACATTTTTTAACCATATAAGTTGCGGCATAATCACATATGCCATCACACAGCCCCCCAAAATTTTTACATTTTTTAACCATATAAGTGATGGCATAATCACATATGCAATCGCTTAATCACATAAGCCATCGCGTATGCCATAGCATAATGCTCAATGGTCATAAAATCGCACATGCCACTATGGCATATGCGATATATGCTCCCAAAATGGCCTATGTGATTGCATAAGCACTTACCGCACATGAAAACACTGGTGGTGAGAAAGGACAAAGCCCAACAGAGTAGATCAGCCCAGGAGTACAGAGATGGTCATCTTCCCCACTTGCAGTTGCAGGCATTGCCTTAGGAACAAAGAATCCCTTAACCGCATATTCTTGCACTGCTTGTTTACGTCAAATATAAGAGTGGTAATTCTTTAAGCTCTTCAGCATAGCCAGATTGATGCCAAAATCTGCCCCTGACCTTACGAGAGCTTGGCAATGGGGCCATGGGGATAAAAGAAAGAAGATTTTATGGTGAATGACCTTATTGACTATCCTGTGGTCAATTCGGAATAAAAGAAACGGGGGGCAAATAGTCTGGAAGGTCTTGAAAGTTCTCGGTTCGCTCTCTGTTCCTGCGTCTTTCTTGATCAGCGCAAGGGACAGATACTCATCATACAATGTGTGTCTAATGTACGGGGCTGCTCCTAAAGTTTCTAGCATTGCATGGCTCACTGGGAATCGCCCCCTCAAAAGCAAGAAGAGAATATTGAAAAAGCTAAACTTCCACTCAATCCTTCAAATAAGAATTGCCCTATTGAGAACTTGCATCGGGCCTCTCATTTTGTTGTTGAAGCAGCGTTGGTTTCTTTCCCGCCATAAAGCCCAAATGGTCACTAAAAAATTTAAATCACCAGGCTCTTTTACCTTCTTTCCCCCCCCCCCCCCCCCCCCAACGAGAAATTCCTCCATTGTCTTTGGGAACACCCATAGAACCCCGAAAGATTGGAGAAGAAGACCTCACACCTCCCTAGCAAATACGCGGTAAATGAATAAGTGATCCACATATTCTGCATCTTTGAAGCACATCACGCAAACGTTTGGAAGATACATATTCCGCTAACGAAGATTGTCTATTGTTAACACTTTGTTCCTGCCTACTAGACAACCAAAAGCCGCCACCTTCAAAGAAGCACCGTAGTGCCATAGGAAAGTCGTTGCCGCTAGGGCCGTACACGAACCGAGTTAGCTCGGTTAGCTCGCTCGATTCGACTCGGTTCGAAACTGACTTCGAGCCGAGTCGAGCTGATTTTTTGAGCTCGAAAAAATTTTGAACCGAGTTTGAGCTTGCCCGAGCTCAACTCGACTCGGATCAAACCCAGCTCGAATCGAACTCTAATCGAACCAGTTAGGTGACTCGGTTACTTTGATATTGATGTTGCTCACCAAGTGTTTGATGAAATGACTCAACAAAGTGTGGCTAGTGGCAAGGGATGTATGTATATGAAACAAATACCTTTTTTTTTCTTGATTTTTATGTTGCTTTGAAGGTGTTTGATGAAATACTCGTAAAACCACTGCTGTTGTTTTCATACAGTGAGATTTTGAAGGTGCAGTCCATGTGTTTGTGAAAATGCTGCACGGGTGAACTCAGCTCGATCTTGGCTCGAACTCGGGTTGAATTGGCCCGAGTTGCTGACCGAACCGACCGAGCTGGCCAGTCAGGCTCAAGGATCGAGCCGAGCCGAGTTCGAGCTAGGGTCAGCAAGTGGCCGAGTCGGGTCAAGTTGTGCCCAGCTCGACTCAGTTCGACTCGTGTACACCTCTAGTTGCCGCCACCTCAGAATATTCAACCGACGCACTCAAGAATCTATAGAATGATCTAACTGAGAAAGATCTTGTCTTAGACTTGAACAATCTCAAGGAATCGACTTCTAATAAAATAAGAGAAAAGTTTGATAATAGCTCAAACAAAAGTACCAACTTTTCAAATTCCTCATCCAAATGATTCCTTCTAAAAATAGCTATCCATGTGACTTCCTCCCCTCTTATTGGAAAACAATTACTCACCATCTCCCCCTCCTCCCTAGCTAAGCCTTGCTGAAGATGGAAATCTCTCACTCAACCTCACATCTCCCACCCACCTATCATCCCAAAATCTACTTCTCTCACCATCTCCCAAATGAAAGTATACTCCCTCCCACACTCTCTTTCAAGGACCCCACCGATTTCCACAAGTAAGAACATCGATACAAGGATGAAGCCTTCATCCACCACCCCCTTCCTCTACCCCGTATTTTTTCATTATTACTTCCATCCACATAGCCTCTCCTTCCGACCCAAACCTCCATACCCATTTTCCCAATAGAGTTAGATTCATCTCTTCCAACTTTAAGATCCCCGCTCCTCCTTGAACCAATGGTTTACAAGCATCATCTCATTTCATTAGAGATGGAACTCGTGCCTCTCCCCCGACCCTTCCCATAAGAAATCCCTTCCTTGTCTCTCCAATGCCGTCAAAATGGATTTTGGGCACTTGAAAAGAGACGTAAAATAGACTAGAAGATTCAACATAGATGATTTAATCATTACCATCCTCCCGCCCATAGATAAGTAACTCAATGGCCATTTTGAGATCTTTCTTTCACACATTTCCCACATGTGCTTCGCCGGTCTCCCTATACATAACGGTAGCCCCAGGTACGTTGTTGGAAAAGAAGCTTCTCTGCACCGCCATCCAAACACCTCTGCAAAAGCCCGCACCCTTTCTTTGGAAATGCCTACTCCTAAGATCTCACTTTTGGAAACATTAACTTTCAAACCAGAGACCACCTCAAAACTTACTACAATCGAGCGAAGATTTCCTACAAAAAAAATCATCTGCTTGCACAATAAAAGTGTATCATCCGCATACTGTATATGAGAAATCTAAAAATTCATATTATCCACGTCAAAGCCTATTACCAATCCCACCTGAACCCCTTTATCCAACATTTTGCCGAGGGCCTCCATGATTGTGACGAAAAGGAAAGGAGATAAAGGATCACATTGATACAATCCACGAGAAGCTGCAAAAAAAACTTTTGGCGAACCATTCACCAATATGGAGAATTTTGCCGAGCTAACATAAGTATGAATCCAAAAATGCTATTTTGGGCCACATCCTAATATGCCCAACATACAATCAAGGAATGACCAATCCACATGATCATAAGCTTTTTCCACATTAAGCTTGCAAACCATTCATTCCTCCCCTCCTATAGTAGGAATCAACACATTCATTAGAACAAAAGTCTTTTAAACATTCTACTCCTTCCTTTTTGGGAATCAATGTTATAAAAGTAGCTCCTAATTGTGTTGCAATTAAGCCCTTCTCGAAAAATTCTTGTATGAAGTCGATGACATCACCTTTCGCACATAGCCAAAATTTCTGAAAGAATGCCATTGGAAAACCATCTAGACCAGGAGCCTTATGACTACCCAAATCTACCACTGCTTGCTTGATTTCATCTTCTGAAAACGGTTGTTCCAGCGAGTTCGCCTCTTCAGCCGCAATTGCTTCAAAATGCATATTGTCGAGCGCCGACCTAATTCCCCATTCCTTAGACAATAGGTTTTTACAGAATTGGACTACATAATCGCAAATTTTTTACTTCCCATTGGTCCTTTGACCGTCCACCACTAACAAAGAGATCTTTTACGCGTGCTCTCGCACTAGCCATTGCGTGAAAAAACTTGGTATTCTTATCTCTCGCTTTCAACCAGATTGCCCTAAACCTTTGACGCAATTTGATATCCTAGTCCTCCCTCAACCTAGCATTGTTCAGAGTCCTTCAGGCCTTATCATCATCCGATAGATCCTCTTCCTCTTCTTTGGAATCTAACCTTTGAATTTGCATAAGGATTTCATCATTTTCCTCCTCCTGGCCAAAAAGAATCTCTTTTTTCCAATTCCATATTTTATGCTTTAACCGCTTTAATTTCTGGAATAGAGAAACACCGGCACCCCCTACCACTGAAAAGGAGTCCCACCACACTACAATCTTTGACCCCAACCTTCAATTTCAAGCCAAGCTAGCTCAAATCGGACAGGTCTTGGCTCCAAATCCTCCTCGTCTTCTGGACACTTCCAGAAGAAGCGGACAATAATCCGAGAATGGTTTTGGAAGGCTCCTTGTTGCCCAAAAAGGCTAGAACCAAATGAGCTTTGTCACCGTCTGGCAAATCCTCGATGGTACCTTGTAGTGAACAAAGTCATTGACATCATTCAAAGGTCAGATGTTCAATGCATGAACACTATCAAGATAGGCATTGAAAATGCCTATGACAGAACTACGTAGCCCTCCCCAAGGTTTCACCTTTTTGGTATCGAATGGGGGAGAAAATTTTGGTGATCCATTTCTATGATGCACATCTCAATTTTAATTAATGATGTGGCCTATGCAAGTTCTTGCATATCATTTGAGGATTGAGATGAGCATCTTCCTCTCCTACTTTCTCTTCCTGACTACGAGAAAGTGAGGTGGGCAAATGAATTGTACAGGTTTTTCATTGGCCTACGACATTGGATGCATGTCTCATATTCATAATGAAGGCATTTGAATTGTTGATATGATGGAAAACTATGAATTTGCTGGAACCACAATAAGTACTTGACATTTGCCCAAACTACAATTTAACTCCCTCTGCTCATTGGGCCTACTTTGGAGTCTCTCCTTGGATGAAGTGATAATGAATTTCCAAATGCTCGACAAAAATGAATGCACAAAAAATTAATAAAAATAAAAATAGTGGCCTAGAAAGTAATTGACAAAAAAAAAAAAAAACCAAACATCAATGTTGTAATCCAATTGCCAAAAAAAAAAAACATCAATGTTACAATCCAGTTACCCCATTAACAATTTAGACTTGCATGGAAATGATCCAGCAAAGACAATGTCAAGATGATTTGACTTTTTTTTAAGCATCAAGTTCATATGAGGTTGTGATTCTTCAAACGTATTTCACAACAAGGAAATGCTGGAATTTTTAAAATTCATTCTATGAACTGCAACAACCATTTTTCCTATTTGAAAGGAAGTCCCATACAGTTATTCTTTAATTGACATAATTTACATGTAATGCAAAAGGACAACCTAAAATGCTCTCTTTTGTACTTGGAACTAGTATCGAATTCGGCACATGGGGGATCAATGATGTGGAAGAACATGGCTAAGCTGGGAGAGGTTACGAACAAGATAGGGCTAACCTTTCGGAGTGATGAGGTATTCTTGAAGGATGCATTGTTAGACAATGAACCTCTATCACTTGGTTTTCCTCACATCCATAGGGTGGCAAGCCAAAAGGAGGTCTAGGTGAAGGAGCACAAGGAGGTTGGGGGAAGGCCCATGTGCAAAAATAGCTCAAGAGGCCTTCAGTGGGGTACCCAATATCACCTTTCTCTTTGTGATGGTGTCGAAGCAAATGCACTAAGTAGGATGTTCAGAAAAGCTAGCATGGGGGAAGGCCCGTGTGCATTTAAAAATATAGCGGTGCTAGCAAGGATTTTGCCATCCCTTAAAACGAGTCCGCACTCATCAAATGGAGCCTAATGCCTGTTTAGTTCAGCTTTAAGTGCTCCGCGCCTATCCCACGGAAAGATTATTCACTCCTAGTGTCAATCTACCAACACACAGACGATAACGCCTAAGCACCAGGCACTTAGCTTCTTCTACAACAGGGGCTAGTCTGCCTAGTTCTTAAGATTCTACGGAATACAGCTCCTCTCGTCCAATGGGATGCCGAAACGTGTCCACAATCATGCAACAAACTTTTGGTGGGAAATCAAGACTCCCAAGGACTAAATATTTCCTAGGGCATCATTTGTGGGACTCTCACTTCAACTTCAATTTCGACTTTCTTTCTCAGGAGTTCAAACACTGAGGTTCATTCAGGTGAGTCTCACTAGACTGAACACTCTCACACCCGTTGGAAAGGCTCTATGCCAAGTGCAAACCTCTCAAGGGAAGCCTTAGGCGGGAGGTGAATCTCGTTGAGAGATTTCACTCATTCGGCTGAAGGTTGGAAGCCAAAGATGAAGTTGGAAGGGTTTTCACCTCCCACAGAGCATCCCATTGGAGGAGGGAACTCTAGCTGGTGATCAAAGTAATGTTATACAAGTGATCCCCAATCCAATAGGGATTGATGATATCCTTGAAGCAAAAATCAAAGGTTCTCTGTGAAGGGCTCCAAATCATCTCCAACTCTCTCCAAAGGCCAATAATGGTGTAAGGATCCCCTTAGAACTAGTTGAATTGAGCATCTAACAAATTCTTGTAGCTATGGAAGTTGGATTCTATTTTTATGAAATTAAGGATCTTGTATCTGGGATAAACATTCTGTTTTCTATAGCCTCCAGGCTTCTTCAAGATTTCAACTTTCATCCTTCTCAAAGGGGAGGTACAACAGCCTGCATTGTATTATGGAAACTCCTTCCCGTTGTTGTCTCTCTCTCTCTCTCTCTCTCTCTCTCTCTCTCTCTCTCTCTCTCTCTCTCTGAAATAATTTATCCATTAGTAAAAATTAACCACTGCGTTGATAGAATGCAAGCTCACAACAATACCGAAAATCTCATCAATTGCTGACTGAAAAAGAAAAGAGAAGAATCATAACATTCTACTCTAATAGTTTCAGCCACTATTCAAAAGAGTAAAAAAATTGATGAAAAGCAATGGCAAGTTTGGATGCTCTATCAAATTAAATTCTAATTATTAGTCTAGTAAAGATGAACTAACCAAATTGCAATTTCCTTCCTTAGCGTTCACATAAAGTGAATGGGCTCCAAATTGCAAATAGACTACTTTCAAGTTCGGGTCAAAAGAAACATAATTGCAATTCAAGGGGCACTTCCTTACTATGAATACTATGAAAAATCATTATTTTCCTCCTCATCTACTTGATTATAAACCCCACTGTTCGCAATTCAGTTCACTTCTGCATCCAAACACAGCCTAACAAGATTTATCATCCAAAGTCGGACTTGACTAACCTTTAACAGCGGAATGTGAATATCACCCAACGTGTTGTTCGGCGTGATCAAGGCAGTCTCGAGCTCCTCCGCAGAGAACTCGACTCCGATATTTAAAAGAGGCCGGAAGACCTGCACAAATGTAAACAGCGGGGAGCTCAGAGAGATCAAGAAGGCAAGAAGAGGAGCGTCAGTTCGCGCACACTCACGTGTAGGAAGTTGAGGAGGGAAGCCAACTCCCACATGGACCGTAGGCCCCACCGAGGCAGCTGCGACGGGGGCGGGGAGTGAACGAGCGGCGTGATGATCTTGCTGCATTGTGGCTGCTGGTCGTCGTCGCCAGCAGCGGTGGCGGGCTTGCGATCTGACCTGCGGTCGGGTCTGCGGTCGGGACGCCGATGGATGGGGGAGGTCGGGTAAAGATGAGTGGGAGGGCGGGAAGTGCAGGCGCGGGGGAGACGGGTCTTGCGACCCGTGTGGTTCCGACGCGGCGGATCTTCCGAAGAAGATCCGTCGGGGTGGGTCGCTGTTGAGGCTTCTTCGGACATGGTAGAATCCGACGGTTGGAATTTTGAAAAGGGAGGGATTGAGAAGAGGATCGGACGGTGGGGAAGGGATGCCGAGTCGGAGAGCGAGTCGGATAAAGAGGAATCGGGCCGAGGACGAAGAAGCACAAAAGAGGGAAATCGGGAGGTTTTTAAAGCTGGAGAGAGAGAGAGAGAGAGAGAGAGAGAGAGGGTGAATACACGGAGTTCATTTTGGTATATGGTAGTTGATTTCAATAGGATTTCGGTGTACTGTGTCATTTGGTACTCTAGCAGATTGCGACGATCCAAACGAATGCGCTCAGAAATTATACAGGTGTAATGTAATTATCTTAATCTAGACCGTCAAATTTGTATTATCTATTGTAGATATATAAAAATTCTAAAATGGTATGAATTTTAACATACTATTTTTCTGTTTTGGATCCATTAGATTTCATCCAATCGGAACCGTTTGATATCAAGGGAGTGTAATGATTACCCTATCATCCATCTATAGTGGGTCCCACTATTTTATCGGTTTAACTTGAATGTTGAGTATTCCAATTATACAAGTCATGAGTGCATGCGTATGAAAAATCACTCACCTACAGTATCAAAGTTTTTTATCTCCCACTATCTATGTCCATGTGATTGGGGGGAGGAATTTTTACCGCACGAGTTTGATAAAACCACACGCACCTATACACGCTGTACACGTGCGAATTGGCAGGTGTATGGGAGGAGTCCCTGTGCACGTGCGTCCTGTTTGACGACCGTTTATCTGCTTTGGCCCCTGAGTAGGTGGGTCCACTCCTCGCGAATGTGGGCTTTTAGTATTTTCAAACCGTCCATTATCTTCGAAAAAGTGAGCGAGCGTGATGAACTGATTGTCCTGACTTTTCGGAGCATATGGCCCGCCAGATTTACGGCTAGGATGTGTTGGGAGTAGCGCGTGTGGTTAAGAAAAGCACAGCGCACTGCGCACCACACAACGCAAGTCTTTTCTTTACGGGAAAAAAAAAAAAACTTTGATACTCTGTCAGTGTGTGATGGATGATACGCGGGTACATAGAGATTACCTACAAGTTGCATACGTGGCATATATATAACTCAAATTAAACCATCTAAATGATGGATCCCATTATAAATGGATCATGATCTAAAAAACTACATTTATTTGATCATCTCACTTTCGGATTGCTGGACATTTATTGGACGGTTAAAGATTGAAAACTATCCAGCGGTCCTACTTCAACAAGCAAGCATCCACGAACCACAGGTTGCGATTGTTCAACTAATTTGATTTTGGGACTGTTAATTAGAGACAATAAGTTCGACAATTTAGTCGGTTAATTTGAGTTGGTGATGCCACGTGTACAATTTCTAAGTGCCTGTGCATCAAGCTTCACTCGCAGCCAGAGTATCAAAGAACTCTTATTTTTCGTGTTTCTTAACAGGAGGTAGTGGCGAGGGACAATGCTCGCTCCTGTGTCTGCTTTCTTCTGGCGTATTTAGGTCTGGATTTTGTTCCTTGGTACGCACGCGCGCGCACCAAACCCAAAGCCGAACACTGCTAAAGTGCGCTTGTTGGTGGACTCACCGCCACACGTGCCAACTTCAGAGATCCAAGCCGTTCATCAAGTGGGCCCACCTCATAGCTTCTATTGGTCTAAACTAGGCTGGGTCAGGTCAGCTAATGGGCCACAGATATGCCCGGGAAATTGAATGGTAGTGACATGGACCAAAGGTTCGTGCTCAAAGTGCTTACCTGACCCACCATAAGAGAGGTCAGGTCCGTCCTGATTTTTGGTCCTCTGAAGAGGTGAACAGCTTGGGTCATAGTTTGTGCACGTGTGGGAATGTTTACGCTGGCACTTTGCGTTTTTCTCCCGAGGAACATGCGGTGGTAGATTCGTGTGGAATGGGATAGTTGAAAGGCGAGAGGATCCAGGACAATCTTTGTCCGTCCATCTGTCCGATCCCTGGTGCGGGTAGCCCAGAAGGCAAAAATCACAGTTGGTTGCTGATCTTCGCCGCCAATTTCAGGATTTTTCTCTCTTTTGATTGTCGACCGTTCATTGGGCTTTTTCTAACCTTTCATACCAAATCATGTATTGGTGGCTAGGATCATCCAACCTGTTCGTGCGCTTCAATTAAACACGAGTACACATGTATGAAGCGCTGAGATGGACTATTAATATCAGATTCAAAGATCCAGCCTCCCTTCTCAGCCATCGGTTGTAACAATGATAGGGTCATTTGTGTGTGAACAGGGGTTAGACTTTGCCGGTGAATTCTTTTGGCCTTGTATATTAATCTCTTTAGATTTATAAATAATAATAATAATAATAATAATAATAATAATAAAGAAAACAATATTTATTTAAAAAGCTTATTTCAAGAAATTATGAGAAAAAACAAACTATTTTATTTATTTCTCATCTTTATAAAAATTTAGAATATATTTTTAAAATTGTTATTAGACAAAAAAAAAATCTTTAAAAAAATAATATCTGGAGACATATTATATGCTTAGAGATGAACAATGTTACATGTGGCATAGATGGCACGCGTAAGCATTTTAACTCAAATCGTAGCATATGTGGTACATGTGATACACTTGAAGTTGTATATTAATATGTGGCACAAGACATGTATTAATACATTTGACATTTGGGCATCAAAGATAGTTGACAACACTGGGGGCCTAAATGATTTTTCAAAGCTTGTGTAAATATCCTGTAAATAGGTAATTATTATCATTTCACCTCGTTTGGATTTTCTGCCTTGGAAACTAATTCAAAAGAGCTAGTTTAAATTTGTGAAGCCTAAGGTTATGTATATTATATATCCATTCCATCCATCCGTTTTACTACAATGTTTCGAGGCATGAGTCAAAAATGAGACGGATCCAACACTCAATGGCCCACACCAAAAGAAACAGTGACCATAAGAGGTTTTTAACAGTAAGTGTTCGATTTCTTTTTTCCCATGGCGTGGTCCACTTGAGGGTTGGATATGCCTCATTTTTTGGCTCATGTCATAAATTCAGCTGGCATAATGGATGAACGGTGTAAATAAGCAACATGCATCACAATGGGTAAAGGTGTACATGAGTCGAACTGAGTCGAGCTTGGCACAGTTCGACCACTTGCTGACCCCAGCTCGAACTCAAACTTGGCTCGGCTCGCTCGGTCCTCGAGCTTGACTGGCTAACTTGGCTCGGTTCAATCAGCAACTCGGGTCAATTTGAACCGAGTTCGCCTATGCAGCATTTTCATAAACGCATGGACTGCACCTTCGAAATCTCATTGTATGTACGTAAAACAATAGCAGTGGTTTTACAGGTATTTCATCAAACGCCTTGTAAGCAACATAAAAAATCAAGAAAAAATGGTATTTTTTTCATATACATACCTACCTCGCCACCAGCCACATTTCGTTGAGTCATTTCATCAAACACTTGGTAAGCAACATCAATATCAAAGTAACCGAGTCACCGAACTGGTTCGATCCGAGTTCGATTCAAGTTGGGTTCGATCCGAGTCAAGTTGAGCTCGGGCAAGCTCGAACTCGCTTCGAATTTTTTTTAAGCTAAAAAAATCAGCTCGATCTGGCTCGAACTCGGTTTCGAACTGAGTCAAATCGAGCTTTTTCGAGTCGAGTCGAGCGAGCTAACGAAGCTAACTCAGTTCGTGTCCAACCCAAACAATGGGACCCATGAATATTTCACAGCATTCTCAGTTTTGTTTGTCAAATCAAGTATCAGGAAGAGTGATATAAATACCAAATGAAATAATTATTACCCATTTACGGAGTATTTACCAATGATTTGAAAAATCAAATAAGCTCTTATGCACATTGACACCATTGGCATGTGCCATATTTGGAGAATTGAAGATGGACAATAGCATATGATATATTTAGAGGTTTGAAGATGGACAATGGTACATGTGATACAAATAAAATGAATAGTTGCATATATGGCACAATAGCATGTGTGGGGCACAAAAGAAAATAGATAATTACACGTGTGGCACATTAGGAGATCTGTACATATGTGGGGCACTAGATAAGATGAATGGCAGCACATGTGGCATAATAGCACATGTGGGGTATGACCAAAGCTGGACAATGTCTCATTTGACACATGTAGCACATGTGAGGTGATTGAACACAAATAGGGGTGCATTTGAGCTTTAACCCCTTTAAAAAAGTAATTTTCCTTCCACCATAGGAAAATGCATTTCTTAAGAGTAGAGGTGGAAAATATAAATTTATCTATTTTCCAACAAAAAACAAAAATGAAAAATCGTTTCCTACAATTTATCATGGAAAAAAAAAAAAAAAGCTTAACAAATATCGAAAAATGAGTTTCATAGGAAATATTATTTCTCATCAAATCCTTTTGATGAATCCAAACAAACTTTTAAGGACTTATTCATTCACTAGTAATTGCAACCAATATATTTCTAGAATGAGTAAGGATGGACAAATAAAATATAAAGAGGTTAAAACAATGTCGATGTTATTGATTCATTAATAATGCACATTACAATTGACAGAGTATCAAATAAACTAAAGAATAAAACAAAACCGAGGATAAATACCTAACCCACTCGTAAGAATAGACAATCTATGCAAATAGTCAGTAGGATATGACCAGAGTGTTTGATCTTTTAAATAAGAACTCAACTGATTGAAATCGACAGGTCATGGACATTTACTATACTCTTACGGTATTGTAACAGCTACAGTAGACATTGGCGATCTAAGCTATGACTAGGCTAAGATATGCTAAGAATGACAAAGGTAAAGAGTATTTAGATAGATTGTGTTTGGCATGGGCGCGTAATTCTTCATCACGTTCTCCTTTAATAACTTTTGAAAGCAACAAAACCCTCATTATGGTTTCTTGTTTTAGGTCCTTCACAGCCATGACTTGTTATATGATCTTCCTACAAGAGACCCTGTAGATCTGAAAATATATCTGAAATCATTTTCAGATCTCTTACCAGTGTGGCCATTACAATTTTCATATATCAAAAATTATTTTTAGGGCTCCTTTGCATTTAATCAAGACTCGATTAGAGCCATCTTTAGAGATCCTTTATCGCGAACCAATCCTGCAAGATCCTATTTGGGTCTCTATCCATTGGTCCCAATGCACTCAGATATTGGTCTATTATTTGAATATTTGGAATCTTCATAGTCATCGCGAGAGCTTCGAACATCTTCTTATAGTGGTAGAGACATAAGAACATCTCCTGGTAAGAGATATTTTGTCTCCTAGCGAGAGACGTGCTCTCTCTCTCTCTCTCTCTCTCTCTCTCTCTCTCTCCATACATACGGATAGTGAAACCTACTTTCTCTAAGTTTTGCTATCATGCTCTTTTATGAGTATAATTTATATAAGAAGAGCAAAGGGTAGAGAGATGTGTTTTATTGTATTCATCTTCCAGGGTATTCCTTGATATGAAGTTCTTTGTACAGGTGAGAGAGAGGTAAGCCTCGTATTTTCATTTATCTTATTTATAATGAAAACGAAAGCTTTGTATTACTATCCCATGGAGTAGACATATTATCGAACCACGTAAATTTATATGCCTCACCTCTTATTTTAGTTTGGTCCTTTTGTCTTTATTTGTCAATTTCCTTTTATGCTTTGGCCTTACAATTATTATGAGCGGGTGTTTTTCTGCAACAATTAATATTAGAGCAAAAGTTTTAGAAACCTTTTAGCATAAGCTCGGTGTTGACATTTGTTTTACAAATTGTGTTTCAGATGGCTAGATCGAGTTCAATCATATTCGATCCGCCAAAGTTCAACGTATTCAATTTCACATTGTGAGAATTGAAGATGAACATGGTGTGTGGTGAAAGAATGATGTGCAATTACGATTCAAGAAAAAAAAAATCTAAAGAAATGAAATGCGAGGTATTTGTGGAGAAAAATCAATTAGCCATAGCGAACATTTTCTTGTTTTAGATGATTCGATTTTGTTCAACGTGTCCAATCACACGACTGCAAAAGTTTTGTGGAATAAATTGCGAAACATATATGAAGAGAAATTAATGTCGAACAAGATATTTCTCCAACAACAATTGTATAACTTGAAGATGAAGTAAGGGTCATATTTGCAAGAATATGGTATTGCTTACTGAAGAATCTTGTAGAAAAATACATGGAGAATCAGGTAGTGATATTATGATGGTTAGAAGAATATCTTCTGAGAAAAGTACTGGTGGGAGAGATCAAAGTAGATCCAAGTCAAAAGGGCGTAAAACAGGTAAGTGTTGAAATTGTGGAAAAATGGCCACCTGCGTAAAAATTATAAGCTAAAAAATCAAATTATAAAATTACAACCTAATTTGTATGATCGATCATCAGATTCAATGGGTTCTGAAGGAAATCTAGTTGAGAAATATAATTCATCAGAGGATGGGAGGATTGCTATCTATAGTGGTTCCACGAGAGAATCTGAACAATCAATGGATATTAGATTTAGACACTTTGTTCGGTATGACTCCATACAAAGATTGTTTATATATATGTATCAATCATATGATAGCAACATAGTTTACATATATGATGATAACACATGTAAAATTATGGGGGTTGGAGATATCAGAATTATAGTGTGGGGCACGTACTAAACATGTGGAAGATTCTTATATCATTAAAAAAATTTTGATGAATGTGGCTATAAATTTTTTAGTAAAACAGAGTCAATTAAAAATGTAAAGGAGATGATGGTGGTGGTAAAAGGAGATTTAATAAGCGGTTTATTTCGTTTAATTGGAGATACCATGGTTAACGATGTTATTGTTGCTAATGTTATAACAGACTCTGTTACAATCCAGTACAGGCGGTTGGGCCAAATGGGCAAGTAAGGACTAAATGTATTTATTGATCGAAAATCACTTATTCGTTTAAAATCCTAATTTTAAATTTTGTGAGGATTGTCTATTTAAAAGACTTCGTAAAGCTTGTTTTTTCTAATTCACTATTAAAAGTAAGAATGTTGTAAATCTTATTCATTCTAATACTTAAGAGGCTTTAGTTGAATCCTTGAGAGGTTTTAAGTATTTTGTTTTATTTCTTGATGATTTCTCCAAAATGCATGTGTTTAGATGTGAAAATGAGAATTAATGCTTTTACTTATTTTATCAGGTTAAAAGCATTAGTTGAAAATCAAAATAAAAAGAAAATTAAGTGTTTAAGAATTGATAATGGATGAGAATGCACCTCAAAAGAATTTAATAATTTTTATAGTGAACATGACATTGAGAGGCCCTATACGATCTCTAGTACTTTATAGTAAATTGGAATGAACAAAATGTTTATAAATCGTGCTAGAAGTATGTTAAGTTCAGCTATCCTCGAGCATTATCTTTGGGCGTAAGCTGTTAATATGACTTATTATTCGATAAATCAGTCTGTTACAACCGCACTTGATTGCAAGATCCTTAAAGAAATATGGTATGAAAAATTTGTCAATTATTCATTCATTCATAATTTTTGTTATGAAGCTTATTTATGAATTTTTTGAAAAGCACGGAACTAAGCTGGATGCGAGGTCTACAAAGCATATTTTCTTAGTTATGAGATAGAATAAATGTATACAAATTGTGAGACCTTACTGCCCACAAGTTAGTAATTAGTCGAAATGCTGTTTTTAATAAAGATTCATTGTATATAGATATATAAACACAAGCTCAAAGATGCAAAAGATAATTGAATTATAATTTTCAAACAATGTTAAAAATCAATCTACTAATTTAGATGATCAACAAGTTAGTGATATTTTTAAAGATTAAGCTACTAAAGAGCATGCAGATGAGATACTAGATGCTAAAGTTCAAAGTGATCAAAGTCGATCGAAGAGAACTACAAAACCTTCTATGTTGGCTTAAATATGATTTTATGGATTGTGTTTGTATAACAAAAGAGTGCGATCCTTGTTCATACCGAGATGCATGTGAATTTGTGGATGCTAATTACTTGAGAGTGTTCATGGATAAGAAAATGGAAGCTCTACATAAGAACAAAACTTAAGAATTTGTTGAATTACATGAATGGCGGAAAACTATTAGTTGCGGATGAATTTACAAGCTGAAAAAGGATATTAACAGAAATATTGAAATATATAAAGTCCAATTAGTGTTAAAAGGATATGTTCAGAAATCATATATTAACTTTAATTAAAAATTCTCTCCAATTGTCCATTTAAATGCCATTTGTATTGATTTGAGTATGACAGCGGTGTTTGACTTAGAGCTTGAGTAGTTAGATGTAAAAATTAAAATTTTGTATATGAAGGTTAATGAATAAATTTATATGACTTAACTTGAAGGCTTTATTGAAGAAAATAAAATAAAAAATAGTTCGTTGGCTAAATAGATTGCTTTATAGTTTTAAATAGGCACCAAGGTGTTGGTTTAAGCAATTTGATTCCTTCATTATGAGCTTATGATTTTAGAGATGTAAAACAGATCATTGTACTTATGTTCATAGATATGGTAATGATAGATTTATTATCTTATTATTATATATGGATGATATGTTAGCTACAAATACTAGTAGAAATACTATTATAACATTAAAAGCTCGTTTGACCATAAATTTTGATATAAAGAATTTAAATGTCATTAATCAGAATCTTGAGATGACAATACCTAAAGACAGGAAAAACATAAGAGTCTAGATAACCCAGAAGGGTTATGTTGAAAGAGTTTTGTGCCACTTCAATATGCATATTCTAACTCAATTAGTATTTCATTTTCTATTAATTTCAAGCTGTCTTCAGATTAATGTCATAGCAAAAAAGCGGAGAAGAGACAAATATATCTTAAGTACAATATTCATTGACAATAGAAAACCTTATATTTGCAATAGTGTGCACACGACCAAGCATTGCGCAAGTAACGAGATCAGTAGTTAGTAAATACATGAAAAATCTATATAGAAATCACCAAACTACTGTAAGTGGATCCTCTATTACTTAAATAGTACCTTTAATGTGAGTATTTGTTATAGCGACCAAAATTTAGAGTTAGTAGGCTTTGTGGATGCAGATTATGCAGGAGATCGTGATAAAAGAATATCTACCATATGTTATATTTTCTCTTTGATCGGTGGTGCGGTTAATTAAATGTTGACGTTGTAGTCAATGGTGACCTTGTATACTATAGAAACATAGTACACGTCAGTCACACAAGCATGCAAGGAAGCTATTTCGTTGAAGAGATTACTAGAAGATTTAAAATTCAAGCAACAAGTGGTAGTGATTCATTTTGACGGTCAGAGCGCATTACACTTGGTTAAAAATATGATATTTCATGCTCGAACCAAGCATATTGATATTTTTGTAACATGGTAGAAGATTGCCAAATCTTTTTATAGAAGATTCTCATCGACGACAAAGTAGTAAATACCCTAACGAAGCCTATTGCAAGGGAGAAGTTTGTTTGGTGCATGACTTCTCTTGAACTTATTGTTACCTAGCAATTGGCGGTCTGGGCAACTGCTATTAGGAGTATTTTTCATATTATATATTAGGGAAACTAGTTATTAAGTGGGAGAATGTTGTGGTGGTGGATATGTGGGAACGTCTCATGGCAAAAGACATTCTTTCTCCTCAATGTTTCCTAGTGAGAGTCGTGTTCCTCTCTCTCTCTCTCTCTCTCTCTCTCTCCATATGTACAGACAACGAAGCCTACTTTCTATAGGTTTTGCCATTGTACTCTTTCTTGTGGGCATGGTCTATATAAGGAGGGCTAGGGTAGAGTGAGGTGTTCTATTGTATTCTTATAGGGTATTACTTAGTATGGAATTCTTTGTATAGGTGCGAGAGAGGTAAACTTTATATGTTAGTTTTTCTTATTTTCAGTGAAGAAGAAAGCTCCATGTTACTACACCAATGGAGTGGGAATATTGTCAAACCACTTAAATTCTTATGTTTCTTATTTGTTGTTTTGATTTGGCACTTTTGGCTTTTATTTGTCCATTTTCTTTTGTATTTTGATCTTGCTTACATCGATCACATGCAAGTATTTTTATGCAACATGTTTTCAGAAAGATCTTTCATTTTATACGAAATACGAGAAATAGTCTTACGAGTACATTCGAAGTCTACGATAAAAAATCCTTGCCTTTTTTATAAACGTGTTAGATATCCTAAAGTCACGTGGGATACAGATTAGGACTACATGTCCTTCAAGGCTTAAATCCTTTTTAGGTGTACACATGATTCTATGCCACCACATTTTGTCCTTATTATGTAGTGATGACGCGTGGTGCTTATTGACCACATGTGTGTAAAAGGGGTGTAAACACAACCTGAGAGTGAATTTCTGATACAGCCTCTCAATAGTGGGGCCATCAGATTAAAGACATGTATCCTACAGTTGTGTGACACGTGTCAAAAGATAGAGGCTTGACTACCAAAATAGACGTGAGCTTGGAAAATTGACCATGTTGTAAGGCTCTGAGTAGTAGGCCCCCACGGTTCTCGGATTGACCGGTGGGCCCCACCGTCCTTGATGGGCGATCATCATTAGTCAGTGGCCCGAAAATACTTAGTGAAGGAAAAGTTTCAGCCATACTCCGTATACACACGGAAGCAAGGCTGAGATTAGGCGGCGAGGATCTTCCAACCGGGGAACCATGGGGGCATAATCCACCACAAGAATTCTGGCCCAAACCCAACCCACAACCCAAGCATCATCTGGTTCATTAAACGAAAGCCCAACCCAACCTGTTTAACTATAAACAGG
The DNA here is from genome assembly GCA_030180095.1 of Magnolia changhungtana. Classification (NCBI taxonomy): domain Eukaryota; kingdom Viridiplantae; phylum Streptophyta; class Magnoliopsida; order Magnoliales; family Magnoliaceae; genus Magnolia; species Magnolia changhungtana. Next base: position 9,933,238 of record JASAUF010000444.1, read on the forward strand.
TCTGGATTGACCTACCCCACCCGACTCAACACAACCACTCATGGTTTAGGTGTGGAACATGAGGTTAAAGGTGAACTAGCCCAGTCTAGTTAATGGATACATACAAACATACATGCATTGTGAGAATGCCTCTACTCATCTGGCGAAGCCCATTGATACACTATATGCAAGAATCAAACTGAGTCCAACCTATAAACGGTCCACATTTTATAACCTGAACCTGTCCATTGAGCATTTATCTTAGCCCAAACCCACCACAAAAGTTGGCTGGGCCAGTTGACCCGCAAGCTGACCCCACCCATTGTAACCTCTAGTTTGGGGTCCAACCACTGTGGCCCTGTTGTGTCTCAAACAAACTGTTACGTCTGATCCCAAACTGTGTTAAAGGCCCACAATTATATGTGCCATGGATTCATATAGGTTTGTAGCCCTAGCAACCTAAGCCTAGCCAACTCGAATTAAATCACTGAGCTGAAGCCCAGGCCCAATACAACAGCCTCAGCTCTCTTGACTTAGGCCCAAGGCTATCACTAAGTGGGTCGTTTGGCATCTCTCCTGATAAGAGTTTATTTATTTATTTAGATGGTAATGAGAAATTTCAGGCATTCCTGGTAAAATTATTATTTTTTTTTCCAAAACTCAGGTCCTCTGGCATCTCTACAAATAAGAGTTTATTTGTTTATTTGCAAAGAAACGAGAAGTTTTAGGCATTTTATAGCTTATTCGCTTCTTTCAGTAAAAATAGATTTAATTTTATATTTATTAATTTAAAAAAATATAGGTTTTATCTTTCAATTCTCATAATGCTCCGAGAGTTTTTATTTTTATTATTATTTTTTAATTTATTTTTACACACGCACGCACACCCCACACACTCACGTTAGTGGAATTTCACCACGTACGGGTACTGGAACCCTTGACAGGGAGTCGAAACTCCTGAGAGTCTACCACCCGAGCAACAGTAAGAACCCAAATACTCTACATTCACATTAAAGGTGGACCGAGACGTAATAAAATGCCCGTAATAAAGTGGGCCACATATGATAGATGGTCTACATTAAGTGAGGATCCATATGGACGGTTGGCACTGAAAGTACTCCCACATGATAAATGATCCATATTAAAAGTGGGCCACACATGATAGAGATAGTCCCCACGAATCGTGGGACCTATACTACGGACGGACGACTTAAAGTTGGGCCACATGATGGACATTTGAAATTGTAGGTGAGCTATATACACACGATAGATGATCCACATCAAAGGTGGGAGATACACGATGGATGGCCGGCATTATGGATTTTAATTCCGTTTCTATTAATTTCAACTGTAGGTATTAATCCCAGTGTTTTCTTTGGTGTGGCCCATTTGAACTTTGGATCCGCCTCATTTTTGGGCCTGCATTCTAAATTGGTTGGGTAAAGCTGATGAACGGAGTGGATTTCCATGTCATCAATGTGGGGTTCATTGTGTTAAAATAAAAGTCTAGTGACGTGCGGACTCACGTCACTCCATGAACCCAACATCCTCTCTCCGAATTTCTCTGTCCATGCATGCCATTATCGAAATCGGATTGCGTACTGAGTTACTCAGTACCCTCTTATCATACTGAGTAAACTCAGTTGGGGCCACCTTGAATGTATGTAATCTATCCACGCCGTCCATCCGTTTTTCAATCTAATTTAAGTGGTTGATCCCAAAATTGAAGTATATCCAAAGATCAAGTGGATCATACCACTGGAAACAGTGGGGATAATGATTTTCACCGTTGAAGCCTAAAAACCTTTCTAGGCCTTGCAGTGATGTTTATTTGTCATCCAACCTGTTCATAAGATCATACAGACATGGATGAAGGGAAAGCAAAAATATAATCTTGATCCAAAACTTCCGTGGCCCGGAAGAATTTTTCAACGCTAGACATTTAATTCAACTGTTTCCTATGGTGTGGTCCATGTGAACATTGGATATGCCTCATTTTTGAGGTCACACCCTAAAATTATCTGGTAAAATGGATGGACGGAGCGGATAAAATACATAAATCATGGTGGACGTCACAGAGTTTACCCAGTACGCTAAGCGTAGTGATTTACTTGCTACGCAATCCGCTTCCGCCGTCATCATGGTAGGACTCACATCTTGATCTGAACCGTCCATCTGGTCAGGACTTTTGAAAAACCTAAATGTCGAATGTTTGATGACTGGAATCCCCCGGTGCAACCCACCAGAGCCTCTGACCATCTACGTTTTCAAGCCCCTGAACCACCACGTACGACTTTGCAAAACTGATGAGCGGACCGGATCTCTCCCAGCCTTTTCTGTGGACCCAACCTAACAGTCCTCTTTCTGTCTGGAATCCGGAGGGAATAAGAGCTTCTCCACGGCAAAGCCGCGCACGTCTCTCCTTCAGCCGGGAATCCGCGTGATGCTGCTCTTTATAAATCTCAGCCATCTAGATCCTTGGAGATCCTCCCGATCACGAACCCACCGATTAAACACCCTTAGAACTCCAATCCTTCTTTTCTACACCCGTTTGCAGATCCTCATTGGAGGAGATCTTCTTCCTTGTGGAATCCGTGACCCGCTGCACTGTTTAGAAGCTGTATTTCAAGACATGCATTGCACGCACCAGGGAAGGTAATTCCCTGATTCTTTGTTAATCACGAGTATATAGCTAAAATTCAGATCCGGAGCTGTGATGAATGTTCCATATGCAAGAACTGATTCTTGTGCGTTTCGTGTAATTAAGCGTGTCCTTGGGCTTCTTACAGATTGTGTGTAATCCATACACGAGGATCCTGTTTCTCGCACCCTTTAAGGTCAGTAAACCCCCTGAGCAGTAAATCCCTCATCAATGCATATCACCGGTTTCATCCATGGCTTCGCCACCATGTGACTCATTGTGTCAACCCAGTGACTCGGCTACTTTTGTTTCTTAAATCAGACTCTTGAGAATAAAAATCATGAGGTTGCTTTTACTGCATTCAATCTCGTGGGAATTTAGACTCAACCAGCCTATGGTTAAACTTTATGCCTTCAATGACACCATAATTCACTGAGTCAACTCAGTGAGTGTGTGTCCAATCTTTGAAATGTCAGATCCAGGGGATTGAGATATTACCAACATATCATTCTAATTCTTGTCTAAATGTAATCTGGATTATTAAAATCATCAGACAACTAATTGTTTGTAATCTTTTTCACAGATTTTCAGTTGAACAAGTTGCATTTCTACGTACGCACCTGATTTGAGTCAATCTGAACCATTCATAACTATATCAGGTAGGTGATCTTCCTAGTTGAAAATTCTATATTAGTATGAAGTTTGATTTCATTTTGTTTATATGTTTGATTTCATTTTGATTAGGTATTATGTACTGTAGATTAAATTTATTTGACTATTTCATGGTGTTGTCGAAGGAATTTATTTATTTATTGTTATGCATTGTAGGTGGAATTTACCTAATTATTGTTACATATTGTAGTATAAAGTTATTTGATGTTCGTTATTTATTATAAAATGAATTGATTCGATTATTACCTGTTGGAGAATGAATTCACTTGATTATCAATGTGTTGTAGATTGAATTTATTTGATTATCATTACTTGTTGAAGAATGAAATTGTTTAAATTGTTGTTACTAGTTATTCCGTCACAAGTGATTTGTCTTGACAGAATTATTTATTTTACGTATGCTCTGTCCTAAAAGGAGCATGTATGTGTTATTGATGCTCTCCTCAGTAAGGATTATTATTTGACAGGAGTTCTACCATGGAATAATCCAAAATGAATTAAGAAGATTTATTTTATTTTGGTTTGTTGTTGTAGTTACAACTGTATTATGGAAATGTTGACGCCAAGTTATTTATTTCATCTGATATGTGGACAATCAAGTGCAACGTGTCTTGTGAATATATTGCCTTCCTATATTTGGGTTTGTAGATGCCTAAATAAATTCAAGGTGCGCATATTCGTGGGCCACAATTTCCAACATGTATAGAAATATTTGGAATCAGGAGTCTACCGTTCTGAGTTGTGGCCCTTGTGTGAGTCTCCTACCGACCTGTGATACAACACACCATGACTTAATCATTCCTTGTGAATTTTTTGTAACATGCTAACATAGAATTTCTAATTTTGAGAATGGTGTGATCCTATGAGCCATCATACTCACGCCTCCATGGATTGTATATATTGTGAGTGCATGGTCGAAGTAGTATAAACACTGAACAATGTTACCAGTTTTATTTATGCTGTCACGATTAGTTATAGTTGGATTTTATTTTTAAGTCATTAGGATAGTTTAATTTTAAAGTTATTGCAATAAAAATTCACTTGATAATTGAATGATGGAATTAGTGATTTTTTTTATTTATTATTATTATAAATGAACGAGATTCAAATTCCGGCCGAGCCAACTCTGGTATTGAACTTTGAGGCGTAACCTGAGCATTGAAGCTGACACACATAATGGATAACTCATATTGCAGCTGGGCTACACACCATAAATGATGTACATCAAAGGTGGGGCATACATGATGGATGGTGGACATTGTGGATGGGCCCACATGAAGGACAAATGACATTGATGGTGGGCTCACATGATGAATGGCCCATATTGAAGGTGCCTCCTCATGCGATAGATAATCCATATTAAGTCGGGCCCACATAATAAGCGGTTCACATCAAAGTGTGGATTCGCATGATGAATGGCCCACATCAAAGTGTGGCTCCACATGATAAAGGGTCTACATCTAGTGGGCCTCACTTGATACACATCCCAGATCTCGTATTATGGACAACCCATAACCAAGGTGGCCCCACATGATGGATGGTCCACATCGTGGGTGCACCCTACATGATGAATAAATAGTGGACATAATCAAAAGTGGGATTTACATGATAGATGGCCCGCATCAAAGGTGAGCCCACATGATGGATGAATCTCATTAAAGATGGGCCGATAGATGGTGGACATCGAAGGTGGGCCTCACACTAAAAGCAACCCACATTTAAGGTGGGTCCCACTTTTGGACTGAATGATTTTAGCCTTCAAATCAATAACCCAATAAAATGAACAATCCACATTGCACTTTTTTAAAAATAATGGCAACTGCTATTAGAAAAAAAAAAACTTTATTCTGCCATTTTACTAAATGTACTACTTGTAAGTAAAAACCTTTTTTAATCCTAAAAAAGCAATTTTATCAAATGAATGCAGGGTAAAACACGTGCTAGGACAAGAAGTCAGAACTTCACATTAGATTAGAGTTGCTAAACAAGTCCTTATACATTTTAAGTGTCTTTTTATAAAAGAAACACACATTTTAAATTTTTTTTTTTTTTTTTTTAAAAAAAAAACCTTAGCACAACACAAACATCTAAAATTTTGCTCTTCTTATTTTAGTTAGTAGTAACCATATATTAGATAAATTAAACTTTACTACATAATGTCTTCATATTAAGAGTAATCATATGTTAAAAATTTTGGTCTGTAATTCATAATTACTGTTAACTAAAATAAAAAAAACTTACTTTTACACATCTACCAGATAGAGTCTTAACACTAACATAACTAGAGAAAAAAAAAAAGAAAAAAAGGAAGAGAGATGCTAAAAAAACACCAATGTCCTTCGTCTTATTCTTCACCTAAAAGAAAGCAAGATAATTCTATAAAATTAGATGAGAAAAATAGATATTTGCATATTTGAAGAGTGAGACGGCTAGAGAGGTAGGTAGAGAGAGATTCCAAGAAAGAGATGGGTGAAGCTTCAGACAAAGAGAGAGAGAGATAGATTGACTACGGCTTTTTGTTGGAGGGTGTGTTAATATCTTACCCCTCAATTGCTGACCACCCACTATTTTCAATTCCAAGAATGCCATTCTTCAAATATGTTAATTACAATTATATCTAAATAAATTTTACATCACACAATTTTTTATTTCGAAAATCTCCTTCTCCACCTGTTTTAGTACTTTCGAGTGATTTCTCTTTTAGCCGTCCATTTCGAAAGGTTGAGATGGCATTATCAAGTTAATTTTTTTTTAATGGTCATGGGAAGCTGGGATACATCATGCCAATGGTCTAACTTACAGCCACATGGCCCACCTGTCAGAATAAAAATCCGCTTCCGCTGTACAGTATCATCTAATATTTCCTAATGATTACAGATTGGGTCATCTATAGGAATATTCTTACAAGCTGACACGTGGCACTAAAATGTTCCTTCGCTAGAATATTAGCACATGACAAACTATGCTATTTGATAGTCCGAAGCTTGCAATGCTCGGGCCCAGCCAATTGTATCTTACTAAGTACGGCGTGGGCCCACCGTTCAGAATATCCAGACTGTTCTTCTGGTGGGCCATTTTCGGACAGCAAAGATCCTAGCAATTCCATTTGTGGGATGTTTGAAAACTAAATATATACAAACGATGCATGGAATTGTATGATGTATGCTTTCGTCCGTCCGTCGATCATCCACGGCATCAGTCCTTAAATGAATGGTCTTGATCACTGAAATGAGCTCCACTGGTTTGACCATCTAAGGCGAGGATTTTATAAGCATCTCTATTGGTGCATACGCACCGTGTCTGGAACCTCATCTCGTGCCCCTTGTGGTTGCATGACGTGGCACAAGTGGACGAGATCTGGACCCTTCATTGGGCGCGCTCTCCAACCGTTGTGGGCCTATATTTCAAAAGTCACCGTGATTCGTGGATCCCAACCGTTAGAACAGTAATATTGGTAGAGACATCCATCTCTTTACGTTACACGTGGAAGGGTAAAACTATGCAATTGTCCCTATTCAATAGGCATGACACACGTGCATGAGATCCAAGCTGCTCATCGGAGAGTGATGAACGGCCTACAGTGGCCAACCTGAGATCAGAGATCGGGCATCTACTTTAGGGCTGTCAAAGATATTGGACCAAGGCCGGGTAGTGACGCCACCACAGCCACGTGGCTAGTGGTCGGTGCTATATGGACCCCACCATGATGTATGTATTTTATCCACGCCGTCCATCCATTTTGGAAGATAATTTTAAGGCTTGATCCCAAAAATGAGGTAGATCTAAATCTCAGGTGGACCACACCATGGGAAAACAGTTGTAATTGAATGTCCACCATTAAAAACCTCCTGGGACCCTAACCATCTAAAAAGTGGCCTCCAAATGAAGGCTGGAAAAAATAAAAATAAAAATAGTACTTGGCTTACATAAACTACTGTAAAGTGATGCTTGTCATATCGGAACCATCAACTAGCTGCAATAAGGTAAACTGGCTAAACACTTTTAGATTGATATATGGTATTGGGAAAGGATCATTTCTCTACCACACAAATACGATGATATGAGAAAAAAAAATGGCACAGATCAAAACACAAAAATTTATGTGGCTCCTTTTTATTGTGTCAACGCATTTAAAATAATCTACTATGATAAAAAGCAAAAATGAATAAACAACTCTTAATCTACTATGATAAAAAGGAAAAACGAATAAACAATTCTCATTATAGAATATTTATTATCCCAAATAAGTTAGAATTCATATAAAACTTCATGTAAAATGATAAAGTTACCTTTAAGTTGGGGCTGCAAATTAGCTTATCCTGAAAGGTGTTAGCTGGATGAATAATATATCTTTGATGATCAAGCTCCACAAATCCATGCTAATAACACTTCCACATGTAATGTAGAGATATAGATCTACCTTATCACTCTTCTTTTGGTCCTCTCACTTGTTTTTATAGGCAGTGCATAAAACACCAAAGCTATAGAGGTAACATGTTGTATACCTAAAATCTATTTCATTTATCAAGTTCTATATGCTACGTTCAGACCTCTAATGCAAAAAATCAGCTAGATCCACAACTTGTGTGTGGGGCCACTGTCCTCATTTATCTTTCATCAAACTGTTAATTAAGTGTAACTACTGTGATGAAGAGAAGATTAAAAAAAGAAAGAAAGAAAGAAAGAAAAAAAAAAAAAAAAAAAGCATGACAAATACTCACTAGGTCCACATGATGTGAACTTAGCAATTTTGGCAGCAATTTTACATTGTTTCAATTAATGTGGTCATGATGAGTTTTTTAAGTCTTTTATTTTTTATTTATGATTCGAATAATGGTTCTCATATGATGAAAGGAATGGCATTTACATATGCAACATAGTGACCCTATGTTTCACAATTTACATACTGCTTTTAATGGGGTGCTGTAGATGAATAAGGCAAAACTAGTAACAAGGCCTTTTGGTAAATTTAAATAAATACAAATATTAGAAAGAATCTTGAGATTTGCTAGAATTCATCCCTACTAATTACACTACAATACATCAAACTTTTAGCTTTTGAGTTTGGGTCATCATCCAATAATCAAAAGCATTTTTGTATGTCATTTCTCATCGCATGTGTTGGAAACACTACAAACATAAGTTTTCAATTGAATTATTTCGACTCTTTGCCAATTTAGTTCTTACGCTTTCAACATGAATGACCACTGAGATTCAAATATTCAATTGGAAAGATTTTTTAGGCATCTTACATCCAAGGTGGTCCTATCCAATAAATACTTTAGGTCATTGAAATAAGCCCAAATCCAACTACTAAATTGTTGATGGATCTTATTGTAACATGTTGGGATGCATTAGAGCAAACCTTAATACTTTTTTGGGTTGTTTGGCACCCCCCAAATTTTTTTTGGGGGAATTGGGAATTGATATTTAGGATTTATGACAGTAAAGTCATTTGGTACTCTGAAAAGATTTAATTGAAGGTGGGTCAAAATATAGGGTTTTCAATCTTTTTCAATTCCGAAAGTAATGTTAGCTTGTAAAATTTATGGCTTTAGGAACATTTTCAACAATATTACCCCTATCCAATAAATACTTTAGGTCATTGAAATAAGCCCAAATCTAAATTGTTGATGGATCTTATTGTAACATGTTGGGATGCATTAGAGCAAACCTTAATACTTTTTTTGGGTTGTTTGGCACTGCCTAAATTTTTTTGGGGTGAATTGGGAATTGATATTTAGGATTTATGACAGTAAAGTCATTTGGTACTCTGAAAAGATCTCATTGAAGGTGGGTCAAAATATAGGGTTTTCAATCTTTTTCAATTCCGAAAGTGATGTTAGCTTGTAAATTACATTTTCAACAATATTAACCCCCCCTTTTTTTTATATTATTATTATTTTTGAATTTCACAATAAAGTAATATAAATAGCCTTTTTTTTTTTTTTCCATAATTTGTTCAAACAAATATTAAGACATGAAATTAAAGGTCAAATATATATATATATATATATATATATATAATTATTATAGTTTTATATAGTCAAATCTCAATCCTTGTAAGTTTAAGTTTAGTAATTGAAACATGACATGATTGTAATCAAATCTAGTTGATACTCTCACACAAATACAATAAATCATAATCATTGTCCATTCACTTTAATTTATTGAAGTAAGTGAGAAGAAACAAATAAACCCTTAAGGTATCACATTCTATTAATATTTTTACTAGCATTTGCTCTATAACAATCGAATGTTACGAAAATCAAACCTATACAAAACTATAAATGAGCCATACGAAAAAAAAAAAACAAATTAATAGAATTTAGGTCACCAAAAGCTTGAAAATATTATTTTTGGAACAAGGATTTCTTACAATAAAATCAGTCCGATAGTCATCTCATATCGCACGCGTAAGTCATGTTTAGAATATTTAAAGCATTGATATATCCTATGAATATGCTATGAAATCATTCCGAGGATCCAACTGTCAAAATCCAAACCCCAAGCAAGGTATTTGTAATTCAGGGTATTGAAAATCCACACTGATTGAAAATTCAGAATTTGAAACCAAGAATGATAAATTAAAAGATTTCAACTTGCAGATTGTAAACAAGCCCCCACGATCCTACGTGTCAGTTGGAAGCCGAAAGGGCAACTTAGTCATTCACTAAAAAGTACTTAGTCGGGTGGAATGTAAAATCTAGAGACGGATGATATCACTTGGCTTATAAAAACTCCCGATGGGAATGTACCTTTAGGCAAATTCGTGGGAAAACACGTCGTGAGAGCGACAAGTGCGTTTGCTTTCGCATTTACGTCAATCAGCGATCAATGACTCGTTCTCAGTCGTGGATGCCAGCCGTTGAACCACACGTTCCTTCTGTTTGAATTATGAAATGGTGGGTCACCATCCCACGTGTCTCACTCCTTCCAACGGTCTATCTATAGACTCGAAACGCGGACTAGATTCTAGAAACTGTAGAAATAGAGGGGTAATTGGTAATATCAAGAAATTATCAATTCGCTCAGGGATCTGTACAGCCGCCCTAGTCTCCATGACCGTCCATTTTCAAAACGATTGATGGGTTGGGTTCCTCTGATCAAAGTGACCCTTTACATTCATGATCAATCCAAGCCCGGGCCACCAAATGGACGATTGGATTCGACGATTGGCTAATAGCCATTTGAAGCGGGAGCTACATGGGGCCCATAGAGATGTCCGAGACAAATCCACTCAGTCCATATGTTTTGAAAGACTGCAACAGGACCTGATTCTAAAAATCAGGTAGATCCAAAACACATGTCGGCCATGCCACATGAAAAATTGGGGATTGAACGGTTGATGGTGACAGAAATTTGTATAAGGAAGATATCTGTTCCTAAAGTTTATCTGAGTGGTAATAATTCTATGAACGGTTTAGATGACATATAATAGTCATGATCAGCTTCAGGAAGGTTTCAATAGTGGACGTTGCTATTCCCACTGTTTTGTTGGTATGGCCCACTTGAGTTTTAGATCTGCCTGATTTTTAGAGTTTTTTTAAGTATTATGGTCTTTCAAAACAGATGGACGGAGTGGATTTGTCACGGATATCCATGTGGACCCTACGCAGCCGCGGGGACGGAGATATCTCTGCCCCGGGGTCACAGGCATATAACTTCAATGAGCGCATAGTGTCGGTGCGCACATTATCTATCGGTAAATAGGTGCTTGCCGACTCTCGATGCACACAGTCTCAACGATTTTAAATGATCTTGACCATACATTTCCAAGGATACTGATCCGACGGTCCAATCCGTGTGACTCTGTACGGTGCCTCATGAAGAGTGAGCAGGGCATAATGGCCATTCTCCGATTGCAAGGCGTGTCCAAATGCAACTAGTCTCTTGGCAAGTCTCATTTTCCCATTGCTGAGATCCAGACCGTTGAATCTAATATGCCCCACCGTGGGCAATTGACGAGCGGAAAAACCACCCAATTGAAAGATCCAGACCTTACATCTTTTCTCCTCAGTCACCTAATAATAGTCAAATAGTTGGAAGTAATAGGGTAGGGTCTTCCAATCTGAGAGCAGTCCTTTTTAAAACGGTATCCTATCTGATCAACGGTCCATATCACTGTTCTTCAAGGAATCTTGCACAGAATCCTGTAATAACTTTCTGGGTATCTTTTTACGGGCCCTACTTCGTTTTAAGGCGGAAGGAAGGATCTATCGTTTCGAAATCAAACGTAAACATTAGGTGCACACAATCAATGCAAGTTTTTGAATTTATTTATGGTGGGACCCACGAAGATATCTTTAAGCCTTTAATCAGGACACGTGTATGGTGTGGGACAGTCCACAACTCCAGATTTATAAAAGTACACCAATATTTTACTTCAGAGGCGGATCATCCGGTCAGGATGAGTTCCGAGCTATGGGCCCACCTAATTAACGGCTCAAATTTCAGGCAAGACAATTTCTGATCAAGGACGCAGGTATTTGTGCACACAAAACTCACTGAGAAGGCTCAGATATTTGATACGCAACGCTGGGAATTAATGCCTAGCCATAAAGACACATAAATAAACTGTTCACTCTACAGAACTGAATTCAATCCAAACCGTTGAACTAGTAGCTACCACCGTAACTAAATAATAATCCAAAACCCACACTGAGATGATTGTAACGCCCCGAAAAATCGGGGGTCGTGCATACGCTCGACTCCCAAGTCTCCGAGTGTCACTTATCATCAATTTTATGGTTTTATGACTTTCGAGTTTAAATGCGCAGCATGGAATTAATTGAAACATGAGGCACATCCACAACTAGTCTACTGAACTGAAAGAAAACAATATATACAGTTCAAAGAAATATAAAAGGGCCGCACAAGGCAAAGCCCAACAAAATCGTAAAAGAAAATCATATGCCTATAAGAATGGTACGCTGAGCCCACGACTCAACGCTCTAGAATCTAGTCTCTTAAGCCGCTGGAGAGCCGCCCATCAACTATAAGTAGGAGAGTCCGTCCTCCTTGTCCAAGCTCGCCTCGCCAGCTCCTCATGCCCTGAGTCACCTGCATCTATGAATGGGTCGGTTGTGTTTTAAAACACCGCCCCAGAGAGGGAGTGAGTGATCAACTCGGTGTGAACTATTAGTCTCGGGGATTACAGTTACAACAGCATCAATTAAATTATGAATTTAATGAAAAACAAACATTCATAAATACCTAACTAATCTTGTTAATGTATATGCATGATAGATGATATGATGTATGCCCTCGCCACAACACATCCGTCTAACGATCGCATATGTCAACACTCCCTCAAAGCGACCTCGACTTCCGAGTCGCCACCCTAACTAATGCATGCGGTGATAATGTTAAAGTTAAGTCCAAGGTTTGGGAATCGGTACACCCCACGTATCAATGCCTTAAACTGGTCGGGTTGGCAGGCCAAGACCCCCAATGCGTGAGGCCGAGACCTCGCGGTCCGTGATCCCGTCGGGTTCCTCATCCCCGACTTCAAGCACATGAGGAGTGCCGAGAAAAAGGGATCGCTCGGATCGCTCGCGGGAAGCAGCGGCACCCGTAGGTCGACGGCTTCGGACACGGTGTCCCATTCCACCATGCCCGGCTCACGAGGCGGTGGACCGAAATCAAATGGTTATCGAGGGCTACAACGGTTGTAGGGTGTTCCGTGTTCCATTACATGTGTGAGCAAACATAGTTAACAATCGAATTTGTCGTTAAGTAGACTAAACCGCACGAGTCAAAGCGAGCACGAGCAGACGACATCGGGTACTAGACCCATGCGGTCGAATCGGCCGCCCATACGCACTCGTCAACTTGCATGTTTAGTCTTAGGGGAGTCCAACCAGAAGGACTACCGCCTAACCTCGTGTTCCTGACCAATCCAAGGGTTCGACGATAATTCATAGCATGCCATCATCAAGGTTATCAACCAAAACCAACATACAGCATCATGTTGCATAAATCCTACCATTCAATTCAATGTCCCTAACAAGCATAATACATTAATACAAACAAAGTGCATGTGAGAAGTGTGGGTTGGCGAGGAAACGAACCGATTCCTACGCCTCTTAGACTTAAAATGTGCCAAGGCAAGCATCATACAAGACATGAACAACAACATATGAGGCAAATTAAGCAACACATAGGCATATGATCATCTACTATATCACCAAGCATGTGAGGGGCACAAATGCGAACATAAGAAAGAAAACCAACAAACATGCGATTCCACACATCACCAAATAATACCCAAATCCTAGAGTCTCTCTAGATTTCACAAACACTTCACTCAAGCAAGCAAAATCATTAAATACATGATAAAATCGGTGTTAGGCCACCTAAGATTAATAGTCCGCACCTAGGATTGTTGGAGGCTTGGGAAAAACATCTTAGAAAAGAGGGCTTTGCGGTAGATCGGCCGGAATCCCTAAAACAACTTCACATGTTAGATTTATAAGCAAAACCCCCCTCCTTACAAGGGTTTCAACGAAAATGGGTGGTGGATCTTACCTAGATGATCAATGGAGTGAAAAGGGCGGTTGTAGATGAGGAATCCTCATTTGAGAAGATGTAGGGAGTTGTGGGGGTTTGATTTCCTTGGGCCCACCTTGCTCTTCTTTCTTCACTCTCCCTTCCTCTCTTCTTTCTCTCTTTTCTCTCTTCCCTTTCCTAGGGCAAATTCGTATGGGAGAGGGGTGCCCAAAAGAAACCTCTATTTATAATTCCAAATTTGGTGCAAATGGCCCTAAACTTCCATAATTTCTAAAATAGACTTATGGGACTCCCTATTGGTGTTGGGGTGGCCCTAACACCCTCCGCCACCAAATTCGACGTGTAGGTGCCTTATGGCCCGATTAGGGCCCATGCAAAAATTGGGGACGAACGGATGAACGGATATATGATCTCGAGAAAGCGTTTCGACCTTTAAGTGGTCCTGTGGGGCCATTTTGGTGATTGGAGCATTTTGATGGCCCTCGCGGCCATGAAATTTATAGGATAAATGGTCCATGGCCCGATGAGGGGCCTTACAAAATTTGGGAACGAACGGATGCGGAGTTTGGTCGTACGGGTCCACTCGCGATCAACGGTCATCGTGCCACGATCGGGCCCAATTTGGTGGGAAGGCGTTGAAAAATACATTAAACCTTCACCGTAAATTTGAAAGAAATCCGACGGCTAGAAGACCCGAGTCTTTCTTATATCGTGCGATTTTAATCGGCATTGGTGGGGCACATTGGGCAAGCGCCGATGGTACTGGTGTCCACCTCCGCGATGGACCACAAGCTTGAGATTTATGATTTTCTAAAGTTTTAGATTTTTCCGACCCTTCTCGGTCATTGGGTGGCCCACACGGCTATTGTTATGTAACCGGGCCATCGGCTTGGCGGCCCGCACTTGGTCCTATCATAACTAGACCTGGTCCACCCAAAGATAAACTAACATTGAGTGTTAATGGTCGTTAATGATATTATAAGTTAATAATAAAATAAATAATTAAATAAATAAATAAATTTCAAGGATTTTTGGAAATCCAAAATAGTGAAAATTCGGGATGTTATAATCTACCCCTTAAAAACAATTTCGTCCCGAAATTGCCTAAGGGTAGTAAGTAAAGGTTTCATTATTTCATTTGCCTAGTTTTGTTAAATTCAAAGTTCATATGCATGGTAAGGTGTGTACTATCTATACTAGTTTGGCTCATTCTAGTCTACCCCTTAAAAGTTTTCGCTTTGAGGTTTGAAAACAAATGTCAAAATTATTATTGTCGATAAGAGGTTGTTGGTAAAGTTTACTTAATAGTGGTATATTTTACCCTTTTAGGATCTAAGCTATTACGGAAAGAGCTTGTGTAGGCTTGATCCCATACGTCGATCCTCCGCCCGACCAGGTAGAAAGATCGTTGATCCCCTTCCTAGTCCCGGTAGATCATGGTCTTCGCTCGGTCAAAGCAGTGGAGTCCGTTGGTGTTCACCCAGGATTAAGAATTGAGTCAAGCCGCGAATACATCGCAAGTGTATGGTCCCGTGATTTCGTAGTCCGATCAATCTTACATTTGGAAGACATCAAAATTCTTTAACAGTTCAAGCTTCACATTCATAATATTTTTGTGGGTGGTGAGTTTTCCGCGATGCCTATGATCAAACGACTATCCTAGAGGGGTTTCCATGACCTTAAGGTTCCTCTTGACATTACCATTTTGATCCTATGGTTAGTGAGTTAGTAAATCACGTTTTGGTTTCATATATTTTAACAGGAAAGGAAAAATCTAAAGTTTTAAGGTATTTTGGTGGTTTAGAGTGTTAATAACATTAAGATGGACGTAGTAAGGCAATCATACATACAAGCATTTATAAGGTGACAAGAAAATTTAAAAACAATCTATACATTCATATTAAATTCAAAGTGCCATTAGTATGGCTAGTTACATTATACAACATGGATTACAGACATTCCAACATAAGGAAAAAAATAACTTAGTTAAGCAAACGTCCTAACTATCCTTCAACACAAGCAGGTAGAACTAATCGACTCAAAGCAAACTACTAATTATCGGAAAGGTTATGCTACTACTCTTCTAGATCAGGCAAAGATGGGGGTACTTCCTCCCCATGGGGGAAGGAATCACCGGAATGGGAAAGAAGGAAGTAACGGTTGCTAGGAATGCCATTTTCCTCGGCAGGGAAATGAATTTGGGATGAGAATGTAGGTGAGGGTGGGAGGGGAGATCCTAAGGATGGGTTTGGGAAGGACTTGAAAATGTGTTTAGAATTTGTTTGGGGAAAGTGAGGTGGAATGGGTTTGAGAAAATGAAATTTGTGAGCTAGAGTGAAGAAGATTGATGTTGGGTTTCGAGAGTAAATGGGTGAATGGAGTGGGATTGTGGAAGGTTGGAATGTGTATTTGAGATGAATTGGTGGGAGTAGAGGAGGGATTGGGATGAATTTTGTGTTGGGTTTTAGAAGTGGTTGTGTAAGTGGGGTTCAATGGAAGGGGTTTGAGATGGGTTATGGAAACGAAGTTTGGAGATGGAAAAGTGTTGAGAATGGTTTTAAAGTATGGAGAGTTGGGAATGGAGTTTGAAGTGAATGAGCGAATAAGCTTTGTATGGATATTTTGTGGGTTTTGGGATGAAGGAGGGTTTAGGAAAGTATGTGGGAAATGAGGTTGGGTTAAGCATGAGAAGAGGAAATAAGGGTTTGGAGTGAAGAAGTAAAGGGGATGTGGCTCAAGTGAATGTGTTTTGAGGATTGGAAGATGGAATGTTGAGAGGGTTGTGGAAGATGTGGTTTGGGTATGAAGAAGAAGAGGTGAGTTTTGGAGAAGAAGAAGAGAAGTGGTGGAAGTGGGATGCCTTTGTATGGTTCTCTTAGAAATGGATTGAATCTTGGAGAGGGAGAGGGTTCTTCCCTAGGGTGTGGGAGTGGTAGAGGGTATTGTGGGGTAAGAAGTTGGGTATTAGTGCCCTTAAGTTGCAAGAGAGGAAGACCCCACTCGTGTGAACATTGAAAGGGAGGAGGGGACCCATCCTTTTTGACGTTCCTTATACTTTTAGTAACTGGATATATTTGAAAATTTTTATGATAATTTAACATCAAGTTTTAAGTCATCCTACCAAATTTCATATCATTTGGAGTTGTAAATAAATTATTAAAATTTTAGGAAAAACAACTGCCTGAAATTTAAAATTTTTAGACAGTTGGCAGAACATCTTAATTTTAACCATATTAAAATTTTTATTTTATTTTTTTTCTTATTTTTATATAAAACTAAACTCATCAAGCTTCAATTTGGCTTTTGAATCACCTAAATCGGAGTTGTAACGAAGGAGATATGACTTTTTGAAGTTGACCTAATTTTGCAGAAAATTTCGGCGTGGTGACGCCGGTTGGGCGTTGCGACGCCGGGCCGCTGGATGCCTGGGCGTGGCGACGCCGGCTGGGCGTTGCGACGCCGGGCCGCTGGATGCCTGGGCGTTGGGACGCCGGCTGGGCGTTGCGACGCCGGGCCACTGGATGGTCGCACCTTGCGACGGTCATATCTCACAAACCGGGATGAGTTATTCGACGTGCCATATGAATTTGGGGTAGGAAAAGCTGATCTATCCAAATAACATGGTTATTTCATAAGATTCCATAATATTAATGGTCAAAAGTCTATTTTACTTATATTTTTAATATTTATAGTAATTTTTTTTGTTCGATTATAGATTTTCATCCTTTGAGCTTTGTAGTTATGTCAAATTTGAAAGTGCTTAGAGAAATTAGAAGGATAAAGTGGTAGAAAGTGAGTTTTTTTTTTTTTTTTTTTGAAAGAAATGGGTCGGAAGTGGATGTTGGTGGATGGATTTGGGTTGGATATGAGAAGTAAGAGATGGGAGTTTGTTGGAGGAAAGGGATTTGAGAGTGGGTTTAAGAAAAATGGATTTGATGAATGGGAATTGAGAAATGTTTAGGAAATGAGTTGAGGAATGGAGTTTGGAAAAAATGGAGTTTTGAAGAAGTAGGTTTGAGGATGGATGTTGGAAGTGTATTTTTAAAATAGATTTTTTTTTGGAATTTGTTTTATAGATGGGCTTTGAAAGTAATGGAGTGTGGGGTAGGGAAAGAAATGAGGATTTAGGTGCTTAAAATGCAAGAGAAAGGCCCCCACACGTGTGTGCATTGAGGAGGGAGAGGTGGCTCGTTTTGGGTGCGGACGTGTGGCAACGCCGACCATTGCAATCGGGCGTGGGGAATGCCCGCTCGACGTAGGCACGCCAACGGGATCTGCTTAGGTTCCCTTATTTTATGATTTCTTGGGTGCCAATAAGGCTCCCGAGAAGGTACTATATATAATTTTGGGGTAGAAAAAGCTGATCTACGCAATGGGTTTGGGGGTTTAAAAAGATTCCTCCTAGTTAGAGGTCAAAATTTGATTTATTTATTTATTTATTTATTTATTTATTTTTTACATCCCTCCTATTTCCCACCAAATCTCATTCGCCCCTACTACTTAATCATCCCCGACAAGGGTTGGAACTATTTCGTTCAGCCCGATAGTTGTCCCGTTGGACTTTGACGATGGCTTCAATTGTCCAATTGTTCAGTCCCTGACTTATTCCTCCCAATGGGTTGAGGTCCCGTAAGACTCTCGGACCTATTCCCTAACGTCCATGCTCTCCCTTGTTTCGAAATCCTAATTCGTAGGAAGTCTTACCATCCACCTAAGATTGCCGGTTCGAGGTCTAGGATGGATCCTAACGTCTTAAATCTCTGTTGCATTTTCTAATACGTATCCTCTCAAGTCAGCGGACGCGTTAGCGAGCTCATGACCCATGGCCCAATTGATTCCAAACTATTGCTCGATACCATCCGTAACGCCCGAAAAATCTGGGGTCGTGGTGCATACGCTTTCGACTCCCAAGTCTCCAAGTGTCACTTATCATCAATTTTATGGTTTTATGACTTTCGAGTTTAAATGCTAAACATGGAATTAATTGAAACATGAGGCACATCCACAACTAGTCTACTGAACTGAAAGAAAACAATATATACAGGTTCAAAGAAATATAAAGGGCCGCACAAGGCAAAGCCCAACAAAATCGTAAAGAAAATCATATGCCTATAAGAATGGTACGCTGAGCCCACGACTCAACGCTCTAGAATCTAGTCTCCTAAGCCGCTGGAGAGCCGCCCATCAACTATAAGTAGGAGAGTCCGTCCTCCTTGTCCAAGCTCGCCTCGCCAGGCTCCTCATGCCCTGAGTCACCTGCATCTATGAATGGGTCTGGTTGGTGTTTTAAAACACCGTCCCAGAGTGGGAGTGAGTGATCAACTCAGTGTGAACTATTAGTCTCAGTTACAACAGGCATCAATTAAATTATGAATTTAATGAAAAACAAACATTCATAAATACCTAACTAATCTTGTTAATGTATATGCATGATAGATGATATGATGTATGCCCTCGCCACAACACTCCCTCGAGCGACTCCGTCTAACGATCGCATATGTCAACACTCCCTCAAAGCGACCTCGACTTCCGAGTCGCCACCCTAACTAATGCATGCAGTGATAATGTTAACCAAGTTCTTAGTTAAGTCCATTCATCCAAGAGTTTGGGAATGGTACACCCCACGTATCAATGCCCTAAACGGGTTGCGAGGCCAAGACCCCCAATGCGTGAGGCCGAGACCTCGCGGTCCGTGATCCGTCGGGTTCCTCATCCCAGACTTCAAGCACATGAGGAGTGCCGAGAAAAAGGGATCGCTCGCGGTCACTCGGGGAGGCGCGGCACCCCGGCGTAGGCGGCCGACGGCTCGGACACGGTGTCCCATTCCACCATGCCCGGCTCACGAGGCAAGTGGACCGAGAAATCAAATGGTTATCGAGGGGCTACCGGTTGTAGGGTGTTCCAGGTTCCATTACATGTGTGAGCAAACATAGTTAACAATCAGAATTTGTCAGTAAGTAGACTAAACCGCACGAGTCAGGCGAGCACGAGACAGACGACATCGGGTACTAGACCCATGCAGTCGAACTGCTGCCGCCCATACGCACTCGTCCAACTTGCATGTTTAGTCTTAGGGGAGTCCAACGAAGGACTACCGCCTAACCTCGTGTTCCTGACCAATCCAAGGGTTCGACGATAATTCATAGCATGCCATCATCAAGGTTATCAACCAAAACCAACATACAGCATCATGTTGCATAAATCCTACCATTCAATTCAATGTCCCTAACAAGCATAATACATTAATACAAACAAAGTGCATGTGAGAAGTGTGGGGAGGAAACGAACCGATTCCTACGCCTCTTAGACTTAAAATGTGCCAAGGCAAGCATCATACAAGACATGAACAACAACATATGAGGCAAATTAAGCAACACATAGGCATATGATCATCTACTATATCACCAAGCATGTGAGGGGCACAAATGCGAACATAAGAAAGAAAACCAACAAACATGCGATTCCACACATCACCAAATAATACCCAAATCCTAGAGTCTCTAGATTTCACAAACACTTCACTCAAGCAAGCAAAATCATTAAATACATGATAAAATCGGTGTTAGGCCACCTAAGATTAATAGTCCGCACCTAGGATTGTTGGAGGCTTGGGAAAAACATCTTAGAAAAGAGGGCTTTGCGGTAGAGTAGGAATCCCTAAAACAACTTCACATGTTAGATTTATAAGCAAAACCCCCTCCTTACAAGGGTTTCAACGAAAATGGGTGGTGGATCTTACCTAAATGATCAACGGAGGGAAAAGGGCGGTTGTTGATGAGGAATCCTCCTTTGAGAAGATGTAGGGAGTTGTGGGGGTTTGATTTCCTTGGGCCCACCTTGCTCTTCTTTCTTCACTCTTCCTCCTTTCTTCTTTCTCTCTTTTCTCTCTTCCCTTTCCTAGGGCAAATTCGTATGGGAGAGGGGTGCCCAAAAGAAACCTCTATTTATAATTCCAAATTTGGTGCAAATGGCCCTAAACTTCCATAATTTCTTAAAATAGACTTATGGGACTCCCTATTGGTGTTGGGGTGGCCCTAACACCCCTCTGGCCACCAAATTCGACGTGTAGGTGCCTTATGGCCTGATTAGGGCCCATGCAAAAATTGAGGACGAATGGATGAACGGATATATGATCTGAGAAAGCGTTTCGACCTTTTAGTAGTGGTCTGTGGGGCCATTTTGGTGATTGGAGCATTTCTGATGGCCCTCTCGGCCATGAAATTTATAGGATAAATGGTCCATGGCCCGATGAGGGGCCTTACAAAATTTGGGAACGAACGGATGCGGAGTTTGGTCGTACGGGTCCAATTCGCGATCAACGGTCATCGTGCCACGATCGGGGCCCAGATTTGGTGGGAAGGCGTTGAAAAATACATTAAACCTTCACCGTAAATTTGAAAGAAATCCGAATTTGGAAGACCGGAGTCTCGTTTCTTATATCGGTGCCGATTTTAATCGTTGGGCGCATTGGGCAAGCGCGCCAGATGGTACTGGGTGTCCACCGGGTCCACGATCCGCGATGGACCACAAGCCCAGTGAGATTTATGATTTTCTAAAGTTTTAGATTTTTTCGACCCTTCTGTCATTTGGTGGCCCACACGGGCTATTGTTAAGTGATAAGCAATCGCAATGCAGCCCGCACTTGGTCCTATCATAACTAGACTGGTCCACCCCAGTATAAACTAACATTGAGTGTTAATGGTCGTTAAGTGATATTATAAGTTAATAATAAAATAAATAATTAAATAAATAAATAAATTTCAAGGATTTTTGGAAATCCAAAATAGTGAAAATTCGGGATGTTACAATGATGATCCAAACCATCAAAATTGCAATGAAAGTTAATAATTAAAAGTAACCGTTGATTGAATGGTATTTTGATTTGATAATTTTTGTTTTTGATTTCTATATTTTTATGCGATTTAGACGGTTTGATTTGAGTTAACTATTTCCACGTGTACAGAGGCTCTGTTAATGTGTATGGATCTTCAAAGCCCCTCAGAGTATCAAAACTTCAAACGGAAAAAGATAGAGAAAGTGACGGCAAACATCCGTCCTTCGTCAATTCCAGGTTTCCTTCTCCTTTAAATGAGAAACCAGCATTCGTTGCTATTTTCGTCGAATTTACTAAAATACCCTCAGGCGGACTTATCAAGAACTCTGTCAAAAGCTTCTTCATTAACCCTTCTCTATTCCCGTTACAAAAGAAAGCGACTCTCTCTCTCTCTCTCTCTCTCTCCCTCCCTCTCTCTCTCTCGGGAAATCCATATCTCCGATCTAGGGTTAGGGTTTCGGAGATTCCAAGCCCTTTCCTCCAATTCCGATCGAATTAGGGTTAGGGTTTCCTTTCAAGGAGAAGATGAGGAGGGGGAAGATCGACATGGTTCTGTCTCTAAGCCGGCAGCGGTCTTTCCATTTCCTGATCGCGATCGGTCTCCTCTATCTCGTTCTCGTGACCTTCGAAATCCCTTTCGTCTTCCGCAGCGGTGATGGAGATTCTGACGTCGGCCTCTCGTCGACAGACGGGGGTTCCAACGCCTTTCTCAGCGATGCTATGCCGCGGCGTTCCCGCCTCGAGAGCGAGGAAGACCGGCACGAGAAAGAAGCCCCGATTCGGCCTCGGAAAGATCCGTTTCGCGTCCCTCAGGCGTCTTCCCAGCCATCTCAGCAGCGGAGTATAGATTTTGTATCGGGCCTGGCCTTTTCTGGGACCGAAAGAAGCAGCAGGTTCTCGGAGCTGGAGAAATCGGCCAAGGACGCGTGGGAAGTCGGGCAGAAACTGTGGGAAGAAATCCGGTCGGGCGCGTTTGTGAAAAGCGTCGAATTGGAGAAGAAGAAGAAGGTGAACCGGTCGGAGTCCTGCCCGCACTCAATTTCCCTATCGGGGTCGGAATTTCAGGAGCGCGGTAAGGTTTTGGTAATCCCTTGTGGGCTGACGCTGGGATCACATATCACGCTTGTCGGCAAGCCCTATCGTGCTCATCCGGAGTATGACCCGAAGATCACCCCTTTGAAAGATG
This sequence comes from Magnolia changhungtana, assembly GCA_030180095.1. Classification (NCBI taxonomy): domain Eukaryota; kingdom Viridiplantae; phylum Streptophyta; class Magnoliopsida; order Magnoliales; family Magnoliaceae; genus Magnolia; species Magnolia changhungtana. The sequence goes on from JASAUF010000444.1 coordinate 9,956,062, forward strand.
GGGCCCAGTCGGTGCTGGTTTCGCAGTTCATGATGGAATTGCAGGGGCTGAAGACGGTGGACGGAGAGGATCCCCCAAGGATTTTGCACTTCAATCCGAGGTTGAAGGGTGACTGGAGTGGGAAGCCTGTGATTGAGCAGAACACTTGTTATAGGATGCAGTGGGGCTCCGCTCTCCGGTGCGAGGGTTGGAAATCCAAGGCTGATGAAGAGACAGGTATGTGAGTTTTTTGCACTTCTTTCTGTTTCTATTAAATCCGAGACTGTTCTAGTTGTTTTAAGCACAATTCAACTCAATTTGATATGCGGATTGTCTGACTGGGCGATTGTTTTGACTCGAGTATCCTCTTCAAATGTATTTTTAAGTGAGATTTAAGTTTTAGAAGATCTTCAGGATAACCCATAATGTGGATTTTGATGTTAGTGCAGTTCTGTTAATAGATCCTTGTCTTTTATTGTATCAAACGGGTGTGGTGTTGGCAATCCAGTTGTTCTCAGCTCAATTCGACAGGCTAATTGTGCAAAATAGTGATTCCTTTTCTTCTTCTTCTTCTTCTTCTTCTTCTTCTTCTTCTTCTTCTTCTTTCTTTTTGTGTGCCTAGGATTGTTTATTAAGTGGTGAATCTCTGCCTTGATCTTTTACTTGGGAAAATTCTCTGTTTTTTTATTTTTAAAGAAAGAACAAATCTTACCTCCCAATTCTCAATTGAAGAGGCGATAGTATTACACTTTCAAGATATAGGCAACTACCCAAATTGTATTGGGTTGTATCGGACCGTTTTGGGTCGATACAGCTGTATCGTTTATTTTGAATGTCGAGATTAGGCTAGGCTGAAAACCATCACAAGCATTATCTCTTAAAGTACTCAACTGGGATTGGTATGTGCAGTTGATGGACTACCAAAGTGCGAGAAGTGGATCCGTGATGATGATAATCACTCGGAGGAATCGAAAACAACGTGGTGGTTGAACCGACTAATAGGCCGAACAAAGAAGGTCTCAATTGATTGGCCATTCCCGTTTGTGGAGGATAAGTTGTTTGTTCTCACCCTTAGTGCTGGGTTGGAAGGTTATCATGTCAATGTTGATGGGAGGCATGTCACATCTTTTCCTTATCGCACTGTGAGTACAATTAGAAGGCCTTTGAATCAATTTTAATGGGACTGTTTGAGTTTTGAGTTGATTCTGAAGGCTTTGGTGATATTGGCAGGGGTTTGTTCTCGAGGATGCAACTGGGCTATCACTGAATGGGGACCTCGATGTCCAGGCTATATTTGCTGCATCTTTGCCCACTACACATCCAAGTTTTGCCCCTCAAAAAATTCTTGAAATGTCAAGTAGATGGAAGGCCCCACCCCTTCCAGATGGCCCTGTGGAGCTCTTCATTGGCATCCTTTCAGCGGGCAACCATTTTGCTGAGCGGATGGCCGTAAGGAAGTCTTGGATGCAGTCACAACTAATCATATCTTCTAATGTGGTGGCCCGATTCTTTGTGGCACTGGTAAGGGCATCCCTTGAGTCATTCTCTCATACCATCCATGCGTATCTTTGCACTGTTTTAACTTGAATTTAGAATCTAATGTTGGGTATCATTTTTGAGGAAAGCATGGAAGGAAGGAAGTGAATGTGGAACTAAAGAAAGAAGCTGAGTTCTTCGGCGACATGGTAATAGTGCCTTTCATGGATAGCTATGATCTGGTTGTTTTGAAGACGGTTGCCATCTGTGAGTATGGGGTGAGTGAAATTCAACTATCAAAGTTGGAAATACTTCTAATTATGAAATATTGTTATTGTTAAGGAAAAAAATTAGAAATTTCTATGCCTTGATAATGGAAAAGTTTATAAGGATTGATGGACTTAATGCATTTGTTTATTGACACAGGTCCATGCATTCTCTGCAAATTATATCATGAAATGTGACAATGACACATTTGTCAGAATAGAAATACTTCTAATTATGAAATCTTGTTGTCTTTAAGAAAGAAAAAGTTAGAAAATTGTATGCCTTGATAATGAAAAAGTTTATAAGGATTGTTGGACTTAATGTATTTGTTTATTGACACAGGTCCGTACAGTCTCTGCAAATTATATCATGAAATGTGATGATGACACATTTGTCAGAATAGATTCAGTGATTAAGGAAGCCAAGAAAGTTCCCAGTGGTAGAAGCCTATATGTTGGAAACATGAATTACTACCACAAGCCCTTGCGTTATGGTAAATGGGCTGTGACATATGAGGTATAAATTAACTTTCCCCACCTTTCCCTTAAATTTATTAAACTGCTCTTTTAAAAAAAATAAAAAATAATCCGTTGCTTGAGTAATTATGTGGTACTAAATCGCACTTGATGATAAAATGCTCTGAACTGCATTCCTTGAATGGGCGTCTCAGGAGACGTCTCACATGTGCTTGATTTTGTTATTTTGTACCTAGGGACTGCCATGGTTACATATTGAACTGTTTGGAAGAAACAAAGGAAAATCTGGAACTTTATTTGCCTTTTCCATCTTAGAAGAGTTTTTGGAGTCGGGTACTTAGTTTACTTATGCAGGTAAAAGAGGTATTATGGGACACCAACATGCTCCAAAAATAGTGTTTCCTCACTGACTTACTATAGGTTTATAGGAAGCAAAAGATTGAAAAGTAGATGATTTAATGCAATATGTAGAGCAGACTGGGAACTAAATTTCATATCTTGTTGGCAAAAATGTAACTGAATTGAAAACTTTAGTATCAGAGACTCTATTCATGCTCAGGCCTTTCATTTCTTAGAGAAGTCAGGACACTGGTCCAAACACCATGGCCCTGTTGCATAGTCAGGATAGCCACATTAGTCTAATTTACCAGGACTAGAATCTCAATTCCCTGCTGACTTTTCAGCTTTAGTAGACTGTCTATTGTCAAATGCAGCAAACACTGCAAGCATTGGGGCAGTATTGCTTTTCTGGTGATTTATATACTTTCATTGTAATATTTATGGTTTTTGGTGGAAACCTCGTCGTTTGTTTTCATCGTCTTGTTCATTACCAACTTCTCTTTCCTTCACTTTGAATAGCTCACAACACTATGCCTATTGTTTGTGTTTTAGGAATGGCCAGAAGAAGATTATCCACCGTATGCCAATGGCCCAGGCTACATCATATCATCAGACATTGCACAATTTGTTGTAACAGAGTTTGAGAAACACGCCTTGAGGGTAAGATGTACAAACTTCTGCTGCTGTTGTTTTAACCCTTATTACCAACTCGGAAAAAGAAAAAAAAAAGAAAAAAAAGGCCTTCACGCTGACAATTCAACTCTGAAACAGCTCTTCAAGATGGAAGATGTGAGCATGGGCATGTGGGTGGAGCAGTTCAACAGCACGACACCTGTCGAGTATCTACACGACCTGAAATTCTGCCAGTTTGGCTGCATAGAAGACTACTACACAGCTCATTACCAGTCTCCTAGGCAGATGACCTGCATGTGGGACAAGCTGCAGATGGGGAAGCCACAATGCTGCAACATGAGATGATGACATGACTAGAGTATGAACACACACCCAGATGCGAATTCTGCAGTTGTGGCCGCAGCAGCCACCGCAGTGTAAATTCTCAGGTGGGGCCCATGATCAGGAGCTTGCCCTTTCAAATTCATTCATTATTTTTCTTCCCTTTTTTCCCCTTTTTTGAGCTCTGTGGAGGATGGGAGAGGAGGATTGCTGGCTGCTTTAGTGGGCTCGTTTTATATTTGTACAACTGCAACACAACAACTCTAATTTAAGTGTAAGACAAGAAGGCAATGAATATCCATGAATCAGAGAGAGAGAGGGAACAAAAACCCATCTCTGTCACTCTCTTGCCGTTTTCTCTTGCGCTTAGAAAGCTGTCCGAAAATTTTAAAAGGAGAAGAAAGATGCCATGCTTTTTGTGTTATATGTGGCCTTTGTGACCCCGTCCAAGAGGGGAATTGAATGCGAGTGCTTGCCCCTTTTTTCTCAGTATACATAGAAAATATAAAATAAGATGTTTGTAAATTGGCCAATATGCCTAAGATGATGGTGGGACTCTGGAGCATATATTCCCGTGGATCAAAAAGCCTACTTAAAAAGCATTTCCAAATGTGAAAGAGAACCTTTTTTTTTTTTGGAGCATATGCGCTCACCCCCTTTTTTAACGTTTCTACCAGCGTGGCATTCTTGCTGTTCATGAGCATTCCGTCAAAATTTCAACCGTTCATTAAATCGCTGGTTCTACCCATGGTTCAAAAACCCGAAAGCTGACTTGAAATCTGGCGGGTCGTGTTGTCTTGTTTCTTGACCGACTCTTTAATTGGCTTGACTTGATTATATAATAATTTAATTAATTAATCAGAATAATATTTAAGATGGTAAATATGGTATGAATAGATGGCTTGATGGCTTGCCTCTGGACATGGATCGTTGGTTGAGGTGGTTGCTTCCCTCGAACATAGGTCTTAGAGTTAAAATCCCCTAATTTCCATTTTATTTTAAAAAAAGCACAGCCTGACTCAGGTGAGTGACTCAGTCCGAGTCTCTTAATCCAGTTGATCGAGTTTTCTGTTCAACTCAGTTTCCTCCGTCACTGCGGAGCGAGTTTCTGCTTGTTCAATCTTGACCATCGGCTTTCACCCATTGAAATTACCTGACAGGATGGTCAAAAAGGTAGGCCACTCCTAACACAGTAGGACCTTTGATTGTGATGGTCTGTTTGAGCAGCCATTAGTTGCGGACTGTGCTAGCCCATGCTAACCCAGCACCATATGGGGGAGAAATGTGAATCAGACCACATTTTCACCGTAGGACCTTTAATTATTCCCATCCAAGAATTCAGTGGGCCACACAACAGGGCACGGTGTAAAAATCATGCTTACAAACTTTAAATTCACCTGGTGTGGCCTACACAGGTCTTGGAATGTATTTATCTTTGGGGAATCCATTCATCCTGGTGTGGCATGTCAGATGAGTGGATCGGATGATGGCATATAGGACTACTGCACAATTTGGACAACTTCATTAGTGGGACTTTCCATCTCCACTGTTCCCCGTGGTTTAGCCTACTTGAGTTTTGAATCCGCTTTTTGCCAGCACAAAAATAGGGTGGCGCACCTGATGTACGGGGCAGATCTCATCCAAATGAAGTCTTCCATCCATATCAGCGTGCCCATTGCCACGCCTTTCATGGGAAGCCATGTGGGGCCACCATGATGTTGGCGAGAAATCCACCATGAAAGGCACATCCAAAACTCAAGTAATGTGCACGATAGGAAAATGTAGGTAGGGAAATGCCAACCGTTGGAACCTCCCTGGGTCCACAGTGATGTTTATATACCATCCATACGGTTTACAAGGTAATTCCTTCCGGGATGAGCTGAAAACACAAATATTAGCCTGATCCAAAACTTGTGCGGCCCTAGGAATATTTCAACGGTGAAATTTCAATCCTCACTGTTTCCTGTCCACTTGAGTTTTGGCCCATGTGCTCTCAAGCATTACAGTGAACCCCGCCTAGCTTCCCGTGACAGGAAGGTACTGCGAAGGCATTCCCAGGAAATCCGCGTCCACGGCCGCGTCTTATAATTTTCTAATGTTCAAAAGAGCCAGTCAGCGAAGCTATATTTTCAAATGAGAATGCTTCATCTGGAAGGCTTCTCTCTGTACTCGATACCATATGTGGCAAGATACCTCACGGCGACATTTTAATTTTATTCGGTTCTGATCGACGGCCAGCAATGGTCCAACCCTTTGTTCAGCCCCTTTGAAGAAGTCCCATTTAGACAGCCTTATCTGTATAGGGTCCTACCCAGGAAGGCCCCAACGGTTGGTCTTTTCCATCCCCACCGTTTCCTGTGGTATGGCCCGCTTGATTTTCGGATCTGCCTCATGTTTGGCTCGTTCCCTAAAATGAGGTAGAGAAACGGATGGGCAAAGTGAATATAGGACAAACGTCACGGTGGACCCCACAAAGCTCAGGGTTCTAGGCAAGTTGAGTCCTTTTTTAAGAGGAATTTTGCGTGGACCGCTTAAGTGAAATACCAATCTGCCAATTGGGCCATTTTATTCGGCATCAGAACAGTTCGTGGTAGGCACCGTCACAGTACGCCGTGGACGTTTCTCCGTTAGAAAAACTAGATTTGTGCTTAGATTGAATTATTTTAGTTGGATGATTCCCGGATTTTATCTGTGACTAGTGGGATCCACCTCTCTAACATTTCTGATCATCCATACACAAGGCCCAGTTAGTGGATTATGAAAAAGAATGCCCAGTTAGTGGGACAAATTTACCACTGTAGATACCACCTTTTATCCAGCAGTAAACTTAACTTACCAACTTAGACCATCATGCACGGACAGTGAATTTGAGGACGAAAATACCTCTGCTTTATTAGTAAGCCGGTCGGTAACTATGAATTTGGGTGGCCCTATTTAGCTACGGATTATAACCCTAGCTATAATTCAAATAATCCATAGCCATAGTTCCGAATCGGTGAGGGCTCATCGAACTGGCTACGCCCCCGCCACTTGCTCCCTTCCCGGCGTGCTGCTGTCCCTATAACTACGGATTATAACTGCCGTAGCAATAGGTGCCTTGCTATCCAAACAAAACAAATTTTTTTTTTTTTTTTTTTTGGGTTAGCTTGTTAGTACACACCCATGTCAGTACACACACTCCATGTTAGCCACCCTTGCTAGGGATTGATGCCAAGACCTTGAGTGTTGAAACGAGGTATCTCCACTCAGTCTGCCAGTTAACCTATGGATCTGGGTGTAACAAAAAAAAATAAAAATAAATAAATAGTCACATCAAAGGAAATCTATTTTCTTTTTCCATTGTTTAGCATTGAATCCATGGTTTCCAAACTTGGCCTAATGGAGGAAGATAATAATAATAATAATAAATAAAATAAAAAGATGTAGTTCTTTAAGATGAGATAGTGTTATTGGCTTTACAGAACAATCGAATAACCTTCATTTTCATGGCTCGCCAGATATTAAGGCACTAACTTTCATTTGAAGATGACTTTTATTACCTGATTTTCTATAGAAACGAATTCAACTCGTGAGAACCTCTTGTATTTGAGAAAATGGCTGATGTGTTACCATTTAAATTAGTATCAAAACAAGAATGTATGGTTATCTTGCCAATATTTTGAATCCTTTTTGCTGCCAGCTCAGAAAGATTTGGCTATATGATGAAAACCTGTCTTAGTGAATAGTGATTATTACTTCAACTTTGGAATGCCTTTTAGAATTGAGCGAGGCGACCTAGGACTTGAGCGAGACAACGTAGAAAATGAGCGAGGGAACTTAGGAATTCAGCGAGACAAAATACAAATTGAGCGAGGTAACCTAGGATTTGAGCGAGACAAACTACAAATTGAGCGAGACAACTTAGAAATTTAGCGGGGCAAATTAGGAAATGAGCGAGACAACCTAAGAATTGAGCGAGATAAACTACGAATTAAATGAGGAACCTATAAATTCAGCAAGGGAACCTAGCAATTTAGTGAGGCAACCTAGGAATTGAGCGAGACAACCTAGGTATTGAGTGAGGCAACGTAGAAATTCAGCGAGGCAAACAATAAATTGAGCAAGGCAACCTAGGAATTGAGCAAGACAAACTACAAATTGAGCGAGACAATGTAGAAATTCAGTGAGGGAACCTAGAAATTTAGTGAGGCAACCTACGAGATCAGCGAGGCAACCTAGAAATTCAGCAAGGCAACCTAGGAATTGAGCGAGGCAACATAGAAATTCATCGGATTATGTATACACCAAAAGCCCATATGCAAGCTTAAAATATACCTGTGGTGCGTACTTTCTTCACTAGAATGACTATTTTTAGAAGAAGACAAAATGCTGATGTACAGGGAGGATGCAATCCAATGCCGTTAAGGAAGCGGGCCCCACAATGAAGTTTTGTCTTTCTTACTGGAAATGGAGTAAGGAAATGGGGTGAAATAAACGAAAGCAGCAGTGGAAAGGGGTGAACGCAACGGAAGCAGCAGTGGAAAGGGCGTAATGAAAAGAGGAGTACTTTCATCCTGAATTTGGGTGTCCGCATGTGCAGGTCCAAGTTGGTATGTTAAGTTTGATTTGCTACATAAAAACCACTGGATAAAAGGTGGGGTCCACAGTTGTATATTGAACAATCCTTACTCTCAGAACCTTTTTATAGTCTAGGACCAGGACAATGAAAGAACAATCCATTTCCAATGGAAGACGATTTGAACTCCTGGATGATCGTGTTGTACGAGCTCCCCGAAATGTTGAAAGAAGGCCGCAAGTAACCATTAGGGCTAGGGTCCTTATCCTTGGCCAAGTCAAAGACCGCTGCCTTGATTTCCTTAGGAAGAAATGGTGTCCCCAGGGAAGTTGTCTTCCAAGGAGATTTGAGAAAAGTCAAGATCGTTAATGGTAGGTTTATCAAAACCCTCGTCTTAAGTGGAGAGAGGAGTAGAAGTTAACTACTGCTGAGACAATATCCTACTAAGGAGGAGATTGAATTACTCCTGCCTCTAGCACTGACTACCCCATGGAAGTATTTAGTGTTTTTATCTCCTTCCTTGAACCAAATAGCCCTAGAGCGTTGGTGCCATTTAATCTCCTCCTCTGTAATTCTAGATGCATAGTTTCAATCTGCTTCTCAAATCTTGGGATTAGAAGATGATCCTCATTGGAAAAAGAACTTGAACAAAAACTACAAGCGAAGGACCATTCAATTCCTACTCCTACACTCTTTTTATCAACTCTTATTTGGAATGTAAACCTCATGAAACTCACACAGGAGCTCAACTAGGTATCCTGTTTTGATAGTATTTAAATTCCTTCTAAAGCTTACATTCTAAACGAATTTAACCCTATTTCCATTCTATAACCCCTCCCTTTTGCCCAATATGTCATTCCAAATTTGGATCATTCAAAAAAGGTGTGTTTGATTGAATTGCCGAAAGCTGTTTAGCTCATCCCAATTGCAAATAATTATAAGTTGTTTCTCCAAAATTATCAAACTTTCCTCTTTCACACCCTTCCCTTCTCCCTATTCTATTATGACACTATGTTTTGTTACAAGTATAGCTGAGTATAGGCTTTGTGATTCCTTTGGTAGAATTGGCTTAATTGATGCACCTACCCTTGTTATCAGCTTTCATATTTTAATATACGTCAAATGGACATGCTTCCTTAGAAGCAAATCATGTTTTCATATGAATAGAGTACCAACATTATCAAACATATTACAGATATGATGCTTTTGAGTCCTAATTGCAGGAATCTTCTACTAAGTTTCCACTTCTTTAAACTGACACTCCCACTCCTAATTCCACTACCTAGGTTTTTGCACTTACTAACATTTTGGAAAAAAAAAATGCTTTCTTACTATGGCGCCTGAATCAACGTATCCCGGAACGGTTATGTGATGATAACGGTAGTAACTACTATGTGTTATAGGGTCATAATGGCCGTAACAACATTTGTGGAAAAATCAACCTGTAACGGCCATAATGGTCCATTAAGGGTAACAAAGCCTACTAAACCATGAAATTGAGCGGGGCAAACATGAAATTCAGTGGGGGGAAACATAAAATTTAGCGGGAAAAACTGAAAATTGAGCGGGGCAAGCATGAAATTCAGCAGGGGAAACGTGAAATTGAGCGGGGCAAACTAGGAATTCAGCGGGGTAAACTAGAAAATCAGCGAGACAAATTAGAAAATTAGCAGGGCAAACATGATATTGAGTGGGGCAAATTGAAAATTGAGCGGGGTAAACTAGAAAATCAGCGAGGGAAACATGAAATTTAGCGGGCCAAACTAGAAAATTAGCAGGGCAAACTTAACAGATAATTTCATGGCTTGAGCCCAAAAATCTAAACGTATCCAATGTTCAAATGGACCACACCACATGAAAATTTTGAATTGAACTTTTACTGTTGATTATTTCTTAGGGGCCACAGAAGTTTTGGATCAAGCTTATAATTGTGTTTTCTATTAATCCATGTCTGTATGATCTTATGAACATGTTTGATAACAAACAAACATCACTGTTGGGCCTATTATGGTTTCAACGGTGGAAATTATTATCCCCACTGTTTCCCGTGGTATGATCCACTTGATCTTTTGATATGCTTCAAGTTGGGGCTCAACTCTTTAAATTAGATGGAAAAACGGCTGGACGGCGTGGATATACTACATACATTCAATGCGGGCCCAACTGAGTTTAAAATATACATGTGGTATATGTTTTCTTTACTAGTCAGATCATTTTCAGAAGAAGACAAAATGATGATAAGGAAGGGGGCCTAGAAAATAGGTTTTTTCGTCTTTCTTACTGGAAAAGGAGTGAGGAAAGAAGGTGAAAGTAACAGTGAAAAAGGAGAGGAAAAGCAACAACAGTGAAAAGGAGGGGTAGTTTCGTTCTCAAATTTGCTGTCAGCGCGTACTAGTCTAAGCTGGTAACTTAAGTTTGTATTGCTTCATAAAAACTACTGGATAAAAGGTGGGGTCTACAGTGGTAAGCTTCTCAGCTGGTGGATTATGAAAAGGAGTTTTATATACTCTGGCACAGAGAATGATGAATGATATTCTGGCACTTTGAGATTAGTTAAAAATTGGATATATGGCATAAAATTATTAAAACTAAACCGTTCAAATTACGTATAGCATTTTGTATGTTCTGTGGACCAAAAATTACAGTCATTTGATTATCTTCTACTTAGATTGGTTAACATTTATTGGAGGGTTAAAATTGTAATATCCAATGGTCTTATTTCAATTAACATTTTTTTTTTTTTTTAACACACGCATGCACACCCCCACACAGTCAGGCTAGTGGAATTTCACCACGTATGGATACTCGAACCCTTGACCGGGTGTCTACACTTATTTCAATTAACAAGTGTCCTCTTATCAGAGGTTAGGATGTTTCAACCCACCTAAATTTTCGATTGTAACTTATCGACAGAGAATTCCAAAATCTAGTCTGTTGGATTTGAGTTAACATATGCCACGTGTACCATCTTTTAGGGAAACGGATTGGCTACTCCCCCTGACACCAGCCAATGGCTGGTGGTCGGTGCTCTGTGGGCCCTACCATGATGTATGTGTTTCATCCATGCTGTCCATCTATTTAAACAGATCATTTTATGATCTGAGAACAAAAATGAGTTATATCCCAATCTTAAGTGGACCACATTACAGGAAACAGTGTTGAATAAGCATCGACCATTAAAAAACATTTTGAGGCCATAAAAGTTTTGGATCAAGCTGATTTTTGTTTTTTCCCTTCATCTGGGGCTGTATGATCTAATCAACCTATTGGATATCAAATAAACAGTACAATGGGCCTTAGGAGGATTTTAATGATGGATGTCCAATCACTATTGTTTTCATGTGGTGTGGTCCTCCTGAGATTTATATACCTCTCATTTTTGGGATCAGGCCATAAAATGATCTTTAAAAATGGATGAACAGAAATGATGAAACACATACATCATGGTGGGACCCACAGATACCGACCACCAGCCACGGGGCTGGTGCCAGGGGGAGTAGCCAATCCGTTCCCATCTTTTAGTGCCTGCGTATCAATTTTCATACGTAGCCAGAGAATCAAATAGAACTGAGAAATTTGCGACTGTACGACCCATTTATGGCCTATTTACGAGATCAAGCCCACCTCATTTTCCCTTGCGAGAATACGCCTCAGCTGTACGGCCGACTTGCCAAAGGTCGAAAATACCCCTCGCTTTTACGTCCAAGCGGATCGGCAGGTGCTCGAAGACGAGCGCTGACGCTCCTCGAACTCCGAGTTGTACGAACGGTTCAAAATAGATCAACGTTACATGGCCCCACAGTTATGTATTTATTATATCCAAAAAGTTCATCCATATTTTGAGATCATTTCGGAGCATTATCCAAAAAAATAAAATCTTATCCAAATATCAACTGGACCACACCACAAAGAGCAGCAAACATTCAATTCCCCGCTGCCTTTTAAAGTGTGGTCCATTTGATAGTTAGATCTATCTTATTTTCCGTCTCAAGCTTTAATATGAGCTCGCCAAATAAATGGATGGTTTGGATATAACATAGACTTGATGGGACCAAAAAAAAAAAATTAAAGATTCTAAAAAAAAAAAAAAGGCGGTAAAGTCATTTGCTACTGTCAGATCTATCGTGATGGATTATAACCGTAGCTATAGATACCTAATCCGTACCCAAAAAGGTCTAAACTGGGGTGGGCGCGCCGAACTAGTGACACCCGCGCCACTTGCTAGAGCGTTCGGCGTGGCCAAGCCGATCTGGCGGGGCCACGCCCAGCTGGGGGGCCCTATAGATACGGTCATTTCGACGCATATTCTGTGTTGATTCACGATCATTTCGACGCATTTCGCGGTCCCGCGTCTTTACTTCACGGTCACTTCCGTGCATTTCGCGGTCCAATCGCTTCACTTCACCCCCATTTCCATGCATATCACGGTCATTCCCGCATATTCCGTGTTGATTCACGGTCATTTCAATGATTTTGCGGTCCCGCGTCTTCACTTCATGGTTACTTTCGGGCATTTCGCGGTTCAATCACTTCACTTCACCCCTATTTCCATGCATATCACCGTCATTCCCGCATATTCCGTATTGATTCACGGCCATTTCGACGCATTTCGCGGTCCCGCGTCTTCACTTCACGGTCACTTCTGTGCATTTCACGGTCCAATCGCTTCACTTTACCCCCATTTTCATGCATATCACAGTCATTCCCGCATATTCCGTGTTGATTCATGGTCATTTCGATGCATTTCGCGGTTCCGCGTCTTCACTTCACGGTCACTTTCCGGCATTTCGCGGTCCAATCGCTTCACTTCACCCCATTTCCATGCATATCACGATCATTCCCGCATATTCTGTGTTGATTCACGGTCATTTCAACGCATTTCGCGGTCCCGCTTCTTCACTTCACAGTCACTTCCGGGCATTTCGCGGTCCAATTGCTTCACTTCACCCCTATTTCCATGCATATCACGGTCATTCCCGCATATTCTGTGTTGATTCACGGTCATTTCGACGCATTTCGCGGTCCCGCGTCTTCACTTCACGGTCACTTCCGGGCATTTCGCTGTCCAATCGCTTCCCTTCACCTCATTTCCATGCATATCACGGTCATTCCCGCCTTTTTCGTGTTGATTCATGGTGATTTCAACGCATTTCGCAGTGACATGTCTTCACTTCATGTTCGGTCCTACGCATTTTGTGGTCCATTCGCTTCTCTTTACCCCCATTTTCATGCATATCACGGTCATTCTCGCATTTTTCGTGTTGATTCACGGTGATTTCGATGCATTTCGCGGTGACACGTCTTCACTTCACGGTCAGTCCCGCGCATTTCGCTGTCCATTCGCTTCACTTCACCCCCATTTCCATGCATATCACGATCATTCCCGCCTTTTCCATGCTGATTTACGATGATTTCGACGCATTTCGCGGTGACACGTCTTCACTTCACGGTCAGTCCCGTGCATTTTGCGGTTCATTCGCTTCCCTTCACCCCCATTTCCATGCATATCACGGTCATTCTCGCCTTTTTCGTGTTGATTTATGGTGATTTCGACGCATTTCTCGGTGACACATCTTCACTTCACGGTTAGTCCCGCGCATTTCGCAGTCCATTCGCTTCACTTCACCCCCATTTTCATGCATTTCACGGTCATTCCCGCCTATTCCGTGTTGATTCACGGTCATTTTGGCGCATTTCACGGTCATGCCCCTTCACTTCACGGTCATTTTCGCACATTTCACTGTCCAATCGCCTCACTTCGCGGTCATTTCCATACATACCACGGTCATTCCTGCGTATTCCGTCACGGTCATTTCGGCGCATATTACAGTCATGCCCCTTCACTTCACGGTCATTTCTGCGCATTTCACAGTCCAATTGCCTCACTTCATGCTCATTTCTATGCATATCACGGTTATTCCCGCCTATTCCGTGTTGATTCACGTCATTTTGGCGCATTTCACGGTCATGTCCCTTCACTTCACGGTCATTTCCGCGCATTTCACGGTCCAATCGCTGCACTTCACGGTCATTTCCATGCATATCACGGTCATTCCTGCTTATTCTGTGTTGATTCACGGTCATTTCGGCACATTTCACGGTCACACCCCTTCACTTCACAGTCATTTCCGCACATTTCAAGGTCCAATCGCCTCACTTTGCGGTCATTTCCATGCATACCACGGTCATTCCCGCCTATTCCGTGTTGATTCATGGTCATTTCGGCGCATTTCACGATCATGCCCCTTCACTTCACGGTCATTTCGCGCATTTCAAGGTCCAATCGCCTCACTTCGCGGTCATTTCCATGCACACCACAGTCATTCTCGCCTATTCCGTGTTGATTCACGGTCATTTCGGCGCATTTCACGGTCATGCCCCTTCACTTCACGGTCATTTCCACGCATTTCGCGGTCCAATCGCTTCACTTCACGGTCATTTCCGCGCATTTCATGGTCATGTCCCTTCACTTCACGGTCATGCCCCTTCACTTAACAGTCATGCCCCTTCACTTCACGGTCATTTTCGACGATTCCGTTTTATTTCACAGTCATTTCCATGCATTTCCCGGTCAATTCCCTTCACGGTCATTTCCATGCACTTCACGGTAATTTTCATGCATTTCACGGTCATTGACCTGATGGAATCTTAAAAAATAACTAGGTTGGTTGGCTAAAGTAGCTTCTCTTACTCCAAAATCATATAGGGTTCATCGAGTAACTAATTTTAGTTTAGAAGACATACTTTTTAAATGAATAAAGAAATAAATGAAGAAAAGAGAGGAAATTTTTTTTTATATGCTTATATATGCATATTTATATAAATACTTGTTTGAGAAAATTGTAGGTAGAATAAAGTTCTCCATGTAATAAATAAAATTAAAAATAAAAAAAAATAAAATTTTTTTTTTTTGTACATGCACCTATGGCTACGGTTATAATCTGTAGCCATAGGCGGCCTCTAGATGGGCGTGGCCACGCTCGATCGGCGTGGCCCCGCCAGATACGTTAGCAAGTAGCGCGGGCGCTGTTAGTTCGATGTGCCGACCCCAATAGTTCTTTATGGCTACAGATTTTGGTAGCTATGGCTACAGTTATAATCCGTAGCCAACTCTCATTCTATAAAAAAATAAAAAATATAAAAATATAAAAATTTAGTTTTTTTATTTTTGTTTTTGTTTTTTGTCCCATCATAAGGCCTATGATATATCCAAATCGTCCATCTATTTGACGAGCACATATTAAGGCTTGAGACAGAAAATAAGACAGATCTAACAATCAAGTGGACCACACTGTGAAACGCAGTGGGGAATTGAACGTCTACCATTGAAACCCTTTTAGGGGTCACAGTGGCTTTGGATCATTATGAAATTTTTTTTTCCTCTTCATCCAGGTCTTTGAGACCTTATGAATAGATTGGATGGAAAATAAATATTATGGTGGGCCCTAAAAAAGTTTTAACGGTGAAAATCAATTTTCCCGCTGCTCTTTGTGGTGAGGTCCAGTTGATCTTTGGATATGATTTTTTTTTTTTTTCGGATAAGGCTCCGAAATGATCTCGAAGTATGGATGAACGTTGTAGATATAATAAATCTATAACTGTGGGTCCCATGTAACGTTGATCACTTTTGAACTGGTCGTACAGCTCGGAGTTCGAGGAGCGTCAGCGCTCGTCTTCCCGCTTGAAGGAAAAGACAGGGGCATTTTCGACCTTTGGCAAGGAATCCGTACAACTAAGGCGTATTCTCGCAAGGGAAAATGAGGTGGGCTTAGTTCTCTAATTGGGCCATAAATGGGTCGTACAGTTGCAAATTCCCCAGTAGAACTCCGACTATGAAATTACTTTGGTAGTCGGTGGACCACCAAATAGGACCTTTTTTTTAAATATTTTTTTTTAAAATTTTTACGAACGCACACACACCCCCACGCACTCACACCGTAGTGGAATATCACTACCTATGGGTACTCGAACCCTTGACCCGGTGTTGAAACTCCTGAGAGTCTACCACGGAGCAAGAGTAAGGACCCAGACCACCAAATTGGACCTCGTGTGACAATGGTGCATCATACTCATGCATTCATTGACCATGTGCACGGGATACAGCCACTCAAATCCAGATTAGCTGATTGTGGGTGTCAGTGCGCCACTACTAGGGGAAATGACCAGTGGATATCTACCCGTTGGATTTGCAGCAGCTTTTCAACCATTCATTTGATTGTCCCAATTGAATTATTGGAATCATCCGATCAGCATGAATATTAGTGACTGACCCAATGGAGGAATGGGATCCCACACGTGTGTGCCGCATTGGCACTTAGGGTGGCGGGTAGACTGCAGTCTCTTTGTACACACGTGTGTTTAGCAAATCTCATTAAAATCATGCCACTAATAGCCGGTTGATAAATGGGCCAATATTTACAAACTTAACTCGGTCGCGGATATCCCGCGTAACCCTTTCGCATGAAGTTCCCGCGCTGTAAACCTAGGTGTGGACCACCGTGATGTTTGTGAGAAATCCACACCGTCAATCCGTTTTGTGAGCTCATTTTAGTATGGAACCAAAATTGAGAAGTATCCAAGACTCAAGTCCGCCGAACTAAAGGAAAAGGTGCCTAGGGAAATTCTTACCGTTGAAACCCCCCTAGGTCGACTGTGATGTTTTCATGCCATACATACCGTCCATATCGTCCTTCTTACTGGGATGAACTGAAGAAATAAATATTAGTATGATTCAAAAACTTGTCGCCCCATGAATATTTCAACTGCGAACGTTTAATCCTCACGTTTTTGGAACACTTGAGTATTGGATCCGGCCCACTTTTAGCGTTATGTCTTAAAATGAGATCAAAAATTGAATGTACAGTGTGGATTTATCACAAACATCACTGTGGGCCGCACCTAGGTTTCCAGCGCATGAACTTCCTCTAAAGAGACGTGGATTGCGTCCTACCCCGCCCGTACGCTAATTTAATAGTTTTTATATGATTATTTTAAGGTACGACTCTGAGTTAGTTTCCGGGCTTAAGTAGACCACAAAGTGGGGATTGAACGTCCACTATTAAAATTTCCTTGGGAGCTGGAGAAGTGTTGGATCAAGATGAAATTTGTGTTTTCACTTCATCCGAGTCTGCATGACCTTATTAATAAGTTGGGTGGTAAAAAAATATCACGGTGGCCCTTCGAAATGTTTCAACGGTGGGTGTCATTATGACCGCAAGGGTGTCATTATGACTGCAGCTTCCTTTGATGTGGTCCACTGGAGCTGTGTATCTTTTTCATTTTTTGTATAATACCTTAAATTGATCTAAGAAAAGCGATGAACGGTGTGGATAAAATACATTCATCACCGTGGGTCCCACAGAACCCTGCCCGGGGTAGGACGCAATCCACGTCCCTCGAAAGGGTTTACAGGAAATCCGCGCCACTTTACTCCTTTCGCTATAATAATAATAATAATAATAATAATTTTACACACCGCACACGCACCCCCACACTCACGCCTATCTGCCTCCACTTAACTCCTATTTGCTTACTCCCTAAGAAAAAATTTAAGTGCACACGTGTGTCATATCTGAACCACTCATCAGGCGGACCTCAACTGTAGACACCACAAATTACGATGAAACAATAATCAGGGGCCTAACACCCGAACAAAAAACACGGACGTATAAGAGAAATTCACCACTCTCCACAGCAGCACACGTATCAGATTGTCCCGATTTTCGAGACATGGGATCTGCACGGTGGGGATCACCTGATGAACGGCATTGATATTACACACACGCGCCTCACTTGCACGTGTGAGGACAACAATAATGTACCACCTATTTGGTTTTTCTTGCTAATGAAGTAGAGATTTGATAGATTAAGGTCCAACAACCCCACCACAGCCTTCCTAAGTGTCTTTAAAGATTGCCAATCTGACTTGAAGTACAATACAAGACTTGTATCACTAACTTCTCATACTACAAAAACCCATCCACACTCCAAATTTCTGTACATTTCCACCCAAAAAATGAAGAATTTCAACCCTTCTGCGACATCTTTTCTCCTTCTCTTCACATGCCATTTCATCTTATCCACCCATGGTAGTTTACTACACTTTAAATCTGCACCCTTAATAACCATCTTTATTTAGAAATTTTCGCTCTTGTATAGCCCAATCCGGCATATATTTGAGATCCGAGCCGTCCATCAGGTAGGCCCCACCTTGTAGATACCCTGGGCCAAGAATCCAGCCGTCGGTCCAATGTAATCGGTAATGTGACAACAAATGGACGGTGAAGAAGAACCACCCAAATTTATTTCGGTGGTCCTTTTGTTTTTCAAAACGTGGCCCACTTCATTGATGGGCTGGAGAATGGACAGCTCAGAGCTCCACCACGTGTGGCACGTTAACACACGTGGGGCAGGTTGGATGGCCGGAGTTTGCACACTAGAGATTTACGTTAATTAATGTGGAAATGGTGTTTTTTTTTTTTTTTTTTTTTTTTGCAGGCCGTGTTATTGGAGAATCAGTCGCGTTCTACGTCTCTAACAAGTGTCCGTTCCCGATATGGCCCGCGACGGCTTCAAATGCGGGCCAGTCGGTGATCGAGGGTGGAGGTTTCTTCCTTCCATCGGGTAAGACCCATCGGATCCATGTCCCACCTACATGGTCTGGTCGAATCTGGGCCAGAACAGGATGCAACTTTCCTTCTTCCCCCTCCAAGCCGGCCTGCCAGACCGGTGACTGTGATGGACGGCTAGATTGCAATGGGACCATCGGCCTCCCGCCGGCTACTCTGGTGCAGGTATCGCTGCAACCTGATAAGAGTAAGCCGAGCTTCTACGACGTCAGCTTGGTCGACGGATATAACCTTCCGGTTACCGTCACGACGAAGCCGGTCACACCCAACTGTTCGATCAGCGGTTGCGAGAAGAACATCAATGTCCTGTGTCCGCCGGAACTTCAGGCGTTAGACGGTAATGGGGCGGTGGTTGCTTGCAAGAGTGCGTGTTTGGCATTCAATATGGATGTGTTTTGCTGCAGGAATGCGTATGGGACACCAGAAAAGTGCAAGCCAAACATGTATTCGAAGGTGTTCAAGAATGCATGTCCCACTTATTACAGTTATGCCTATGATAGTCCTCCACCTTTGGTGAACTGTTATTCTAAAGAGTATGTGATAACCTTCTGTCCTTCTAAATGGGGGGCCCACATGCCCATGTAGATGATCACATGATTTGGATATATGTTTGCATATGAGAAGGGTTGGTTGGGATTATCATGGTTTGGTAGCTGGTTTCTAATGCTATTTGTATAAGTTGAAGGAGCAGATTTTGTCTGGGGGTGGAAAGGAATAGAAGTTTATGCTGTTTGTATTTATTTTAATAAAGATTTCTATAGAAATTAAGAACCGATTTCAAATTTATTGTTTGGAAAAATAATTCTTTTATGAGAAATTTATTTGGTAGTTGTTAGTACATGTGAAACATTAGCGCATGGCATACACGTGTGCGTTTAAAGATAAAAGGTAGCACATATGGCACATGTTGGGTGCTTAAAGCTGAATGACAGCAAAAGCCTTACATTAGCACACTTGTGGCCCTTCAAGATAGATACATGGCATTAAGTCATGCGAGGCACATGTGGTGCATTTGAAGATTGGACAATAAGGGCTCATTTGGATACCATTACATAAGTTATTTTTTAACTTATGTTAAGTAATTAAGTTACTTTTTCACTTAATTAGTTAGTTCAATAAACATTATGGTAAAAGTAACTTGAGTGCCAGAAGCTATCTAATATTAATAAGTAATTATTTTTAACCTTTTAACTTTGACTTTTCTACTTCTCTCTCACAATCTACATCAAAGGAGGCTTTCTCACTAACTATATCAAAAGAGGCTTCATGGGTGGATTGTCCACATTGAAGGTGGAGCTCACACAATGGACAAACCATGTAAAAGATGGGCCTACATGATGGATGACTCCATATTAATGTGGGCCCACATATAGATGGTCCACATCAAAGGTCAACCCATAATGATAAAAAGCCCACATCCAAAGCAGGCTGTTATGATGGACAACCCACTTCAAAAGTGGGCTCCACATGATGGGCAGTGGACATTGAAGTTGAGCCCCACATGATGGGCAGTGGACATTGAAGTTGAGCCCCACATGATGGATGATCCATATTAAAGTGGCTTCATCAAAGGTCAACCCCTAATGATGAATGACCCACATTCAAGGTGAGCCCTACATAATGGGCGGCACACATTGAAGGTGGGGCCCACATGATGGACGATCCACATCAAAAGTGGGCTCCAGATGATGGGCAATTAATAATGGTGGGCCACACATGATGGATGGTCCTCATCAAGGTAGGCCCCACATGATGGATGGTCCACATCAAAGGTCAGCCCTAATGATGAGTGGCCCATATCCAAGGTGTGACATGCATGGTGGACGACCAACATCAGAGGTGGGGCCCACATGATGGATGTTCCACATTAAAGGTGGGCTCCACATGATGGGCGATGAATATTGAAGGTGGGCCCCACATGATGGACAATAACATTGATGGTGGACCCCACTTGATGGATGACCAACATCAAAGGTGGGCCCTACATAATGAATGGTGCATATTAAAGTTCACGCCATAATGATGAATGGCCCACGTTAAAGGTGGGCTTTACATGATAGATGTTGGATGTGAGGGGTACCAAATAAACTTGAGGGATAATTCATTATAATATTGGAAACTAAATATGATATTTTACTTTTTTGTCGATAAGTATGTTAGTGTTACCAAACATAACTATCAGCTCAGCAGGTAGAAACTAAGATAAGCTACTAATGGCATAAGTAGCTTATCCAAAGTAACTTATGATTCAAACAACCTCCAAGTGGCATGTGGCACATGTGAGACTTGAAGATGGAAGATGTAACTAGGGGACATATGGCATATTAGCTAGTGTGACATATGTGGAGAAGGTTGGTGTCACATGATGCACAAGTGACGTGTTGATATATAGGCACATTATGGCATATTGGATATCCACTTCTCACAGGCACGGGAAACATCATTTCTCAAATGCAGGTAAGAAAATAAATGGTCTACTTAGACCATTAGCTGTAATGCAATTTTTTGAGTACTGGGGATATTATTGATAATATTAATTGTTGATGTCAGTGATACCAATAACTTTGTAGTTTGAATTTTTTTCAATTTTTGATAATATCTCGCTAATTGATAATATCAATATTTCGATGTATCGCCATCGTATTGAGATTTTGATGTATCGCCAAAATATCATTAGATTTTTCGTTTAATATAAAATTCTAATGTCATTTGTATTGGTGATATTATGACAAATGCAAAACCACTTTTTATCCAAGAATGACAATTGGAAATAAAGCATTTTTGGGGGGAAGGGATTTTGACAACTCTCTTTTAGTTCCGAGAAATTCAAGAAAATATTTTTAAAATGGAAATCAATTTTTTCTTTTTTTTTTGGGGGGGGGGGGGGGGGAGAGAGAGAGAGAGAGAGAGAGAGAGAGAGAGAGGGTTGAAAGTTTGGTGAGTAGGAATTCAAAATGTATAAAATATTGTAATGTTATAAGTTTTTTCTTTGATTTTCTCATAAATTTCACTTTAAATCTATGCTTGAGCATAATTCTCATACATTGACATGCATTTGATTGGAGAATTAAGAGATTAGATTTTCGAAATGAAAAATATTTGGATAATTGTGAATTTATATTTTTTCTACTTCCTTGCCTAAACTAAGTAATTGGGAGCCTAAATGTTAACATGATGATGTGGGTGGGTAGATCTATAGATTCACATTGATCTCTTGATATTTCGAAATTATTATTATTATTGTTTACACCCATTTTCGATGTCTTGACATGGTCTAATAGGAAGTTTCCATGCATTGACACTAAGGAGTTAGTACTAACAGAAATCATACTTACACCTTGGAATATCTTCGGTTGATCTTCCTTCGGCGTTTCACATTTCATTATTAATGCGAAAATTCAGACTCATATGTATGTCTTAGGGAGAACAAATTGACAGATATCACCTGATCATGATTAAACATGCTAATTAATGAGGCAGCATATACAGCACATCTATTAAAGACTTACCGAGAGAATGTATTCTATCACACATCTGGTTATGGTACACTCGGTGAGATCATCTCTCATAATCCTTTCAAAATGGAAGATCTTCCCAGAGATGTTTAGAGAATTTATAGTGTTCGAGAAGGTTCCGAATATCCGAAAATCGAACCAATATCCGAGTAAATTCGACTATGGATTTGTTCGAAATCAGGAGAGGCAGACACATCATCTAAATCGGGTCCCAATTCTGTACATTAATTATAATTAAAAGAATAGGAAAACTTGATGACCTGACCTTGTGGCTGTGGTTCAATTGAGATCAATAGAATGGGAGAAGTAGATCTGATCTAGTCCAATAACAAATTAATATCAGGTGTCAAATCTCTCCAACATTCCGAACCAACAACGAGTAAGGTTAAAAACAAGAGGTGGTTTGATCTGAACCGTCCAACACCTCAATTGGAAGTATATGAGTTGGGCCACCAAATGAGCGACCATGATTGATTTGAGGTCCATGATCAGCGATCTCCTAATCAAAGGGATCGATTACAAGAAGATTTGAGAAGCCAGTAGTTTCGGATCTATCCGGAGACTTTCTTATCCGGAAAGCATCTCGATATGCGAAGGATCTAAGATCAGTAATGAAACGTAGCAAGGGTTTTGCCGCATTAACAATCTATAAAAGGAGCAATCAAAGAAGAACTTGAGGCCTTATACCAAACACATTTATCTAATTTTTTTACTTTATCTTTCATTTACCCTATCATAACATAGCCTAGTCTAATTGTAGCATAAATCACTACTACATAGCAACTCCACTACAATATCATAGGAGTAGATTAAATATATGCAACCTTAAGTTGTCAGATCATGATCGACTGAATTTCGATTTAGCTGATCATACCAATGCGGTCACTGTTGAGTGACAAATATTGCATATTTTTCTTCATTTATATCTTGGTTTTATGAACATGATACTGCTTAATGGTATATTTTATACATGTTTGTGTTGCAATGTGAGTTTAAGAGCTTGTATTAAAAAAGAATGTTAAAAGCATGGATTTGATCCTTAAGAATCATCGAGGCAAAGAATGAACCATTTAGAGACTAAGATTGAATATTTTAAGACCCCAAGAGCCAAGAAAACTAAGTGAAAAATGAAGGAAGTGCAGAAATTAGTATAAAAAATTTGCAGGACTAGAGCTTAGATGACATCGAAGCTGTCATCAAATGAGTTTAGATGACATCGAAGAATTACAGGAAAATCAAGTTTGGTTGTTGGACAAATTGGATGCAGTCTTTGATGTCATCGAAGCCAGTCTTAGATGACATCGAATGTTGTTTGATGTCATCGAAAGGTTTACGTGGAGTCTACGCGGAGTGAGAAAATTTGAGGCGGTTTCCGGATTTTTCAAACCAGTTTAAAAGATGGAGTTCCCCACTTATAAATAGAGCTTCCCAAGGCATTCTTAAGCATCATTTAGAGTATTCAAGAACAAGATTTAGGGTTTTTAGAAAGTTTTTAACTTTATTAAAGTTTTATAAATTATTATTTTTATTTTTTTAGATATTTCTATTTGCATTTATTTTTTTCTTATTGCTTTTTATTTTTGAATTTAGTTGTCTTTTTAGGTCCCTCTAGCCCTAGCCAGAAGGGAAACACATTGGTTTAATGATATTATAAATTATGATGATTGATTGTTTTTAATGATATCATGTCTTGGATGAGCTTAGGCTAGCTGTTACATTTTTTGGATAGCTTGCCTAAGTTATGTTGTCTTTAACTAACAGAGACATTTTCTGTGGGGTACTTTAGATGAGTGAAGGCATATATATATATATATATATATATATATATATATATATATATATATATATATATATGGAAATGGTACCATGAGGTCCAGCTGTGTGGGCCCCACCATGATGCGTGTCGAACATCAACACCGTTCATTTGATGGGTTCCCTTCAGATTATTGGATATCCCAAAAATCAGCATTATATGGAATTCAAGTAGGCCACACCATCTAAAATTATATGAAGACATTCCTAAAACACATAAAATCAATTATATATATATATATATATATATATATATATATATATATATATATATATATATATATATATATATATATATATATATATATGGAAATGGTACCATGAGGTCCAGCTATGTGGGCCCCACCATGAACACCGTTCATTTGATGGGTTCCCTTTAGGTTACTGGATATCCCAAAAATCAGCATTATATGGAATTCAAGTAGGCCATACCATCTAAAACTATATGAAGACATTCCTAAAACACATAAAATCACTTGGCGGGGCTCATCTGAGTTTTGGATGTGGCAGAAACTTGGGCTGACCCCTCATCCAAGTTGGACACACACAATGGATGGTTTGGATTTGTGAACCACATCTCGATGGGCCTAATAAATGATTATGAATGTTTTAATGGGAGGGTAACCCCTCTCAACTGTTGTATGTGGTGTGCCCCACCCAAGTCAGGGATTGACTTGATTTTTAAACCCGTTTCCCTCCATGGAATGTAGCATCTAACTAATGGGGCTGATGTTTGACACGCATCACGGTGGGGCCCACACAGCTCGACCTCATGGGAAATTCCCACGAGGTCGACCTCATTTATTTCCAATTCCATACCTAAATAGATTAGATAAATTGAGAAGAGCTTACTAGTGTGGACAACCACTACCTAACACAACATGTCTCGCATCCAAACAGCCCCCTAACTATGACAATAACAAGACCACAATCAAACACAAAACAGTGAAATTTTTTGCTATTAGCACACCATGCTTGCACTTAAACTGAGATAAGTGGGCCCCTCCAGCCAAGAGTGACAAATAAAGCAATGCCTGCTCCTAATCACCCTTCCAAAAATGATCAGACAGCTATAAGTGTCGCCCATAGTGGAGTTCCGCTATCAGTGTCTACCCCAGATCATCTCCTGGAATTCAAGTCAGTTGTCTAGAGTTCAGGTTCAGAAAGGCATCCATAACACCCATTTAAAGGGCATGAACATGGTGGCCTAGCATGCGACTAAACAGACGACACTACACACATCATGCACAGGAGGAATAGATGCAGATTGTAGAAACATCACACCTAAAAAGCATTATCAATTCAACTTTTCTTTACAATCTTCTTTCCATCTGCACAAAGAAGACAACAGGCCAACTCCCATAAGCACCAGTCCATAACAACGAAGTAAGAGGTGGGGCCACGAAGATGGCAGCGCCAAGCACCCGCTACAAAAATGAAAAAAAGGCCCATGAAACTAATATCACTTCTTCCGTGTTAAGGCCAGCGCAAGGGGGACAAGCTTGCTCAGTTTGGCCCCATTATATATCATATGATTAGATTACATCAGAGTATGTGAATGAATATTCCTTTGCTCCCGCCGCATGCAAAACCCAGAGCAGCTTCCCCCTGCTATCCTTTCTTTTACTGTGTTCCCATGAGATCCTTCATCTGTAGCCGTGAGATCAACAATTAATCCCCTGCATTGATGTTTTACGTGAAAGTAGTACACTATCTTCTATTTCTCGAAAGTGTGGTCCCCGCCTGGAGGGTCTTAATCTATATTACTTACACTGTCTCGGACGGAAATTTTCCTTTGATAGGAGAGAGACAGTTAGGCGCTCTAGCCTCACAGCGCCAGGACCCGGCCTCAGGACTGTTGTATTACCCATGACCAAACATGGGTCACTCCCGTTCACTCGTGGCCCCATGCACCATCCGCCTGGTACGAGCATGCCTGGACCACGGAACAAGAGCTCAGCATCTATCTTGTCAAGTACGGGATCGTCTCTTTGGAACTTCCTCGCAAAAGGCGCGTTGCTGTCAACCATGCTCGACATGTCACTGATTGTGAGGTGGTGGGGATGCTGCTTGGGGGGATTGTCCCAGGATATGAAGTGCAGATCATGGTTGACAGTGGTGTTACGGAACTCCTGGGCATTGCAGATGACGGTGTGGAAATAGCCTTCCGGTGATGAAATGAAGTTTGCGTAGTACATGAGGACAGTTCGTGGAAGGTTGTCCCATCCCCATATGCAGTAGTCAATGAATGGCCGAGAAAGCGCCATCCAAGCAGAGCCTGTGACAGAAGTGAACACGTCGATTTCTATATGACGCATAAAAAAGATAGGCAGACAAATGGATGCTACGAAAGAGGACTTGCAAAGAAGTGCAGATGATGATAAAACAGACTAAACCTGCAGCTTTATCTGACCAAGCTATCACAATCCAATTGCTCTTCATCACTCATCAGCAATTTCATACAAATGCTTCACGTGCCATTTCAGTCACTGATGTTTCAAACTCAAAGGCAACTCAAAAGGCACACATTTGTTCTGAAATTCTCATTATACGTATACACCGACACACTCCAGTAGCAGCAAATATGAACATCATGAAAATTTAGGGAATCAAATGGGAGGAATAAAAAAAAGCTCTGATCCAACAAAGGATCTTCAAGAAGCTCCTTTAGGGGTCATTTGGCAGCATGGATTGGGGGGTATTGGAAGTTATTGGAGTGTATACGGAATTTATGTTATCTACTTAATTCTGGTGGAGAAAACATGTCTACTTCTCCCCACTGCAGCTTTGCACAACAGCTAGTAGCATGCTTACATGGGGTGAATTTGTATCCCCTTCTATGAGTTTCACCTCCCAAGGATCTTTGGGAATGTGGAAAACATTGGAAATGAAATCGGTTTCCATGGAAAAACCACTTTTCCTCCATTTGAGGGGGGGGGGGGGAAGTTAACCTACTTTCCAATCCCAGCTCTTCCTCGAAAATTGTGAACATTAACCCCTTTGTTTTACCTCACATGATTTCCATGGAAATTTTAAAAGGTAAAAAAAGTGAAGCTGTCTCTTACAACGGTGGAAATCTAGATTAACAGGTGGTTTTAATGAGGAAACGAAAATTGCCACTTTTCAAGGAAATTGTGAAAATGAAGTCTGATTTCCACAGATAAATTTGTTTTTTGCAAACGGGAGAAAATGTCATGTCTGTGGAAATCAATTTCATTTCCAAGGTTTTTCTGAGGATTCAACCAATCCAAACAGCATTAGTCAATTTCTGAGGTGGTGAAGCCACTAGACTTTCCAAATCTTGAGGATTCCACGTTACATTTGCCTATCCGTGTTTCAGTTTACTCCATACTAACAACCCCCTTGTGAAGTCAAGTTCCCTTTCAAACGATCTCCTTGACTTCTCTGGAGGATTAAGGTTGTGCTTGGTTGGAGGAAAACTAAGACGTGGATGCCGAAAAGTAACCTGGAATATTCGGAAAATGAAAAAAACGATGAATTCCATTCTTCCTTCCATTGTTTGTTTGAGATTCCCCTTTCACATGGATTCCACATATGGTCACCTCAAACGTCCCTGTTTCTCTTCTCTGCCTCAGAAATTGATTTAATGCATATTTTGGGTAGCACAGTTTTTGTGGAGAAGCTGGGAAATAGGAATCAGTTTCCTAGGCTACTTTTTTTCCCTCTCAAATAGAGAAGAGTACTTTCCACAGAGACCAATTTCATTTCCAGACTTTTCCATGTTCCCAAACACCACCTAAAGTTTCAATTATGCTATAATCGTGCAATCAATATCAAGAGTCCAACAAGTAAACAACCATTCCAGATTTACAACATGATGGACTGGACATAACCATAGCAACTATCACAGATTGCTTGTGTAATCCCAGATTTTTCCCAGATTTTTCAAAATGGTTTCCTAACCCTAGTTTACCTATAAAAAACACTATTCCAAAACTCACCATCTTTATCAACCAATCATTCTCCACTTTGCTACGCTATTACTTTTGAATGGTAACTAAAATTTATTAAAGAGAAAAATACTACAACTTAAGCTAGGTTAAGGATGCACAGACCACAAATGACCCTCTCATTACCCTCTTTCGTGAGAGAATTGGCTATGCTGTTTGCATCTCTTGGAACGCTAGACAGTTATAAATGGAGAACAAGAGCTCCGATCTTGAATAGAAAAAGCTAGCTTCCAGAGCCCACGAACTATGGACTATGGAGAATATCCAACCAATAACATTGTGACTTACAAGATGCCCGTTCAACCACAAGGCCCCAAAGAAAGAGCACGCGATAATCCAAACCGACATGAAGAGCAAGAGTCTCCATTTGATAAGGACCAGCTACAAACAGTCAAGAAACACAAGGATCTCTCCTTTGTCATTTATCTAAACACCCCTAATCCTAAATTAAAAAGAAAAAAGGAAAAAGAAAAAAGAAGGAAAGAAGGAAAAAGAAAAATAACTCCAATTCCATACTGACCAGGGTTCAGTTGAGAACAACCACCAACATTGAGCTTTTGAAAGCATACTACCTAAGGAGGAGACCAGAGTCTTTGTCTTCAGTCCTTGAAACTCATAGCCGCTCGTCAATCTTCAAGGAAATCATTCCTAGAAGCCCCTTTAGATTCATTAGACTCTTGCAAAAGCCCAACTAAGAAAAGAGGAAACAATCCTTTAATAACTTGCTCCTAGTCCTACAAAGACTTTTTATTAGAGATCCTGCCTTGCCCCCCAACCCACATAAATCAGAAAAGAACAGGGACCAGGTTATGGAACCTTTGATAACAAAAGGCCCGTCTGATGAACCTCTTATTATCTACCCCAGATACCCATATGAAACCCAATAAATCCCAAAGAGATCAAAGAAGCAATTCCACACTTCCTGATGCAGGCCCAGGGCTCACCATTTGTTGAACTAGTGAAATGTTTGCTGCTGTTTTTTGGAGCTGAATTGTTGGACTACAGTTGGTAATTTTGGAATACTATAGTTGTTCATTTTACTGATTCTTTGATGATTCGGAGGCCCATGCCCCCATGATAGTATCCCCAATATCATGCCCTGGCCCCTTTACGAGTGGAGATGGAGTAAAAACATGGAAATGAAGAGGCGAGGGTTTCATCACCAAGCCATATATCTTCCCAAAGTCACACTCTATTACAGAATCCGACCAAAAAGAATACATTCCTGAAAGGAAACCCACCTTGCTTGAGATATCCCTCCCTGGCTGCCTATAATCCATTTTCCATTTCTTTTCCTTTTTCTTTTTTTTATAACTTGCTAATAGCTTTCCAAACGTCCCAACATTTCCTAGGGAAACCAACCCCTCTTCCAGACGTCATACTTTCTTTCAATGACCTCCTTCCATAATACATTTGGCTCCCCTCTGAATCGCCACCACCATTTCCTAAGGAGGGCCCAGTTGCTTTCATTCATTCCACCTGCTCCAAAACCCCCAACCTTCTTAAAATTTAAAACATCCTTTAATTGATGAAAATTGTGGTCTCACAAACCACCTTCCAAAAGGAAGCTCCTTTGAAAGCATTCCCATCTTTCCCTAGACCTTTGTGTTGAGACCTTCGGACTCCAGTCACACCATTTACTGTTCTAGTCCTTGACAACCATAAGATTTACAGTTTCCTTCTGGGAAATGCGGTTACTTCTTCATCCATGGCTTTGATCTGGTTGTCATGTGCCTGTGCATTTTCAAGAGTTTCTAGTTCTGAAATTCTATTACCTTCATCAACGAGTTAGTATTCTAAGAACTGTTATTACATGAGAGTGAAATTACCTTTATGGTTATTAACCTTCATAGCACGTGGAATTGGAGGGGTTCAAGGGCTTTTCTTGTTTGGTCTTATGACGATCTTGAGCATAGCTGGTTGGCAATGAGTGCCCAGGAAGGCCAATGTTTTTATATTTGACCTCAATTATTTTACTAATTGAATGTTTATTCTCTATGCCTCAATTAATTTAATTGTGTGTGAAACTAATTAAAACCTGTGGCTATTTATGGGTTGAAGGAGAGGGTTTCCTCGGGTGTCCTAAGGGAATATGAGTTTGACACAACAGCCACACACAATGGAAGAGTTGTGTTGCATGCATCTCAGTACCCTAAATCCCATGACCATAGTAGTGGGAGTGGGCTGCCCGTGAAAGGTGTATGTGGTAATCCCATGTGAGGGAACTGACAACGAGTTGGGATGGAACATCACTATTAAGCTCAACATCAAGTTGATGCCTATGCCCTACCCCACATGGGAGTGTGAGCGTTCAAAGCATGCAGATTCCTGTGGTTGGACTTGGCTAAGCACTTGCATTGGAGGGTCACAGGGTCTCTGGTTTAGGGGACCCATCATGCTTGGACCATATTGACTTGATCACGTACTAGATTTGACTACTCCTTAGACTTGAGGTCATGGTGGGACTTCATGGTCCTAGTGTTTTGGGCTTTGCCTCACCTTGTAAGGCTACATTAGTGGCTGATATATGGGTGGTTAGGCACGAGCATTGGGATGCAGTATAAAAGAACCCCCCAAGTTCCAACAAGGGATCCACTTGTTACCCGGGATAGATATAGTGGAAGATCTTAATGTATGGACCATCTATCAAGTGGTTTTAAGCTGGCCAGTGCGCTTTGAATCTTAAAGATGTTTAATCGACAGATTTTAACCATTGATGCCTTGCTTTTAACCGTTCAATTGTTTTGATGGCACTTGATGGAAGTTTCAATAGTCAAGATCTTGTGATTCATCTCTTAGTTGGGCATGGGAATTGGTCAAGGTTGGTGACTGCGGTAAGTGGAGGGACTTGGTCAGTTTGAATGCATGAATAAAGTGGGGATTTCAGATTGTGTGTACTAGGGCATTACCGAAGTCTATAAGGGTAAGGAGCAAGTGTTTTCCTACTAGAACCTTGACTCCTCCCTTATAAATAGATCCTATCTCGGAGCAGAGAAGAAAAGAGATAGCCCCTGGACGTCCCCACCCCTTGGGATGCCCAAAGAGAGAGAAAGGAGAGTGAGTGAGTGAGAGGAAGGGAGGGAGCGTGTCACCACCCTCCTCCCTTTTCCTTTCACACATATGCACGCACATGCGTGGGTCCACCTATGGATGGCTCTTGAGTACATTTTGGCCAGCACTACCTCAGTTCCATTGCTGGGTGTTTCCGTTCTTTGTTTTCTGAGATGGATTGGGGAGATACCTCCTACAATGGAGGATCGGTATCGAACTTCACACCAATCATGTGACTCGAATAAGAGGTTTGATCACATCCACTAGTTTGTAGCTTTTTAAAATTTGATAATATCTAGACAGGGATCCTTCATAAAATTAAAATCTCAGTTTTTTTTTTCTTTCTAAAATTACTCTTCCATTGTGTCTGTAAAGTTCCCAACATAGCTTCCCTAGCAGGAAAGCATTTTTCTGACCACTTGAGTACATTAGGAAGATTTAGAGGATTCTCCAATGCCATCTCTCCAACATCATCAAAATACTATTCATCAGTGGTAAGTATCAGTTGCCTCATCATCATCAAAACGAGAGAGATTTAAATGCCCCTGGATGCTCAAAGGAAGAGAGCCCACAGAATCTTCTTTTGCCAAAAATTACATGATGGCTTTTTATATCTATCACTGCAACCCACGAAAATGCATTCTTAATACTTGGGAGAGTTCTAGCCTATGCATCAGCAAATGGACAAATAACAAATGCAAATGAAGACCAATAGTTAGCATAACTTCGCTTATGGAAGAGCATGCGATGAGGTGACATGTCTGCAGTGAATTAATTTGCAACCAATAACCAAAAGAGGACCAAAATTGTCAACTAACTTCCCTTTGAGGGCAATCTTTTTCTTTTTTCTTTTTGAAAGATAAAAAGAAAAGAAAAAGAAGATCATTGGTGGGAAGAGCCAATTCAGTACATATTCAAGTAGAAACATAATTACATCCCCAAAGAGAAGACTCTGTACACCCTCTAGAGCTCGAAGATCAGTGTGACAAACATCACTGAGATTTTGAAAATCTCATGAGAAATACTCTAAACAATATTATCATGAGATTTTAAAAATCTTGGCAGATTTTAAAATATTGCATTTTTATTGTGATGTTACTGGGACATGAACTCGAAAATAGTAAAAACATTTCAAGAATTTGTTATATAATCTATTTAAAATTTAAATTTAATTTACAATAAACAAATTGAAATATTTATATTTTCAACGAGATTCTCCCAATAATATCCTGAGAAAACTAGGGCTGGCAACAGGTTGGGCCCAGGCCTAGAGAAAACCCTCAAATTGAAAGTCTTCCAAGAAATTTCCAGGCCAAGAAATTGCCAAGAATGAGATCTGCACTATGTTGCAGATAAGGAGGATGGGCAGTCCATGGAAGAATATTCTGAATTCCTCTAGTTTCAAAGGATCTCGAGGTTTTTGATTTGGTGCCTTTCTGTTCATTACCATTTCTCATAGTGTTTTACATTTTGTAGGTCATCCTTGTTGGTGTTGAGGAGGATACATCAGTGAACTCATCTTCATGTAATAATTTTGGATCCTCCAATTAGTTGGCAGTAGAGCTGGGCAATTTATACCCGAACCGGTGGATCCAACCCGATCTGATCCGATTCGAACAGAACCGATGGTCAGGATCGGGTAGCATAAGCCAGATCCGAAATATTTTCGGGTCGGATCCAAATAGGCCTTGTTCCGAACCGACCCGATCCATAATCCGATCCGATTCAATCCGATCCGACCCGATCCGAAGATGTATGTGTTTCATCCATTCCGTTCATCCATTTTACAGATCATTCCAGGGCTTTATAAAAAAAAATGATAGGGATATAAATCTCAGGTGGGCCACACCACAGGAAAACAATGGTCAAGATCACTATTACTGTGGGCTTGATAAACGAAAAAAGACCCGAGCAAAGCATGCATATATACTCGGGTCCAAGATCATATCTCACCGCCCGATTTTATTGCCAACATGTCTGTATCCGTAGACCCGAGAGTCCAATCCAATAGAAATAGAAATGAATGCGGATTGGAATCGTCCGCAACACTTGTTTTACTCAGTGCGTAAAACACCCAAGCTCTTCAGGGCCCACCATGCAGTATATACAAAATCCACTCCGTCCATCAGGTTCTATATTCGATTATAGGCCCTTGATGAAAACATCATATAAATAAACATATGGAATGGACCACACCACACGGAAAATTGGGATAGGATGCCAACCATAGGGTTGGTGCATGGCCACCATGGTGTTTTTCTTTCATCAGACCTGTTGATCTAGTTTAACCCACAAGGATGAAGTTAAAATACAAATATCATTATGATACAAAACTTTTAAGGGCCACTCTTGTTGAACTTAATGTTTTTAGGAGCAATTTTACATTGTTTCCATTGATATGGTCTATATCACTTATCTAATTGAATTATATGTTTTATGTACGGTTAAAATAATATTTCTCACCTGATGGACGGATTAGATTTATGTATGAAAAATGATGGACTCCACATGGCTTGTGTGTTTTTTACATTCACGACTAAAATAGGTGTTTTAGATGATTCCGGTGCAGATAACTACTTCTTTGGTGGGGCCTACCTTTGCATGAAATTGATGGAACGGAGTCAGCAAAAGAGATAAGGAGCTTTCCAGGCTCATTATCCCAAAGTCCACCATTACAATCCTCCTAAGGCCCACTGTACTGTTTATTTGACATCTA
Source organism: Magnolia changhungtana (assembly GCA_030180095.1). Lineage (NCBI taxonomy): Eukaryota > Viridiplantae > Streptophyta > Magnoliopsida > Magnoliales > Magnoliaceae > Magnolia > Magnolia changhungtana. Next base: position 9,989,801 of record JASAUF010000444.1, read on the forward strand.
ATCTGTTGATTAGGTCATAAGGACCTAGATGAAGGGAAACAGTAAATATCAGCTTAATAAAAAACTTTTATGGCTTCCAAAACGTTTTTAATGGTCAACGTTCATTCAACACTGTTTCCTATAATGTGGTCCACTTGAGATTTTGATATACCTCATTTTTTTTTCTCATAACTAAAATGATCTATAAAAATAGATGGAGGGCATGGATGAAACACATACATCATGGTGGGGCCCACAGAGCACCGACCACCAGCTAGTAGCCGGTGGCAAGGGGAGTAGCCAGTCCGTTTCTGGTACAGTCTGGCGCTCCTCGAGCTCTGAGTTGTACGAACGGTTCAAAGGAGATCAAAGTGATATGGCCCCCACAGTGATGTATTTATTATATCTACACTGTTCATATATTTTTAGAGAAAATTATAGAGAATTATCCAAAAAATAAACAATATCCAAAGATCATCTGGACCACACCACAAATAACAGAAGAGAATGATTTTCACTGTTAAACAATTAGTGTGGTCCACTTGATAGTTAGATTTGTCTTAATTTTCATCTCAAGCCTTAAGAAGAACTCGCCAAATGGATGGACGGTTTAGATATAACACATACCCCATGGTAAGACCCACAGAACTCGCAAACGTCGATTAAAAATTCATTAGGTGGACGTTGTGCTTCCGTGAAAAGCAATCTAGTGCCATTTCGTGCAGTGCACCGTGCACGTCAAAAATCAAAGTCTAGTAAAAACATATATACGGTACATTGAAAGTCTTCCAGAGCCATGTGGGGCCCACCTTGATGTATGTATTTTATCTAAGCCGTTTATCCATTTTGAAATATTATTTTAGACCATGGGCACAAAAATTGGTATATTAAAGACTGAAGTGGACCACACCACATGAAATAGTTGAATTAAAGTTCATACGATCCGAATCGCACCCAACCCGATCCGACTCGGTTTCCCTGACTGAGTCGGACTCAGTTTGGGTCAGGCCAACCATGCATCGGATCTGTCCGAGTTTGGTGACCCGGATTGGGTCTCGGATCGGATCGGGTTCGGGTCAAGCCTTTAAGATTTCGGATCGGATCGGGTTGGACATAATCTGATCCGACCCAGACTGACGCCCACCTCTAGTTGGCAACCTTAGATGCATTCTTCGAGGAGGCTGTTGCTGCCTCCCTCATCATGCTACAAAAGACAGCACGCACTCGTGGGGGGACCTTTGAATTGTTGGTGATGGCTTATAGAGGTTGTTTGGGCCTTGGAGGCCAATGTGGGTGTATTTATTGACTATCACCGAAGTCCTAGTAGGGACTTCTATCTTGTCTCTGATAAAGAGACATGTCTGTAGTAAATACTTCCATTTCTGGTGATCGGTGAATCTCTCAAGTCTCAAGTCTCACAGTTATGCTAGTCTCCTTATTTTCCCCTACTACTCAACTAACCAAATAGAAGTCACTAGAAAGAAACCGAGGGAAACTAAGGTTACCACTGATTATTATCAGTTTCTCAAGGAATCCTTGCCTGATTCCATACCTTGCTAAGACAACTGATATTGACTTGTATGTGTAAGGGAGTCAAGAGAACATCAAAGACTTAGTAGTCATTCACAACCATCTGCTGCTCAGTCACAATAAGGAGATACCGCATAACACAGATGCCACCGTCCAATCCTATTAACAGGGAGGAATTATAGGATCCTTGAACCAGGACTTCACAGAATATACTCATATTTTCACAAGTGAGGCTATGGTTTAGTAATCCAAACCTTGGACTGTTGTGTACTATCATGGATTGGCCATGCCCCCAAAATCTATCAGATTGGACTATCTTATCCATCATCTTAGGACATTTTTCCGTTAAATTTTAACCCTCCATTTGTAGGCCACAAATTGAAAGGTTCAGGTTGTCCCATTGAGGAAATTTTTTAGGCATGGTCCACAGTGGGATGTAACAGACCCATGTCTGGATTACCAAACCATGGACCAACTTGTCATGACTGAAAAACCGATTTACAGTGCAAAGCCTCAGGTTTGTAGTTGCATGATCCTTCTAACTAGTTGTCGTTCTCACATCAAATCGCACTTCAGATTCCCACTCCCAAATTTATTGTCGCTTCGTTTCACGCAACTATACTCGAGTTGAGGTTTCTGTAGGTCTTCATTAATTAGAGGATAGAATCACAGACACCTACAACATCAATCTTCATCGCGTGTAATGCTCAAGAAACAAAGCATGTTCAATCCCATTTCTCAGAAAAAAAAAAAAAAAAAGAGTAATGCAAGGCACATAGGGATCCATCCATTCCCCATTTTCAGATCATGCGCCCTGCTGGTTGAAATATGTACTCTAGCAACTTATTATCTGTTGATAGGGCTGACAACGGGCAGCCCAGGCTGAGTAAAACCTGATAGGCCCAGCTCAGCCAGTTAAAAATTCAGGCCTAAAACTATTACAAGCCTGCCCAACTCACATCCATTGACCATAACACAGTTTCACCTACAACATGACATCACTCTCAATGCCATACTTGGAAGAGGACCCAAAAGAACTACCAGACATCCAAATAACTGAATATGACCCTAATCGAAATGCTTACATTTTGCCCCCATACACTCTGAGGACAATGAAAAGAGAAATATTTTACATCCCAGAGGGGCTATAAATGGAGATACCATTGTTTCTAGTACAGAAGTTCCTATATCAATGGGAAAGAATCAGTATGACTCTTAGAAACGAGAATTCATATACCACATCACATGAGTAAATAGATCCAAAAAAGACTGCAGCGTTGACATAAGATACACATAAAGAGAAAAACATGCGTGAGTAACTCGAGAAAACATGAAGGAACTTGTTCAAAATCCAACAAACACTTCCAGAATTGAAGTTGCACCCAATGCTGCAACTATATCAATATTTCCAATTTTCAAGCCAAACACGAGCCTGTAGTTCTCAAGACTCAAAACTCATAAAACGAACAATCAAAATCAGACCAGTACTCAAATTCTTGCATAACAAACAATCAAAATCAGACCCATGAGATACGAACCCAATAAACAGACACATTCAGAACAATTAAAATCACACAAAAATCAAAATTTTCACAAAAAGAGAAGAAAATATATAATTCAAGATTGCTGAGAAGATAAAGAGCATCACTAACCTGTAAAGAGCTTGAAAGCGGACGGAACACTTCTTCTCTGTGAAACCCAGAAAACATCCGCTTTCTTCGACATATACAACCCCGGATCTATAATAATTGGCTTCGCCCGTTGAAATCTGCACAAATGGAATTCAACCCTATTTCAATTCCAATCCAATTCAAACAAAAAGACTTCAAAAATAAAACACTTGACAGGCACAAGAAAGAAAGATTCACTTACTCTTTCCACCCAATATCGCTTGTGTGGTCGATGAAATTGAGATCCCGCGGCAAATAAGAAAACGTGTGCAACAGATCTGTAAAAATTTCAAGGAAAAAAAATAGTGAAATCCAAAACCAAAATTACAAAATTGACAAGTAAAAAAAGGGCAATTGAATCGAGGCCGTCTTCTCACCGTCCTGGGTCACGAGCGGGTAATCCGACGCACTGAGATTGATGAACCAGTCCCACTCTCCACCATCCTTCAGCAAGATGGCGGCAGCGTGGAGCGTGTTGGCGACCATCGTGGGGCCCCGGTACGTGACCATATTTGCCTTCGTGATCATCCTGACGTTCCCAATTCGGGTGAAGACGGGATGGTTGGAAACGAAATCATGGAGATCCAGCCGTTCTTCGGGGGACGATTCCAGGTCGAGGTGGACCACGTACTGGTTGATCGGGTGGTAGAGTGCCTGGAGCGTCCGTTTGAGCATCTGGGCGTCGCCGGCGGAGCCGGAGATGAGGTAGGCGAGACGGGGCGGGGGAGGGAGGGTGGAGATTGGCGACACGTGGAGCTTGGACTCAACGAAAATGGCGGGCCCCACGGTGGTGGTTGAGGTGCTGAGGAAGGAGAGAGGTGTGGAAGAGAGGGTTGTGAGAAAGAGCAGGAGTAGAGAGAGGAGGGATGCGACGGACAGAGGCAGAATCCATCTGCGTTTCATGGAAGGAGGGCGGAGTACAGAAGATTGGATAGGGATAAGATCCTTCATTTCCCTTTTTTCTCTCCTTCTCTCAAGAAAGAGAGAAAGAGAGTTATGGTGCAGCAACTTCCAGCAGAAGAGATAACGGGTGGAATATTTATTGGCATTCTCACCTCTCGCCGAGATTCTCTGATGTGGCCGACTGCTGCTGGAGTTTTTTTTAAGGACGATGAGGCGTGATTTTCCTACCTCAAATGTTGCAGGGAGACCGTGCAATAAAAAGCTCTGTGGGCCAACCGTGATATGTTTGTGACATTCTATCCGTCCATTTTAATTGATCGTGTTACGATGTAATTAAACCTTCTTTGGGCCCACCGGAGTGTTGGATCGGGCCGATTTTTAGTTTTTTACTTTGATCCCGGTCGGACTTAACTTATGAACTGTACAGATGATACATAAACTTCACGGTGGGCCGGCGTAGTTTTCAACGGTGGGCCTCATCATTCCCACCTTTTATTATGGTTCAGCCCAATTGAGTTTTGGATCGGCCTGATTTTTGGCCATTCCTTCTAACGCAAGCTACCGCAAATGATGGACGGAGGATTTCAGGCATACGTCGAGGTGAGCCTCACAGGGCTTTTGAGCACGAGCTCCCCAGACTCGGATTGCGTGAAGACGTGTCTCGAGGGATATCCTGATGATCCAACAGTGGGCCCATCATGACGTATGTATTTTATATACCCCGTCCATCTCTTTTTCTGAATCATTTCATAGCATGAGTAAAAAACATGAGATAAATCCAAGACTAATGCACTGCAACAAAGGAAATAGTAGAGATAGAACGCCGGCTTTTGAAAACTTACAAATACCCAAAAGTTTAGGACCAAGCTAGATTTATGTTTCCCTTCTTCGTTATCCCTACTGTTTCCGTAGTGTAGTTCACTTAAAATTTGGATTACCTTATTTTTGGCTAACGCCCTAAAATGACAAGGAAGATGGACGACGTAATAAAAACAAATACGTTACGGTGGGCCCACGGAGTAAGGATATCCCTGGTTACTGTGCCTCCAGGCAATATGCGTCCGGACGTTGGGAGATTCGCGTCGAGACGATTGGGACATTTCATCTGTCTCGATAAATGCTACCTGCCATCAACCGGCTGCAGTTCTCCTTACCTGTGACGATGAGCCACATGTATGTAAGATCTAACCCGCTTGATGGGAGATCCTTACGGTTTAGATTCTGTATATCGAAAATAAAACAAAGTGGATCGTCCGTGTCGCTATACGTGTAGACGGAATATGAACCGTTGATGGATATTTCTACCCAATTACTTCGTTCGTGTGTAGCTCAATAATCATTTTGCACCGGTGTCTGTACATATCTTATCTGAATTATCGCGATCGCCCGATGAGAGGATCTGATCTCTGACATACGTGCCCCGTGAGCACGTGTGAGGCAAAGTTCCTTCGACCGAAGGAAGTTATCATTCCTTGTTTTCTTTTTCTTTAATTCTGTCGGGGGACATTTTTGGTAAAGATGTCCTTGGGGATTTAGAACAAATGAACAATAGCTCGGTGGGTATTTCATGCTCTGGCAGAACATGATAGTTGATACACAGGTATTTGAAATATGTGCACGTGACATACATCAACTAGAGTTAAACTGCCCAAATTTTGGGACCTGCCCTGGATAGATCATCATATCAAAATCAAATTGCCTTAACTATTATAAACCCCGATTAATTAACATTTATTTGTCGCATTCAGACCATTGAGAATTTGTCACTACAACCATCCATTAAACGTTCACAAATGATTCACATAAAATATAGATTAGTTTAATTTTTAATTTATAAGTCATCTAAATTAGTTCGCAATTTGAAGGGTCAAAATTGAATTATGTTTCGTATGAATGATTCTTGGTGCCTGCTTATCAACCATCATACCGGCCAAGTATTGGAAATTGGGTGAGTTAACTGGTAACTCAAATGAGTTGACTTGGTTGGGTCAACTCCGTGAGTTTTTGACAGCTTAGTCAGCCTTTGCTTTGACTCAACTGATCTACCGAAATGCAAAAACTCACCGGAGTCAATTTATATGAAAATTTGATATAAAATGAAACACATGAATGTGTTTTCCTTTGTTTTTTTAATAACTTGGCATTTTAATTTTACTTTCAATTCTTTATTCATTTAATATATTTAATCAGATTTTACACGTTTTCAAATTACAGTATTCTACTCTGTCCTTTTTTAAATTATAATTTGTTATGAAAATTATTTTGATTAAAAATATTTTAAATAAAAAAATTATATATAAATATATAAAAGGTTTGTAAGCTTACAACTTTTTCTTACACTAACTAAACTTCTAGAGTTCTTAGATCTAAATTGTTTGCCAGGTTAGCCATTGGGAAGGGGATTGCTTACTACCTAAACTCTGTAGGCCCACCATGATATATGTGTTTTATTGAGCCATTGCGAAGGGGATTGTACACTGAGTAAACTTTGTGGGCTGACGGTGATGTATATGTGTTATTGATGCCGCTCATCCATTTTACCAACTCATTTTATGGCATAATCCTAAAATTGAAGCATATCCAAAACTCTAAGTTAACCAACATAATAGGAAACAATTCTTAAAAACTTCTTTGGGGCATTGAAGTTTTGGGACAACAATTTTTAAATCAAGTTGATATTTGTGTTTTCCCTCCATCCATATTTGTATGATCCTATGAATATGTTGGATGACAAATAAATATCATTTTCAGCCCTATAAAGATTTCAATGATGGATGTCATTTCTCACACCATATCTTATGGTGTGGTCTACTTGAGATTTGGATATATTGCAATTTTGGATTCATGTCTTAAAATGAATAGGCAAAACAGATGGATAACATGTCTACATATGAGACATATACATCCACAGTGGGCCCCATAGGGTTAACTTAGTACGCAATCCACTTTCTGCCATTGTCATTTGACTAGCCTAGGTGAAAAATCCTACACTACTAAACTAAATTTTCCAATCAATGGATATTTTCTCCAATCCAATGTGAAGTGGTTTCTCTTGTTCTTTTTAAATATATTAATCATGTAGTGAAAATGGTCCAATTAGTATGACTTTTGAGTTATGGATACTCTATTGTAAAACTCACTTGATGGATAGTTTAGATCTAATGCATATGATGCCATGTATGTTGTTTGAATAATGGATATACAAAAAAACATATACTGCATAGACCATTTTACTATGTTGACATTGCGTATAATAACACATTCATCAATTGGACAACTAGCCACTGTACTGTTTTAATGGTTCATTCATTTTCTAAATTCGTCACTTTACCTTTTTCTAACCTGTCCACATAACAATTTTATACAATTTGATGATATAGCTCAAACTAGCAATGGCACCGGTAAAAGCTAAGGGGCTGTTGGATTTTTAATTTACCTGGGTAATTGTGCTAATGATTTTCTCCATCTGTTTGCAGAAATGAAAAATGAGAGGATTTTCAACTGGACAATCACTTTGGAAAAGCCTGGTTATTATTGATTTAAATTTATAAGCCCCACCTTGATGTATGTGACTTGTCCGCATCGTCCATCCATTTTAACAGCAGATTTTAGCGCATGAGCCCAAAAATATAGTAGATCCAAAGCTCAAGTGGACCACATCTTAGGAAACTATGGTCCTAAAGATGTCGACCATTGAAAGTTATTTTTTTCCTAAAACACATTAATGTTTATTTTCAATCCAACTTATCCACATGGTCATATTGTTGGGATTTTGTACTGCGGAATCACACAAATCTAGATCTAGGATAGCAATCCAATGACACCAAACACATGCAAGAGAACACATATTTAACGTGGAAAATCCTTGCGGGAAAAAACCACGGCACAAAGCGACAGATCTCCACTATGAAAATAGAAATTACAAAGAGAGAGGACTTATTCGATTCAAACAACCTCGAATCTCACCCTTGCTACACCCTTTAGAAACCCTAGAACCCTTTAGAAAGCTTTAGAATACCCTTGAATCCCTCTCAATCCTGCATACACCCCTTTATATAAGTTTAGAAAGAAGTAGACTTGAAATAGGAAACAAAAATTGTAAAATCTACGTTTCCGCGGAAAATCTGCGTAACATCTTCGATATCATCGAAGGTCCATCGATGTCATCGAAGACAGACCAAAACTTTCCAGCGACTAGGGGTGAAAATTCTGTGAATTATCGATGGCATCGAGCAATCGTCGATGTCATCGACGACTAGCTTCGATGTCATCGAAACCCGTCAATATCATTGACAGACCACCAGACAGATTTAAGACATCTGTCCATAATAATCTCCACCATGTCTTCGATCTTCATCTGTGTAGCTTTTTGTCCTTTTTTTTAATCTTTGCATCACATCATAGCTTATCTTGCACATTCTGTCCTTCTTTTACACCATCGCCAAGCCCAGAAAAGTTTTACAGACCTTGAACTTTTCTACAGGAATGATCTAGAAGAGCATGTCCGTTGGATCAGAATTCACATGCCCAACCATCTTTGCTCCTATCTTCTCAAAAGGAAAGACGTAGTCTTCTTACCATCTCACCGTTACCCAATATTGCTTGCCGGGGTACTTGCTCACAACACTAATAGCCTGTGAAATAACCATGACATGCACTGCCAACCGCATTCGAATAAGGTTCATGAGATATCATGTTTTTCCTCATCTGTTTTGGAACATGTCATGAGGAAAACTTGAGGAGAGAGGCGCAGGGAAGGCTCTCCGGCTTTTTCTGCCCCATCACATCCTTAATTAATACCTACACAAAAGGTATTCCTCCTGTGATTACCAAAGTCCACTCCTCCTTCAGTTTCAATGCCGAGAACCATCTTTGTAGCCCCCCTGATCCTTCATCCTGAATGTCCCACTTAATCGAGTTTACAGTACATTGATTTCAGACATGTCATAATTGACGATTTACATGTCATCAATTCTTGACTCACCATGAAGGAATCAAATCACTGCTTAGGTGATAGGTCGAACCATGACCTCCTGCAAAGTCTTTTCTTAGCCCCTTTAACTTCGGACCGCCCTGGTTGCTTCATGTAGATCTGCTCTTCATTTTCCCATACAGAAATGCAGACTCCACATCCATCCTTCCAGCTCAAGATCACATTGGCCAATCAGTGCCAATAACGAATCTAATAGACACCTGTTATACCGTCGGCGCGAATATCTCTGAGAAGCCGATCCCTTCTCTCTGAGCATAACTCTTCGCTACCAACCTCACTCTGTATCTATGTTGTATCCTCCTGAAGATCCACCTACATCCAACTGCTCTCTGGCCCACTGGAAGCTCCACCCACTCCCATATATTGGTCTGGTACAACGAATCCATCACATCGCCCATCACTTTTCACTTTTCAGCACCCGGCTCACTTAGAGCCATATGAATAAAAGATGAATCTCCTGCAATATTGGAGTCGTCCATGTACCTCGCCGATATCCTGCGATCATACCATGTGATTTTTTTCACAGGTGGCTGCTCTACTTGTTCTGTATCCCTGTTCGCACGTCTCAGCCTTCCTGCCCTGCCCGCTCATGTGGCCATATCCAACATACCACACATGCAGAAGTGGAATCCGCTACATCCACTACAGCTCCATCCTTTGAAGTGCTCCCGATCAACCTGTACATATTACCGAGTCGTTGTGCTTTCATGATTACCTGTATCCCCTTAGATACCTTAATAGCACTATCAATACCTGTATACTTACATCCTTTTCCCTCAAGTACATTAAGAGAAATCAGATTCTGCTTCAAATTAGGAACGTGCCTGACATCAGTCAAGGTACGCTCCACCCCATCAAACATCCTGATGCACACTGTACCAATAGCCACAACATTACAGGCAAAGTCATTGCCTATAAACACCTGTCCACCATTGCACTCGCTATAACTGGCGAACCAATTCCGATGAGGAGTCATGTGAAAAGATGCCCCTGTGTCTAGCATCCACTCGTCCTTACGATCATCGTATGGCCGCCTGATAGTAGACACAGACAAAACATCACCATCACATCCACTCGATCCATCTAACGTAGCAGCATTGGCCTCCATGGACGAAGCCTCAAAATCTTCTCTCTTTGATTTAAGATTTTCACAATCCTTCTTCACATGTCCTTCCTTTCCACAATTCAGCACTTTATCTTTCCTTTGCCCTTACCCTTTGATTTGGATCTATAACTTGGAGAACCCGTACCTTGTTCAGAATTCCTACCTATTGTAAACAGTGTATTAGAAGATGTCCCAATGTCGGCGTTTAACTTTCTCATAGCCTTCCCTTGAAGGGCTGAGATAACGGTGTCGACACTCAGAGTTTTATTCATGCTGCACATAGTGTCCTTGAATGACTCATACGACGCCGGAAGAGAATTTAGCAACATACATGTTTGTTCTTCATCTTTCATCACTTCCTCCATATCCAGCAATTTGTAAACTAATTCATTAAAGTTGTTGATGTGAGCCTCCAGATCTCCACCCTCTGCCATCTTGAAGTTATACCACTGCCGCTTCAAGTGTAGGCGATTTTCAGAAGATTTTTTTGCATAGACATCATCTAACTTCGCCCATAACTTAGTCGCAGTTTTCTCCCTCATGACGTTATAGAGAACCTCATCCGTGAGACATAATCAGATCGACGATAATGCCTTCTTATCAAGAGTATTCCATTCATCATCAATCATAGTAGACTTTCGCTCCTCAAGAGCACCATTTTCGCCTTGCTTGATTAAGGAACTCATCATCTTGATCTTACATAACTCAAAATTATTTTTTCTTGAGTACTTCTCAATCTCATACCTGGTGCTTGCCATTATTACTAATCCTTTAGATTTAGATCTGTGCCCCAATGATTGCTCTAATACCACTTGTTAGAATTTTGTACTGTGAAATCACACAGATCTAGATCTAAGATAGCAATCCAATGACACCAAGTATACATAAGAGAATACAGATTTAACGTAGAAAACCCTTGCGGGAAAAAAACACGGCACAAAGTGACAAATCTCCACTATGAAAATAGAAATTACAAAGAGAGGACTTACCTGATTCGAATAACCTCGAATCTCACCCTTGCTACACCCTTTAGAAACCTAAAACCCTTTAGAAAGCTTTAAAATACCCTTGAATCCCTCCCAATCCTGCATACACCCCTTTATATAAGTTTAGAAAGAAGTAGACTCGGAATAGGAAACAAAAATCGCAAAATCTGCGTTTTTTCAGAAAATCTGCATAACATCTTCGATATCATCAAAGGTCTATTGATGTCATCGAAGACGAACCAAAACTGTCTAGCGACCAGGGATGAAAATTCTGTGAATTATCGATGGTATCGAGCAATCGTCGATGTCATCGACGACTAGCTTCGATGTCATCGAAACCCTGTCGATATCATCGACAGACCACCAGACAGATTTAAGACATCTGTCCATAACACATATGACATAAAGGGAAAACAAAAACATCAGCTGGATCTAAAACTTCTGGCCTCCAAGAAGCTTTCAATGGTACATGTTTAATTCTCATTGTTTCTTATGGCTTGGTCCACTTGAGCTTTAGATTTGCCTTATTCTTCATCTCATGTCTTAAATAAAGGATGGAAGGGACAGACAATGCCGATAAGACACATACATTATGGTGGGCCCCACAATTTTAATGTCTTTCTCCACAGGGGTGACGTGATAGATTATTATAAACGATGGTAACAATCATTGTCACCTTAGAAAGAGGTAAATAATCTACCTGCTTATATTGAATTACAAGCGCACTTAGAAAATCAAACAGCCCTTGAAGATATATTAGACCTAGTCAAAATTTTCAAGCCGGCTCTCTCCCTTAATTTCTCCGCGCAAATGATGGAGGTTTGCCATTCCAATAGAGGTCGTCAACGCACGGCACACCATAATGCGTGTGAAACATTGAAGAAGTACAATTGCTGACTCCGGTTGAAATCCTCTGCACCACCTTTCTTAAGCTGTGCAGCGTGTAAAACACTCGAGTTTAGGGTTATCAGGTTGTAAATATAAATTTCATTGGATGTTTTAAATTTTATTTAGTATGCGAGGGCCCAAAACTAAAAGCTAGCTAGATCTATAACTCAGGTGAATTTCACCATATGTAAAATAGAGATAGGATGACAACTAAAGTTTTGTGTTTTAGCCCACCGTGGACAAGGACATGATACAAAAATCCACCTCCTATAAAACGTAGTCCCATTGGTGTGACCGTATATTAGCTTTTGATTGGGCTTAGCTTTTGTATGTACCGTTCAGATAATGGTTTTCATGTGATGGATGGAATGGATTTTACATATATAGCATAGTGGTCAATGAGCTTGGGAGCCCTATACAATAAAAGTGTTAATTTTCTAGTCCATGGAAGACGGCCATACATTAAATGTAAGAAGTCTATGTGTCAAGTCGGTCATACGCTATAGACCAAATGACACATTTTAAGAAACCTACCAACGGTCTACATTCAACATTCAACGTACAATAAAGAGTCGTTTGTAATTTTTTTACTTGTAAACGTATTACACCTAAAAAGAGTTCATGGTGTAATCCGTTTATATGTTATTCGGTTTACCTTTTATGTGATAATTTAATTTATAGGTAAATAGATGGTCTGTTTAGCTAGCTTGTAAAGTATTTATAATGAATAAAAGTAGGTATTCATACCATAGGGCTTAGGTAGTAAACCTTTTACAATATGCAAATCATATAAGAAATCTTTGATTTTTTAAAGGCCTAGCATTAAAGCATGCATGTTCTAAACTGATTGAATGTCTTTCACCCACCACAGTGTGCTCCAAATGCAATTTAGAAGTTTTTAGTGGTGGTCTTCCCTCGTGTGGTCCATTTGATAATTAACAAGCTGTTTTTCTAAAGCCGTAAGAGAGCATCAAAGGAAGTACAAGATGGATGAATTGGATATACCATATATAATGCGGTGGGTCCCACATATCATAAGTGTATATTAACCGTGTTATAACATTATAATACCTTTTTAGTTGTAAAGACTTTATCAGATTTTAGATTAAAGTTTATAGCCGGTAAAGCTTTTACAAGCAAATACATGCATCCAAACAGCCCCTCTGATCAGATTATATATAATCTCTTTACAACTTAAAAGACTTTACAAGCATCCAATTAACTACTAAATGTGACTTCAGTGATGAGCGGACTCGCATTATCCCTTCACACAGCACAAATGTCCTGGACTCTTGCCACCTCACTATAATAATACCGTGTGATACTCGACAAGGGGACGTACGCGGATCGAGTTATTCAGTTTCTCCTAGCATCGGAGTGGATTCAGGGTTGGGGTAACCTCACCTTGATGTATGTGTCGTATATTCACCCCGTCCATCTGTTTCTCCAACTCATTGTAAGTCATAAGTGAAAAAATGAAGCAGATCCAAATCTCATGTGGGTGATACCGTTAAAAACTTTGTAAGGCTTGCAATAATGTTTATTTACCATCCAAACCTGTTGATAAGATCACATGGACCTTGATGAAGGGGCTTGATCCAAAACTTTTGTGGCCCCAAGGAGTCTTTAATGGTCAATGGTCATTGTTTATTGTGGTGTGGTCCACTCCTGGATCTGCTTCAGTTCTTGTCTCATGCCCTATAATGAACTGAAAAAAATGGACCGACGGGATGGATACTCAACACATGCATCAGGGTGGGCATACGGTCACGGCCTGACCGAATACGCTCACATGTGGCCCATGGTTCAAAGATCTGTACCATTGGCTGGTGGGCACGCTAGATCAAACGTGGATATGACAACAAGCTTTTGCATGCTGTAAGCAGGATGTGAAGAAAAGATACAGCAACAGTAATAGTCTAATTTGCGGATCTTTGCATCGTCTATCCACAGTAAGCATTGCACCAACGGCCTGGATTACTGAACCATGGCCTCACTTGCACCAACTTAGAACTCATGTCTACCGTTGATATCCGCCGGTCGAGGATCCTACGATTCCTGAAACATGCGCACGCGTACCGTATTCGAGCACGTCAGATAGGTGAGACGTGCCATGCACGCTGAGGGCCAAACAGGATTCTCTAACGAGAAATCCTTTGATACTGTGGCAGAGTATGATAGATGGTACGCAAGCATTTAGAAATTGTTAGAGAAATTACACTCATGGCATACAAGTATTAATCCGACCTAAACATGAGTACCTGCGTAGATGCATCCTGAAACAAAAAATGATTTTTTTTTTCTTCCTTCTTTCATGACTCTACTGTTAGATTGATAGATACATTTCGGACCATTGAAAAGGAAAAATATCCCATGAGCTCATTTCATAAACAAGTGTCCACAAATCAGAGGTTAGGATTGCTCTCCCAATCTGATTTTTATTTTATTTAATATAATTTAGCTAGTGCATTCCACACCTTAGTCAATTTAATTTCAATTAATTTATGCAACGTGCACCATTTCTAAGTGCCTGCACGTTAAGCATCCTCCACACGTAGGATGTGTATACTCTCCGAGGGATCGTTTGGGAGTGTTTTAATAAGAGACAATTGGTGTGAGTAGGTGATAATTGTTGTGTTTGGAAAGTATATTTAATGTGAATTGGAATCAAATACACTAAAAGCATTATTTTGAAATCACAAGAAAATTACATGATTCCATTTCATTTTGATTTTGATTAATATAGTTATCATCAATACGCAAGTCACCATTTTCTCTTCAACTCTCTCTTAACCCATGCATTGCAAATACAACTTGCAAAAACATGAATTTTAATAGATTTCATTTATAAGCTACCAAAAACAATTGGTGATTACAATTTTCATAGATTTTATGTTAATTGTCAACGCATATTAAAGATTGATGCAGGGATGAACGTGATGAGATTGTTAACTCTGAATCTACTAGAAAATAAATTTTATAAAATTCGTAATTTGATTGATAAATGAAATAAATGAATTCATAACCCTTTAAATAGGAATATTAAGCCAAATAGAAGTTTGGGAATCAAACTATAACTAAAACTCCTAGAAATTGCAACTTACTATAAAAAGTAATTACTATTTATAGATGGCCGTGATGTGTAGTACGTATGATTTCTAGTTTGCGAGATACATGTCTATTTTAAGTTTTGATAGTCCGAATCACTTCTACTTTCGATTGGACCTTTTTTGATCCATCTTGGCCATGAAAAATGTACACGACCTGCTCTACATCAAAGACACATTCAAATAACTTACCATCTCTATCTTATATGACGGGCCACCTCTGTGCCCACCATAAGGGGTGGGATCTCAGCCCTCATTTCATCTTAGATGATGATAAGATTGGATGATAATATGGTCTGATGATGTTTGGATTACATGAGCTATGCTAAGAAAAAATTTCCTTCAAAGGAATTTTTTTTTTTTTTTGAGATAGGAATATTGAAACTAAATTTCTAATGGCTCATTTTAAAATTCAAGAGTGAAAGGTGAATATGGTCAATGAAGCATGATCATCAAGTTATTAGTTTCCGTGAAGCATATGTGGGTCCACTTCATACTGTGAAATGGGACACTATATCCTATCAAAATCCATGTAATTTAAATGGTTATAATTATTAGTTATCAAAATTAATTTAAACCTTGCCATCACATGCTCTCCATAATAAGATGAATACATTCTTAGGCATCTGCCTAACAAACACCTCACAAAAGGACATCTAAACAGTTTTAAATTAAACCCACAAGGGTATTTAGGTAATTAATTATGAAGGTATGGCCCACTGGCCATATGGCAGACGAATTTTCACTTCTTTCCACGAAAATTGGGTAGACTCGTAGCACTTAGTATCACTTTGACCTCATTTTCTCACATTGACTGGGGACCCATGTTGTCTAAACCGTGGGTTACGTTGTAGATGGGACATGTCTCCCCATTTACTAAGAATCTATATGACTAAAACGAATGGTTAGGATTAAAATGGAGACTGATTTAAATTCAAAGGAGACGGTATTTTTTATGTTCTTAATATAATCTTTAGGTTAAGCCTCCATCGAAAGTTGGGCCACCTATTTGGCTGCTTTCTATTATTTAAATAAAACTTAGGTTCTATCTGGTGAAGGAGTAAAACTGAATTAATCTCATTTTACAACATAACCTTTTCTTACAACCAGAATCCTCCTCCGCACTTGTATTTAAGACACCTAAGCACCAGAAGGCCCACCGTGTCGTATATATAAAATCCACTTTGTCCGTTAGACTTTATCATAATTCTAAGCCCTGTGATAAAAATAATAATAATCAGGGAGACCCAATGCTATGCTCAGACACCTCTGAATAGCCTCATCTAATACTGTGTGGACCAACTGTGATGTCTACCTTGATGTATGTGTAGAATATCCATGTCATCTGTCCATTTTGCCAACTCATTTTAGGGCATGAGCTCAAAAATAAAGTAGATACAAATCTCCAATGGACTACACTGGATGAAGCAGTGGTGATTGATTGCCCACCATTAAAAATTTGTTATGGCCCACTGTATATATATATATATATATATATATATATATATATATATATATATATATATATATATATATATATATATATATATATATATATATATATATATATCCAACCTGCTCATAATGTCATACAAACCTGAATGAAGTGAAGAAATAAATATCAGCTTAATCCAAAACTTTTGTGGCTCACAGAAGTTTTAAATGATTAGTTACCTATGTAGTGAGGCGCACCTAAGATTTGGATCTAATTCATTTTTTGTCTCATGCCCTAAAATGTTCTATAAAAATGAATGGATGGTAGATATGCTACACATACATCAAGATAAGCCCCACGGTCAAGGCCACACTATGTTAAGTGATGCGAATGTGATGCCCACCATAAATTTGCATGAGGCCACCGAGGTGCATGACTTTCATAAAAGTATTAAGAGTCATTTAGCACCATGGATTTGGGGGATTTGAAATCCCTTAATTGTTTGACAGCATAAAATAATGGGGGTTTGAAATACATGGTGAGATCTTAAATTACATCTAAAATCCTACCAAGAGTTACAAGGGTAACATGTGTGTCACCGTATTATTATTCTATTGGGCACATGACCCACCAATAATATCCCAAAATAATTAGATTATCAATTGCATCAATATAATTACTTTAATATGATGATCAACACCATCCAAACATTGTCCACGTAAATCACCGGTTAAAAATCTTTGGTTAGTCACTCGGACATGATCTTGTGTTTGTTACCCATCTAAGACTTGAAATTTCATCATTAATAGACCATGCATAGCTACTTTTGGATTAAAGTTAATTCCCAATCCAAGTGCCAAACATAGTAGGAGGATTTCAAATCCAGTGGGTCTTGAGTCCATGCTCCCAAACAGGTCCTTAATAAGGTGAAACTCATCAAAATAAAATAAAATATAATTCAAAACTCAGATAGGCTGTGCCCCTAAATTTATTTCTATTAAGATTGTTAACGTAGAAATTTAGTCAATTCTTCTTCAACTCCTATTAGTCGGAACACTCGTGATTTATTATGAAACAAGAAAAGATATTGGGAGGCGCCGGTTAAGGCCGGGCACCTTTGGATGCCTAAGTTATGATATGAACTTGCAGGAAGTGAGACAAGACCGACCTAATTTCTACATCAACAAAGAACAACTTTACTTTTCTTTCGGCTGGTAAGCTCACTGCACTTAAAAAAAAAAATTAAATAAATAAAAATTTATCGGGAGGTGAATTTCTTTTGTATGTATGGTTTAAACAAGGGTTATCTCCTTATGGGCCCCATGAAATATGATGGGGCCTACAGAGCTTGGTGTCTTATGCCCCCACCAGTCCCATGACTCCCATCCCAACCCTCTCTCTCGTCACCTTTTCCACCCTATGCATGTATTGCACTTTTCCTGCTTTGTACGTCTCTGCTGAATGTCAATAGTTGTGGCAATTATGTTCCACATTACTAAAATAGTGGGTAATTAAAGTAATTTAAAATGGTGGTAAACCTCCACCTTAATCGTCCCCTCTTTACCTATTGGTGGCGGGTCAGCAATTTGAGAAAAATTGGTACCTATGCCGTGATGGACACGGATTTCCTGGGAAAGCCTTTTTTGGCAGAAAGTTCCCGTGTTAGAAACCTATGTAGGGCCAACTTGATGTTTGTGAGAAATCCACCCTGTTTATCCGTTTTGTGAGCTCCTTTTTAGTATTTGAGACCAAAAGTCAGGAGGACCCAAGACTCAAGTGGGCCGTAATCAAGGAAAAGGTGGTTAGGGAAATTCCTACCATTGAAACTTCTCTGGGGTTGACAGTGATGTTTACATGCCATCCATACCGTCCATAACGTCATTACTACTGGGATGAACTGAAAACACAGATATTAGCATGATTCAAAACTTCCGTGGCGCCACGAATATTTCAACTATGCCCGTTCAATTCTCACATTTTCAACTCACTCGAGTATTGTATCCGACTCATTTTTGGCCTCATGTCCTAAAATGAGCTGAAGAAACGGATGGACAGCTTGGATTTCTTACTAACATCACAATAGGCCCCTCCTGGTTCCTAGCGCCGTGATGCTTTTTAATTCTTAACCAGGACATGGTTTTCAAGACTCGGATGAGTATGACTCGTTCGAGCCAACTCAGTTAGACGCAATGAGTGACCTGACCATTCACCCCCTACATGACCAGAAGGGGTGAGAAGACCAGGCGCCTTTTAAGGTGAGATCTTTGCTAGGTACAACAACTCGTGGTGCCATATCATTTTCGTGCCAACATGCTACCATCAAAATAAAACAATCGGTTCCATGCATAAGGTGAGCCGCAAGATCGTATTTAATGGAGGTATGACTCAACATGCAGGTGTGGCCCACCTAGTAATTAGATGAAACTGATGCTGGAAAAGTGTTTGATCGATCGACTCATTACGCCAGTGTGTTATTAGATCAAACCATGATTGATTCCAGTAGTGTGGCCCACCTGATTATCACACCAGCTTTTTATTTATTTTTTTGGCAGGTGATCTTCATGGGAACTTCCTAGCATGTTGGAAGGAAAGATGGAACCGTGTCACAAGTGTGGAACATCCAAACCGTCCAGAAACTGAGCCTCTTCGTAGGGATCATTGGAGAGAAAATCAGGTTGGTCCATTAATTAGGCGAGTTATAGCATAGAAATCAATGGACAGCCGATGGATTGACTCATTGTTCCAGTGTCTCTGAGCTAATGAGTGGAGTGGTCCAATTTTCACTTGTGTGGTCTAAATGATGCACCCTACCTTTTGCACGGCTCAGATCAGAGACCTAATGAGTAGATTGGTCCAATTTTCACCTGTGTGGTCTAAATGATGCACCCTACGTTTTGCACGGCTCAGATCTTCGTGTAAGTGACACTTTGGCCGGAAAGAAACGTCGTATGTGAAAGTTCATATGAAAAGTCTTATGTGAACATTCATTTTCTTTAGTTATTTGTCAATTCAGCTTGGAGTTCTTTCAAAGGTTAGTCTTTGAAGTTAAATGGACGGCAGGGAGCTACTCGTCCACCATCTGCTTTTAATGGTCCACATGCTACGGTGATGAACCTTATGTTATGTATCTTTTTCAAATGGTGGTGATTCATTCAGACTCCAAATCGCATATATTTACAGCAATCTGGACCGTCCAAATTAACGGTTCCGTTGGGATGAGCAGAACCCAAAAACACGCTGATCGGATGATTTGAAAAATCACTTGGGCCACTGGATGTTTTATTCTCAACCGTTCATTCGGTGGAAACCAATTGGATGGTTAGGATCATCGAATTAGCGTGTCCATGAACGCTTGTCCATAAGAGCGACGACCATTTAAAAGGAGACGGTAACCTAAATAGGGCATTCTATCAATGGTTCGCATTAGGTGAGGGAAATATGTGATTGACAGATTACGATTGCTATATTTGATTAAAGGAATGGATGGAGTCGTTCACCTTCTTTCTTCCTAATTCCCTGCGTTGATAACATTTAGTAAACGTCTGATTCTCTTTATTATTTTATAAGGACGTTCAACCGATTGGATGTTATTTAGAGAATGTCTCCACGTGTGATGATCTTTCCACCGTTGAATATCACGGACACTTTAAATGTCTGCCTAAAAACTATTATATTATTTATGAATCTGTAGGGGTGGCACGTGCCGAGCCTACCCGTTCCAGTGAGCTCAGCCTACCCGGTCCAGTGAGCTCAGCTCGGCTTTCGGCCAATTAGCTGGGGCTGGATTAGCTGCGGCTAGGGGTGTACACTAACCAAGCTAGCTCACTCGACTCGACTCGAAAAAGCTTGATTCAACTCGGTTTGAAGCTGAGTTAGAGCCGAGCCGAGCTGATTTTTTTAGCTTGAACATGACTTCGAGCAAGCCCCTACTTGACTTGACTTGGATTGAATCCAGCTCGAATCGAACTCGGATGGGTGACTCGGTTACTTTGCCATTGATGTTGATCACCTACTGTTTGATAAAATGACTCAACAAAATGTGGCTAGTGGCGAGGAAGATTTGGCTGGTGGCAAAATGGTAAGGAAGGTATGTACATAAAACAAATACTTTTTTTCTCTTTTTTTTTTTTTTGGTTTTTATTTATTTTTTGTTTTTTATATTACTTAGAAATTGTTTGAGAAAATACATGTAAAACCACTGACTATGTTTGTGAAATAGTGGGATTTTGAAGTTGCAGTTCAGATGCTCATGAAAATGCCTCAATGGTGAACTTGGCCCGAGCTGCTGACCGAACTGAGTCAAGCTGGCCACTTAGGCTTGAGGACTGAGCCGAGCTGAGTTTGAGCTGAGGTCAGCCACTGTTGGAGCTGAGTTGAGCTAAGCGGCTCGGTTCAACTCGATGTACACTCCGGGCCCCGGCCTCACCTAAGACAGTGCAGCCCTCACCGTGTGGCCCTTCTTGATGTATTTATTCTATATCCATGCCGTCCATCCATTTTTCCAGATCATATTAGTACACGATCCCAAAATTGGAGAAGACCCAAATCTCAGATGGACCATACTTTAGGAAACAATGGTGATTTAGTGCACTACCGTTAAAAACTTTCTAGGGCCCACCTTAATGTTTCTCTAATGTTTATTAGTCATCCAACCTGTTGATAAGGTCACATAAACCTGGATGAAGGGTTAAAACAAATATCAGCTTGATCCAAAAACTTTTGTTTCCCATTAATGGTCAGTTACCACTATTTCTTATGGTATGGTCCACCTGAGAATTGGATCTTCTTAATTTTTTAGATCATACCCTAATATGATCTGAAAAAATGGATGGACGGCGTGGATAAAGAATAAATGCATCAAAGTAGGCCCCACGATAAGGGCCACACCTAATCCGTTCCCCAGTTAGCTTGGACGTGGGCAAGCTGGGCCTGGCATATGGTAAGGCCTATCAATTTTCAGGCAGGCTTGAGCTTAGGCCATTTGGTCGAGCCTAAGCCTAGCCCAACTTAATCTGTTCTTGTGTTCAGTCCTACATATATTAAGCTCCAATAAAATTCGTCTCACATGTGGACGGTTGGTTTTCATTTTATTTTTTTTAAAATATTTGTTTATCCATGTCTGGCCCACCTAATGAACGAACGAATAATAAACATCCATCTTTAGAAATAGATATTCGAATAATTTTTCTGAGTCGGGTCCAGCCCAAGCAATTTTTTGGGCTTGATAGAGCTGTCATTGGGCCTTACAGTGTTAGCCAGACTGGGCCTGGCCCCAAACCTGGCCCATTCTCAAACCCAAATGTATATGGACAATCATTAGGATATCTTGTAAACATGCTATGTACCAAAAATAATATTAATCCATTAATCAGAGAGATCAAAATTGTATGAAAAGAAAATAAACGGTTAGAAACAAAATTTCAAATTTGTATGAAAAATAATGGTCTAAATTTAATCATTGATATGTGGATCACTTGCTAAGCATACTACCTGATTATTTGTTCATAGTGCGCACTACTCAATGAATGGTCCGGATCTCTGATAAGTTTCTGCCCTCACATGGGAGCGGCACCTCACCGAATCACGACCCTTCTTTTTTCTGGGTGGATGATATTATTTTTGCACTTTCCTCACCCACATACATGTTACCCGTGTTTTGTCAGTGGCCAGGTATGCTGTTATTTATTTATTTATTTATTATTTTATTTTTTAAAACGGTCTGGAAAATTGTAGTGGATCATATCTGATTAATGCGGCTTCAGGGCTGTCTCATCAAAGTGGTGGCCCACTGAACGGACGATAGGATAGTATTTAATGGACAAGCCTGTGATCCATCACCACCATTTAAGAAATGTCAGGGACACAATTAATGTGCACGTGGCATACAAGTAATCCGACCATCCAAATTATGGGTCTTCTTATCGATGGAGGATAGGCAAACGAAAGACCCAATCCACCCGTTTGTCAAATGGACGGTTAAAAATAGAATGTCCAGCTGTACAGATTCAGCGGGTAAAATTGGATGGTTGAGATAATCCGACGTATTGATCCGGACCTTCCAGCCTGTCTTCATGGCACCACTTGGAAATCACTCCATTCAGATGACTCTTTATTGTTCAGTTTGTAGGTTCGAAGTGATTTTTGAGAGGGATGGGTAATCAAAAGTGGGTTCCCATGATGGACGGCTTAGATAAAAAATTGGATCTTTCCTAGAATGTTCAATATTGAAAATTCATTTTCAACACCATCAATAGCATAGTTAGGATTGTTTGATCAAAGCCATTAAAAATAATAATAATAATAATAATAATAATAATAATAAATAGATAGATAATGAAGCAACTGAAGGAGTAGGTCTCCCACACTCATGCAATTAAGTGCTTAATAGCTACTTGAATAAACACCTACTATAACAATGACCATCGAGTCATCCTGACCGTTGAAATGGTGCTAGCCTTAACTACCATAGTTCTAAATGGGTCAGATATTGCAATATTCGTCTTAAATACGCTTGTAATTAAGTTAGGTAATTGAGTAATTAATTAAAAATTTTAAAACAATTAAACGTTTTAGTATTCAAATTCAATTTTTGCAGGTGGAAAATATTAGATAATCCGACGAACAAAAATCCATTGTCATCTTGGATGAATTGTGTCTCCATTCATACGAGCGCGGTGTAAGATTGCATACCTATGGTATGGTAATCTAGACCGTTGATACAATGGGCCTCACTGTAGATGCAATATTGGTCAAACATTTTCTAACTTAGCTAACTCTATCCATCCTATCTATCACTATTATTATTTTATACTTTAGTTTAAAATATTATTAGTTGAGTAAATTACGAAAATGTCCTTGTTATGGTAATATTTTCATTTGAACCTGCTTAGAAGTTAGCTAATTGAGTAAAAGATCACATATCCAAATCTGAGATTGTTGGGTAAATAGATATCCATTGCCAGCCCTACATGAGAGAAATTTGTATGATTGAAGAGGTGAACCCCAACCACCACCAAGATATTCTGTCCCTCCAGGCTGACATGGCATATATGTATATCCATCAGGGCTGTCCAAATAGTGGGCCCCACTGCAGATGCAAAATCAGATGAAAATCACACTGATTGGATGATCCTAGTCATCTGATTTTTCCCATCAAAATTGGAATACCAATCATCTTTTTAACCATCCATTTGATGGCCACCAACTGGACTTCAGGAGCTTAAATTAAACCAATCCATATCCACATGTACAGTGGATTGGTTCATGATCTCTTAATATCAGTCATGCATTAAGCTTACATCCTTGAACCTTTAATCATTAATAAAAGAAACTGCAATGGCATGTCCATCATACATTCTCTACTACAACAACAACAAAGACTAAATGGCATGTATATCATGCATTAGCTATCACAATAACAACAACCAAATTGCTAGTAACAGAGAATTTCCATCCATAGAGAAGGCGCCAATTGGAGTGCGGCGAAAATTCCAATCGGGCCTTATATTGGAAGTGCGGCGGAATGGATGAAGTCCATCAAACCAGTCCAAATAGCAAGTGAGCTCAATTCTTCCATTTGAAGAATTGAGCACAATGGCCATTTGGGCTAACCGCCATTCCACTCCATGCAAATACAGTAATTTTCATAAGTTCACAAGTACTTGTCTTTGTTGGATCTTGGACTTTCGCTATTCTCCTCAACCACAAATAAACCGATTAGACTACCGAGCGGCGCGTTCGGAATTCTTCACTTCCAAGTCGCAGAAGATGTCCTCAATATCCATCAGAACTTACCCATGCATGCATTTCACTTGAAGTTCATCTATTCCATGCTGTTTTACGCTCCAGTCAACAGGTAGGCCAAGTTGACAAATAAGATCCTGAAAAATATCATCAAACAAATGGTGGACAATCATCCTAGGTCGTGGTATACAACATTGTCGAATGTGTTGTGGGCTGACCGGACTTCTAAAAGGACGAGCACTAGAGTTACTTTATTTGCCCTTACTTATGGGCATGATGTTGTATTGCCAATGGAATTGAATATTGCTTCATTCGAGGTGGCTTACTAGAACCAACTCTTGAGAAATTCACCGAAACAATGTTTTGAGCTCAACAATATCTGATTGCAAACTCTTGATACGTTGAAAGTACACAAAGCCAAGGTTGCCAGAGCCTACAATAAGAAAGTGAAAGGGAAAGTTTTCAGCGTATAAGAGATGTTCTAGGAAACCATTATTCCTATATATTGACACCGAGAACTAAAAGTATACGGTGAGTGGTCACCAACATGGGAAGGGCCACTGGTAGTCAAGCTAATACTGAACGGAGGAGTATATTTGCTACAAGACAAACAGCCAAGTAAGCATGAATTCTATAAATTGCCATGTCTGAAGAAGTACCACCCAACGTTGTGAGAATCCATGAAAAAAAGAAAAAAGAAAAAAGAAAAAAGAATCAACTGCTAAATAGGCCGACAAAAACAAAGAATAAAAATAAATAAATAAATAAGAAAGAAAGCAAGGCTCGAAAAATTAGGTAAGATGAAAATTTCCTTTTATATTTCCTTAATCGTCCGTTACAAACACATTATAAAATTTCTCTTCAGTCATTTATTTTCTATAGTGTAGTTCACCTAAAATTTGTATCTGCTTTATTTTTTGGATCATGCCTTAAAATAAGTTGAAAAAAATAAATAAACAGTATAAATATACATCAAATATATCAATGTGGGTCATACGGGATCAGGGTCTTAAACACAAGTGTTGCAGCCAAGTTGTGCTCCAACCAAACCGTGTTTGGCTGTTCCCTGTTGTTTCTGGTGTTGGGGTCAACAGCCAAGTCCGGATATTGCCTGGACTAACATGCAGTTTGGCTGGTGACCTCAACACCGACACCATCCTAGCTGGTGTCAAAGTTCTATTGACACACATGATATGTGTGTTTTATGCATGTTATCTGTTGACGCAGTTTTTGGTCCACCCCTTTCACTAATTTCGAGTACCTATACATGAAGAGGACAAAGGAGACCCTGACTAATGTAGGGGACCCTCCGATGCCAAAGTCAGGCCTGAAATCTGGGTTTAATGATTTGTAAGGATTTTTGGGGTGAGAGAATGTGCATACCTTTCACCTTTGGCGTCTCTCCTATTTATATGAGAGAGAGAAGGTCCCATGATATTGGGATCCTTCCCTGATATTTTGGGAATTTATCGTGATCCAAGATAATCCTGAGATTCTAGATCTCCATGATTCTCGGGATTTCACATTATCTTTCGGAGATAGCAGAAAACATCTCTGAGACTCAGCCGAGTCCATGGCTCAGCTCTAGGTTGGATCCTGAGGCGGGTGTCCAGTTGGGAACAACTGGTATTGCTTCGTTCGACATATTAGTATTCACATTTCTCGACCGTCAGCTAAATCAATAGTGTCGGTTGTATTAGAAGGCTCACGCTCCCTTTTGACTGAAGCCTCTTAACTTCATCCGGGACGTTGCTTACGCCAACCGTGTTACGGTCAGCCGATGCCGACCGATCCTTAATCGGCTGTCAGTTGAGGTATGGTCGATCCATAATCGACCAATCACCGACTGCTGGTCGACCTACGGCCGACCTATTAACTAGGTCGGGCTGGAATATGGTCGATCCATAATCGACCTATAACCAACCTATAGGCTAGGTAGGTAGTACATGGCCGCTGATGGGCTCTTTGAGTGTCCTTAAGGCTACATCAGCCTCCTTAGAGGCTTCACTTTTTGGACGTATGGGTCTCAGTCAGGCTTGGCGCCAGAAGAACCCATGTTGTGTTAGTAGAGTTGGTCCATTCCATAGCCGACTTATCGACTTGTCAGATTTTTTCCCCAACAATACCCCCTACTCCTTATGCCAACCCGTGGAGGCCAAGGAGTAGATCGGAATTAGGTCGGGTTGTGATTGAACCGAGCTTATGATGTAACATTTATTGCAAGTACGACAGTCAGCGCGGAGATTGGAGCACGCCAGCGCGTATCATTACGTGTCGGTTCAGTACCCGACATCACGTGGGCTGTGAAGCCGTCATTTCAGAGGCGGGCAATGAGAGGAGGACGCGTGGCAGGGTACTTGATGGCGGACCTAAACGGCCCGTGGGGTAGCGCCACGTGTCGAGCTGGGGCGACTGAAGAGGTGCTAATTTCGCTCCCTAGCACGACTATATAAGGGACGCCCTATCCTTATAATCCTTTCCATTTGCGCCCGATTTTCTCTTTCCTTCTCCTTCTTCTCCGTTCTTCGCTGCTTTTTCGGGCACCACAATCCCCTGCCGCATTAACTCCGGTGAGCTCTCTCCCTCCCTTTCTTCTTATTTCAACAATGTCCGGCTCCATGAGCTCTCGAGAGGGAGTTTTTGATGGTGAAAGTGGGGTTAGTAGTCGCCTTCGGGCCACATCGAGCTCACCTTCGCTACTGGCAGCAATGGGGGATGCCGCATTCCAGCATTTATCATCGTGGAGAGCGCTGAAGGAGTCTCCGGCGTAAAGGCCAGCGCCACCCGTTAGGGCGATAAATTTGTCTCCCAGGTGGGAGGCAGTGGCTAAAGCTGCTCCAGGCGGACGCGACCCTCCTGCTGAGGATGGAGCAGAAGAGGCCAAGGTCGAGGAAGAGTCAAGGGGGCCAGTACCCTTAACCTTGTTCAGGGAAGAGTTGGTCTGGATCAGGTGCGAGTACCATATCCCCGAATCTATTATCTTACAGCTTCCCTCAGCGTCTGAGCTGCCTGACCATCCTCTTCTTAGGGTAGTCGTGATTTTCCAAGTCGCAATGCAGTGTGGCCTGCGACTTTCGCTCCAGGGGGTCGCTCAACGTCTCTTGGGTTGCCTCAACATGGCCCCGGGGCAAGTCACTCTGAATGGGTGGAGGGACCGGTTCGGCTGCGCGGTCCTGTGGGCTGAGATGGAGCAGCCCGAGCTATCCGTTGATAAGTTCCTCCATCTATACTAAGTGAGGTTGAATCCCCTTCAGCCCGGCTAATGCTACTTCTACTCGTGGCGGAACACTGGTGTGGCTATGATAACCAACCCTCCTTCCTCCAACAAAAATTGGAGGGATAAGTGGTTCTGGGCCTGTGGTCGCTGGGAAACTACCGACCTAGGACCAATCACGCCTCTTGTCCCCCGAGCCTTTTTCGAGTCAGGTGAATTCACCATTAATTCCTTTCTTTTTGGTCGATTTGGTCTTCTTTTTGCGTATTTTAACTCTATCTACATGCTTTCCTTTCAGTCGTCCCCAAACAACCGTTGAAGCTTAGCTCTAGCTCGGTAGCTCGGATCAGGGACCTACGAGCCTTGAGCCCAGAGGGGAGATCTTGGAGAAGGCTTCTCCAACCAGAGCATCTTCTTCAGTAGGGCTTGGACGTAGCTCTGACAGTACGACTTGTGGTAAGACCTTTGACCGATGCTTTAGACTTAGGAATTTTTATGATATTCTTTCTGATGTGTTGTCATGTTTTTCTTTGATGCAGAGATGTCTAAGGTTCAGCCCATCCTTTGTCTCCCCTCCAAAGTTAGAGCCCCTCCTCGGGATGATTCTCAGGCTTCAAAGAAGAAGTAGAAGACGTCCTCCAAGAGCAAGGGGAAGGCTGCCCCTCCTTGCTCCACCGTCATAGAGGTCATGGACGAGGGTACGGAGGTGGCTCCTCCCAAGCCTCGGGAGGCCGCCGAGCCACCTCCAACAGAGGAACAGCCTCCGAGGAGGGAGGAAGAGCCTCCAAGGAGGGAGGTAGCTTAGGAAGAGAGGGGGAGTTTTCGTCAACATGTTGAGGAGATTCTCCCTTGGACGGACCGTCAGGGAGCTGAAGAAGAAGTCGTTGGCCTCTTCGAATCCCCATGGAGCAGATGCTCGCCAAAATAACGATGACGCTCCCTGAGGTAAGAGTTTTTGGCTAACGTTGATCTGCATTTGTTCGGCCTTGACTTCTCCATTCTAACCTTCTTTTCTTTTGCAGTTTGCATCATGCGCATTGAGGGCCCGTGTTAAGCTTACCAAGGCTAACAGGCGGGCGGTAGAGGCTGAGGCTCGACTATCGTCTGCTAAGGCTCAGGCAGCGTCTGCGAAGGCCGAGCTAGAGGCGACGAAGGTCGCCCTCAAGGAGTCTACAATCGAGAAGACCAGGATGGCCTCACGATTGCAAGGGGCAAAGTGGCACATGAAAAATGCCACACGGAGCTCGTCGAGGCATGTTCCACGTTGAACCGGATAAGGGCGGAGACCAAGGTTGCTCTGGTTGTCACACGAAGGAACGTTGTAAAGGAATTCCAATTTCCCAAGTATTCCAAGATGAGAGGGATACCCTCTATCATCAGGGTTATGTCGAGTGCATGAGGGCAATGAAGGAGAGCTTTCCCGAGCTCGACCTTTCCGCCTTCGACGAGAGTGAGTCGGATCTGATGGTTCGGGCGACGAAGGGGCAGTCGAGGTGACTCCCGAGGCTGCTTCTTCAGTGGCTCCTGATGCGGCGACTGAGCCTTGAAGTTAATTTTGTAGAGCAGAATTTCATTCTGCTTCCCTTTTTCAACTTCAGGCATTTCAAGCATGCCAAGAGTCTAAGCCTCAAGCGAGCGTCGTCGTTTATCCTCAGCACCTTGTATTATATTATATATATATATATATATATATATATATATATATATATATATATAATGTAACACCGATGTAACTATTCAGTCCGATCAATGAAAGATGTCGTTTTCATTAGAATTTTGCATTTAATTCCCTTGTTGGATTACATAGTTGTGAACATGCGCATGTCCATTGAGTCTCGCTCGGAATTCAGTCGGGTAGAGATCACATGTCCGCCGACCTATGGATAGTAAACCTTAAGGTGCTCGATATTCCAAGGATGAGGAGGTAGTTGGCTGGTTAAATCCTTCAATCGGTATGTGTCGGGTCGGACGGTGCTCGCAACCATGTAAGGTCCTTACCAATTGGGCTCCAATGTACCTGTGCTGACCTCCTTGGTATTTTGGAATGTATTTCAGAGAACTAGGTCTCCCGCTCGAAACCGTCTAACCTTGACCCGAGTGTTATAGAACCGAGACACTTACTGTTGACGAACGACAGTCCGAAGCCGAGCTTGTTTTCTTCGTTCTTCCAAAAGGTCGAGGCCGAGCACCAGAAGCTCCTCATTGTCTTATTCATCGATCGAGCTTACGCGGGCGGTCGACAGTCCGATTTTTACAGGGGTGACTGCTTCCGACCCATATGCTCGACCTTCTGCAGCGGTCTGGGCTATTGTTCGATAGGCCCATAGGACTTTAAGAAGTTCCTCGGCCCAAGCTCCCTTAGCTTTATAGAGCTTAGTTCGAAGATGTTGCTTTATAATTTTATTGATAGCCTTGACATGTCCGTTTGCTTGCGGATGCCGCGGGGATGATTATACGCTTCTGATTTCGAGGCTCTTGCATATCTCCTGGTACTGCTTGTTGTCGAACTACTTCCCATTGTCGGAGACGATAGTTCGAGGCACTCCAAAGCGTCATATAATATTTTTTCAAACAAAATTTGTAATTTTTTGCTCGATTATCTTGACCAATGGCTCGACCTTTGCCCACTTAGTGAAATAATCCACAACGACGACGGCGAACTTGGTCTGACCTTTCCCCATGTGGAAATGTCCGATGATGTCGATCCCCCATTGAGCAAATGGTCATGGATTGGCCATAGGGGTGAGCTCCTCTAGTGGTTGTCGAGGGACGGTCGATACCTTTGGCATTTATTATAGCTCTGGACGAGCCTCGGTGCGTCATGCTAGATGGTCGGCTAGTAGTAGTCCTTCCGTACAACCTTATAAGCTAATGATTGTCCTCCATAGTGGTTTTCGCAGATGCCTTCGTAAATCTCTTTTAGGAC
This sequence comes from Magnolia changhungtana, assembly GCA_030180095.1. Taxonomy (NCBI): domain Eukaryota; kingdom Viridiplantae; phylum Streptophyta; class Magnoliopsida; order Magnoliales; family Magnoliaceae; genus Magnolia; species Magnolia changhungtana. The sequence continues at coordinate 10,020,280 of JASAUF010000444.1, forward strand.
GTATTCAACTTTGTCGAGTCACAGACATCTTAAGAGGGGCAAGAAAAATCCTCTCTTATAAAGTGTCCAATTGAGCATGGTGTAACGAGCAACTCGAACCTTCATTCGTTGTCGCGCCTCTCCTCGATCCTCGGGCAATTTACCGGTTTCGAGATAACAGATAATCGGGTCGGGCCAGGTGGGTTCCGAGTCAATCGAAAGCACAGTCGAGGAGTCAGTCTTGTCAACGCTCGGCTTAGCTAAGAACTCCATCGAGATGGATCTGGAGATCTCATCTTCATCTGTTGTGGCGAGCTTCTCTAGCAAGTCGGCCTTGGAGTTTTCGGCCCGCAGGATCAAGACGATGCTACAATGTTGGAAGCCGCTGATAAACTCTTTCGCTTTTCGTAGATAGGCCTTTAGTCGTTCTTTTTTGGTCTGATAGATGTCGGATATCTGGTTTATGACTAGTTGTGAGTAACTGTACACATCGAAACAGGTAACCCTCATGTTAGCTATCAAACATAGTCCAACGAGCAAGGCCTCATACTCCGTTGTGTTGTTGGAGGCTTAAAATCCAAATCTTAAGGCATACTACATGTATGTGTGATCGAAAGTTTCCAAGACGACCCCTGCCCCACTTGCCTTAGAATTGGAGGAGTCATTAACGTAAAGCCTCCAATGGGGTGGGTCGGGAACAAAAATAGGGTCAGATTGTACCTAGTTTTGCTGATTTTTCGACCCTTCAGGTGAGTCGGTTTGGTCAGGAGGAGGTTGTCCGTTAGCCAGGGTTGGCTCAGATTGACTTCGACAATGAAGTCGGCCACGGCTTGGCCTTTAATCGCAACTCTCGACTTGTACTGGATGTCGAACTTGCTTAGTTTGATTGCCCATTTAGTGAGATGACTTGATGCTTCCAACTTTTGTAGTACTTATTGTAATGGCTATCGGTCAAAACAATGATCGAATGGGCTTGGAAGTATGGCCGTAAGTATCGAGAAGAGATAACCAATGCTAGGGCCACTTTTTCTAAGGCCGGATACCTTATTTCTACGGGAACAAGTACCTTGCTAACGTAGTAGACAGGAAACTGCTTTCCCTCGTGTTCTCGAATCAAAGCCGAGCTTATTGCCACGTCAGACACCGATAAGTAGAGCAGTAGTGTTTCCCCCGACTCGGGTTTGGAGAGCAATCGTGGCGATCCTAGGTATATCTTGAGCTGCTGGAAAGCTGCCTCGCATTCTTCTGTCCAATCTACCACTTGCCGACCCTTTAACTACTTGAAAAGGGGAAGACATTTATCCGTGGCTCGGGACACAAAGTGATTAAGCGTGGCAACTCTTCCGGTCAGCCTTTGGATATCCTTGATCGTCGTGGGCAAGTCCATGTCGACTAAGGCTTGAATTTTCTCGGGATTTGCCTCGATCACTTGCTGACTGACCAGGAAACCGAGGAACTTGTCCGAGCTTAAGCCGAACGCGCACTTGCTCAGGTTCAGTTTCATCTGGTATTTTCAAAGGATAAGGAACATTTCATCAAGGTTGGCTACATGATCTATAACTTTAACGCTTTTAACGAGCATATCGTCGATGTAAACTTCCATTGTCCGCCTTATTTGATGAGCGAACATTTTGTTGACTAACCTTTGATAGGTCGCTCCTGCGTTCTTCAGAGCAAAGGGCATCACTCGGTAACAATAAAGACTTTTGTCAGTGACAAAGGTAGTTTTAGATTTATTAGATGGGTGCTTTACAATCTGGTTATACACTGAGTAAGCATCCATAAAACTAAGTAATTCATGTCCAGCAGTGCTATTGACCAACTGGTCGATCATAGGAAGAGGGAAGCTATCCTTGGGGCAGACTTTATTAAGGTCGGTATAGTCTACACAGACTCACCATTTCTCGTTGGGTTTTTTTTTTAAACTAGTATAATGTTAGCTATCCAATCAGGGTAGTACACCTCTTCGATGAACTTGGCCTTGAGGAGCTTGCTGACCTCTTCCTCAATCACGGCATACCTTTCTGGGCCGATGGCGCGTCGCTTCTATTGGATTGACTTGTAGGTCAGATCGATGTTCAACCGGTGAGTGATGACGGATGGGTCGATCCCTTGCATGTCGTCATGAGACCATGTAAAGACGTCGGCGTATCGTCGCAGTAGAGCTACCAACTTGTCCTTCAACGGTGATGTCAAGGACGACCTAACCTGTACGGTCTTAGAAGCATCGTATTCGTCCAATGGTATCTGAACGAGGTCTTCCATAGGCTGACCTCGCTCTGAAGATTCCTCACGTGGATCTAGAGACTCGATCATGGCTACTTCGAATGGAGCTTTTAACGCTATAGCATAGCATCACTGAGTGTCGTGCTGGTCCCCTTTGACAATTCTGACCCCAGACTCAGTCAGGAATTTCATGGAAAAGTGGTAGGTTGAGACTATAGCTCGGAGAAGGCACAACGATGGTCGCCTAAGAATAGCATTGAAGACTGAAAACTGGCTGACAACCAAAAAGTCGACCATCACCGTTGCCTGGTTCGGCGCGTCCCCAGTAGTGAGGGGAAGTTGAATTACTCCCTCGGGAAGGATCTGTCCGCCTGAGAATCCGATCAAGGGAGTTCGTACGAGTCTTAATGTGGACCGATCGATACTCATTTTGTCGAATGCCTGAGTAAACAGCACATCTGCGGACGATCCTGTGTCAACAAGGACTCTGAATACCTTGCAGTTTGCTATGGTGACGGAGATGACTAAGGCGTCATTTTATGGATGATAGATGCCTCGTGCGTCTTCCTTAGTAAAGGTTACACTATACTTTTCTAATTTCCATTCTTTTAAAGATCGGCTGATGACCATGATCTCTTCTTCGGGGCGACTAATGTTCCTCGCATGACTTTTTCAAGCATCGTTCGAGTCACCTTCACATTTGTGACCACCGACGATGGTTCAGATTTCTTCTATCGGTCGGTTATCACTCGGGCGTTCTTCCGCAGTTACGGTTTGATCAACTCCTTGGTCCACATGTTCGCCGAGATGACCTTCACGAATAAGTCTCTCGATTTCATGCTTCAAATTGTATTAGTTAATCGTATTGTGTCTATGATCTTGATGGAAATGACAATACTTGTTCTTGCTTCATCGGTCAGGATTGCCTCGCAACTTATTCTGTCAATGGATGAAGCGTTCTCCTTTTATCTCCACTAGGACTTGCTCCTGAGTTTTGTTGAGTGGGATGTAGGTAGTGAACTTATTGTCTGGTCACTTGTTCGACCTGCACTCATCCCGAGGTTAGTCGTCTTTCCACTTTTTGCTGGTGTTGGCCGAGTCAGCTTCCTTCTTTGCCGGTTCCTTTATTAAGGCATTCCTGTTTTGAGCCGCGTCTCACAAGATCCTGGATTCCTCAGCATTGGCGTATTTTTGTGACCGATTCATAAACTGAGCCAATGTAGACGGAGGATTGTTGTCCAAGGAAAAGAGAAATGGCTTATCCCTTAACCTAGACATAATGACGTTCAACGCGGTCTCGTCCGAGTGCTTTCGAATCTGTAATGCTTCAAGGTTGAAGCGTTTGATGTAGTCTTTAAGGAGTTCACCATCCTTCTGAACTATGTTGTTCAGGTGAGCTTATGCCTTAAGCCTTTTCTTTCCCCTTATAAAGTTCGTAACAAATGCCTCGTTGAGTTCGAAGAACGAACTGATAGACCTTGGCTTCAATTGCTTGAACCAAAGTCGGGCAGCGTTGACTAGGGTCAGCGAGAAGGCTCGGCACATAACTGCGTCTGAGGCATTGTGTAAGTCCATATTGGTATGAAAGGACTTCATATGTTATGTTAGGTCGGCCTTTCCAGTGTAAGCCGTGATTTGAGCAGCTGGAACCTGTCTGGTAACCGTGTCCGCATTATGTTAGCCATGAACGGAGACTATGTCTCCTCCGTTCCAGAGAGGTTGGCTGGATGAGTTTGTTTTATATCTGCAATCTACCTCTGCAGGTTCTAGATTTCAGTCTTCCATGGCTCCTTGCTTTCTGCAGAACCTTCAGTCGGAGGTTGGCTACGCCTCCTTCAATTTATTTCGTGACGTAGGTCGGATGCAGGTAGTGGGACAGTCCTCGATACATGAGTCGGAACCGGCTCAACTGGGTCCTGATGTTGGCTCGGCTGAGGAGCAACTCCTGCGGTGGAGGGCCGAGGGTTAGTGAACTGCTGAACGTTGCTCGACTGTCCTTCCCTCTGATCGGGCTCTACACTCGCTGAGGCTGCATCTGCTCTAGCATTTGCTTCATATAGTCCAAGTCGATCATAATATTCCCGACTTCCCTTTCCAATGTATTTCATTGACCATTCCCCCCACGATTTTGCCAAACGCGTCTGGTCAAGCCCGAGGTAGCTTGGTGGGGTGGGGAGCCCTAGCAGCTCTGATGTCGTTCCAGTCGATCCATGGATCACGGGGCGTGCTCTGTCGCTGGCAGAGTTGTGATCGAGATCGCCTCTGGAGGAGTTTAAGCTTTCTTTTTCCTCTCGCCATGGCAGGTTTTGTAGCGTTTTTGATAGAGCGAAAACGACTTGTAATGTTAAAATTCCCATAGACGGCGCTAAACTGTTGGTGCAGTTTTTGGCCCACCCCTTTCGCTACTTTCGAGTACCTACATGGGAAGAGGACAAAGGAGACCCTGACTAATGCAGGGGACCCTCCGATGCCAAAGTCAGGCCTGGAATATGGGTCTAATGATTTGTAAGGGTTTTTGGGGTGAGAGAATATGCGTACCTTTCACCTTTGGCATCTCTCCTATTTATAGAAGAGAGAAGGTCCCATGATATCGAGATCCTTCCCTGATATTTTGGGGATTTATTGTGATCCAAGATAATCCTGAGATCGTAGATCTCTGTGATTCTCGGGATTTGGCATTATCTTTCGAAGATAGCGGAAGACATCTCTGAGACTTAGCCGAGTTCGTGGCTCAGCTCTAGGTCGAATCCTAAGGCGGGCGTCCAGTTGAGAACAATTGGTATTGCTTCGTTCGACAGATCAGTATTCACCTTTCTCGACTGTCGGCTGAATCAATAGCGTCGGTCGTATTAGAAGGCTCACTCTCCCTTTTGACTGAAACCTCTTGACTTTGTCCCAGACGCTGCTTACTCCGACCGTGTTACGGTCGGCCGATGCCGGCCAATCCTTAATCAGTTGTCGACTGAGGTATGGTCAATTCATAATCGGCCTATCACCGACTGTTGGTCAACCTACCGCCAACCTATTAACTAGGTCAGGCTGGGTTCGGCTGGAATATGGTCGATCCATAATCAACCTATAACTGACCTACGGGCTAGGTCCGTAGTACATGATCTTTGAGTGTCCTTAAGGCTGCATCAGCCTTTTTAGAGGCTTTGCCTTTTGAAGGTATGGGTCCCGGTAAGACTCGGCGCTAGAAGAACCCATGACAACTATGGAAAAAAAGAAGTAAGGATATGCTTATTTACCATCCAACCTGTTCATAAAGTCACAAATGAAGGGAAAACACAAATAGCATCTTCTTCTTCTTCACACACGCGCATATACCGCACACACTAAGACTGTAGTGGGATTTCACCACCCATGGGCACTCGAACCCTTGACCAAGTGTTGAAACTCTTGAGAGTCCACCACCGGAGCGAGAGTAAGGACCCAACAGAAATTTTCAGCGGTAAACATTCAATCTCCACTGGGTAAACATTCAATCTCCTCTGTTTCCTGTAGGATCCACTCATACCTTTAGATTTGACTTATTGTTGAGCTCATGCTCAAAATGAGCCAGTGTGTGGATAAGACACATGCATCATGGTGGGGCCATGAAGCTTTGATGGTGTTTGAGTCACCAGCCAAATTCCGTCCTGGGCCCATCAGTCCAAAAACCTTATGTTAGGAGCTAAATTCAAAAAAAATCAGGACCATCCAAAACTTAGGTGGACCCCACCATAGATAACAATGGGGGTGTGGACTCCTACAATAGAAACCTTCTTGGGACCACCTTGCAGTTTATACTCCGTCAAATCCATTCATCCCAAGATCCCTGCTAGGATGAAAAGACGTCAATTCATACTAATCCAAAGCTCAAGTAGGCTATACCAAGTAAATATGTAGGTTTTAGGTACAATTTAAAAAACTTCTTGCGGCATGGTCCATCTAAGTTTTGGAACGACTTGAATTTTTTACATACACTTCGCATAAATTCCTGCAATGGATAAACGAACTGGATTTTATAAACACTTAATGGTAGGCCCCACATAGCTCGGTGTTGCACGCATTTCCCACCACAAGTGGTATACAGGATTCCAGTCTACTAGACCCAAACAGAACATCCTAGTTATATGGGCCGTAGCCCAACGAAAAGGTATGCCGCACCATGACGATGGCCTCACACGGAATCGGATTGGCTACTTGGCTGGTGGTCGGTGTTCTGTGGACCCACCATTATGTATGTGTTTCATCTATACCGTCCATCTATTTTTCTCGATCATTTTATGGTTTGAGACCAAAAACGAGGTATATCCCAATCTCAAGTGGACCACAGTACAAGAAACAGTCCGCCACCGGGCCGGTGGCAGGGAGAGTAGCCAGTCCGTTTCCGCCTTGCACAGACGCCGCCGTAAAGAGGGGCTAATGTACGGTGCTATGTGGAGCTACCATGATGTGTTTATTTTATCAACACGGTCCACCGGCTTTTCTAAATCATTTTATGTATGGGCTCAAAAATGAGGCAGATCAAATTCTCAGTTGGATCATGATATGAAATGGGGGTAATTGGATGTCCACCGTTAAAAACTTTTTAGGCCACAAAAGTTTTGGATCAAACTTCATCCATCCAGGGTCTGTGTGACCTAATCAGTAGGTTAGATGGAAAATAAATATTATAGTGGACCCTAGGAAGATTTTAACTGTGAGCGATCAATCACTATTGTTTTTGTCGCGTGGTACACCCGAGATTTGGATCTATCTCATTTTTGTAATCATACTGAAAATGATCCGAAAAAATGGACGGACAATGTGACAAAACACACACCATAAAGGGCACATAGGACACCCACCAGTTGCTACTAGTTGCCACCTTACCACAGCGTAAATAGAAAATCCGTGTCCAGCGCAAATATCCAAATCAAAATATCGGCCTGATATTTTTCATAAAACTGATACGTTTGGAACGAATGTTTGTCGTCTAGTTAGCTTGAGGCGGTGGACAGAGGATAGATCCAAATCCTTATTCCCTGCCAATGCCTTCAGCAGGAAGTTCCTGCGCAAGATTGCTGGGTGGAGTCACTGAGATGTTTTTGAGAAATTCACACCGTTCATCCGTTTTTAGAGCTCATTTCAATGCAGGGGAATAAAAATAAGATGTATCCAACACTCAAGTGAGCCACACAAGGTGGAAATAGTGGGAATTTAGTGAGCACCATTGAAGCATTCTTATGGCTATAAAGTTTTATATAAGGCTATAAGTTTGGTGTTTTCACTTCATCCCATTGGGAATGACCTTGTAAACGGTTTGGATAGCATATAAACATTAAGGTGGAGCCAAGGAAGGTTTCAACGGTCAGAATTTATTTTCCCATTTTCCTCTCGTGTGATCTACTTGAGTTTTGTATTCAACTCGTTTGATTTCAGACTTACTAAAATGATCTCGCAAAACGGATGGACGGAATGGATTTCTCATTTACATTGCAGTGGGCCGCACATAATATCCTTGCGTAGGAACTTACAGCTGAAGGCTTTAGCAGGGAATCCGCTTCCGTGCACACGTGAGACAGCTGGATATATATCATTGTGATTTCGGTGGATAAGTAACTATGAAGATTGGTGGATCTATAATTGTAAGGCCTATCATGATATGTGTTTTATATAAATCCATGCGGTCCATCCGTTGTTCCAGCTCATCCTAGGGCATGAGCCTCTAGACGAATCATATTCAAACCTACGGTAGACCATATTACATGAAATAGTCTTGATTGAATGCCACCACTAAAAACTTTCTATGCCCACCATAATGTTTATTTTCCATCCAAAGTCATTAATAAGTTCACACAGGCTTAGATAAAGGGAAAACATAAATATCAACTTAATTCAACACTTTTTACCCCGTGAAGTATTTAACCCACTGTTTCATACACTGTGGTCCACCTTGTAATCTAAAATGAGCTGAAAAATGTACGGATGGTTTGGATATTAAACAAATATCACACAGTGGGCCTGACAGTCATGATCACTGACCCGGATCCACCTAATCCGCGTGAGGCAAACATGCGGCTGCATGACAAGTTACAATGCAACCGGTTGCAGGTGGGGCTGTCAACGGGCCGAGCTTGAGGTTGGTCTTAGCCCGGATTTTGAACTGTTTTGGGCCGGGTCGTCGGGCCAAACCTTTCAAAAACCTAATTTACAGGCCCGACTTATCCCAATTACACCCCTACTGCATGAGATCATTCTACAGAGGGAAGCAGATTAGGTGTGTCCCTGGCCTCGCACAACAGCTGCGGACTTTACCGAGGGGCCACCTTGATGTATGTATTTAATATCCACACCGTCTGCCCATTTTTTCAGGTAATTTTAAAAAATGAGTCCAAAAATAAAAAATCCAAATCTAACGTTGTTGACCGCATCACAGGAAACAGTGGTGATTAATGTCCTACCATTAAAAATTTATAAGGGCCGTCGTAATGTTTTGTTAATGTTTCTTTGTCATCCACTCTATTGATAAGGTCAACTCGGATGAAGTAAAATCAAATATAGATTAATCCAAAACTTGTGTAGCCCTGTGATATGTTACACCTGAGATTGTATCTGCTTCTATTTTAGGCTCATGCCCTGAAATGATATAGATAAACTAGATTATATGTGTTGATGCTAAAATCTGATTCACCCTTCGTTGAGCTCCGAGCACTCGATCCGAGCCCTGTAGCCTGCATAAGAGAAGGACAAAGAAGACCCTAGCTAGAGCAGGGAACCCTCCGATGCCAAAGTCAGGCTATGAATCTGGGTCTAAGTTGTGTAGAGTAGGCTTAAGGTATCAGATATTGTGTACCTATTCTTGTAGATATGTCTCCTATTTATACCTTTTTCATGAGATGAACGTGCCCATCATTCTCGGCACGATCTTTGTCGTTGAACGAAAACGGTGTGTGTGCTGATGTCGGCCGTTACCCGGAGATCGTATGCCAGATGTTGCTCCAGACATACGTTACTGGGGTTAATTTCTTAGCATAATCATCAGCCATGTTCTCATCCTAGCTAACCCTAAAATCTTAGTCTCACTCACGACAATTCGAGCTCATGGGTGAGTTGATCCTGGTCGGAGCCAACGGATAGGATGTGTAATAGCTTCTTCCAGGTTCCAGGTCGATGTCCAAGCTTTACAAAAGAACATGGAAGTTCGACCTAGATTGTTATGACTAGGTCGGTGCGGACGAACTACTATTAGCCCAAGGTTTCACTCGTCGACTCCTCTAAGTCAACCTTCGTCGAGTTCGATCGGCTCGAATTTTCTCATAACAAAAGCCCCCTACTCTCTGAGTTCGAGCTCGAACTCAGGGAGTAAATGACTCGGAAAATGAATCGTTGCTCCTTCCATGACGACAAGTAGGCAAGATTGAAACGAACAACCGTAATCATGACTCTCCGCTATTTAGGCACCGTATTACGGCGGCAACCTTTTGGGTACGAGTTGTTGGTTGACTAACATGTGGCGACGGTTGAGGATTCGAATTGCTTGGATGAGTAGAGTGTTGCCGCATGGACATTGAGAGGTGGAGAGTCGTCTGCGCATTGAATGCCATTCAGTGCTGGCAACGCGCGACTTGAAAGGTGTTAGCTGAGACGAATGATTCGCTGGCACATATATAGCAGGGCTTGGTGTCACGCCGTTTTAGCTTCGGAGACAGCTGTCCGTCATGATTACAACCGACCGACTAAGGCTATAAAAGTCACCCTCTGCTTCCATTTGGATTCTCCTACATTTCATTTTCTTAGAGAGTTTGCGGCCAGTCATCCTTCGGAGAGCGATTTCTTGTGAGTTCTCTCCTTTCCAAACCTTCTTTCAATTTCCTCTAGTCTCATTATGTCAAACGAGTCGGACGAGGTTTAAATAGTCCGAACAATAGGAGATGAGTCTGAGCTGGAGAGTACGGACTCTGATCACAATGGCTTGGAAGGTCCCTTTGAGGCGATACCCCTCCGACCTCTAGTAAAGAAGACCGCGGGTCTAAAAGCAAAGGATCGCACCAAAGGATCAAAGAGAATACCTAGGGATCCGGCTGGAAGGGTCATGGCTGGGCCTTCGGGAGGCTGGTCTGAGGTGGTTGTCCCCGGGGGTTCGGTCTTGGTCAAGTCCCAGATGGCTTAAATCCATGCCGAGTACCAGATCCCTAACTCTGTGCATATCAGGGCTCCTTCCCCCTCGACGCTCCAAGAGATCCAGCCGATGGAGAAGTGGCTATCTTCATTTACCCCATTTAGTGTGGGCTTCAGTTTCCCATTCATCATTTCGTGCACGTGATGACCCCACATTTGAAGCTGGCGTCGAGTCAGCTAGTCCCTAACGCCTAGTGAATTCTGGTCTCCTCATACATCATCTGGCACCAACTCAAGAATCAGGACTTGAAGTTGGATGAATTTTTGTCTATGTACCAAGCCAAGCATGACTCGTCCGAGCCGTGCTCGTATTATTTTCAGCAAGGGCCCAATGTACCTCGGGCCTCATAGGCAGGCTCCCCTCTTCCAATAAGGATTGAAAGGGCAAATGGTTCTGGGCGTCAAGAGAGTGGGAATCGTCTACATTTGAGCTCGGTAATCTGCGGGTCAGAGTGCCCACTAAAATTTTCAACCCCGGTTGAATCCTTTGAGATATGTGCTACACTTTATATTTCTGGTTCACCCTTCGCTGAGCTCCGAGCACTCGAACCGAGCCCTGTAGCCTGCACAAGAGAAGGACAAAGGAGACCCTAGCTAGATCAGGGGACCCTCTGATGCCAAAGTCAGGCTAAAAATCTGGTTTAAGTTGTGTAGAGTAGGCTTAGGGTATCAGATATTGCGTACTTGTTCATATACATATGTCTCATATTTATACCTTTTTTCCTGAGATGAACATGCCCGTCATTCTCAGCACGATCTTTGTCGTTGAACGAGAATGGTGTGTGCGCTGATGTCGGCCGTTAACCGGAGATCGTACGCCGAATGTTACTTCAGACATGCGTTAATGGGGTTAATTCCTTAGCGTAATCATCGGCCATGTTCTCATCCGAGCTGACCTTGAAATCTTTGTCTCACTCACGACAATCCAAGCTCCTGGGTGAGTTTATCCTAATCGGAGCCAACGAATGGGATGTGTAATGGCTTCTTCCAGATTCCAAGTTGGTGTTAAAGCTCTACAAAAGAATTTGAAAGTTTTGACTTATCTTGTTATGGCTAGGTTGGTGCGGACGAACTACTATCAGCTCGAGGCTCTGCTCGTCTGCTTGTCGATTCCTCTAAGTCTACCTATGTCGAGTTCGGCTCGAATTTTCCCATAATAATATGAACGTGGAATACATACATCAACGTGCCCCACAAGAGGGACGCAACGTCTTAGGTGAGGCCCGGGTGTATTTAATGGGACGCGGATTGAATCCTACCTTGGGAAGGGGCATCAGCTACTAAAAAATAAGGTAAATCCAATGCGAAGTGGACTACATCATGGGGATTAAACAGTTACAGTTGAAAACTCTTTGGGCGCTATAGAAGTTTTCGATAGAGCTGATATTTGTGTTTTCTCTTCATCCATATGAATTGGTTGGATGGCAAATAAATATCCTGGTGGGCCTAGAAAAAGTTTCAATGGTGAGAATCATTATCACCGCTGCTTCATGTGGTGTGGTCCCCTTAGAGCCTTGGATATGCCTATTTTTAATTTTATCAACAAAAATTATACGAACAAATGGATGGACGGTGTGGATAAGACACATACATCATGACGCCCACTCAAATCTGCTGCCCGTTCCCATTGAAGACGTGGGGCAGTACGCAATCCGCGTCCCACCTAATCCACTCCGCCGAAAAGCTAGACTGGCACTCCGGAAAGTTCGTCAAACTTGTTGGCCTGTGTCAATTAAAAAAGACATAAAACTTTGCTGCACGTGGATTCTTTTTGGGATGTTTGTAGGGCCACAAGGATGTTTAGGGGAAATCCATAACGTCCATCAGTTTTGTAAGATCATGATAGGACATGGGCTAAAAGATAATGTAAATCCAAAACTCAAATGTCCCGCAAGTGAGGAAAATGTGTAGATAAATGCCTACCATTGAAACTTGTCTAGGTCCACGGCTGTGTTTATATACCATCTACACCGTTCATAAAGTGCTATGTTTATATACCATCCACGCCGTTCATAAAGTCATTATACTAGGATGAACTGAAAACATAAAAAAAATTAGCTTGATCCAAATAAATATTACCATAGCATACCATACGAAGCATTTTCCCGCAAGCGTTCAACCATTATTGTTTGTGTCGTGGTTCAGCTTTAATTCAGATCTGTCTCATTTTTGGACTCACGCTGACAGATCATTTTACGCTGAAAATGATTCGAAAAATTATATAAGAATGAAATTGGATTGCGTAACTCAGTTTGCTCTCATCGTACCGTGTAAATTCAGTTGGGCCTACCTCGAATGTATTTGGTCTATCCATACCATCCATCTGTTTTTTCATCTAATTTAAGGGGTTGAGCCCAAAATTATAGCATATCCAAAAATTCGGTTGAGCTCACCTCGAATGTATTTGATCATACAATACGAAACAGTTGGGATATTGATTTCCACCGTTGAAACCTAATGTTTATTTGTCATCCAACGTATTTATAAGTTCATAAAGACATCAATGAAGGGAAAAGACAAATATAAGTTTGATTCAAAACTTCTGTGGCCCTCGAGAACTTTTCAACGGTAGATGTTCAATTCAACTGCTTCCTGTGACGTGGTCCATTTGAACCTGCTATATGCTTCATTTTTGGACTCAAGCCCTAAAATTACCTGATAGAGTTGATGAAAGGAGCTAATAAAATAAATAAATCATGGTGAACCTCACAGGGTTTACTCAACAGGCTAAGCGTAGTATCTTACTCAGTACGCAATCAGCTTCACAGAGAAAGCGACAAAACACATACAACATGATGGCCCCGCAGGACACTAACAGGTTGCTACAAGTAGCCACTTCACTACTGACACTGTCAACAGCCAATTCATGTCCAGCGCAAGTGGCCAACCTAATTAAAAGATCGCATGATATTTTCATAAAATTAATCCTCCGTACGAATATTTGTCCTCTAGTCCCTTCTGGTGTGAACTCATGATACAGCTGGAAGTATATATGGGCTTAAAGGGACGCGGACTGTGTCCTACCTCCGCCCGTGTCTAGCCACGAGCAGGCAATTCTGTGGCTGGGCCCACCGAGATGTACGTGTTTATCCACGCAGTCCATACCTTCTTGCAGATCATTTTAAGATATATGCACAAAAATGAGGTAGATCCAACGCTTAAGTGGATCACACCATAATGACTCTTGTATTTAATGCAACCCAAGCTTGTTATTTGTTGTGGTCTACTTGAGTGTTGGATCTACCTCACTTTTGTGAGTATATCTTAAAATAACCTTTGAGAAGGGATGGACGGAATGGATAAACACATACGTTACTGTGAGCCCGACCATAAAACTGCCCATTCGTGGCTAGAGACGGGATGAGGTAGGACGCAATCCACGTCCAGCTTAAAGAAGGTGGATTGGGACCATCAAAATTCGTAAATCTATAATTGTAGGGCCTGATGTCTGTGTTTTGTATTCACACAGTCCATTCATTTTAGCGGCTCATCTTAGTTCATGAGAGTATAAACGAAGCATGTTCAAATCTACAATAGTCCATGCTACATGAGTGGTTGTGATTTAATGCCCACCATTAAAAACTTTCTACAGCTCACCTTAATGTTTATTTTCCATCCAACTCGTTAATAAGTCCACACATATTTAGATAAAGCGAAAATACAAATATCAGCTTATTCAACACCTTTATAACCTATAAAAGTTTTTATAAACGGTGAACATTTAATAAGCCACTGTTTCATATGTTGTGGTCCACCTTGTGCCCTAAAATGAGCTGGAAAACATATGTACGGCATGGATATAAAACACATATATTACACAGTGGACCCGATAATCCTGATCACTGACCCTGATCCACCCAATGTGTGAGGCAAACATGCTGCTGCATTAAAAGTTACAATGCAACCTGCTGCAGGAGATCATTGTCAAGAGGGAAGCGGATTAGGTGCATCCTTACCGTGGAGCCCAACTTGATGTATGTATTCTATATCCACACCATCCACCCATTTTTCCAAATAAGTTTGTGTCATGAGCCCAAAAATAAAAAAGATCTCCAACCTTCAGGTAGACCATATTGTAGGAAACAGTGGTGATTAATATCCAACCATTAAAACCTTATAAGAGCCCACCTACTATAATGTTCTAGTAATGTTTATTTGATATCCAAGCTGTTGATAAAGTAAACCTAGATGAAGGAAAAAACAAATATCCAGTTGATCCAAAACTTGTGTGGCCCATTAATGGCCAATCATAATGTTTCCTATGGCATGGTCCACTTGAGAAATGGATCTACTTTATTTTTGGGCCCATGTCTAAAATCTAAAATGATCTAGAAGAATGAATGGACGACATGGATATAGAATACATACATCAATGTGGCCATGCACGATAAGGGCCTCATCGTCTTGAGTGAGACCAAGGTTGCACCTGATCTGCTCCCCAGAATGGGAAATGAATTAAGACTTTTATTAGGTGGGCCACACATGATCGACGGTTTAGATCTGACTGTTGAATTATTTATATTAAGCGATTTAATAGGTCTCATTACATTGTGATTATTGCAAATAGGTTCAGGGTTAGATGCTTGAACCATGGTCCCTATACACGAATATTAAGCCGAATATAATACCTACGATGTAAAAATCCTAGAGGGAAGAAGTGTGGAGCCTATTGTGATGTACTTTCCTAACATCTATGCCATCTTTCCAGATTGAAAACTTATTTTACCACATGATACAAAAAATGAAGCAGATCCAATTCTCAGATGTACCATATTACAAGAAATAGTAGTAATTGACCACTAAAAATATCTTGTGGGCTACAAAAGTTTTGGAAGAAGATGATATATGTATGGTCTCTTCGTCCAAGTTCATATGAACTCATCAATAAGTGGATGGAAAGTAAACATTAACCAAAAAAAAAAAAAAAAGTTCTAAGACACCTACATTTCTGTGAAAAATGAGTTAGCTCGAACGGATAGACTGCACACCAAATAATAAGCTTGGTTGCATTAAATGCAAGAGTAATCTGTGTTGTGGTACACTTGAACGTTAGATCTTCCTCAGTTTTATACACATACATTAGAATGATATGATACAAGGGATGGACGGTATTGATAAACCAATACATAAGAACTGCTTCTTCTGGCCAGAGACGGGTGGGGTAGGAACAATCCGCGTTCTTCCGTCTCTAGCTATGTCCGGTGGGAAGGGTTGTCAATGGGCCGAGCTCGGGCCTGAAAAATAAAATTTTCAAATAAGCTCAGCCACACACCCAACCCGAAACAGGTCAAAATCTGATCCGAGACCTATTCAGGCTCGACCGTTGAAAGCCCAGCTGGTAGGGGTTGGTAGTACGCAATTGGCGCAATCCGCATCCCCAGCCACGCAAAGTTTCCTGGATAAGAAAACGATAGCCTCAGCTGCGATTCTGCGAGGGAATCCGATTGTGTCAACCCCTGGGTCCGACAAGATTTGTGTGAGGGTCCATTGTAACTTATCTGTTTATCCACACCGTTCAGTTATTTTTTCATATCATGTTAAAGTACAGGATAAAAAATGAGTCAGATCCGACCCTCAAGTGAACCACACCAAAAATTAAGCTTGGTTGCGTTAAATACACACAGCATAAAATGCAAGTTGCATGTATTCGAGTATTATTGGACGAATATTTTAACATGATCCGAGAATATCACGGTGGACCCACACAGATCTGATCCGACGACCGGGGTTCGTACACAATCCGCATCCAGCTTCGAGCCCGGGCGAGTGGTGTGCCCAACCTTCGACTGCCACGTGTGAAAACTAACGACTGTCGAAACACCACAGGGCGCGGATTAGGTACTTTCCCCGCCTGTTCGGAGCTCGGGACAGGCGGAGGCTCTGAGGGCCGCTGATGGTCCACCCTAATGTTTTAATTTTATCCAAACCGTCCATCTATTTTTCCATATCATTTTAAAGTGCCACTTAAAAAATAAGACAGATCCAACGCTCAATTGGACCACACCACAAGAAGAAGCGGCTCTAAGGATGCCCACCGTTGAAACCTTCTTGGGGTCCACCGTGTTTTTTATTTGCCATCCAACCTGTTGATACGGTCATATACACCTGGGTGAATTGAAAAAACAAATATCATCTTAATCCAAAACTTATGTGGTCCCCAAAAATTTGTCAGCGGTAGAAATTTAATCCCTATCTTGTGGTCCATTTAAGCCTTTGATGTTCTCCATTTTTATTTGGATAATTTAAAATGATATGAAAAAATGGATGGCCGGTATGGATAAATTAAAACATCACGATGGACCGTCAGTAGCCATCGGAGCCTCCGCCTGTCCAGAGCTCCGAACATACTTTTAGTCCTAAAAGTGCCACGTCATTGGGAATATCAATTTGATCAAGACAAAAACTTCTGTGGCCTTCATAAGTTTTTTCAACGGTAACCGTTTAATCCCCACTTAGGTGGTCTACTTGAGCCTTGGATCCATGTCATTTTTGGGTTCTTGACTTAAAATGACATGAAAAAATAGATGGACGGTGTGGATATAACCCATACATCACGTGGCCCCTAAGAGCCACAGCCTGTCGGACAGGCGGGGGAAGTACCCAATCCGCGCCCCCATAAATATCTCAGCTGAGGGAAATATCTCGAGCTGACTATAAATACTCGAGCTCCTTCCAACTTACAGAAATCACTTCTTGCCATAATAATCTCTACCTTCGTTCTCAGTATCGAGTTAAAAAAAAAAAAAAAAACGCATCAAATAAGGAGAATCTTTCATGTCGCAGATTCAAAGGTATGAGATCTTTTCATCTCTTATTTGATTTTTATTTGAATTGATTTTTTGGTATTTTGGGTTTTTCGCTAGCTAGCTAGGTGGGCCACACCTGTACGTTGATTTGCTTATTTTTGTGCAGTATACTGATTTCGTGTTCGGGTTAGCTGACCCAAGCTAGCTTTGAGCTGAGTTCGGGTCAGTGGTAATCAGGAAGTGGCGATGAGCCACAGTTTTCCGAGCTCGGCCTGAAAGTGAGCCTGGGCTGACCCACACCCAAAACGGGTCGAACCCCACCGATTTATGATGTATATGAGATATGCTTATAAGCTATATGAAATATGTTCATAAGGTACATTGCTCTTAGTTGCATCTGTTTACTTGGACAATTCAATGGATCGGTCTGTAACCGAGTTAAATCTAAGATTATCGTGCATTTTTTTAAGGGGGCGTTTGGATTGTAAGTTACTTTAGATTACCTAGTTTGGTTTTTACTTAATCAGCAGATAAGTATTATGTTTGGAGGTTAGCATGATGAATGGTTTAGATGGCGTAAAAACAACATGGTGGGCCGTATAAACAATATGGAATTAGGTACTTTGGTTGGTAAAACCAGCATTTCTAATTCGTGGGCCCACTTGATTGTTAGTTTAGTTTAAGAATTAGCCTAACTATTTGTCTAGATGGGCTCAACAAAATGACATACTTTTAGGCCTGACGTAGGTATGGCTATGGTTATAACAAATATTGGCGTGTATGCGCATAGTGTTAGCACAGACATCACGGTATGTTATCACCCCTAGTTGGTTAAACAATGCTTTTTGGGTGCCTAAGGGTGCCGATTTTAGGCCCAACATGGATATGGCTATGGTTATAACAAATAGTGGCGTGTATGCGCATGGGGTTAGCACAGACATCCCGGTATGTTATCACCCCTAGTTGGGTTTCAGGTTGAACAGTAGAAGACCCGACCTGCCTGTGTAGGCTAATTCAACCCGACAACTCGGTGGGTGAGGTTGGGCTCTAGCTCGTAAGTGGTTGGATTGAGCTTTTTAGATGATGGGTTTTGTGTTGGTATGGTTTGAATCCTCTACAGAGTGATGTTTATATCTTTCCACCAAGTGTGATTAGCCATTGTTATTTGAAACATTTATGTGAGCCAGAATCCTTTGCCAGGAGGATCTGCAACAAAAAGCACTGCAGTGTGGCCACTGTGAATCTGTTTGAAATCCATGATGCGAACCCAATAATCAGGCCTATCCAAAACTCAAGTGGACCACACCATAGGGATAAGGATAAAGACACCCGTCGTTGAGGTCATCTTGAGATTGGTTGGATCGTATGTGAACACTGTCGTCGAGGTCGTCTTGAGATTGGTTGGATCGTTTGTGAACACTGTCGTTGAGGTCGTCTTTAGATTGGTTGGATCGTATGTGAACATCGTTGTCGTCCCATGAAGGTTCATGGTGCTCGTCTCCTATTGTTCCCTGTGGCCTGGCCCATTTGAGTTCTGGATAGGCGTGATTTTGGGCACCCCTCTGGCCTGGCCCGTAGGGATGATTTTTGGGCACTCATCCAAACATGAGCTGGAAAAAATGATGGACATCATGTATTTCACCGACACCCACTCCAGGATATGGATCAGGTGATATGTATTGGTTTTGGACTATAATTCAAACCTTGCTCTGCTATGGTTTGGATGCCCCAACAATCAGACCCCAACTGTTTTCCAATTCCTTTTTTTTTTTTTTTTCCATTTTATTTGCTTGGTTTCTGGGTATAGAGACAGTTATTGTATGTCAAGCTTGCCCACACTACAGAATCTCAGATGATTTAATTTCCTATTGTGTTTTCTGTCTTGCTTGGCTTCTAGTTATCAGCTTAGTTGTTGCTATTCTGAGCTCGTCTGCATTAGAATATCTTAATGTCTGATGTACTGAACTGTTTGTGTTCCTAATCTTCCCAGGAAGAGGAAATCGCGGAGCAGTAGACGCAATGGATGCAATTCTGTAGAGGAAACGCTCGCAAAGTGGAAAAAGCTTAACAGCCAGCTCGACTCAGACGATGGCAAGAATGCCCGGCGGGTGCCTCCCAAGGGCTCCAAGAAGGGCTGCATGAGAGGGAAGGGAGGCCCTGAGAACTACCACTGCAACTACAGGGGTGTTCGACAACGGACATGGGGCAAGTGGGTTGCTGAGATTCGGGAACCAAGCCGAGGCAGCCGGCTCTGGCTTGGCACATTTGCAACTGCCAGACAGGCTGCCCGTGCATACGATGAGGCTGCCAGCGCAATGTACAGCTCTTGTGCCCGACTCAACCTACCACAATATTGCAATTTGAAGGAATTGCCAACATCGTTTCCGGAGTCTACCACAACATCTCATCATTCTGAGGGTAGCAAGGAACCAGAAGCACCGAAAACCACAACATCTCATCATTCTGAGGGTAGCAAGGAACCAGAAGCACCGAAAACCACAACGTCTCATCATTCTGAGGTTAGCAAGGAACCAGATTCTGGTGTTCCAGGGAATGAATGTGTGGCCAATTTGGAGAGTGACAGAAAATCCGGGGTCGTGTCGGAAAGTGACAGAAGATCAATGGCTGCCAAAGCCCCTTTGGCTGTGGTTAAGTCAAAGGTGGCCGAGGATGAGCCTTTGGATGAAGTGCAGCTGCAAGGTTTTGGAGAGGAATTGTTCAATGCGGACGAGCTCATGCGCTTTCTAGATAGTGATCCAGGCAGTATGAAGGACAACAGCTGCGTACCATGGTGGGACCCCAACTGCAATGCTGGCCCAGGTTGCTTGGGGCTCGCAGATGAGCAGCAGCTGCAAGGTGGGCATCTATCTGATGAGATGAAATTCCAGTTGCCGTACCGGAATGCGAATTTCTTGGGGAGTTTGCCTCACATGGAGCAGACTCCCATGGTCCTCGATCACATATACCTTGATTTCTGCAGGCCGGCGAAGAGTCGAGGGGATGTTGCAGATTACTGCAGGTCAGCGAAGAGTCGAGGGGATGCTGCAGATTACGGGCTCCTGTTGGATCAGGAAATGCTTCACTTCGGACCCTTTGAACTGGACTTTGGAGGACAACAGTGAGGAAGGATTGAAACATGGTCGTAAGTTTTCAGTTGGATGTGCTTCTTTACTTGAGGATCATCAGTAGATGTTCTGAATTTTTAGTGGGATATGCTTCTTTATCGTGAGGAGCATCAATAGAGGTTGTGAAATTTTAGTGGGGATGTGCTTCTTTACCTTGCGGAGCATCAATAGAGGTGGTGAATTTTCGTCCTTCTTTACCTTGAGGAGCATCAATAGAGGTTGTGAATTTTCAGTGGGATATGCTACTTTATCTAGAGGAGAATCAACAGAGGTGTGAGGACCGATCGAACCTGTGGTCACTGGCATTTTGGATCTCATGGGTTTGAGCTAACAAGAGTTTCGAGCTGATTCTCTATAGGTTTTTTTTTTTTTTTTTTTAAAGATGGAGAAATTGGCTTTTGGAAGATGTATTTGTTTCTTTCTCCCCCACCACAATGGGAAGAGACTGACCATAAACATATCTTTCTTTGCTTCTATTCTCCCTTTTTTTAAGGTGGCTGTGTAAGGAAGCGTTTGGACTGGATTCTTTGATGTGAATATCTGAATGGAAATAATGATACACTACATAAATGTAGATATTAGATATGATGAACAGATGAATTGTATATTTTCATGCAAGATGTGTTGTAGATTTTCATACAAATAGAAAATTCTATTATGGCAATTCTATTATGTTTGGAGTTCTATAACAGTTCCAGATCTCAATTCCATTTAGCTTCCACCAGTGTAGCTTGTTTGTCTTGGATATGCAATTTTTCTTTTCCTTATACTGTGAGATATTGTTATGTAGAAAGGTGGGGTGGATGGTCTCTATTAGCCTGCATAAACATATAAGATGTAGGGAGTGTTGGGAGCGTTGCACAAAAAACCTTAAGATCTCGCCTTCCAAAATAATAGAATTATGGGATATAATAAAGCAATGAAATAAATTAAAGCACAAATCACACGACACAAGATATTTTACTTGGAAAACCCTCGAAAAGGTAAAAAACCATGGGACCTAGTCCATAGCAATAATTCACTATGAAGTAGAACGTTACAACCGATCACAAGCACATCTCGCTTGGATCAAACCTTCTTCACTCATGTAGGAGTGGATGAACAATAAGAGAATAATGAAAAACGGAGAGATCTCACCGATCACGAGGATGTAGAAGCGCTGAAACGTCGACTGCACAGTAGATCACCTCTACGAGCAGATCCTTCCTTCCACAGGATCTCTCTCTCTCTCTCTCTCTCTCTCTCTCTCCCCTTGATAGTGAAAACGCCTTAGCATACCCTAGAATAGCCCTAGGGGCTCCTATTTATAGTTTAGGCAACTCCCCTTTCGCACCTCTACGAAAACCCCTCAAATTTATGCAGTCCGTGCAAAATTCACGCAGAATCTACGTAACCCTCGACTAGTCGAGTCAGGTCCTTGATTGGTCAAAGGATCCCTTCGAGCAATTGAGCTTGACCTTCGACTGGTCGATGCCAAAAAATCTAGCACGTTGGACTTCGAGTCGAGCGAGCCTCGACTGGTCAAGCGGCTCCCTTCAACCGGTTGAGCAGCCCACTCAACCGGTGGAGCAGTGCGATGAAAGACATCCGTTTTACAATACGCTGTACTACCTCTCTTCTAAACTGAGGAGGAAAACCCCATCAAAAAGGAAAATGGATGAGTTGTGGATCTTCATACAATATTGAAAACGTGGTTATGTTTTAAAGTTCTTCATGCAGTCTCTTTCTTCATATGATGATATGAAATGTTTTACTCTTTTAGATAAATACTTCATAAATATATCAGTTCTTAGTTCTATAAGTGTACTTTATAATTTGTCAAATCAAAATTCAACGAAAAATCATGAGTTGGCTAGTTTATGAATTTATGTTCTCATTTCCTTTGTCCAAAGCAGGCCTTAACATCTAATGATGAATTCCCTGAGCTCTATTAGAATATGAATTTAATAGATTTTAATATCCAAGGTCTTAGTCCCAAACAGGCCCAACATCCAATGATGAATTCCCGAGCTCTATTAAAATATGAATTTAATAGATTTGAATGAATTCCCATGGCTCTATTAAAATATGAATTTAATAAAATATATTTTCTAAGGTCTTGTTTGGATAACAAGAGTGAATTTTCATACCTCTATTAAAATATGAATTAAATAGATTTTATTTTCTGAGACCTTGTTTGGATAGTAAGTGGGAATTTCCAGAGTTCTATTAAAATATGAATTTAATTGAATTTATTTTTCAAAATCTTGTTTGAATAGTAAGCTTACATATTTCAACTCAGCTACACGAAAATGGGGTTGGGAATTTGGTTCAGAAACGGCTTTAAGCCGTTTCTGATTTGAAACGCTAATCACCCATGCTCAAATTCGTTGACAGATATATGTTGTTATTTCTGCTGTTTGGTTGGTGTCCCAATTGAGTGTTGAATCTTCTTATTTGTTATTATTGTGTTTTATTTTTTTAAATTTTGAAACAGATGGATAGAATGGATTCTATTAGAACCCTCTAAGTGGACGCCACATTCGTTGACAGATATATGTTGTTATTTCTGCTGTTTGGTTGGTGTCCCAATTGAGTGTTGAATCTTCTTATTTGTTATTATTGTGTTTTATTTTTTTAAATTTTAAAACAGATGGATAGAATGGATTCTATTAGAACCCTCTAAGTGGACGCCACATGGCCTGAGAGTCACATTACTAGCCGCAGACTATCGAGTTATTTTCATCATTTCCATACGCCAAAACGCCCTAAACCCTCGTTTCCTGACGCCAAAACGCCCTAAACTCTCCCTCTCCCTCTCCCTCTCCCGTTCTCCCTCTCCCTCTCTCGATCTCCCTCTCAAGATCCCAGCGTTCCATCTTCGATTGCGGGTTCATCTTCTTCTTGGGCCTAAGCTCTCTCCCTTTTTGTCACCAGCGAAAAATTCTTGGGGTTTGACTTTTCTTCTTCGATGGCTTTGGCGGGGCGTCTTCGACCTAATTTAGCTCTCATCCAAAGGATCTTGAGAACTGAACACGTTTTCATGCAGAGATCTGCCACTCAAAGGAGCTCTGCCAGTCCTAATTTCGCCACTACCGAGGTAAAAAGGAAAAAAAAATTAGGGTCTCTTTCATCATTTTCATCTATTCCTTTGTGACTATCAGATCGTATTTGTGTTATGAAATCCCCAATTGCATTAGAAGATTGAATTGATTTAGGTCGATTCGCGTGGTAAATGAATCAATGTTAGCCGTTTATAGTAAAACTGATATTGCTTTTGTTTTTTAAGTCTTTAAGAGGTGTTATACCGGTGGAAGTGGGTTAACCCCTGATCTTGGCCATTTATCTGCTGGGCCCCACCGTGCATGGGTTCAGTTTAAAACATTGTTAGTCATATGATTGGTTGAGCAACCATTGGCTAACTGTCGATCTGTATGAATCAATCCAATCGTTGAGATTGCTCAATTGCAGGTACTTTTGGGGAATGAAATATCCATGATGATGCGCTAGTCCGTATGAATTGCCTGGATGTCTGAGAGATGGGCCATTTGTACTGCTGTTCTATAGAACTGAATGCATTGCTTGTTTCGGATCAGAATCGTATAATGCCTTATTATAGAATGCTGCCAAGAACGTAAAATGCCTCCCCAAAGCAGAGATGGCTCTTATTTGGGCAGCATGCCATATGGGTAGGGTGGCCACATTCAAGTGATCCAGACTGCATTTCAATGGGTTCATTGTGGATGGTCGAAGGGATGAAAGTTTCCTCTATCGAATACTCCCAGCCATCAAATTGGTAGGCCTTTTTCTTCTATTGCATATGATATGTGGACTCCATTTTGAAATGGTACCCAAAATGGTTCCGAGTCATACGTCACGACGCCTCATTTAGGAACAGTTTAAACCGTTCCTAAATGACTATTTTGGTGTATTCACTACCTATACCTAGTAAGAATTTAAATGTGGAAAAGTTTAATGCTTGTTCTTTCCAATTTTACTTTTCTAAGAATAAAAAATCCTAAGGTCTTTTTATTATTTATTATTTTTTCCATATTTTTTTGTTTGATTCAAATAAGCCTAGTTATAATAATAATAATGATAATAATAATAATAATAATAATAATAATAATGAGAAACAGATAAAAACTCTTTATGTCAAATTGAGTTGGGTGTGCATGCAAAGAGTAGAAAGTTGCATCAAGACAACTGAGTTGGCGAGTCAACTCAATGAGTCCTGACTTTGGTTGAGGTTGAGACGGGATTGTGGTCCAGATGGAGTTGAGTTGGGCTCCAACTAAGCCAAGTAACTCAATATGAGTTTTGGGTAGGTTAGCTTTAGGGCATGTTTGAATGCACTTCCTCATAAGGGCATGCACTCTTATTACCAGCTGATTTTAATGAACTGGATTTTATTGTGCGGTGGAAGAAAGGTAGGTTTGCTGAACAAGTAGAAATGCATATTTGTTGCTCCCAAAATTTAAATACAGGATTTTATATTCTGAGCTTTCTGCTTTAATGTCATGTCAAACAGCCACTTTCAAAAGTGTCAATGTATATCAAGATACTTTAACATAGGTTGCATCCAAACGGGCTATTAAATTGGATACCAGAGTTTCCGTGGGTCCAATTCTAGGAATGGATGGTGGAAGTATCCATATTGATTGTGAATGCGGAGTTCCCCCCAGGAATACACGTAGGTAATTTTGAATCCTTCTTAGAGTGTGAATTAGAAAAAGAGATTCCTTTTCCAAGTAAGGATTCTCATTCATACATGCTGTTTCTGTAATCTCATGCATCACCGTTCATGATGTTGTCCGAACCCCCAAGGGATGGCAATAGCCTATAATTTTCTGTGAGGCCCACGTGATGGTTGGATCGCCCTAATTTTTGGGGCCTGTTAATCCAGACTGCCTAGATCAGGTCCACAGGGGTGCCAGTGGAATCGATGTTATCTAGTAGAATATGTTTGTGGACAGTATACGTGTGTGAGATCAGGGCCATCCATCTATTGGTTCCTATTAGCATACCCCACGATTTATTGATCATAGACTCCCAATCGCAGGAATCGGTGAAATCCGAGCCATGGGATAAAATGCTGCAACCAATGGCTACGACATCTTACTGTTTTGATTTCTGTTATAAATCCTATCTGCTGTAGGTCGCATTGATAAACAGTTTGGAACACCTACACGTGTGCTATATATTGCTATGTTAGAAATTCAGAGTGCGTTTGGTTGCACTAACTTAGTGAAATATGATGAATTTTCATCAGATTAGACTGATTAATCATGAAATATCATGAAATTGGGCGCGGATGGGGTACTACTCCCACCATGACCTTGCAAGAGACGGAGGGTCCTGTCAGGGGTTCTGTGGGGCCATCGTGATTTATTATATTTTATCCACTCTGTCCATCTAATTTGAAATATCATTTTATGATATGAGCTCAAAAAGAAGGAAATTTAAATTTTCAAGTGGACCACACCACAGGATGCAGTGGGGATTGAAAGTTCCACCGTTGAAAACTTCTTGGGGGATAGAAGTTTTGGATCAAGTTGATTTCTATGTTTTTCCTTATCAAGTCTTTGTAATCTTATGAACAGGTTAGATTGAAAATAAACATCACAGCGGACCTTAGGAACTTTTCAACTAACGGAATTCAATCTCCACTTTTTCTTGTCAACTTGAGTCTTCCAAATAAATAGACGGTGCGACGGATTAAAAAAAAATACTCATCAGGATAGCCCCACATCTCCATTGGCAGGAACATCCCTAGTTAGTAGTATCAAATCCGCGCCCATGTGTGAGCAAACGCAACCTACGGGTAGGCACGGATTGGTGCTACCCCCACCAGTACCTAGTTAGAGACAGAAGGTCCTGTCAGGAGCTCTGTGGGGCCCACCATGGTATATGTGTTTTATCCAATGTGTCCATCCATTTTGAAAGATCATTTTAGAGAATAAGCTAAAAAGGGAAAGATGGAAGGCTTGAGTGGACTACACCACAGGAAGCAGGGCTGACAATGACTCCTACCATTGAAACCCTCCCATGGCTCATCATGGTGTTTATTTGCCATCCAACCTTCCAACCTAGTCATAAAGTCACGTAGACATGAATGAACAGAAAACATAAATATCAGCTTGATCCAAAACTTTTGTGGCCGTCGGGAGGTTCAGTAGGCATTCAGTCCTCACTTTTTTACTGTGGTGTAGTCCACTTGAGCATACGATCTGCCTATTTTTTGGTCTCATTACTTAAAATGATTTGTCAAAATATATGAACGGCGTAGAATTTTCATTTTATTAAAAAAAAAAAAAAAAAAAAACATACATTACGCTGGGCCTAAGAAGCCCCTGACAGGGCCGTCCGGGTCTAGCTAAAAAGATCTAAGAATATTCTCCACAGATCCAACTCAAACAGATCCTCAGGTCCCAGGTAAATTTGAAAAGGATCGTTGATTAAATGAAGCCCCCTATGACGACAGAACATGTGTTAGAAATCTGGGTCGTTCATTGGATAGTACCCAATATGGGCATATGCCAACTTGGTGCACGTGTGAAAAATCCAGCAATTCATCACGCAGGTGCCGTACAGCGGAACCCCAGCACAAATAACAAGTTGTTCCCACCACGGTTTTAAAACTTGGACAAGTCTGACTCAACTCATTTGACTTGAGTCCACAAATTGTTAAACCTATATTGTGGAATTGATGAATCGTCTATGCATCAATAATAGATATTTAACACAATGATATTAAGGCATACCTGATTGGGAAGACATTCTTGATGCCTCGATATTACCAATTGAAATCTTGATCTTCCGCACCTCACACTCTCAGACGAACCTTCAATCGGACTAGGGTTTTCTTTCTTTTGTGTTGGTGAGGGGATTGAGACACATATTTATAGAAAACAAGACTAGAAGCTTACCCATCACACTTCTCCCCTATAGGGTTTTCACATTGTAAGTTTTCATATCTGGCTTAATAAACGTGTATAGGGACCACGGTTCAAACTTCCCGCCCTAAACCTATTTACAATGATCAGGATTGTAATGGGGCTCCACTGAATAGCTCAATTTGAATAATCTAACGGTTCAATTTAAACCGATGATCATGTGTAGCACTTGATAAGAGTCTTACACAACTCACCCACCCGTGTTATCCCAATTGAGACCCGTTGAGACCAATTCAATTTCACATGAATAATAATAATAATAATAATAATAATAATAATAATAATAATAAAGATATATATCTTCACATGACTACTCATAAAGGTAAAATAAATAAAGATATAGCTCTTCACATGACTACTTGTAGAGGTAAAATTGGCCAAATACTACTTGCATTATATATAGCAGAAATATGCCACAAATAAGGTAGGCAAGTTGCCACAATAGTCCCCATTGTGTCTAGTTGGAAAACATTAGCGAATTAAATTAAGGTAAAGTTTTATACGTGGGGCCACCATGTTGGTATCTTTCATCAAAGACATTCATCAGGTGTGACTCACAAGGATTAAGGGAGGAACGAAAATTAGCCTGATCTAAAATGCTCTAATGTCTTTGCACAACACACAACACGGCACTCTTTCTACAACTCTATGCATGGGGATGGTTTCAAAATGAGTAGTTCGCAATTTATTGGCTAGACCACACTCGCATGGATAAAAATGATTTAAAACTATTTCTTGAAAAAATAGTTATTCCACAACTAATTGGATGGTCAGGATCATCTGATCAAAGTGACTTGAGTCGGCCCTGCAATCAAAGGTGGTCTAACATGGGAGATGGTCGATATCAATTATCCGTCTTTTTTAGTATAATCGATACGAATCATTCATTGCCTTTGGCCATTACTCTTATTGTTCAGGTTGTCCGTTCGAAGTGATTTTTGAGAGGAATGGGTAATCAAAAGCCGCATCTGACTTGCTTGTAAGTTAGATAATTGAGTAATCAATAATATAAAAAAATTAATTAAATTAAATGGCTAAAAGATCACATATCCAAATCCAATTTTTGCAAGTGAAAATTGTTGGATGATCGGGCAATCAGAAATTAATCCATTGCCACAGTGGATAAACAATGTCCTGATGCATCCATTCATATGAGTGCGGTGCAAGATTGCATACCTATGGTATGGTAATCTAGACCGTTGATATGATGGGCCTCATGTTGCGAAAATATTGATTTAAAAAATATTTTAAATAGAAAATATGTGTATTAAAAAGTTTGTTTGAAAAACTTAGTTTTTTTTTTTTTTTTTGGGAATAGTCCCGCATAGGAAAGGAGAGAAGAAAATAATGTGTTTATATATGGGGGTGTAGAGACATTATTATTTGCTTGGTAGATCCGTGGAATACCGAGACTTGTGTGTTCTACATAGTGGAACACCTGCATGCATGCACGGGCATGGTCTCGGGCTCAGTGTGAGACTAGTGGCGCACTTTGCACTTCGTGGGTGCCAGCAACCCTAGCCATGTGCCATATATGATTTTGGGGTAGGACGAGCTACTTTAGTCAACCATTAGTAAGTTTTGGTTTGATTGTAACTCTTCATCCGTTGGGCGTCCAACATGAATAGTAAATTTACTATTTATAGTAAGTTATGAATTTTAGGGAGTTTTAGTTGTAGTTTAATTCCGAAACTTCTTCCAAGGCTTGGTATCCCTATTTAAAAGGTTGTAGACCGTTTATTTCATCTATCAATCAATTTATGAATTTTCATGAATATTATTTCTATTTTCTTGTTTTTTTCCATGTAGATTCAAGAAATCTCTGTGAGAAGTTCAGAGAAGCTTCGTGGATTTGAAGTAGTTATCCTTGAGGAAGACAGTGATCAACCTCATCATGTTCATCCCTATGTCACATTCGACCCAACAAGAAGAGCAGGATCAACCTAGCAAGATTCAATATGAACCATAGCCGGCAGTCCTAAAAAAATAGACCAAAGCAGTTGATGTAGAGCGGGTCGCGGATAGTATCATGGCCAAGATGGATCAGAAAAGGCCACGTCGACGACAGAAGTGATCCGGACAATCGGACCTTAGATTGGGCGTATCTCACAATCCGGAATGAGTTATTGGACGTAAAATATATGATTTTGGGTTAGAATGAGCTACTTTAGCCAACCAACCCGGCATAGCCGGGTTGTGCAAGCCGGATTTGCGAAATAACTTTGGATCAATAGTCGTTTCCTTATTTTAATTCCGTTTTTACTATAAATAATAAGTTTTAGTTTGATTATAACTCTTCATCTGTTGGGCTTTAGGAGTTTCGCCCAACGTGAAAAGAACTTAGAAAAATTAGGAGAACAGCTTGGTGAAGCCAAATAGGACACTTACTATTTTTGGCTGAAAAATTTGCTCACTAGTAGACATCACGATCGTTTATAAATAGTAAGTTTACTATTTATAGTAAGTTGCAAGTTTTAGGAGTTTTAGTTGTAGTTTGCTTCTGATTTCTCTCCCTTTGCTTGGTATCCCTATTTAAAGGGTTGTGAACTCGTTTATTTCATTCATGAATCAATTTCAAATTTTATAGAATTTATTTTCTATTTTGCTTGCTTTATTTCTCGTGGATTCAAGAAGCCTCTGTGAGGAGTCCTGAGAAGTTCCGTGGATTCAGAACAGTTATCCTCTTGAGGGAGGCAATGCTCGACCTCATCACGTTCATCCCTGCGTCAATTGGTATCAGAGCGAGGATTCCCTTTGGGCCGATGACAAACAACAAAGGTATGAGCCAAAATCCTGTGGACGGTAATCCAGGGATTCGTGATCTTACGAAAAGAATGGAAGCTTTCCACTGGGAGAGTCAGTTGGCCATGCAAGGGCTGCAGGCAACCCTCGATCGTCTTGTGGATGCGCTACTTTCACCCCGAGCCATAGACGGTACTCTGCCACCTATGGTTATTCCGCCACCTATGGTTGTTGTACGACATAACCCCGATTTCCGTAGAGCATTACCAGTGGCAAACTATAGGGCTACACCAGATGATTCAAGTTCTAGCGACGAGGACATTAATAAAGGTTTTGCCCGAGGACCAATCTATGGAAGCGATCATCTAGATCATGCCGAAAGAGACTATCGAGGTAAGGTTGAAGTTCCTAGTTTTAATGGTTTATTACGCATAGAAGATTTCCTCAATTGGCTAGCTGAAGTAGAGAGATATTTTGAATATATGGACGTGCCAGATCATAAAAAGGTAAAATTGGTAGCGTTTAAATTAAAATCTGGTGCTTCTGCATGGTGGGAGCAATTACAACTCTCGCGAGCTCGTCAAAATAAGGCGCCCATCTCATCACGGCCACGGATGAGACGTCTTCTTCGATTACGATTCTTCCCCAGTGATTATTAGCAGATATTATTCCAACAATACCAAAATTGCCTACAAGAAAATTGAGCAGATATTACATTGACGAATTCTAGCGGTTGACAACACGAAACGATCTGTCAGAATCTAAGTCACAGAAGGTGACACGATTTATAGGTGGGTTGCGACCGACAATTCAGGACCAAGTTTAGGTCTACCCAGTCGGGACCGTGGATGAAGCAATTCAATTAGCGGGTAGGTTAGAAACGCAACTTACAAGAGTTCTTGCTTGGCCCTATCCTTCAACTCGACCCCCCATGATGGGTTCCATGCATGATCCAGTGCTGGCACGAGGAAAAGATCCAATAAGAGAACGTCTTCAACCTCCTGCAACTGCAAACTATGATACTGGGAGCCGCTTATCCAGACCTCAATGTGCAGCACCCATAATAGCGGGCCTGGGTAAGATTCCAAATCCTTATGCTCGGCT
Organism: Magnolia changhungtana; assembly: GCA_030180095.1. Lineage (NCBI taxonomy): Eukaryota > Viridiplantae > Streptophyta > Magnoliopsida > Magnoliales > Magnoliaceae > Magnolia > Magnolia changhungtana. Next base: position 10,051,282 of record JASAUF010000444.1, read on the forward strand.
AAGGTCAAACAATTGTTACCCTTGTGGCCAACCAGGCCACTTATCAGACACCTGTCCTCAACGTCCCTCAGCACACTTAACTATAAATGAAGGGGACACTGAATATGAGGTCGCAGAAGAAGACCCTGACTTTGATGAACATGAATAAGCCACTGAAGAAATAACAGATAACTATGAATTAACGGGCGAGGATCGTAGTGAATCTCTAGTTGTGAGGCGATTACTGTATACCCCACGGAATGAATTACATCCACAGTGACATAATATATTCCGTACTCGGAGCATTATCAACGGAAAGGTCTATGATGTGATCATAAATAGTGGTAATAGCGAGAATATCGTCTCAAGGGTGATGGTGGATAAGTTGCAGCTACCAATGATAAAACATCCTTCCTTGTACTCAATTGGCTGGATAAAAAAAGGTGAATGAGATCAAGATAACTGAACAATGCACTATCTTGTTTTCAATTGACAAAAATTATAAGGATCAAATACTTTGCGACATGGTTGAAATGGAAGCATGTCATATGTTACTCGATCGACCCTAACAGTCGGACCATGATGCGACCTATTGAGGACGAGATAATATTTACATATTCGTCAAGGATAGTCGAAAAATAATCCTTGCCCCTATGGCACCAGATGTAACGCCCTGAAAATCGGGGGTCAAGCAGAAGCTCAACTCCCAAGTTCCAACGCATCACTTATGCAACATAGATAATGATGATTAAATGTTGTCCATATTAGGGCATTAAACATGAGTGAGATTATATCAAAACAGGATATCATACTCTAGAGACAATTAAATTACGTAAGCGGAAGACTGTGATAGATATATAAAATATATAAGTTATCGTAAGTCTCCAAAGTATGAACATGTTACCAGGTTAAATAATTACATGTACAATTCCAAAATATACAAAAGGTATAATGTCATCTAGTCAACATCCCAGAAATCCTCGTTGATCATGACACGACTCACATGAACCCGTTTGAAAATTGCATGTAGGAGAATGCCTCCTCATCATCCTTGAAGTTCGGCTCCGCCTCGTAGGCATCACCACCACCTGCAACTAAGACAGAATCTGGTTGGTGTGTACAACACTGTCCCGTAACGTGGGAGTGAGTGATCAACTCAGTGGAACTATAAAGTAAATGTTACCATGTTATCAATTCAGTCAAGCAGTAATGATAAAATAATACAATCAAACATCCCTAAGTACTCTGATTAATGCAAGAATTATATGTAATAATGATGCATGTCCTCACCTGCACTCCCTTTATAATCTTTATCTCACGGTCGCGGCATGTCAGTCACTTCCTCAGTGCTCTACCCTACGCCAAACGGCACATGCAATGCGGTGCATGAGCGTAATTTTCAAGTTCTTATTAGATCTTTTCATACAGCAGGATTGAGAAGCTAAGGTACTGCCCTTTATATCGTTAACCCAAATAATGATCCATCTAGGGTCGTCAATCCTAGTTAATCACATACGATAGGCAAGTTCAGGTCACTACCACCAATACCCTACCAACTGGCAGTCTATTTTTGTCACGTGACTCAGAATCGGACTCACAAGGAACCCGATGGTGGGGTTACCTCGCCGCAATGACCTCCGTAGTAGTACCCCATTCTCAGCTCCTGAGGCAGGTTCCGATCCTGGGATCCTACAAGGAGGATTTTCATAACAGTATAATCATTACCAATAAGAGCATACCCAAGATCACGGCAAGTACATCTGGAAGTAACAAAGGATATACATCACAAAATCTACTAAGAATTTGAACTTTTACAAGCTTACATCAGGTCTGAAAGGACATACATAAGATAATAGGAAAAGAGAGAAAAGAGTCAGCAACACTGGAGTCCTCAATCTCAACTCTACTCCACGCTCTGCTGCTACAACACCTACCTAAGATCTCCTGCACGCATCAATCGTGCATAAGCTTATAGAAAGCTTAGAGGGTGGTGAAAGTGTGTGACAATAGTGCTCAGAAAAAGATAGAGAATGCAGAAGGGAGTTATGATCAATACCAATACCACTAACCTTACCAAGGCTATCATGAATGCAAGAAACTATATCAAGGCAGTACAATAATGCAGAAAGTCATACCAAAGCTATATATGCAATGAGTACTGTAATGCGATGAGTACTGTAATGCAATGAGTACTGTAATGCCATGAGTACTGTAATGTCATGAGTACTGTAATGCGATGAGTACTGTAATGCAATATGAGTACTGTAATGCAATATGAGTACTGTAATGCAATGAGTACTGTAATGCATTATGAGGCTTACACAGCCGATGCAAATGCAATGCGAAGTAATGTCAGTGCTCATATCCAATCCACATATCAAGTACATTTCCATCATAAGGAAATCAACGGGGTCCATTACACTGCTGGATGACTGCCGCTCTACAGACCCCGCACGGTCAAACGAGCGTAAGAGACCTCACTACCCTGCCTGCGGATAGCCAATCACCAGCAAGGCCTGAAGGTAGCGGACCCATTCACGAGCTGGTCAGACTCAGCCTAGCAATGCCCCCTTACATCAGGCAAGTAAGGCCACACCCCTATTCAACCGACTACACGACAGTGGGAGTCGCGGCCTAAAGGTATAATGCCCTCATGTGCTCATATATACCACCCGGTCACGCCGTTGGAGCAGATCCTGGTACCATGAAAGTTTTGGGAATTTCACTCATGGGCATCCTATGCACCCGGTATGCTCAAGTAACATTTCCGGTGTCCAAACATAGCCATCCACGATGTATCTGTGGAGGCTACAACCCTGATGAAATAAGGGCAATAATGCTCATATGCTATGTAATGTCAGATGCATGAATCACACAATTAACCATGCATCAATCCCAAGCATCCAACGTGCTCAAGAGGGAATACTACGTCCCTCGGGAATGCAACATGCAATGCCCAATGGCACAATCATAACCACACACATAGTGTCATCCAAGCATACAATGATGCACATGGGTCATGAAGATGGGTATAGACGCATTATGCGGCGATATATAAAGTAGTACACTCCTCCTATCCAATAAGGGACCAAGACTAGGTATTTAGACAAGATCCATAAGAAATCCAACTTCTAGTGGGGGCCCATTTACCTGGGGTAGCCCACGAACTAAGTATACAAGCTACGGGTCTAAGTAATGTGGAAATGAGCCTAACAAGAGTCTAAGATGAGTATCTAATCACATTTAGATACAATCAGGCTTAGAGGGGTCTATAATGGGGACATTTAACCACCATTCCACAAGAACCATCTCAACTACGAACTATATGGATACAAGGCCCAAGGCCCTACATTCAAGATAAGAACACAGGTAACCACATACATACATTCCTCATAATAGGACATAAAAAGATACAATACCACTTTTAACAACATGGGTCCCAAGAGAGAAATTAAGGCCCAAGGCTCAATTCTCAATGGCCATAGAATTCATGCATTAAGTTGGACTTGGTGGGCAGCCTGCATACACAATATACGGCCTAAAATAAGTTTAAGTTTGGATGATGAAATGGACCCAACTATATCAGCCCAATAACTAGCGATTTAAGTGGGCAACCAAGAGCCCAATACTATCCTTACCATAGCCCACAAGTCCATCAAAATAGTGGAAGTCGGCCCAATATATGGTTGGGCCAAGCTGGGACGTCCCATCCCACTCTGGGCCCATGGGATGCCCCAAAAATCTGATCTAAGATGGGGGTCCTCATGTGATCACTAAAGGTGACCCAAAATTGCATTTATTAAGCCCAAAGATTATAAGAAAATATAAGCACGCAACATGCACACAAGTTCTCAATATGGTGGGTCCCATGTCCAATAAAGTTTTAACCATAACAATGTACATTTAAGGCCCCTTAATAAACGTTCGACCTACTCTGCTTCCTAGGCTTGCGAAAGCCCAAAAATTAGTCAAATAAGTGGAAATGATCTCATGAAGGCCAACAATATTTATAGGGGGTCCCACCAGATGGAGGGTGTGTATACATCAAGAAAAGATCAAGTGGGCCTGCTATTGGATTGTGAATCCAGTAGCAACCCAAGGCAGAGAGTGCCTCCATGATCGGGTGATCCAAGGCTTGGACGGCCTGGACCACATGCATTAAGGTAGGTTCCACATACATACACATTGAGCCTTAAACAAATGGGCTAGGGTCTATGGTGGGCCTTTAACCATCCATAGAGAAACCTATGAGCCTACCTTAGGATCACCTAGGAGGACATCCAACCTCAACTGGTTTTCAAGAGGTAGCCCGCCACTACTAATATAATGTAAGGTCTAAAGCCCAAGCAATGCATGGCCTAATGGGCCATACACCAAGCCCAACTCATAGGCCATATAGTGGGCCCTCAAGTAAGGTTTGGGCCCAACCACAAAGGTTATAATTTCACATGTTGTGGTGGGCTTCATGGCTAGCCCAGTAGTTCATTTACATGGGCAAGTTTCACATTTAAAATAAGTGAGTTGGGCCTCACTTTTGGCCCAAGTACAGGGTCAGTTTAGTGGGCAGCCAAGGGCCCAACTTCTTGTGTATTATTGCCCCTAATCCCATCACAATAGATAGGAGACTATAGGCCCAAGATCAATGGGCCTATCCAAAAGAACTGAGTCCACAAGGCCTACTTGCTAACACAAACATGCATATAATATATCACATAATGGGCCCAAAAGAAATGGCCCAAACAAAAGTCATCCAATTCATACATTATGGTGGACTTGAAGGCAGCCCGTAAGTCCAATAATACACATGGGCAAGGCCTATACTGACAGTGTGGGCCTTGCCACACCAGCCCAAAGACTTAGCAAGGTCCCCACAATATATATTTATGCGGGCCTTACAAGTCAGCCCACAATTAAGCACTTCATGAGGGCATCAAGGCTAATAAATGCACATGATCAGCTTGTAGACGGCCCATTGGGCCCGTGAATCAATAAGGTCAGCCCTTGCACAATCTTGGGCTCAAGGGATAGGTTTCCAGCCCAAAAGTTCCATAAAGCTACCAAAAATCTGGTTAAGGGTAGCCCATATTATCACCTCAAAGATGTGCCTTAAGAGGCACTAATTACACCCAAATTTGTCTAAAGAAATAAGGCAAGGAGTGTGTACAACACTCCCTTAAATCTGGTGGACTGCCATGGCTCTAAAAGATCAATTATTCACAAATTTGGGCCCCTTGCTAGAATTCCAGCCCACCCACTTCCTAGGCCTGCTGGAGTCCAAAAATTTATTTAATTTAAATGGGTTACTAACCCATGGTGACCCACACTCATCACTGTGGGTCCCACCAGATAAGAAGGGGGATATACAACACTTACTTCAAGTGGGCCATGCCGTTAGAATGCAGGCCCAGCAGCCCAAGGTAGGGGCATGCCATGGTGGTTAGTCATTTGGGCCTGGGTATTTGGCCCAAAACTGACCCAATTTACAGGCCATACCACAGTCAGTCCAAGGTCCTAATGGCCCTGAAAATTTGCAGGATTGTCCTTCCATAGGTGGACCACAACCCTACAAAATTTCAGAATTTTTGGACATCTAGAAATAATTTAATTAACTTGAATAAAACAAGCTGTCCAGAAAATCGGACTGGCCTGGACGTCCCAACGTAGTGGGCCAGTCCGGGCCTTGCCACGGTGTGCACAGGGGTCCATTAGAACTGAAATTTGGTAGGTAGGTTCTACCATGAGTTTACTACCTCCCTGTAAATTTTCATAATTTTTGGATAATCAAAAGTATTTTAATTAATTTAAAGAATACAATCTGTACAGGGTGAAATACTGCTGGAATATAACTGTCCTGAATTTGGGCCATCAAATGGATGGGTTCTGGGCCTCCAAAATTCTTGAAATTTGGACCCAAGGTCCCTCATCAAGCCCACAACGAGGTGGAACCTATAAATATGGCCCACTTTCTGAGAAAATATTTTTTTTTAAATTTATTTTTATGGAACTATGCTGCTGAACTACATAGCAGAAATTTCTGGCAGCCCACTATATTGGCCCACCCATTTGGATGCCCAAATGGTGTCCATTGGCCCTAAAATTTTGCAGGTAGGCCCTATCATGTGTGGGACACCTCTCTGCAAAATTTTAGAATTTTTGGGATAGTAAAAATATTTTATTTAACTCCTACAATTTATGGACAGCAAGGTATTTCAAAAAAATTCTGCTGCTGAAACAATGCTGCTGCCCCTGATTTGTGCACCCCATTAGAGTGGGCCCAAGTCTGCCAAATTTTAAGAAAATGTAGGACCAACATCCCTACACAAGTATACAATAAGGTGGGGTCCACAAAGGTGGTCCACTATTTCAGAAACAGACTGATAATTATGTTTGTACAGCAGACACAGTTGCTAGACAGTCTAGAAAATCTGGACTATCCACCCTCCTTGGCCCACTCTTTTGGGTGATCAAACAGGGACGGATGAGGGTGAAATTTGGGGAACATCTAGGTGAGATCCCCACCTTTAAGAAATATATGTCAAATGGGACCAAACACTCCACCAATCATCCCCAAAACTGAGCTTAAGACAGCTCAAAAATCTGTCCAGATGGCTTTTGGACAGCAACATAATACTGAATTAAAATAATTATAATCACTATAAAAAGAGGAAATCAATCCATGGAAATTGTGGTATGGACCACCCTAGTGGGCTCAACAAACATTCAGACCATACCCCCTCCATAAAACCCATTGCATGTGCCCAAAATGGAGCAAATAGAGTGCTAATGTCCAAGGAATGGACAGCCATGGGCGTCCACTTTGCTTGGACGATTTGGATATTCCGAGGCCACTAAGTGGGCCACACACATCAGAAAATCAAGAATAGAATAATGGAAAATAAAAATAATCCAGCCATAAGAAAGGAAAATGACATGCATCAAAGGAAAATGATATGATGGGGTCCATGGAGAATGGCCCCATCCATGGATCATGCATGCAAGGAAAAAGGGCCATTGGCCTCAACCATGGAGACATGAGGGACCTCCATCACCACTTGATGGGTCCCACAAGCTCCTAAGAAATAAATGAAGAAAGATCTAAGAGCACCCACCTAGATCAACCTTGAAACTTACATCACCATCATCTAGAGGCTCCAAGCAACATGGATCAATGGCTAAGATCAAGTGAGAAGGGGTAGATGAGGAGGTATTTTAGGGAGAAGGGGCTGGAGAAAATAGAGGAATTGCTGGCCATGGAGAGAATGAGAAGGAGGGAGAGAGATAAGGAGATAGAGAGAGAGAGAGAGAGAGAGAGAGAAATCATTTGTTTGTAAGAAAAGAAATAACTACCTATGGGAGGAGAAAACAATGTTATAGGGTAGAGTAGGCTTTTGGGTGGTGTGTGTGGGGTGGGTAGTGTCTATTTCATAGAAATTGTGTAGTGTGTGTGGTGTGCATGGGAAATTGTGCCATTGAGGTGGTCCACATGCATTTGTACAAAAAGTGGGCCACATGATGAAATGTTCATAACTTGAGATGTACACGTCGGATTAACGCATGGGACGCGGCGTTAGAATTGCGGCGCCGATACGGACAAGATGGCATGGGTCTCAGGTCAATCCGAGTCGGGTCTTTGTGACCAAATTTAAGGATGACCACAACATAATCCAAGGGTCGCGAGTCACCGGGATTCGACCGGTAGGACCGCGGGACCAAAATGAACGAAATGCACACTTATGCACACACATACACACATGAGAAATCAGGTCGGGTCTCACAATTTTCGAAGGCTCGTCACCAACCCAACCGGGGTAGGCCTATTTCATACTCGAGATCACTCCACCAACGCCCTACCATCTGGCAGTCTATTTTCGAAGGCTCATCACCGACCCGATTAGGGACCACAGCCAGGCTGCACCAATGGAGGCCGATAGCTCGAATACAGTGTCCTATACCACCGTATTTGGCTCACGAGTCTGAGTTACTCACTAGTCACTACGGGGAGGCTCGTCACCTTAGCGTAGGCAGACAGCTCGACCATGGTGTCTCATACCACCATGCCCGGCTCATGAGTCTTAGCGGATCGTGGTACCATGATTAAATGGGCTTTTCACTAGTATGTTGGTACCTTAGATTCAATTAGGAGCATCCATATATGGTAAACACACAATAGGCCAATCGTGTTATTAGACTAGTTCGGCTGGTACAAGCGTACGTTGAATTAACCGACGAGGTACCACTGTTAACGATCATCGTACGCCTTGGATTCATCGAATGTGTCTAATGTGGTGAGACTAGTTCCGCCACTTAACCAGGAATTATTATCGATTGCCTAGACTACATAGTAGTCCCAAGCATACTTCAAACGATAGCATTCACAAGTAATAATCAATGATAGCATGTGACAACCAAATCTAAATATAAATTTCATTTAAGCATTTCAACATACACATGCTACACATGTAACCACACATAGGCATTTCATCTATAAATCGCAGAGTAGTAAGATAGATCATATAAAAGAAACTGTAACCATAGATAAGGGAATTGAGAATCTCATCTCAACACCCTCATTACATACATTTAAACAAGCACTTCCTCATTCAGGTATTTTATCAAACACTTAGACTACATATTACAACATACATGTATTAGACTAGTTATAACATATATCTTGATAAGCCCTTTTACAAAGGAGTTGCCACATAAACAACAAGTATATATTCATAGTTAGTAATCATGACAAGCACAGATCCAAATTCCATATTCATTCAGACATTTTTACAAACACTTAGACTACACACTATAACATACATGACGTATGTTGGCCCTAACACATATTAGGGTAAATCCTTTCGCCAAGGGATTGTCGCACATACAACAACCCTATATCCATGACGGATAATCATGTCAAATACCAATCCAAATTCTATACGCATTCAATCATTTCAACTAACACATGGAGTATGCTATACTCAACATAGTTCATATATATATATATATATATATATATATATATATATATATATATATATATATATATATATATATATATATATATATAACGCGAAGGAATCTTCACATTTAGCATGTGAAATGGCACCCAAATCAGTTCTAAATCATTAACTGACATTGAAAGCCTTGAAAACTATAACCTAAACGTTTATAGTCCGCACCTTTTACAGGTAGACACGTAATGAACTCAGTTTAAACACTAAGTCTTTGTCTACGGCACCACGACAACCTATAACATGGAATCGGTTAGCTATCCCGCCATCTGCTTTATTAGAATCTCTAAATAGCTTAGGTTTAGGATTTTTTACCTAAGAATGGAATCAAAAACGCCAGAATAGCATTACGTCAATGGTAGTTAAACACGTGGAATGGCAGGGAAGAATTCCACAAGCAAACTCTAATTCTCTCCCTCACTTTCTCTCTTTTCTTCTCTCTTTTCTCTTTTCTCTCTCTTAGGATTGAAAATTCATATGGCATGAGAGAGAGAGGGTTTAAGGCCCTTACATAGGCCTAAAACTGATGGGAATAGCCCTAGAGTCATGGTATACTTATAGGAGTTGTTTTGATCCAATAGAGCACTTCTGGAGGCCCCCTTTCTGCGTGCGGTTGGACTTAAGCTTCCTGACATTGGATCTGGGTCAGGTTAAGGTTTTGGTCCGATCGGATTTGTGGATTGACCGTGGCAAACCAGTTTCAATTCAACGGTCATCGTCGCTCGATCAGGGCCACGAGTACATGGACCTGTGTATGAAATTTTTCCTGATCTGAGGGCGTATTTAGGTTAGATTCTGATGGTCTGAAACCTTAGAATTGGCCCGCAAGCGAACGACTCAGTTTACTTAAATCTGAGTAAATTTTCTAAAGATATTCGCGTTTCTCACACACTTCACTCAGGGCTCTAGTTGTGCGTTTTTGGGTACTATCTGGATTTGATTTTCGAGATAGTTGTCAAGCCTAGTAAGGCGGTCCTAACCGTTTAGTTTCGCAATAATCGGACTTTCGACGCATGGTCCAGGTCCGATACGAAGTTTTAATGTGTTCCCTAGAGCAACTGGGTTTTGAGATTGATCCTAAGTTTCAGGGTAATGTAGCGTTAATGATTTTACAAGTTTTGGGTCTTGTAGTTCGTATTTAAAGTGGTTCAAACTAATTTCATAGCTAATCTAGTTTAACACTTAGTTATTTTCGTCTAATTCTAAAGGATTTGGTCCTAAGTGATTTCTGCCTGAGGTGGTACTCAGGTCTTTGTACGGATTTTTTCGGGACGTTCACCAGAGAACCATCCTGAAGCCTCTAAAGTGGAGGGGAGTTCCCTCTTGACCATTTAGAATTTCATGAAGTAATCCAATGAGACCGACAAGGTATACGCCGTAATGGTGAAGGACGAGGAATCGGAACTCTTAAACATTCCTTCAAGTTTAAAACTATTGCTAAACGAATTCAAAGAAATCTGGCCTGATGATTTACCTGATGGATTGCCCCCATGAGGGACATTCAACATTATATAGACCTCGTCCCTGGGGCTAGCCTGCCCAACCGCCCTCATTATCGGATGAGTCCGAAGGAGAGTGAGATACTTCAGAGGCAAGTGAAGGAATTGATCTGTAAGGGTCTCTTGAAAGAGAGCATAAGCCCATGTGTTGTACCGGCATTATTAATGCAAAAAAATGGAAGCTAGTGCATGTATGTTGACAGTCAGGCAATCAACAAAATTACCATCAAATATCGGTTCCCAATACCACGGTTAGACAGCATGCTCGATATGCTAGAAGGGGCCAAGGTGTTCTCTAAACTAGACTTAAGGAGCGGGTACCATCAGATTCATATTCGACCCGGTGATGAGTGGAAAACGGCATTCAAGACCAATGAAGGGTTATATGAGTGGCTGGTCATCCCTTCGACTTATCGAACGCAACCAAGTATTTTTATGCGTTTGATAAATCAAGTTCTAAAACCGTTTACTGATTGATTTGTGGTAGTATATTTTAGTGGCATACTGATATATAGCCAAGATGACACGGAACGTAGGAAACATCTTAGGCATGATTGCAAGTCCTATAAATTAATAAGTTGTACGTCAACTTGAAGAAGTGTAGTTTTTTAACGAACAACCTGTTGTTTCTAGGATTTGTTGTAACGTCCACGGGCATCCGTGTGGATGATAAAAAAGTGTGAGCCATTAAGGAATGACCTATCATTCATGAGGTGAAGAGTTTTTACAAGTTGACGACCTTCTATTGTTAATTCGTGTGAAATTTTAACACAATAGTCGTGTCTATTATAGATTGCATGAAAAAAGGACGTTTCAGTGGACCGATGACGCTGACAAGAGCTTTCATGAGATCAAGCATCGTTTGTACATAACACCAGTCTTGGTGCTTCTTAATTTTGATAAGCTATTTGAGGTTGAGTATGATGCTTCATACATCAAAATTGGAAGAGTATTATCACAGGAAGGCAAGCCGGTAGCCTTCTACAGTGAGAAGCTCAGCCAAGCCCAAAAGAAGTGGTTGACATATGAGCTTGAGTTGTATGCAGTTGTTCAGGCATTGTGACATTGGCTGCATTATCTAATTCAAAGAGAGTTTATTCTGTACACTGACCATCAAGCATTAAAGTTTATTAATAGTCAGACTAACGTGAATTGTGTGCATGCTAGATGTGTTGCATTTTTATAGGAATTCACGTTCGTTCTGAAGCACAAGGAAGGGCATCAGAACAATGTGGCTGATGCACTTAGTCGTCGTGTATCACTACTTTTTATTATGAGCAACGAGAGGTCGGCTTCGACTGTCTCAAGAAGCTGTATGCCGAGGACGAAGACTTCAAAGATTCTTAGATGAAGTGTCAAGAAGGTCACCCCAGTGACCTTCATATACAGGATGATTTTCTTTTCAAAGGAAATCGATTGTGCATCCCCTAAGGTTCTTTGAGAGAGTAGATTATTCAGGAGCTATATGGAGGTGGCCTCGATAGACACCTTAGGCGAGACAAGACGCAAGCTCTTGTGGAAAAGAGGTATTACTGGCCACAATTGGTACGTGATGTGGAAAAGGTCTACAACATTATCATGTTTGTCAGACCTCTAAGGGGCAATCTCAGAATACAGGCCTCTACACCCCGTTACCTGTGCCTAACGGTCCTTGGAAGAATTTATCTATAGACTTCATGTTTGGTCTCCACAAACACAACGTGGCATAGATTCAGTGTTCGTGGTAGTAGATCGTTTCTCCAAGATGGCGTACTTTATCCTATGCAAGGAGACCCTCGATGCAACACACGTGGCGAATCTATTCTTCAGGAAGGTCGTACAGCTACACGGGGTCCCCAAGAGCATTGCTTCTGATCATGACACAAAGTTCATTAGCCACTTTTGGTGGACTTTGTAGATTCGATTCGATACATGACTTCAATTCAGCAGCGCCTACCACCCACAAACTGATGGACAGACCGAGGTTGTGAACGTTGGGAAACCTCTTTGACTGTATTTCAGGTGAAAAACTTAAGCAGTGGGATTTTGCCTTGTCTCAAGCAGAGTTTGCATTCAACAATATGGTGAATCGCTCAACAGGAAAATCACCATTCCAGATTATCTACGGACGAGTGCCTTACCACATACTTGACTTGGTCCCTCTACTCAAGCACCCAGGCACGAGTATTACAGTAGAACATATGACAGACAGGATCATGGGCATCCATGCGGAAGTGCAGACCAAGCTACATGCCTCGAACGAGAAGTATAAGGAATAAACGGACAAGCATTGACGATAAAAAGTGTTCGAGGTGGGTGACCGCGTTATGGTCCATCTACGCAAAGAGAGATTTCCAACCGGGATGTACAACAAGTTGAAGAATAAGAAAATTGAACCGGTCCCAATCATTCTAAAGATTAATGACAATGCTTATATTGTTCATCTTCCAGATGATATGGCGATCTCACGGACTTTCAACATCATGGACCTGACCGAGTATCATGATCAACCAGAGCAGGATGAGAACTCGAGGATGAATTAGTTTGAAGTGGAGGGGATTGATGTAAAGCGAGTCGCGGACAGTTTCATGGCCATGATGGATCAGAAAAGGCCCGGTCATCGACAGAAGTGATTTAGACCGTCGGACCTTAAATCGGGTGTATCTCATAATCCAGAATGAGTTATCGGGCGTAAAATATATGATTTTGGGGTAGAACGAGCTACTTTAGCCAATCAACTTGGCTATTCTGGGTTGTGCAAGCAAGATTTGCGAAATAGCTCTGGATCAACAATCGTTTCCTTATTTTAATTCTGTTTCCTTATAACTCTTCATCCGTTGGGCTTTAGGAGTTGCGCCCAACGTGAAAAGAGCTTAGAAAAATTAGGAAAACAACTTGGTGAAGCCAAATAGGACACTATTTTTTGCCGAAAACCTTGTGCACTAGTAGACATCATGACCGTCTATAAATATATTTATAGTCAGTTGCGAATTCTAGGAGTTTTAGTTGTAGTTTGCTTTTGATTTCTCTCACATTGCTTGGTATCCCTATTTAAAGGGTTGTGAACTCCTTTATTTCATTCATTAATCAATTTCAAATTTTATAGAATTTATTTTCTATTTTGCTTGCTTTCTTTCTCGTGGATTCGAGAAGGGTCTATGAAGAGTCCAGAGAAGTTTCGTGGATTCGGAACAGTTTTCCTCTTGAGGGAGACGGTGCTCGACCTCATTAGTTCATCCCTGCGTCAGCAGTGGTCTAAACTAGCAACAATTTTTCTATATTATTTATCTGGCAGAAGAAATTTGTGTACACAAAGTTCCATTAATGCTTCTTCATGTTTGTTGAACGCAAAACCGCATACGGACTCATCATATCTTAGAAACTATTTGCCTGCAACCTATCAGTATTCTCGGTCACTTTGAGAATGGACAAATAACTCTTTAAGGACAACATAGTCACACGTGCTTCAACATGTCCTTAACTTTTCGATTTCTTTATTATTTTACAGAATTTGTAAATATGTAATTTGAGACCTCATTGTAGAAGCAATATGGGCCAAACATTTTATGAGCTAGCTAATTCTATCCATATGATCTACCACTATTATTATTTTATACTTTAGTTAAAAATATTATTAGTTAGGTAAATTATAAAAGAAATGTCCTTGGATAATGCTATGAGCAGACGCTAATATGGTATTGTTTGCATTTGACTTCTAGTAAAAGAACACATATCCAAATCTAATTTTGTTGGGTGAGATTGTTGGGCAAATAGATATCCATTGCCAGCCCTACATGAGAGAAATTTCTATGATTGAAGAGGCGAACCCCAACCACCACCCAGATATTCTGTCCCTCCAGACTATAGACATGGCATATATGCATATCCATCAGGGCTGCCCAAATACTAGGCCCCACTGTAGATGGAGATAAGACTGAAAATCACACTGATTGGATGATCCTAACTGTAAGACCCGTATCCTAGCCCGTATCGTTCCGTAGACCTCCGCGGTCCTCCTGGTCGAATTCCGGCGGCCCACGATCTATTATCAGCGTTTGCGCACGATCCTAAGTCATGTCTCGTATATTAGAGTTGGCTCGACTCGAAACTTGTACCAGTGCGACCGTACCGTCGCCGCGACTCGCACACCGATCCGATACCCAGGATAGGAGATGTGGGCCCACGTTCATTTCAAGGGAAACGCTACACGTGCGAATTCCGAGAGAATCTCTATGACCTATCTCATCAATCAATCAATCAATCAATCAAGTACACACCATACCACAAGTACAACCAACCCATCCATTTCCCATTCCCAAAGTCAACTCTCTCTCTCTCTCTCTCTCTCTCTCTCTCTCTCTCTCTCTCTCTCTCTCCACCCATCCCTTTGTTACAACACCCATCACCCATCACTCCATCTCTTATCCATCCATCACCTCTCTTTCTCTCTCATTTTCTAAGCAACCTCCCAACTCCCATGAGAACTTCCAACGTCCAAGCTCTCTCCCATGTGTGGCCCACTTTCCTACCCTCTCATCTCTCATCTCAACCTTCCAACCTTCATCAACTTCCATTAAAGTTGAAGCTAAGAAAAAGGTTCCAAGGAGCTAAAGAATGAGTAATATAGGTGGGTGATCCATTGTCGATTTCTATTTGAGAGCCCACTTGTGGTGGGACCCAATTGATATATGTATTGTATCTTGCAAAGGGGAGCTTATAGTGGTGGAGCTCCCATGCCTCACGTCTCTCTGTCTCTCTCTCTCTTTTCCCCTTTGCTTCCCATCTTGATGAATGGATTAGATCCACACCATCCATCAGTGGGCCATGTGTACATGGGGCCACCTTGATGTATGTGGTTGGTGAGCCACGTGTACGTGGACCCCACCTTGATGGATGTAGGTATTATATCCATACCGTTCAGCCATGGGACGTCCAGTAGCCACTGCTACTGGACCGTATGAAGAGAAAACATAAATATCAGCTTAATCTGACAGTTGGTGGGTCCCACACGTGTGGACCCACCTTAATGTATGGTTTCATCAAGGCCATCCAGTCATGGACTGGACTGTATGAAGTGAAAGCACTCATAACGGCTTGGTCCGTGGGCCCTGGGCCACCACGTGGACCCCATCAATGTTGTATGCGTTTTATATGTACACTGCACATCTATGTGGGACCCATGTGGCAAATGCACTTCATCCACGTCCAGATGTGTGGACGGTGGGTCCCACATCGATGTATGCATTGTATCTGCACCATCCGATGGTGCTGACGCACCTGAGGTATATGTTATATCCCAACCGTCCATGGGACCCATGTATACGTTGTTTCCGTACCATAGGACGGTGGGATCCACTGTCATGTATGCGTTTAGCTGCACCTGGGACGGTGCTGACCCACCTGAGGTTGGGACTCATCCACGCTGTCCAGATCACGGATGTGGGGCCCACCGTGATGTTTTATCCACACCGTCCAATGGGAGGATGTGGGACCCACTTTGGAGGCATATATGGTACAGCCACACCATCCAGTCCAGTCCGCTGGACGTGGAATTGCACCATGATACATGGATTTTTATCCAAACCGTCCATCCTTTGGTGATCCACACCGTCCGTCCGATGGACGGTGGGCCAGCAATCACAGCTGCTGCATCTCGGCAGCAAGTTCTGTGGGTCCCTCTGATGTACATGTTACATCTAAACTGTCCATCCAATTGGGAGCTCGTCTTAAGGCCTGAGACGAAAAATAAGACAGATCCAATATCAAGTGGACCACACTGCAGAAATAATGGGATTGAACGTCTACCATTGAAACCCCTTTAGGTTACAAAAGTTTTGGACCAATATGAAATTTGTTTTTCCTCTTAGATCAGGCCTTGTGACCGTATGAACAGGCTGGATGGAAAATAAACCCACTATGGTGGGCCCATTGAGGTTTTAACTATGGAAAATCATTATCTCCACCGTTATTTATGGTATGGTCCAGATGATCTTTTGATATGATTCATGTCTAGATAATGCTCTAAATTGAGCTCTATAGATAGATGAATGGTGTAGCTGGAGAGGCCCATTGGTACGGCCCATTGATGCGGCCATTTAATGTATATGAGGGCCATTGGTGCGACCCATTGATGCGGCCCATTTGATCTATATGAGGTCCATTGGTGCGACCCATTGATGCGGCCCATTTGATCTATATGAGGTCCATTGGCGCGGCCCATTGATGCGGCCCATTTGATCTATATGAGGCCCATTGTTGCTGCCCATTGATGCAGCCCATTTAATGTATATGAGGGCCATTGGTGCGACCCATTGATGTGACCTATTTGATCTATATAAGACCCATTGGTGCGGCCCATTTGATCTATATGAGGCCCATTGGTGCGGCCCATTGATGCGGCTCATTTGATGTATTTGAGGCCCATTATGATATATGTTAGGCCCTTATGTGAGACCATGGGCCCACTATATGTTTGGCCTTATTTGGGTCACTCCCTGGGGGCAATGTTGGTTAAATGTCTACATTGATGGACAATGATGGTTTAATGTCCACTTCGTGACCTTCCCTTAGGCCTTATTTGGCTGATCATCGAGGCTAATTGTTGAGGCCGATTCCGATTCTGATTATTGAGGTCGATTGTTGAGGCAGATTCCGATTTCGATTGTCGAGGCCGATTCCGATTCTGATTGTCGAGGTCGATTCCAATTCTGATTGTCAAGGCCGATTGTTGAGGCCGATTCCGGTTTCGATTGTCAAGGCCGATTCCGATTGTCGAGGCCAATTCCGATTGTTGAAGCCGATTCCGATTGTCAAAGCCGATTCCGATTGTTAAGACCGATTATCGAGGCCGATTCCGATTGTCGAGGCCTAATGTGATGTATATGCAGTCCGTATTTGAGGCCCATTGTGATGTGTATTCAGCACATGTTTAAGGCCCAATGTGATGTATATGCGGCCTATGTGATGAGGCCCATTGTGGTGCATTTGAGGGCCAAGCGATGGAGCCCATTGTGATATATATTAGGTCCATGTGAGAGGCCCATCGTGATGTGTATTAAGCCCTTAAGTAAGGCCCATGGTGTTGTATATTATGCCTTTGTGCGAGGTTATGAGTCCACTAATGTTAGGCTTTATGTGGGTCATTCCTTAGGGGCAATGTTGGTTAAATGTCAACATTATCAAGGTCGATTGTTGATGCCGGTTATTGATACCAATTATGAGTATGTGACAGCATAACATCATGATACATGCCCATACGCATCATCTGCATGATTGTTATGAGATGTGGTTGACCATTGCATATGTCATTGGGCAGGTTGTTATGAGACTCCCTGATAGGCGAATGTTATCTCACATGAGGGCACGGTATGCACAAGATTGATGCATGACTGGATCGTATGACTCATGCATCTTGCATTGTGTGTTGTGATTACTGTATATCCTAGCGACATCAAGGTCGTAGCCTCTACAAGCATATCGTGGATGGCTATATGGGACACCGAAAATCTGTTATTAGCATCGGCTTACCATAGATGGCCCTGAGTGAAAATTCTTAAACCTTCTTGGTACCAGAGGATGCCCCAACATTAAGACCGAGTGGATATACATGAGTGCCCGAGTGTCGAATACCAGGAGGCCGCATCTCCCACTATGTCGTGGTCGGTTGGGAGGGGGTATAGCCTTACCCGCCCGAGGGAGTAGGCATAGCTAGGCTGAGTTTAACTAGCTCGAGGAATGGGTCCGCTATCGACGAGCCAGGTAGGTATTGGTAGACTACTAGTCAGGCAGATAGTGAGCTCTCTTCCACTTACCCAGTTGTGCACTTGATGGGGTGGCAGGTGGCGTTGAGTATACTAGACCCCAGTGATGATCCTAAAGAGGAACTGTACTGATATGTGGACTTATTGAGTAGGAGTTGCATACTCATTTATTCATTCATTCACTCTCCACTTGAGCTGGTGGTGCGCAACTAATTGTTGTGTACTTTTGCAATAGCCACGATTTCAATTGGGGCACCCGACTAACCTGAGATCAGGAGCTTACCACATTGGATCTATCTATCCAAATTATGGGACTGGTTTGGATAGAAGTCCTTTGTAATAGGCCCCATAGCGTGCGATATCACGTACTATCATCCAGACTTCACATTGTAACTTGGTCATTTCATTCTCACCATATATTGCATATTGCATTACATCCTCGGCATATGGCATTTTGGGTTGCTATGTTTCTGCATCATATGACTTAGATAAGGCTGATGGTATTCGTGCTCTTCAGAATTGCATATGGTATTGCATCATCGGTATCTGATAATTGACTCATTATGTCTCCGCATTGCATAACTGACCCACATTACTTTCTCAGTATAAGACATTAGCTTGCTATGTCTTTTGATGAGATTGATGATATTTTATGGACTTGCTAGTATTTCTGCTTACTCTAATATTACATTCTGAGCACGCATATACTGCTCACATACTTACACCACCCTCTAAGCTTTCTATAAGCTTATGCATAATAGATGTGTGCAGGTGACAATATGATGCAGTCGAGCTGAGGCAGGAGTGTGCGGAAGAGCCTCTGGAGCTTTGATTTTTTATTTATGTATTTCCTTTTTAGCACTGTATTCAAATGTATTATATTAGTGGATATGTGATGATGTTGTTGCCTTTGCGATTTGGGTAATCTTGTGGTTATGCTTCTTACGAGATAAATGTACATTATAAAATCCTCCTTGTAGGATCCCAGGATCGAATTTTGGCATATGGGCGCTGGGAGCCGAGAATGGGGTACTACAGAGGCTGTCAGCACTAGATTCGGTGATTGAAAATTTTGTGAGCCCGGTTTCCGAGTTTGGGGCGTGATACTAACCATCTGATTTTGCCCATCGAAATTGGAATGCCAACCATCTTTTTAACCATTCATTTGATGGCCACCAACTGGAATTTAGGAGCCTAAAATCAATCCATATCCACATGTACAGTAGATTGGTTCATGATCTCTTAATATCAATCATGCATTAAGCTCACATCCTTGAACCTTCGATCATCAATAAAAAAACCGCAATGGCATGTATATCCTTGAACCATCAGAACTTACCCATGCATTTCTCTTTTCCACCAACATCTTCTCATTCCGAACCAGATATTTCTCATTCCAAACCAAATATCATAGTTCTCCCAATATTTGAAAATAGATTATTACGAAACTTACAAGTTAAAACCTAATACAAGTAGGAAGGCGGAGAACAAAGAAAATCCATTGCTTATGGAAGTTTGACAACTAGCACGTGGATGATGGGGATGGGATTGTCGGTGGATTCACACTAGCTGAAAACATTTTCCTTTGAGCAAGTGCAATTGCAACAGCTTGAGCATGTTAGACATGGAAGCAACGTTAGATCGGATCAAACATGCAATAGAGAACGGAAAATCTAAGTACACAGAGAATACACAAGATTTTATGTGAAAAATCCTTGCGGGAAAAAAACAACAGCACAAAACGATGATCAATCCACTATACTAAAAAGAAGGTTACAAGAGAGAACAACTTACGGTAGAAAGTACCCTAACTTTTCCTTCAAAACCCTTGATGCTAGGCTCTAAAATTTCCATTCTACTTACCCTAATCACAATTCCGGGTGTGGCACAATATATGGGTGTAATTATGGAATTAGGGTATGTTAATCAATGGCTAATAATTTTTAGGATTTTGGTAGGTGAAAACGCAGGTTTTCTGAGCATTGTAAGTGATTCCATCACTTGTACTTTTGCTTCGTGCCGTGGTTTTTTCCAGTAAGGGTTTTTCCACGTAAAATTTGTGTGTGCTTGTGAATGCTTTGTTTACGTTTACTTAATCTCAGGTGATCTGAATTCAAAATTTGCTTCCACATATTCTCAACACCCATGATAGGGAAGATGGCGTTTATCGAATCAAGAATTGTATTTCCACTAGGAGTTTGTAAAGGAGTATAAAGATCCGGACCTTCAAAAACACATCATCCATATTTTCCATTTGGAGGGTGGGGTTCTTCCTCCGAAGATGTGTTGCAACTTGCCTTCTGTACGATAGGACTTTAATATATAGGTGCAATCGAATAAAAAGGAATACTCACCATCGGTCACAGAGAGCAACTACAATAGGCCTTTTCGAAAGAACTGCTTGTATGGATGATGTGAACAATCCAGCGTATGAGCATGTACTTGGATTATAGTAAAGGATTACTGCTACTGGATTATCATTGCTCTTAGAGCTAAGCTATGATAAGGAAAGATAAATATCATTGGTTTGTTGGATTTTTAAGAAATAATTTGCTTTAATAAACTTCTTGCTATTTATAGATCTTTGTTGCAAATTCTCTTCAGGTGTTTTTCTTCTTTATTTCAACGGTTATGGCAGTTGAACTGTTGTCAGGTCGGTCTTCCAGATCCTTTTATCTCTTCATGCCCCTCTAATCGTCCTTTTCTGCTCGATCGATTTTCGCTTTCTCGCTTTCTGGACTTCTCGGTCATGCCTCGTCATCAGATAACATGTATCATTCAACTCAACGCTAGTTGTACTTCCATGAAAAGCACTCCAAAACATCTCTAAAGATCCTTCGCATGCTATACATTTCTCGTGTAATGACATGTGTCCTTTCCTCATTGGTTACTTTAAAACATTCAGAAATATGGTACAACACACATACTTCTTATGAAGTCCAAAGATCATAAATAAGCATTAGTCATGTTTAATATCTGAACAAGTTCTTAACTAGAAAATCAATTTCTAATGAGAAGTTAAGAAATCATAACATGTGAAAGGGAATAGAAGTTGGTTTTCTTGCTCTTAAACAAACTCTCACTAGCCTCTTTTTGCCATCCAATACAACCTTTATATGAATGTGATTTGAATAAATAGTGTTTGGCCCAAGTTATTGGTGATTCTGTTTTCGCAGCATCCTGTAAGAGGCTGACCTACCACTAATCCACATTGTTCATTTGGTCACCCCCACCATGCATGACAGATCCCTGTTATCCATTAATTGGCCTGAAAATGGATCACTAACAGTCTATATGCAACTACAAAGTCCACTCATCATATGGCCATATTGTCTGATGGAGAAGATTTTTGGTCAATTGCCATCCCAGGACTCACTTAATGAAAGATCTAGATCATTGAAAGATGGGCCAAACATATATGAAATGCTTGATTAAATTAATTAGTTTGTAATGATTGCAGATATTTAATTATTTAATATTCAAGGAGGCTAAGCACTATAACTGATTAAAGAAGATCGCACCACATGATTTCATCCTAGGACTTGTATAAAAAAACGCTTGGTTTAACGACAGACATAGTCCGTCATTAATGGAAAATGTCCAGCAGCAAATTTTTTTAATGGAAACTAGCGCGATTAAAAGTCTGTATTTAGCGACGGACAAAAATCCGTCACTAAAATGCTATTTACAACGGATTTGATCCGTCGCAAATTAAGATTTTGCGACGGATTTTGGTCCTACGCAAAGACCGCCCAAAAAACCCATTAAACATATAGCGACGAATTTGACCCGTCGAAATTAAGATTTGGAGACGGATTTTGGTCCGTCGCAAATTACTGCATTTGCAACGGATTTCGGTTGCTTTTGCGACGGTTCATAGTCCGTCGTAAATTGACTTTTAACCCCACCATTTTTTATTTTTTTTTTAGCATATGATTGAAAATTGTGTTTTATTGTAGTCTAAGAATTGTTTTTTAATAGAATTTCAGTGGCTTTATTGTACTTATTTGTATCTTTGATTATTTTTGTATCAATTGATTAAATGCAACAATTTTATTTTATTTTATTTTTTATTTTTATATCAATTGAGTGCAATTATTATCACTTTTTTTTCTTTAAAAGTAATATTTAAATGCATTGCAATATCACATGAAAAAGAAAATTGAGAAGTTTAAAAACATTTATGATTAAAAAAAATATATCGTTGCGAAATTTAAAAAATAAATAAATAGAGAAAAATTGAGATTTTGAAAAAAAAAAAAAACCGTGATTTAAAAAAAATATAGATTTTGAAAACAAAAATTAAGAAAAGTGAGATTTTGAAAATAAAATGTGAGAAGTTTGAATAAATTATGAAGTTTTACAAAAAAAAAATAATAATAATAATAAATAAAAATAAAAAAAGGGAAAAAATTGAGTTTTGAAAATAAAAATTCAGAATTTCTATTTTGATTAAAAAAAATATATGAAAAGTTTAATAACGAAAATGAGATTTTGTTAAAAGTTTTGAAAAATAATTAAGATATTAAAAAAAATGGGCATTTAAAAAAAATTGAGATTTTTAAAAGAAAATTGAGATTTATCTGTGAAAAAAAAATATTTTTTACTAAATTATTAGGGACATCCACTAATTAACCCTCTAACCGTTTATACACACAGAGATTCACTTGTGAGAAAATGATAGCCCAAGTATAATGAAGTGTAATTGCAAAAATAACTTATATTGATGAGATTGATCAGATTCTATGATCAGGCCCTCCTAAGGTTGATTTGAACGGTCAGATATGTTCAGAATGTGCTAATTAGGATAGAGAACATAAATAAGCTCAATATGACCTGAAACGAATCGGATCCATCCAAAACACTTTTAAATGGGCATGACCAGTTTGTCTAAATCTAGACTGATTTTAGACAATTTGACTAGTCCAGAGTAAAGAGTAAATTATATTTCACTCAAATTTGACTATTGGATCACAAGATATGGCCCATTGTATTGTTGATCAATCTTGTCCGCCCATTGTATTTCTCATCCGAAGCTCGATCGTGGCAATGACTAGTTAAATCAAAGTTTGAATTTAAAAAAAAAAATTGTATTTTTAAAAAATTGATAAGTTTGAATAAAATTAACAAGTTTGAAAATTTTTGAGATCTTCATATAGAAATTGAGATTTTGTATTTTGACATAAATTAAGAAGTTTCATATGATGTGTAGAACATCAACACCATGCATTTGACGTGTCCCCTTTAAGTTATGGGATATATAAAAAATCAGCCGTATACGAAACTCAGGTGGGCCATAGCATCTAAAACTATGTGAAGACATAATAAAAGATATAAAAGCACTTGGTGGGGCCCATGTTAGTCTTGGATGCGGTTGAAATTTGGTATAACCCCTTATCCAAGTGGGACACACATACTGAATGGGCTGGATTTGTGAATCACATCTAGGTGGGCCCAATATATGATTATGAATGTTTTAAGATGTGGGAAATCCCTCTTAACTATAGTATGTGGTGTGGTGATGAGGGTCAAATATTGCATATCAGACCCCGATTATTGCCTAATTTTACGTACATGATAAAGCCTAACGTCGTATTTTAATCGTGTTTTTGTTGCAGGATGAAATAAGAAGCGTGGATTGAAAAAGAGTATTAAAAGTGTGGATTTGACGTTTCGAAGTCATCAAAGTAAGTGACGGACTCCAGAGAACCAAGATCGACAGATTTATACACCAAGGATCTAAGGAAATCAAGCCATTCACATTCAAAAGGCCCGAAAATGGTCCAGAATGCAAGATCACATGGTTCCAACTATCCGATTGGCTCGAAACTTCATCCATTTGCTAAGGACCATAAGTTAACCGTACATATCAAATTTCAGCCCTCGAATCACTATGAAAGTGCCCCAACTAACAGATCAGTCCATAAACCGTTGATTCTGGGCCCACCTGATATCTGGAACTGCCTCAAATTTAGTTTCAACGCCTTAAATAGAGAGACTAATTTAATGAATGGATTGGATTTTTCAAAAACATCAACATGGACCCCACCTTGCGTGGTGTGCACAGTGTACAAGTACGTTGGAGGTGCGCTGCAACTCAAGACAGCTCAAACCGGCTTTGACTCGTATTCCTCTCAAAAACGGCAATTGCCGTTATAGCGTTTGCACAGCACCATCATCGGTTGCTGTTGTAGGCCACATATATTGTCCAAACGGACAATCCAAACCGTTCATCCGTTTCCTGAGGTAACCAAAATTCATGCCTAGCTGCTGGAACTTGAAGATATCAAGTTATCGTTTTTTTTAACCGTTCAAAAGTAGAAAGGACGGTGAGTTTAAAACCTTGTGGGCCACCATAAATTCGACCCAAAATTGAGCATTCCCATCTGTAATTTCGTCCGTCATCCAATGGACGGAGTGGATTTATCAAAATAACTACGGAGTGGGGCCCACCAGTGTTACAGCGGAGGAGAGCCGCGACCCCTGTTCCGCAACCGACCGTAGCTCGATTTTTCGGGCTGTGGTGTGGTCTCAGAGACGATTGGATGCAAGATCGGATCCATCCATCGGGTAGGCCTTTCGAAAACGTCTAAAGGGACGCTAATATTTTGGAGGAAAGACAATGTACAAGAAACTTTTGCAGCTCCGTTTTTAGCCGCGTCAAAGGTATGCACGACCGACTCCAGCTGTTGCTGTAACAACTACACCGTTCAATTCCAGCGCGCCACCACCCATTCTTGCTGTATAAAAGAGAGAGGATAGCTAGAGAAAAGGGGAGTTCGGCTGGGAGATTCAAAGGGGAGCTAGGGCCAAGGATAGAGGGAGAGAAATAGAAGGCTACGAGGAGAACTGGAGCAGATCCAAAGAAGAAGAAAGAGAAGAAAGGAAGAGAGAAAGGAGGATGTTTTTATTTTATCAATCTTATTTTCTGTCTCCCTGATTGAATTTATGGATTGCTAATCTCTCAGCTAGGGCTGAGATGAAACCCCTAATTTGAATATCCATTGTTATATGTTGAATTTATTTTAATTAGATTGGTTTGTTTCTTTCTCTAGCGTGCTTGATTGAGTTAAATTCTGTACTTCTCCATCTATGAACTTGACCAGAGTCTATATATGGATGTTGTTTGGATGCTTATTCTAGGTGCTGGTGTCTGATCATGAACAGGTTTCCTATAGAGGAAGAAACAGGGTGCTTTAATGAATTATACATTCTATGTGCCCGACCAAGGACATAGAATGTGTTATTCATTACATTGCTTTAGGAGATTAGACATTCTGTATGCCCGACTAAGAACACAGATTGTGCTTTCTTTATATAAGTTGTATCAATCTAGATTAGGGTGAATTAACAGATAAAACAAGGGATAGGATAATTAGGGGTGGATTCGAAAGTCCTAGTGCTCTCTCTGATTAAATTTTCTTCCCTGTTCTCAGTTATTTTCTATAAATTTGTGTTAGTATTTCGCTACATTATTTGTTGAATTAGTTAAGAAAAATTGTGAATTTGAATTGTGACGACCAGTCCTCGTGGGAACGATCTCGTAATACATACTGTATCTACATCTGATTCGTAAACTTGCGAGTTTAAAAATCATTTAAATAATGTTGGTTTAAATAAAACATCATGTGGCCCAACCAAGTCATGGATTGACTTTCTTTTTAAGCCCATGGCCCACCATGGAATGGTGCATCTGACTGATGGGGCAATACAAACATCAACGTGGGCCTTACACAGGAAGTGTAACACCCACAGAGGAGTTACCTAAATAGGGAAATGGTATATAGAGTACATCGAGTTGGCCACTAGCTGACCCCAACTCGAATTCGACTCGGCTCTGTCCTCGAGCCTGACTGGCCAACTCGGCTCGGTTCAGTCAGCAGCTCGGGCCAATTCGAGCCGAGTTCACCTATGCATCATTTTCAAATACACATGGACTGTACCTTCAAAATCTTACTAAATGTAAAATAGTAGCAGTGGTTTTATAGGTATTTTATCAAACACCTTCTAAGCAACATAAAAATCAAGAAAAAAATAAAAAAAGATATTTGTTTCATATACATACCTTCATTGCCACCAACCACACTTCGTTGAGTCATTTCATCAAACACTTGGTGAGCAACATCAATATCAAAGTAACCAAGTCACCGAACTGGTTCGATCCGAGTTCGATTCGAGTTGGGTTCAATCCGAGTCGAGTCAAGCAGGCGCTAGCTCGAGATCGACTCAAACTCATTTTCGAGCTCAAAAAATCAGTTCAACTCGGCTTGAACTTAACTTCGAACCGAGTCAAATCGAGCTTTTTCGAGTCAAGTCGAGTGAGCTAACTCGATTCGTGTACACCCCTAATGGTATATAAGGTCGATTTCATATGAACATTCCATGAGGTCGAGTTGTGTGGGCCCCATCATGATGTGTATAGAACATCAACACCGTGCATTTGATGTGTCCCCTTTAGATTATGGGATATCTCAAAAATCAGCCGTATACGAAACTCAGGTGGGCCATAGCATCTAAAACTATGTGAAGACATAATAAAAGATATAAAAGCACTTGGTGGGCCCCACATGAGTTTTGGATGCGACTGAAACTTGGTCTCACCTCTCATCCAAGTGGGACACACATAATGAATGGGTTGGATCTGTGAATCACATCTAAGTGGGCCCAATATATGATTATAAATGTTTTAAGGCGTGGTAAACCCATCTCACCTATAGTATGTGGCGTGGCCCACCCAAGTCATGGATTAACTTTATTTTTAAGACCATGGTCCACTATGGAATGGTGCATTTGATTGATGGGGAAGATCCAAAGTTCAAGTGGACCCCACCACCATTGATACCTTCTTAAGGGCCACCACAATGTTTATTTGAGATCCAAACTGTTTATAAGTTAATATAGACATGGAATAAGGGAAATCATAAATATTAGCTTGATCGGAAACTTTTATGGCCCAAAGAAACTTTTAATGGCAGGCGTTCAATCTTCAATATTTTATGTGGTGGGTCCACTTGAATTTTGAATTTGCATGCTTTGGCTCATGACCTAAAATTATCTCCCCAAATGGATGGACGATGTGGATACAATACATACATCATGGTAGGGCCCACAGAAAGTGTGACATCACATTAGTAGCGAGACTAGTGTCGAGTTGTACGCTATTATGTACTAAGTAAACTCTGTTGAGCCCAACATGAATGCGTGTGGTTTATCCACTCCATCCATCCTTTTTTTAAAGATCATTTTAGGGGTTAAGCCCAAAATTGAAGCATATTCAAAGCTCAAGTGGACCATACCACAAGAAACAGTGGAAGCATTGATTTCCACCATTGAAACCTTTCCAAGGCCTCCAGTGATGTTTATTTGTCATCCAACCTATTTATAAGATCACACATACATGGATGAAGTGAAAACACAAATATTATCTTGATCTAAAACTTCTGTGGCCCCCAAGAAGTTTTCAACAGTAGACGTTCAAGTAACAGTGTTTTTGGTGGTGTGGTACACTTGAGCTTTTGATATGTTTCATTTTGGGATAAAGACCTAAAATTATTTGTTAAAATGGATGGACAGAGTGGATAAACTACATGCATTCACAATGGGTCCCACAGAGTTTACTTCTTTTTTTAACACGCACACACACGCTGTAGTGGGATTTCACCACCTATGGATGCTTGAACCCTTGACCGAGTGTTGAAACTCTTTGTGCGCTAAGTTTACTTAGTCAGTACGCAATCCGCTTCCAGATCCTCTCTCTCTCTCTCTCTCTCTCTCTCTCTCTCTCTCTCTCTCTCTCTCTCTCTCTCTCTCTCTCTCTCTCTCTCTCTCTCTCTCTCGCCCTAATCCTCTCATGTCTCTCCGCGAGTGAGCGAGTGAGCGCGGGCACCCTAATCCCCTCCCTCTCCTCTCTCTCTTCCTCTCGATCTCTCTCTCCTTCCTCTCTTTCTCTCTTCTTCTCAATCTCCCTTCCCTCTCTGTCTCCCTCCACATATCCCCTAATAGGACCGTCTGTCTCTAGCTAGGTCATGGGATAGCACCTAATCCTAATCTCCTAGTATAAAGCCTTGGAAGACCCTTTCCTTCGCTAAGATTTTCTTCCTCCATCAATCTCCATCGTTTTCTGCTCAATTTCAGAGAAAAATGGCAGATCAGCTCACGAATGATCATCTCTTTTGAGTTCAAGGAGGCGTTTAGCATGTTTGACAGGGATGGAGATGGTCAGATCCCTTCTATCTTCACTTTTCCCCATTTTTCTGCTGGAAAATCTGGTGATTTTATTATTATTTTTTAGCATTTTTGTGGTATCGAGTGTTTTTTTTTTTTTAATTCGACGTTGATTTCATTAGATTTGATGGTTTACTGCTTCGATTTGTTGAAATCAGTGAGGTTTTGGCGTAGATCGTAGAAATTTACTTCTTTTTTTCTTGTATTTTCGCACATATGTAAACTATTATAACTAGCTCCATAATCAAATTGTGTATCTGCAATGTTAACATGTTTCAAGTAGCAAGTTTCAACCCTGTGCCAATTTAGTTCTTTTGCACGACTTGCTTTCTCAAGCAGCAACTATCACATAATCAAAGAGTGGAGATGAGAGAGGTTTTAGATTGGTTAAGGCCATTGTTGCTGAGGAGAACAAAGGAATCTATAGATAAAGGAATGAAGGTAGGCTTCTAAGTTCTTTAGCTGGTCTTCTTAACAAAATAAATGCTCTTTTCCCTCTGTTTTATGTTTTAATGTTTTGTTACATTTAGTGGAATGGTTATTGTGCTTAATTTTGTGCATGAGATTCTTATTAAATATTTATATGAATTATTTTTGAATAAAATTTTTATTTATAATTTTATTTGCAAATGTTTTAGAGACGGACCAAATCCGTCGCTAATTTTTGAACAAGTTGACAATTAATGACGGATTTGAGGTCCGTCGCTTCTCCTAGAATCAGCGACGGACTGTATTTGTCGCCAAAATTTGTAATGAATAATTTAGTGGGTTTTTCTACAGTTTAGCGACGAAGAGGATCCGTCGGTAATCTGCGAAAGATCTTATCCGTCGCAAAAAAAGACCTCGAAAATGGAGGGACCATCGGGCGGATTTGTTAATTTGGTTTTGCGATGGATCTGGTCCGTCGCAAATTCGTGATTTTGCTGTAGTGGAAGAAATCTGTGGGGCTTATGAACCAAGACGATGCAGTGGCTGATCCAAATGCACTGCTATTATTGACCGACTATTTTGAAGGATTGCATGAAATGTGCAAAAGGATGTCAGGCTTGACATAACTACAACTTATCATGAATCCATGGCCACTTCGAGGGTGAGCCATAGATATTATTAGTTAAATTTACCTGCCATATCAAAACAAAACTTTATCACTGTTGCAATCGACTACTTTACAAAGTGAGTTGAGGCATGACAACTACATGGAGTCGATCAGGTGGAAGTCCTGGACTTTATTAAAGAACATATCATACATCGGTTCAACATTCTTGAGACCATTATAGTGGACAGAGGGATCTGATCAAGAGCACAGATTTAGGCCTTTGCCGGTGCCTACAAGTTCAAGTTAATCTATTCCATGCTGTTTTACGCTGATGTCAATGGGTAGGCCAAGTTGACAAATAAGATCCTGAAAAATATCATCAAACAAATGGTGGACGATCATCCTCGGTCGTAGTATACAACATTGTCAAATGTGTTGTGAGGCTATTGAACTTTTAAAATGATGAGCACTAGAATTACTTTATTTGCCCTTATGGGCATGAAGTTGTGTTGCCAATGGAATTGAATATTACTTCACTCAGGGTGGCTTACTAGAACCAACTCTTGAGAAATTCACCAAAATTATGTTCATTGAGCTCAAAGAGCCCGACAATATCTGATTGCAAAACTCTTGTTATGTTGAAAGTGAAAGGGAAAGTTTCGGCGAATAAGAGATGGTCCAGGAAACCATTCTTCCTATTGACACAGAACTAAAAGTACGGTAAGTAGTCTCCAACATGGGAAGGGCCACTGGTAGTCAAGTTAATACTGAACGGAGGAATATCTTTTCTGCAAGACAAACAGCCAAGCAGGAATTCTATAAATTGCCAATATCTATAGTACTACCCAACTTTGTGAGAATCCATGCAAAAAAAAAAAAAAAAAAAAACACAATAAGAAAGACGTATCAACTGCTAAATAGGCCAACAAAAACAAAGAATAAAAAAGAGAGAAGGCGGTGAATCAGGTAAGATGAAATTTTTCTTTTATATTTTCTTAATCAGCTGTTACAATACATCATAAAATTTCTCTTTGGTCATTTATTTTCTTTAGTGTGGTTCACCTGAAATTTGTATCTGCTTCATTTTTTTGGACCATGCTATAAGATAAGTTGGAAAAAACAGATGGGCAGTATAAATATACATCAAATATTTCGATATGACCCTACAGTCAGGGTCGCAGCCAAGTCACGCTCCAGCCAAACTGCGTTTGGCTCTGGTGTTGGGTGAACGGCCAAGTGGGGATTGCCTTGACAAAAATGCAGTTTGGCTGATGACCCTAACACCATCCTAGGTGGTGTCGAAGTTCTGTTGACATAGATGATATGTGTTTTATGCATGCGGTCCATTCATTTTTTTCAGCTCATTTTAGAGCATGAGCTAAAAAAAATAGGCAAATCAAAAACTCAAGTAGGGAAAAGGGTAGGGATAAAAAACTTGCTGTTAAAATCTTTTTAGGAGCCCATCACAATGGTTATTTAATTACCATCCAACCTGTTCATAAGGCCACGGATGAAGGGAAAACACAAATAACATCTTGATTCAAAACTTCAAGAAATTTTAAGCTATAAGCATTCAATCTCCACTGTTTCATATAGTGTGGACCACTTGAGCTTTGGATTTGCCTTATTGATGAGCTCATTACCAAAATGAGCTAGCGTGGATGAGACACATACATCATGGTGGGCCATGGAGCTTTGACACCAACTAGTTAGCTGGTATTGGAGTCACCAGCCAAACTCTGTCCTGAGTCATCAGTCCAAATACCTTATGTTACGAGCTAAATTCAAAAAATCAGGACCATCAAAAACTTATGTGGACCACACCATAGATAACACTGGGTATGTGAACTCCTACAATAGAAACCTTCCTGGGACCACCTTGCAGTTTATATTCCATCAAATCCATTCTTCCAATGAGCCCCGCTAGAATGAAAAGATGTCAATTCATACTAATCCAAAGCTCAAGTAGTCTACACCAAGTAAATATATAAGTTTTAGGTACAATTTTAAAATTTTCTCGTGGTATGGTCTATCTAGGTTTTGGATTAACTTAGAATTTTTTACATACACTTGGCATAAATTCCTGGAATGGATAAGCGGACTGGATTTTATAAACACTGAATGGTAGGCCTCACATAGCTCGGTGTTGCACGCATTTCCCACCACAAGTGGTGTACAGGATTCCAGTCTACCAGACCCAAACAGAACATCCTAGTTATATGAGACGTGGCCCAACGAAATGGTAGACTGCACTATGAAGTGGCTACTGGTCGGTGCGATGTGGACCTACCATAATGTATTTATTTTATCAACACGGTCACTTTTTTAAATAAAAAATGAGGCAAATCCAAATATCAGGTGGATGAAATGGAGGTAATTGGATGCCCACCGTTGAAAAAAAAAATTGGGCCACCGAAGTTTTGGATCAAGCTTCATTCATACAGGTGTGTGACTTAATCAACAAGTTAGATGAAAAATAAATATTATAGTGAACATTAGGAAGATTTTAACTGTGGGCGTTGAATCGCTATTGTTTATGTGGCGCGGTCCAGCTGAGATTTGGATCTGTCTTATTTTTAGGATCATACTGAAAATGATGCGAAAAATGGATGACAATGTGATAAAAACACACACCGTACTGGGCTCATAAGACACCCACCGGTTGATACTAGTTGCCACCTTACTACTGGCAGTGTAAATAGGAAATCTTTTTCAGGGGCAAATGTCCATGGTAAACAAAATATCAGCCTAAGCAAATGTCCATGGTCAACGAAATATCAGCCTGATATTCTCGTACCCGTCTTCTCATAAAATTGATACCCTTGCCCGCACAGATGTCCATGGTAAACAAAATATCAGCCTGATATTTTCATAAAATTGATACCCTTGTCTGGCGCAGATGTCAATGATAAACAAAATATCAGCCTGATATTCTCATAAAATTGCTAACTTTATCCGGCGCAAATGTCCATGGTAAACAAAATATCAGCTTGATATTCTCGTAAAATTGATACCCTTGTCCGGCGCAAATGTCGGGTAAACGAAATATCAGCCTGATATTTTCATAAAATTGATACCCTTGGTACGGATGTTTGTCGTCTAGCTTGAGTTGGTCGACACGGGACGCGGATTTCCGGCAAAAGCCTTTTAAGCAGGCAGTCCGTGCACAAGAATGCTAGGTGGGGCTAGCAGATATTTTTAAGTAATCTACCCTGTCCATCCGTTTTTAGAGCTCATTTTAAGACGTGGCAATAAAAATAAGATGTATACAGCACTCAAGTAGGCCACAGAAGGTGGAAAGAGTTGGAATTCAGTGAGCACGGTTGAAGCATTCTTATGATCATGAAAGTTTTGTATAAAACTATATTTTTTGTGTTTTCACTTCATCCCATTGGGAATTACCTTGTAAACGGTTTGGATAGCATATAAACATCAAGGTGGAACTTAGGAAGATTTCAATGGTAAGAATTTATTTTCCCAATTTTCTCTCTCATGTGACCCAACTGAGATTTGTATTTAACTCATTTTTTCTCACACATCCTAAAATAATCTTGTAAAACAGATGGACGGAATGGATTTCTCACTTCCATTGCAGTGGGCTGCACCCAGAGACCATGCTTAGGAACTTCTTGCTAAAAGGCTTTGGCGGCAAATCCGCGTCCGCGTCTGTGGACACATGTCACAGCTGGAGGTATATATCAGCGTGAATTTGGTGGATCAGGAACTATCAAGATGGGTGGATCTATAATTGTAAGGAATCTATGACTTATTTATTTTATATAAATGCATGCGGTCCATCCGTTTTTCCAGCTCATCTTAGGGCATGAGCCTCTAGACGAAGCATATTCAAATCTACGGTAGATCATACTAGATGAAATAGAGAAAATTACGGCCCACCATCATGTTTATTTTCCATCCAACTCACTAATAAGTTCACACAGGCTTAGATAAAGGGAAAACACAAATATCAACTTAATTCAACACTTTTGTACCCTGTGAAGTTTATGACCCACTATTTCATATGATGTGGTCCACCATGTAATATAAAATGAGCTGGAAAATGTACGGATGGCATGGATATAAAACAAATATCACAGGGTGGCCCGACAGTCATGATCACTGACCCGGATCCACCTAATCCGTGTGAGGCAAACATGTGGCCTTTACCGTGGGGCCCACTTTGATGTATGTATTCAATATCCATGCCGTCTACCCATTTTTCCAGATAATTTTAAAACATAAGCCTAAAAATGAAAAGATCCGACTCTCACGTTGTCAACATCATAGGAAACAATGGTGATTAATGTCGTACCATTAAAAACTTTTAAGGGCCGTTGTAATGTTTTGGTAATGTTTATTAGTCATCCAATCGGTTGATAAGGTAAACTTGAAAAACAAATATAGATTAATCTAAAACTTGTGTGGCCTTATGGAATGGTCCACCTGAGATTGGATCTGCTTTTATTTTAGGCTCATGCCCAAAATGATATAGAAAAACTAGATGGTATGAAGAGAAATTTCCGACTGTACGACCCATTTCTGAGACGAAGCCCACCTCATTTTACTTTCCAAGAATAAGCCCCAGCTGTACGGACGCCTTCCCAAAGGTCGAAAATGCCTCAATCAAAACTGGAATCAAATCCGGGTCACCTGAATCAAATAGATCCGATACATGATTTGCTTTACCCGAACCGGGTCCAACTCGGTCAGAAAAAGGGAGTCGGATCCAGTTGGGTATGCCATTAATATATGCCATTTTTTTGAACAAGGCCTAAATTAATAAGTTAAAATGGATGAACGGCTTAGATAAAACATATACATCAAGGTGGGCCCCACATGGCTCTGAAAGAACTTTTTACCTTCGTACTCATGTTTTCACTGAACATTAGTTACTTGACGTGCACGGCAAAGAAGTTTAATACTTGAAAACATGACTGTTTTGATTTTCTATCTATATTAGCGAGTTGTGGGAGTTTAATCATGGGGTTTGTGTTATATCCAAACCGTCCATCCATTTGGTGACCTCGTATTAAGGATTGAGATGAAAAATAAGACAGATCTAACAATCACGTAGACCACACGGTCCACACAAATGGTTTAACGGCGAAAATCTTTCTCTGCTGCTATTTGCGGTGTGGTCGAGATGATCTTTTGATATTATTTATTTTTTTGATAATGTCTTATAATGATTTCCAAAAGTATATGAACGGTGTAGATATAATAAATACATCACTATGGGGGTCATATAACTTTAATCTCCTTTGAACCGTTCGTACAACACGAAGCTCAAGGAATGCCCGTAGATCGAGGAAACAGTGTTGAGTGAAATCAGTCCATGCAAACGTTGTTATTACTGATTTAAATATGCGGGCCCCACCATGATATATATGAGTTATCCACACCATCCATCCTTTTACAAAATACATTTTAAGGCACGAGTCCAAAATTGAGGAAAATCAAAAGCTCAAGTGGACCACACCTTATGAAACAATAATCATTAAAACATTAATGGTTGAAAGTTGTTTTCTCCCTAAGGTCCACAGTGATGTTTATTTGTCATCCAAACCTGTTAATAAGGTCACACGGTCATGGATAAAGTGGAAACAAAAATATCAGTTTCATCCAAAACTTCTGGGGTCTTCAAGAAGCTTTCAATGGTAGGAGTTCAATTGCCATTGTTTCCAGTAGTGTGGTCCACTTGATCTTTGGATCTGCCTCTTTTTTTGGCTCATGCCCTAAAATGAGTTGGTTAAAGGGATGGACAATGTGGATAATATACAAACATCAAGGTGGTCCCCACAATTTAACTTTTTTTCCTCGGGTGATGTGAGGAATGCTATAAATGAAAGGTAGCAGTCAAATCACCTTGAAAATCGGTAAATAATTATTACTCATTTACCTCGAATTACCTCTCTGTTATGTGAATACGCTCTCTTGTTAGGAGGACCTGACCCGACTTGATTTTAATGGACCCGTGGTCAGTGCTCTGTGGGCCCCACTATGATATACGTGTTTCATCCATGCCCTACATCTATTTTTATAGATCATTTTATGTTATGAGAATAAAAATGAGGTACACAAAAACCTCAAGTGGACCACATTGTAGGAAACAATGTTGAGTGAACGTTGATATTTATTGTATACCCGACTTCAAAACCAGGTCGGGTCAGTTCGGACGCATTCGGTTCGGGTATTCGAACCGGATCTGTTCGGATACAGTGTCATCCGAACCTGATTCGAAATGCTTTCGGATCTGGACCATCAGAATCGATCAGGTCCGATCAGACCGTCGGTTCTGTTCAGAACGGTACCGAGTCGGGTCTGGTCGGGTCAGATCCACCAGATCGGGCCTAAGTTGCCCACCTCTACGCAAGAGGATCGGCCGCTAACGCTCCTCGAACTCCGAGTTGCACGAACGGTTCAAAAGATATCAAAGTTACATGGGCCCCACAGTTATGTATTTATTATATCCACTACGTTCATCCATATTTCGAGATCATTTCGGAGCATTATCAAAAAAAAATAATTCATATCTAAAGATCAACTGGACCACACCACAAAGAGCAGCAGAAAATTAATTTTCACCGTTGAAACTTTTGTAGGGCCCACCATAATATTTATTTTCCATCCAATCTATTCATAAGGTCACAAAGACCTGGATGAAGAGGAAAAACAAATTTCGTAATGATCCAAAACTTTCGTGACCCCTAAAAGGGTTTCAATGGTAGACGTGTAATCCTACATTTCCTTTTACAGTGTGGTCCACTTGATAGCTAGACATATCTTATATTTCGTCCCAAGACTTAATACGAGTTCGCCAAACAGATGAACGGTTTCGATATAACACATACCTCATAATGTGACCCACAAAAAGTAGTGGGGATTACAAGAGGAAAGAGAGAAAAAAAAAAAAAAAAATTACCCAGTGAGTTGAGGTCGACCGGCTCTGGAGTCAGTCGACCGGGTCAATAGCTACAGCTTATAACCGTAACTACAACCGTAATGACTCCACACTCTATGCACTTTCTTCTTCATTTTTATTTTATTTTATTTATTTATTTATTTACATAGAGAACTTTATTCTACCTACATTTTTCTCTAATACATATTTATATAACTATGTATATATAAGCACATAAAAAAAATTTCTCGCTTTTTCTCATTTCTTTCTTTATTCATTTATTAAGAATATCTTCTAAACTAAAATTAGTTACTTGATGTACCATATATGATTTTGGGACATTTCCCTACACTTCACGGTCATTTCCATGCATTTCACGGTCAATCCCGGCGATTCCGTTTTGATTCACGATCATTTTCATGCATTTCATGGTCAATTCCCTTCACTTCATGGTCATTTCCATGCATTTCACGGTCAATTCCCTTCAGTTCACAGTCATTTCCATGTATTTCACGGTCATTCCCGACGATTCCATATTGATTCACAGTCATTTCCACGCATTTCACGATCAATTCCCTTCACTTCACAGTCATTTGCACACATTTCACAGTCAATTCGCTTCACTTCACGACCATTTCCATGCATTTCACGATCATTCCCACCTATTCTGTTTACATTCACGGTCATTCGGTGCATTTCACGGTCATGCCCCTTCACTTCACGGTCATTTCCACGCATTTCACGGTCCAATCGCTACACTTCACCGTGAAATGCATCAAAATGACCGTGAATCAATATGGAATAGGCGGGAATGACCATGATATGCATGAAAATAACCGTGAAGTGTAAAGATTGGACTGTGAATTGCACGGAAATGACCGTGAAGTGAAGGAGCATGACTGTGAAATGAGTCGAAATGACCGTGAATCAACACGGAATAGGCGAGAATGACCATGATATGCATGGAAATCACGGTCATTCCCGCCTATTCCGTGTTGATTCACGGTCATTTCGGCGCATTTCACGATCATGCCCCTTCACTTCACGGTCATTTCCGCGCATTTCACGGTCCAATCTTTATACTTCACGGTCATTTTCATGCATATCATGGTCATTCCCGCCTATTCCGTGTTGATTCACGGTCATTTCGACGCATTTCACGGTCGTGCCCCTTCACTTCATGGTCATTTTCGCGCATTTCACGGTCCAATCACTACACTTCATCGTGAAATGAGTCAAAATGACCGTGAATCAACACGGAATAGGCAGGAATGACCGTGATATGCATAGAAATGACCATGAAGTGTAGCGATTGGACTGTAAAATGCGCGGAAATGACCGTGAAGTGAAGGGGCATAATCGTGAAACGCGTCGAAATGACCGTGAATCAACACAAAATAGGTGGGAATGACCGTGATATGCATGGAAATCACGGTCATTCCTGCCTATTCCGTGTTGATTCATGGTCATTTCGACGCATTTCACGGTCATACCCCTTCACTTCACGGTCAATTCACTTCACTTCAAGGCCATTTCCAATCATTTCACGATCAATTCTCTTCACTTCACGGCCATTTCCATGCATTTCACGGTCATATCCAGCAATTCCGTTTACATTCACGATCATTTCGACGCACTTCACGGTCAATTCACTTCACTTCATGGCCATTTCCAAGCATTTCATGGTCAATTCTCTTCACTTCACGGCCATTTCAATGCATTTCACGGTTATATCCGGCAATTCCGTTTACGTTCACGGTCATTTCGATGCACTTCACGGTCAATTCACTTCAATTCACTGTCATTTCCAAGGACTTCATAGTCAATTCTCTTCACTTCACGGCCATTTCCATGCATTTCACGATCATATCCGGACATTCCGTTTAGATTCACGGAATCGGCGGGAATGATAGTGATATGCATGGAAATGAGCGTGAAGTGCAGCAATTGGACCATGAAATACGCAGAAATGACCGTGAAGTGAAGGGACATGACCGTAAAATGCGTCGAAATGACCGTGAAGTGAAGGGGCATGACCGTAAAATGCGTCGAAATGACCGTGAATCAACACGAAATAGGCGAGAATGACCGTGGTATGCATGGAAATGACCATGAAGTGAGGCGATTAGACCGTGAAATGTGCAGAAATGACCGTGAAGTGAAGGAGCATGACAGTGAAATACACCGAAATGACCGTAAATCAATACGGAATAGGCGGGAATGACCGTGATATGCATGGAGCTGATCGCGAAGTAAATGAAATGAATGAAATTGACCGCAAACTGATTGAAATTGACCACAAAGTGAATGAAATGGATTTTCGACCATCGACCTGATGGAATCTTGAAAAATAACTAGGTTGGTTGGCTAAAGTAGCTTCTCCTACCCTAAAATCATATACGGTACGTCAAGTAACTAATTTTGGTTTAGAAGATATACTGGTTAAATGAATAAAGAAAGAAATAAAGAAAAAAAAAAAAAAGAGTAAAAAAAAATTATATATGCTTATATATACATATTTATATAAATATGTATTAGAGAAAATTGTAGGTAGAATGGAGTTCCCATGTAAAAAAAGAAAAATAAATTAAGAATTAAAAAAAAATTCATAGACTAGTACAGATATGATTTTTTTTTTTTTTTGGATAATGCTCCGAAGTGATCTCGAAATATGGATGAACGTTGTGGATATAATAAAGACATAACTGTGGGGGCCCATGTAACTTTGATATCTTTTGAACCGTTCGTGCAACTCGGAGTTCGAGGAGCGTCAGCGGCCGATCCTCTTGCGGAAGTTAAAGCATGGGCATTTTCGACGGGAACGGATTGGCTACTCCCCCTGACACTAGCCAATGGCTGATGGTCGGTTCTATATGGGCCCCACCATGATGTATGTGTTTCATCCATGCCATCCATCTGTTTCTATGGATCATCTTACAGTATAAATCTAAAAATTAGATATATCCAAATCTCAAGTTGACCACATTACAGGAAACAGTGTTGAATGAGGGTCAACCATTAAAAACATTTTGGGGGCATAAAAGTTTGGATCAAGCTGATATTTGTTTTTTCTCTTCATCTGGGCCTGTATGACCTAATCAACAGATTGGATGTCATATAAACAGTATAACGGGCCTTAGGAGGATTTTAATGGTTGATATTCAATCACTATTGTTTTCATGTGGTGTGGTCCACCTGAGATTTATATCCATCTCATTTTTGGGATCAAGCAATAAAATGATCCGTAAAAATGGATGAACGAAATAGATGAAACACATACATCATGGTGGGGCCCACAGAGCACCGACCACCAGCCACGGAGCTGGTATCAGGGGGAGTAGCGAATCCGTTTCCATTTTGGACCTCTGGGAAGGCGTCCGTACAGCTGGGGCTTATTCTTGGAAGGTAAAATGAGGTGGGCTTCGTCTCGGTAATGGGCCATAAATGGGTCGTACAGTCGAAAATTTCTCTTGAATGAATGTAGAATACTGACCC
This sequence comes from Magnolia changhungtana, assembly GCA_030180095.1. Lineage (NCBI taxonomy): Eukaryota > Viridiplantae > Streptophyta > Magnoliopsida > Magnoliales > Magnoliaceae > Magnolia > Magnolia changhungtana. The sequence goes on from JASAUF010000444.1 coordinate 10,091,160, forward strand.
TACACAAGTGCCGCACGTTCTTGGGTGAGGCCGGAAACGGATTGGCTACTCCCCGGGCTGGTGGTTGGTGCTCCGTGGTCTCACCATGATGTATGTGTTTCATCCATTTTAACCTATCATTTCATGGCTTTATCTAAAAAGAGAGGGATATAAATCTCATTTGTACCGCACTACAGGAAAAAAATATTTATTGGATATCCACCGTTAAAAATCCTCTTAAGGCCCACTGTACTGTTTATTTGACATCTAATCTGTTGATTAAGTCATACAGAGCTAGAAGATGTGAAAAAACAAAAATCAGCTTGATCCAAAACTTTTACGCCCCAGAAGGTTTTTATGGTCAATGCTCATTCAACACTTTTTTCCTGTAATGTGGTCCTTTTGAGGTTGGGATATACCTTATTTTTGGTCTTATACCATAAAATAATCTAGAAAAATAGATGGACAGCATGGATGAAACACATACATTATGATGGGGCCATATAGGACCGACCATCAGCCATTAGCTGGTGGCAGGTGGAGTAGCCAATCCGTTTCCGGTGAGACCGGGGTGCATTTAATGGGACGCGGATTGAATCCTACCTTGTGAACGGGCAGCAGCTTTGAATGGCTACGGTGACGTGTGGGTCTTATACATACCGTCCATTTATTTTTTTTTCCATATAAAATATAAACCCAGAAATGAGGTAGATCCAATGCTCAAGTGTACCACACAATGGGGATTAAACTCTCACGGTCGAAAACTTCTTGGGAGCGGATATTTGTGTTTTCTCTTCATCTACATCTACCTAACTTTATGAATAGGTTGGATGGCAAATAAACATAAGACCTAGAGAAGTTTCAACTGTGAGAATCATTATCACTGCTGCTTCCTAGTGTGGTCCCCTTGAGCCTTGGATCTGCCTCATTTTTTATTTTATCATCTAAAATTATAGAAAAAAAATGGATAGACAGTGTGGATAAGACCTATAAATCATGGTGGCCACTAGAGGTGGGCATCTTGGACCCGATCCGACCCGACTCGGTACCGTTCCGAACAGAACCGACGGCTGAGATCGGTCTGATCGAGTCTGGCCACCCAGATCCATTCATCTTTCGGGTCGGGTGCGGATAGAGGTCTATCCGAACCGATCCGACTCGGATACCCGAACCGAATGGATCTGGCCCGAACTGAACAAACCCGATCTGGCAGGTACTATAAATAGTCGTTTTAATTTTTTACCCTAACCCTTCCCCTCTTTTCTTACCAAGTTACCCTACCCGACCCGACCTTTGCTTTTATTCTTCCTCTCGGACCTCTCCACTCTCCATCTCTAGATCTTCTTCCTCTTTTCTTACCCACAGCGCAGCAGACTCCGCCGATGCTAGCTTCCGTGACCACTTCATCCTCCGCAATCCCAACGATGCCATGGACCTTCCTAGCCTCCTCTTCCTCCCCCAAGCCTTCGGGTCCCACCTCTCTCTCTCTCTCTCTCTCTCTCTCTCTCTCTTCACATGAGCTTTCACTATGTCACGTGATCTGTTGTTCTCCTCTTGCAGGGCCATATACCTGTGGGAGACCTTCTGCAGCTATATCAGCATCAACAACAGCTCGAATTCTAAAGCATGAGATGTCATCATCAAGGTATCACATCATCCCTAGTTTGGACTTTCCGCACTTCTTTTTTTTTTGGAAATTTTGTAAGAGGTTCTGAAAGAATCTGGGTTTTCGGGATCGAATCCGCTTAAATTTCACTGTAAAGGTTTTTCTTAATTATTATTGGGAATTATTTTCACAAAATGCTCAACCAGTCACCATTTGAAAAGTAGGCTGGCGCTCCATTTCAGCTAGGGCCTGCCTTACTGTTGACTTGAATTGTTTACATGGTGTGCCCCACTGTTGATGGGGAATTTATCAAATGGGTTTCACAATGAGTTGTGGGGCCAAACATGTGTCTGAATTTTGGGCTGCTTGTTGCTAGTTTTGAGTGCTAAATGCTAAAGCTTGGGATAGTTGTTGCTAGTTTTGGGGCTAAATGTTAGAGCTTGGGTTGCTTGTTGCTAGTTTTGAGGGCTAAATGTCAGATAGGTGCGTAAATCATTTACCCGCACCCAAACAGCCATTTAGGAATTTATTTATTTATTTTAATAAAACAGGTTCTTGAAAATGTTTTCTACAGAAAAGTAAACTCTCCGTCACTAGAAAATGTCATTTTCTTGAAAAAAACCGATCCAAACCTGGGCCAATCCGATCCAACTTGGTTTTCTTGACCGAGCCGGACTCGGATCAGTCCAGGTCAGTATGGTTTAGGATCGGATCGGGTCAGAGGACCCAGACTCGGTCCTGGATCGGACCGAGTTCGGGTCAGGCCATGCAGAACTCGGACCGGGTCGAGTTGGGCCCAATCCGATCCGACTCGGTCCGATACCCAGCTCTAGTGGCCACTCAAATCTGTTGCCCGTTCCCATTGAAGACGTACCTAATCCGCTCAGCCGAAAAGGTAGAGTGGTACGCTGGATATTTCGGCAAACTTGTTGTATCAATTAAAAAAGACATAAAACTTTGCTGCACGCGAATTCTTTTTGGGATGTTTGTAGGGCCCACAGGATGTTTATGGGAAATCAATCAAGTCCATCAGTTTTACAAGATTATGATAGGACATATGCTAAAAAATAATGAAAATCCAAAACTCAAGTGTGCCACTAGTGAGGCAAACGTGTGTAGGTAAATGACTACCATTGAAATTTCTCTAGGTCCACTGCTATATTTATATACAATCCACACCGTTCATAAAGTCATTCATATCAAAATGAACTGAAAACAAAAAATTTAGCTTGATCCAAATAAATATTACTATAGTAGACCATATGAAGTTTTTTAAAGCGGGCGTTCAACCATTATTGTTTGTGGCGTAGTTTAGTTTAAAATTAGATTTGTCTCATTTTCGGACTCATACTAAAAATGACATGGAGAGATAGACAGACAATGCGATAAAACAAACATAATAATGGGCCCATCGGACACTCATGTCACGCCCCAGACTCGGTAACCGGACTCACGAGGAACCTAATAGCCGGTTCTGGTAACAACAGCCTCCGTAGTACCCCATTCTCGACTCCTAAAGCAGGTTCCGATCCTGAGATCCTACAAGGAGGATTTTCATAATCATATATCCATTCCAATACGAGCATACCCAAGATCACAATGAGTAAATCTCAGAAATAACAAAGGAACACACGGTAAAATCCACTATGAATTTGAACTTTTCAAGTACAAGGCTAAAAGGAAATACATAAGGTAACAGAAGAAATAAGAAAAGATCTACAACACTGGGGTCCTCGGCTCAACTCCTATCCAAACTCTGCCGCTACGACGCCGACCTAGGATCTCCTGCACGCATCAATCGTGCATAAGCTTATACAAAGCTTAGAGAGTGGTGAAAGTGTGTGACAATGGTGCGCAAAAGAATAATAAGAGATTCAGAAGGGAAACATGGTCAATGCCAATATCACTAGCTTTACCAAGGCTAAGCCATGAATGCAGGAAGCCATAGCAATGCAATAAGGCTTATACAGCCGATACCAATGCAATGCGAAGTAATGCCAATGCTCATAACCATTCCACATATCCAATACAGTTCCATCATAAGGAATATCACCGGGGTCTAATGCACTACAGGATGACTACCACTTTACAGACCCACACAGTCAAACGAGCGTAGGAGACCTCATTACCTGCCTATGGACAACCAATCACCAGCGAGGCTCGACGGTAGCGAACTCATTCATGAGCTGGTCAAACTCAGCCTAGCAATGCCCTCCAACTCAGGCGGATAAGGCCACATCTCATTCCAACCGACTACACGACAGTAGGAGACGCGGCCTAATGATGTAAGTCACTCGGGCGCTCATGTTTCCACTCGGTCATGGTGCTGGGGCATATCCTTGGTACCATGGAGTTTAGGGGCTTTCACCCGAGGGCATCCTATGCACCCTAATGCTCAAGAAGAATATTTCTGGTGTCCACATACGAGCATCCACGAATATACCTATGGAGGCAAGGCCCTGGTGAAGCAAGGGCGATCATATCTATGAGATGTCATTCCAAATGCATGAGTCACGCATACCAATCATGCACTAGCTCCAAGCACTCAATGTGCACAAGAGGAGAACTCCATCCCTCTATCATATCAACCCAATGACCACGCACAAATGAAATCCAAACACACCATGATGCATATGAATCTTGAAGGTGCGCTATACGGCGATGATGACTTAGAACATAGTCCTTCTTCCCAATGAGGGAATCAAGTCTAGGTACTTAGACAATTAATCTAAGGAATAATCCTCTAGTGGGGGGCCCAATACTTTGGGGTAGCCCACAAAGCTAAGGATGGCAATATATAAGCCTAAAGGAATAAGCGGTCCTAACAAGGGCCTAAGGTGGGCCTTAAACCACCCATAGCAACCCATGGGCCTACCTTAGGGCCACTAAGGAGGACATCAAACCTCAACTGGGTCCCAAAAGGTAGCCCGCCACTACTCAAATATGAAACAAGGCCTAAACAATCCACGGCCTAATGGGCTATACACCAAGCCCAACACATAGGCAATATGGTGGGCCCTCAAGCAACGTTTGGGCCCAACCATAAAGGTCATAAACCCATATATTGTGGTGGGCCTAATGGTCAGCCCGGTAATCCAACCATAAGGGAAATTCTTATACTTATTTTAAGTGAGTTAGGCCTCACAACTTGGCTCAAGTACAATGGTTATTTTGGTGGGCAACCAAGGGCCCAACTACTTGCATGTTATAGCCCACAAATCCATCACAATAAGTAGTAAATGTAGGCCCAAAGGTCAAGGGGCCTATCTAGAAAGTTCCAGGACAAATGGGCCTAGAAAATACAACAGATGGCTATGAACATTGATCCAATAAAAACCCAACTGAGGTGGGCCTTAAGTGTGCACTAATTAAGCCCAAAGGCACATCAGGAAAATGGCAAGATATGTGCATATAACATCCTTAAATCTGGTGGGTCATGCTATCCCAAAACATGCCATTAAGGGCAGCCAATTTGGGCCTATTGCTGGAATTCCAGCCCACCTGTTTTCTGGGCCTGCTGGAATCCAACAATAAAAAAAATCAGTTTATAAAATTATAATTTACTTGTGACCCACACACATCATTGTGGGCCCCAACATATGAATGGAGTGCATAAAACACATACATCAAGTGGACCAATGCTATTGGACTGGATGTCCAGCAGCAGCCCGATGGGCCAGGCGTCCTAGCTTGGACGGTCTTATGGGCCTGGGACGCCAGTCCCCAAAATATATCAAAGTGGGCCCCACATGTGGACGTCCTACAGGGAGGCGTGCCATGTCCCATGTGGACCACATCATAGATGAATAGCATGGATACAAAACACATCAAGGTAGGCCTAAAATAGGGTGGAAGACCAGCCCATGCTGGACGTCCCAGCCTTAGGCGTCCAGCCTAGTGGGCCGGTCTAGCCCTTGCCGAAGATCACTCAGGGCTCCGTTGGCCCCGAAATTTGGTAGGTGGGTCATATCATGGGTGGGCTACTCCTTTGCAAAATTTCAGATTTTATTGAATTAGGAAAGTATTTATTTAAATTAAAAGAATACTACCTGCCCAAAAATCTGGTTAGTGCAGAATTTAGGTTGGCCCTGATCTGAGCTTCCAATGGTGTGGACTAAAGGCCTCCAAATTTTGGGAAAAAATGATTTTTTACATCCCCTCATATGTATACCACAGGGTGGGGTCCACAGAAGTGGCCCACCAATACAAAAGCTATTTTATAATCAAAGATTTTCAAACTGACATGTTGCTGGAATAGTCCAGAAAATCCAGACTGTCCACCTCACTTGGGCCACACCTTTGGGACCTCAATCAAGGTCAAATGGGGCTGAAATTTGGGTCCATCAAGATAGGATCCCCACCATCCAAAATAGTATATTTGATGGGTAATGTCCCTCAAACAGTCCCAAATTCTGGTCCAAAATCAACCAGAAATTGTCCAGAGAATTCTGGATAGCAACATACACTTGGATTAAATTTATTGTATGAGTTAATTAAAAAAGGAATTACCCCCAAAACTAGGTACTATGGCCCACCCTAGTGGGCCCCACAAATATCCAAATGAAATTCCAAAGTTTCCACACTTGCATGCATCAATAAAAGTCAGCAAATGGGACACCCAAAACCATAGTGTAGGTGGGTATGGGCGTCCCACCCTAGCCGAACTTTCTGGACTATCCAGGCCCACCAAGAGGGCCACACTCATCATCATCAGAAATAGAAGAAAAGAGAGAGAAGAGGGAGAGCATTCTGGCCATAGAGAGAAGGCTCCGCCACTATTGAGCCTTCCCCAACACAATCACACCCACACATTTCATTCACATTCATATTATATCATGGATCTTCGTCATGCATGATATATATTTAAGATGAATGGTTGGGATGTCATCCCAACCATGATACAAGGGTCTAGATGACCCATCATGCTATGGGATTAGGAGAAACCTCCATGATGGCGTCTATCAAGGAGAAACTCCATGCATGGGACATGCATGCATAAGATGGGCCAAATGGTCATATCTAAGGGGTTGTGTAGGATCTCCACCATTGATTGGTGGGTCTTACACATCCAAATGAGAGGAGGAAATCTATACTTATGAAAAAGAAATTACATGAAATAGGAGAGCACCCACCTCTTGATCTTTACCAAAACTATATCACCTAGCTCCTAGTACTCCAAGGAAACAAGATCAATGGGTGAGATGGGATATGGATGGATGGATTGAGAGGAAATGGTGGGGCCATCCTACCCTCTTGTTAGGGAGAGAATGAAAAGAGAGAAGGGAGAAATGAGAGGGAAAGAAGAGAGAGAGGGATAGTTGTAGAAAAATCATCATTGCTAAGTGGCTTAGGAAGAGAAAAGCCATGATTTTTCTCTAGGAAAGAGGTGTATGGGGTAGAGAAACAAATCATGGGCTAGCAAAAGGAGGTCTAAAAGGTGGCTATAGACTAGGGATGGGTAGTGTTTGGGTAGTGGGTAGTGTAGGATATGGAACTTTGGGTGGTGTGTATTGGAAATTGCACAAGAGGGAGTGGGCTACCTTGAAAAACGTGTTCTTCACACTAGGTGGGTTACATGATCATGATCAAAGGGCTAAAATGATGAAATGCCTACAACTTATGATCTACATATCGGATGGATGCACGGGACGCGTCATCGGAACCGCAACGATGATACGGACAAGATGACATAGGTTTCAGGTCGATCCGAGTCGGGTCAACGTGACCAGACTTAAGGATGACCGCAAACACTATCTGCGGGTCGCCAGGATTCGACTGGTAGGATCGAGGGACCAAGAGAAACGAAATGCGCACACATATACACACATGCACTCGGGTCGGGTCTTACAACTCACTAGTTGCTACTGGTAGCCGCTTCACTACCGACAGTGTCAACAACCAATTCATGTCCAGTGCAAGTGGCCAACCTAACCAAAAGATATCCTGATATTTTCATAAAGTATGGATATTTGTCATCTAGTCCCTTCAGGTGTGAACACATGATATAGCTGGAAGTATATATCAGGCTTAAAGGGACGTGGACTTCATCCAACACCCGCCCCTTCTAGCCACGAACAGGCAATTTTGTGGCCAGGCCCACTTAGATGTATCTGTTTATCCATACTGTCCATCCCTTCTTGCATATCATTTTAAGGTATATGCACAAAAATGAAGTAGATCCAACACTTAAGTGGATGGCACCACAGATAACATTAACCCAAGCTTGTTATTTGTTGTGGTCCACTTGAGCGTTGGATCTACCTCGCTCTTGTGCATACATCTTAAAATGATCTGCGAGAAGGGATGGACGGCGTGGATAAACAGAGCCCAGTTACATAAATGCCCATTCATAGCTAGAGACGCATCCAACTTAAAGTGGGTAGATTAGGAACATCAAATTTGGTGGATCTATAATGGTAGGGCTCACTATGATGTATGTGTTTTATATCCACACTGTCCATTCATTTTTTCGGCCCATCTTAGTTCATGACCGTATAAATGAAGCATAGATGAAACGGTTGTGATTTAATGCCCACCATTAAAAACTTTCAAAGAGAATGGTGTATCAATGTATATCAAGATAATTTAACATAGATTGCATCCAAACGACCCATTAAATTGGATACCAGAGTTTCCATATGGGTACCATTCTAGGAATGGATGGTGGAAGTATCACATATTGATTGTGAATGGGGAGTTCCCACCAGGAATACGCGGAGGTAATTTTGAATCCTTTTTCGAGTGTGAATTAGAAAGAGAGATTCCTTTTCCGAGTGGGGATTCTCATTCATACATGCTGTTTCTGGAATCTCATGCATCACCGTTCACGATGTTGTCTGACCCCTCAAAGTACGGGCCATAGCCTATAATTTTCTGTGGGGCCCATGTGATAGTTGGATCGCCCTGATTTTTGGGGCATCTGTTAATCTAGATTGCCTAGATCAGGTCCACAGGGATGCCAGTAGCATCAATGTTATCTAGTAGAATATGTTTGTGGACAGTACACATGTGTGAGATCAGGACCATCCATCTATTGGTTCCTATTAGCATACCCCACTATTCATTGATCATAGACTCCCAATCGAATCGGTGAAATCCGAACCATGGGATAAAATGCTGCAACCAATGGCTTTGACATCCTACTGTTTTGATTTCTGTTATAAATCCTATACACCTGCACGTGTGCAATACGTTGCTACGTTAGAAATTTAGAGTGCGTTTGGTTACACTAAACTTGGTGAAGGATGATGAATTTTCATCAGATTAGACTGATTAATCATGAAATTGGGCACAGATTGGTTACTACTCACGAATTGGTTACTACTCTCACCATGACCTTGCCAGAGACGCAGGGTCCTGTCAGGGGCTCTTGGTGATTTATATATTTTATCCGCTGTCTATCTAATTTGAAACATCATTTTACGATATGAGCTCAAAAAGAGGAATATTGAATACTTAAGTGGACCACACCACTGGATGAAGTGGAGATTAAAAGCTTTACCATGCAAAACTTCTACGGGTAGAAGTTTTGGATAAAGCTGATATTTATGTTTTCCCTTATTTGGTCTTTATAACCTTATAAACAGGTTGGATAGAAAATAAACATCTCGGCATGCCTTAATTAGGAATTTTTCAACAGTACCAATTCAACCTCCGTTTCCTCCTGTTCACTTGATCTTTCAATCTGTCTACTTTTTGGGATCATGGCCTAAAATGATCTATAAAAGTAAATGGCCAGCATGAATAAAAGATATTCATCGCAATAACCCCACATCTCTCCTGACAGGACGGTCCCAAGCTAGTAGTACCAAATCCGCTCACATGAAATTAGGTGTCACTGAAAGGCGAAAGCACCCTACAAGGCACGGATTAGGTGCTACGCCCACCAGGACCTAGTTAGAGAGGGATGGTCTTGTCAAGAGCTCTGTGGGGCCCACTGTGATATATGCGGTTGTCCATCCATTTTGAAAGACCATTTTAGAGCATAAGCTAAAAAGGGAGAAGATGGAAGGCTGAAGGGGACCACACCATAGGAAGCAGTGCTTACAATGACTCCTACCATTGAAACCCTCCCAGAGCTCGTTACGATGTTCATTTACCATCAAACCTTCCAACCTATTTATTAAGTCATATAGACATGAATGAACAGAAAACATAAATATCAGCGGCCCCAGTAGGTTCAGTAGGCATTCAGTCCTCACTTTTTTCTGTGGAGTGGTCCACTGGGGCGTTTGACCAGCCTCTTTTTCAGGCTCATCACTTAAAATGATTTGTCAAAATGGCTGGTGACCCTGACACCATCCTAGCTGGTGTCAAAGATCTTTTGACACACCATGTTATATGTGTTTTATGCATATGGTCCATTCATTTTTGTTTCAGCTTATTTTAGTGCATAAGCTAAAAAATGAGGTAAATCAAAAACTTAAGTGGACCACACCACAGGAAAAGATAGGGATAAAATGCTTACTGCTTGGGGCCCACCATAATGGTTTATTTGCCATCCAACATGTTCATAATGTCAAGGACCAAGTGAAAACACAAATAACATCTTGATCCAAGACTTCAAGGAATTTTCAGCTGTAAGCATTCAATCTCTATTTCCTATAGTGGTCCATCTGAGCTTTGGATTTGCCTTATTAATGAGCTCATGTCCAAAATGAACTGCGTGGATAAGACACATACATCATGGTGGCGCCATGGAGCTTTGACACCAACTAGCTGGCTGGTGTTGGAATCACCCGCCAAACTCCGTCCTGAACCCATCAGTCCAAAAACCTTATGTTAGGAGCTAAATTCAAAAAATCAGGACCATCGCAGACTTAGGTGGACCACACCATAGATAACGATGGGGATGTGGACTTCAATAGAAACCTTCTTGGGACCACCTTGCAGTTTATATGCTGTCAAATCCATTCATCCAATGAGCCCCGTTAAAATGAAACATTGTCAATTCATACTAATACAAAACTCAAGTAGGCTACACCAAGTAAATATATAGGTTTTTGGTACAATTTAAAAATTCTCTCGTAGCATGGTCCATCTAAGTTTTGGATCAACTTTGAATTTTTTACATTACACCTAGCATAAATTCTCAGAATGGATAAACGGACTGGATTTTATTAACACTTAATGGTAGGCCCCACATAGCTCGGTGTTGCACGCATTTCCCACCACAGGTGGTATACAGGATTCCGGTCTACCAGACCCAAACAGAATATGGGACGTAGCCCAACGAAAAGGTAGCCCACCGTGAAGGTGGCCTCACACAGACGCTGCCAGTAGCGAGTGGCTACTGGTCTGTGCACTGTAGACCTACCACTATGTATTTATTTTATCAACACGGTCCACCTACTTTTCTAAATTATTTTATGTATGGGCTAAAAAAAAATGAGGCAAATCAAATCTCAGGTAGACCAAGATATAAATTGGGGATAATTGAATGCCCACCGTAAAAAACTTTTTGGGCCACATAAGTTTTGGATCAAGTTTCGTCCATTCAGGTTGTGTGACTTAATCAACTGGTTGGATGAAAAATAAATATTATAGTGGACCTTGGAAAGATTTTAACGGTGGCCGTTCAATCAACATTGTGTATGTGGCCTGGTCCCCCTGAGATTTGGATCTATCTCATTTTTGGAATCACGCTGAAAATATCCAAAATGCACGGACAATGTGATAAAACACACACCATAATGGGCCTATAGGACACCCCCAGTTGCCACCCTACTACTGACACTTTCATTTGAAAATCCACGTCCAGCGCAAAAGGCTTAGCAAAATATCTTACCACTAACACTTTCATTTGGAAATTCATGTCCAGCGCAAAAGGCCAACGTAAGCAAAATATCTTACCACTGAATACTTTCATAAAATTGATACCGTTGGCCTTGGTACGAATGTTTGTCGTCTAGTCAGCTTGAGGCGGAGGACATATGACGCGGATTTACTGCTAAAACCTTTCATGCAAAGTTACTTAACGCGCAAGGATGCTAGGTGGGGCTCACACAGATGTTTTTGATAAATCCACCCGTTCATCCAATTTTCCAGCTCATTTTAGTATGTGTGAATAAAAATGAGATGTATCCAACACTCAAGTAGGCCATACTAGGTGGATATAGTTAGAATTCAGTGAGCATCGTAGAAGCATTCTTATGGCCTAAAAGTTTTGTATCATGCTATAATTTTAGTGTTTTTTTTTCATCACATTGGGAATGATCTTGTAAACTATTTGGATAGCATATAAACATCAAGGTGGACCGCAGGAAGGTTTCAATAGTAGGAATTTATTTCCTCAATTATCCCTCTCGTGTGACCCACTTGAGTTTTGTATCCAATTCATTTTTTTCTTGCATGTCCTTGAATGAGCTAGCATGATGGATGGACGGTATGTATTTCTCGCTTACATTGCAGTGCGTGGCACCCAAATCCTTGCTAAAGAATTTCTTGCTAAAGGCTTTTGGCAGGAATTTCTCATCCGCGAACACATGACACACCTGGCGGTATATATTTGGTGGATCGGGAACTATCAAGCTTGGTGGATCTATAATTGAGGATATATATATATATATATATATATATATATATATATATATATATATATATATATATATATATATATATATATATTCCATCCATTTTTTCAGCTTATTTTATGGCATGAGACTCTAAACAAACCATAATCAAATCTACGGTAGACAATACTACATGAAATAGTTGTGACTGAATGCCCACCATTAAAAACTTTATACGGCCCACCACAATGCTTATTTTCCATTAACTCATTAATAAGTTAACACAGGCTTAGATAAATGGAAAACATAAATATCAGCTTAATTCAACACTTTTGCCCGGTGAAGTTCTTAACCCACTATTTCATATGTAGTCCACCTTGTAATCTAAAGTGAGCTGGAAAATGTACAGATGGCATGGATATAAAACAAATATCACACATTGGGCCCGACAGTCATGATCACTAACCCAGATCGACCCAATCAGTGTAAGTTGAACATGCAACAACATAACAACTCACAATGCAACATGTTGCAAGTAGGGCTATCAACGGGCCGAGCCTAAGGTTGTAATGTAGAGCGTATGTTGAGTGTGAAATATTACATATTTTCTCATATTTATACATTAGTTTTATAAACATGATAGTGCTTAATCGATTTAATTATGCACGTTTTCATGTGCGGGGTGATTTCGATAACTTAAAGTGAAATTAATGTCAAAAGGAATATTTATGCTCAAAAGATTATTAAATGAAGATTTGGAGATTTAAAAATCATTAATGAAGAATTCACATGCCAAAGATCTAAGAAAACCAAGTGAAGAATGAAGAGAATCAAATATTTAAAGTGAATAAAAAGAATTCTAAAATTGTCCTTAAAACAAACATGTGGGTGACGAACTCCATGTAACCAACGAGCAACCAATAAGGCTATGAGCCTAATACATCAAACAGTAATGATGTCGCGACCGTTCCACAATTGCATTTGGGTGACAACACTTACATCAATTATGGGCGTCATCTACTCGTCGATGGGCGGCCTAACCTTGTGCGTTCGGGCTGTGTCATCTGGGTCCTGAGTGATCGGTCGGGCCAATGTTAGCCTCACATTCATTAGGGAGTTGTCGTGTGAGTGGTAAACCCTAACATGGATTAAGGATTGCCGGCACAGATCCGCTAGGGCTGCCCTGGGCCTAGCAATCTGGATAAGGCAATTGATTATATTTAGATGTTCCAGCTTCCCCAATATTGTTGAATGAATAGACTTAATTAATTCACTTGGCTCACACAAGCATTCATCGCATTGCATTAGCTAGGTGTGGTGACTCGGCAATTGAGGTCGCGTTCCGAGAGAGTGTTGGTCTTTCGCGAACATAAGATGGAGTCGCTATGAGGGAGTGTTGGATGGTAAGGGCATGCATCATATCATAATGGTATGTATGTGCATTAACAAGAGTGTCTAAGGACTTTATGCTTAAGTTATTTTTCATTAATTGTGCATGTGGATATGATAACATGTGTAACTTAGAATTAATGGAACCATTGAGTTGATCACTCACTCCCACTTTAGGACAGTGTTTTAAAACATCAACCAAATTCTATCATAGATGCAGGTACCGTGGAGTCCGATGCGCTAAAGGAGGCGTTCGTGGACTCAGAGGATGAGTCCTCGTACTTCCAGCTGCTGGACGGGCCACTGTAGGTTGCCGTAGGGGCAGCGATGAAATTTTAAGCCGATACGTTTCGTATTTTGGAACTACATGTATTTTTGCTAAGATGTAGCCTCGTATCCTAGATATATACATTTTCTTGTTAGTTGTATTTTTGAGTTAAATTATGCATTTAATCCAGGGTACGTTACATAGTCCATTGTAAATCTCTCGAATGCTCACATGCCAAGTAAAATAAACTATAGAACCCATTCCGCAAAGCATAAGTGACACCCAAGATATTGGAAGTTGAGCATTACTTAGCCCCCGAAATCTGGGGCATTATAGAATGGCCGATCCCGACAAACTTTCATGAAGTGAGGAGTTTCCACGGATTGACGATTTTCTATCGTTGATTAGTGCGGAATTTTAGCACGATAGTCTCACCTATTACAAATTACATGAAAAATGGACCATTTCATTGGACCGATGAGGCTACCAAGAGCTTTCATGAGATCAAGCATCGATTGTCCACGGCACCGGTCTTGGTTTTTCCTAATTTCGACAAGTTGTTTGACGTTGAGTGTGACGACTCATATGTCGGAATTGGAGGAGTATTATCATAGGAAGGCAGGTCGGGCAGCCTTCTACAACGAGAAGCTCAGCGAAGCCCAAAAGAAGTGGTCGACGTATGAGTTTGAGTTGTAAGCAATTGTTCAGGCACTACGACATTAGTGGCATTATCTGATTCAAAGAGAGATTGTTTTGTACACTGATCATCAAGCATTAAAGTTTATTAATAGTCAGACTAATGTGAATCATGTGCATACTAAATAGGTTACTTTTTTATAGGAATTCATGTTCGTTCTGAAGCACAAGTCAGGGCAGAAGAACAAGGTGGTTAATGCACTTAGTCGTTGTGCATCACTACTTGTTACAATGAGCAACGAGATTGTCGGCTTCGATTGTCTTAAGGAGTTGTATGCCGAGGACGAGGACTTTAAAGATTCTTAGATGAAGTGTCAAGAAGGTCATCCCAATGTCCTACATATACAGGACGGTTTCCTCTTCAAGGAGAATCGATTGTGCATCCCCCGAAGTTCTTTAAGGAAGCAGATTATTTAGGAGCTACATGGAGGTGGCCTTAGTGGACACCTTGGGCGAAACCAGACGTGAGCTCTTCTGGGAGAGCGGTATTACTGGCCACAATTGGTACGTGATGTGGGAAAGGCAGTACAACGTTATCATGTTTGTCAGACCTCCAAAGGGCAATCTCAGAATACAGGTCTTTACACCCCGTTACTTGTGCCTAACGGCCATTGGAAGGCTTTATCTATAGATTTCGTGCTTGATCTCACATGAACACAACGCGGCATGGATTCAGTATTCGTGGTGGTAAATCGTTTCTCCAATATAGCGCATTTTATCCCATACAATGAGACCCTCAATACAACACACGTGGCGAATCTATTCATTAGAGAAGTCATGCGGCTACACGTGGTTCCCAAGACCATTACTTCTGATCGTGATACAAAGTTCACTAGCCACTTTTGGTGAACTTTGTGGACTCAATTCGATACACGACCTCGTTTAACAGTGCCTACCACCCATAGACTGATGGGTAGACTGAAGTTACAAATTGCACATTGGAAAACCTTCTTCGATGTATTTCAGGTGAAAAACTAAAGCGATGGGATTTAGCCCTGTCTCAAACGGAGTTTGCATTCAACAACATAGTAAACCGGTCGATAGGGAAGTCTCCGTTCCAGATTATTTATGGATGAATGCCTCGCCACACACTTGACTTGGTCTATCTACCCAAGCTCCAAGGCATGAGCATTGTATCAGAACAAATGACAGACAGAATCATTGACATTCATACAAAGGTGCAAACCAAGCTACATGCCTCGAACGAGAAGTACAAGGAGCAAGTGGACAAGCATTGGCGACAAAAAGTGTTCGAGGTGGGCAACCACGTTATGGTCCATCTACGCAAAGAGAGATTTTCAACCGAGACATCAAACAAATTGAAGAATAAGAAGATTAGACCGGTATCGATCATCCGAAAGATCAATAAGAACGCTTACATTGTTGATCTTCCGGATGACATAGCGATCTCATGGACTTTTGACGTTGTGGACCTAACCGAGTATCATAAACCAAAGCAGGACGAAAATTCGATGATAAGTTCTTTTAAATTAGAGAGGATTGATGTAGAGCGGGTCGCGGACAGTTTCATGGGCCAAGATGGATCAGAAAAGACCCAGTCGACGACAAAAGTGATCCGGATCGTCAAACCTTAAATCGGGCGTATTTCGCAATTCAGAAGGAGTTATTTGACATATCATATATGATTTTGGGGTAAGACGAGCTACTTTAGCCATCCAACCCAGTCATACTGGGTTGCGCACACCAAATTTATGAAACACGGCCAGATCGACGGTCGAATTCTCATTTTAATTTCATTTTTACTATAAATAGTAAGTTTTAGTTTCAGTATAACTCTTCATCCGTTAGGCTTTAAGAGTTATGCCTAATGTGAAAAGTGTTTAAAATAATTAGGAGAACATTATGATTCGGTCAAACAGGACACTTACTATTTTTGTAAACCTTGTGCACTGGCAGACATCACGACCGTCTATAATAGTAAATTTACTATTTATAGTAAGTGTTGAATTTTAGGAGTTTTAGTTGTAGTTTGATTCCAAAATTTCTCCCATGGCTTAGTATCCCTATGTAAAGGGTTGTGAAGTCATTTATTTCATTCATCAATCAAATTATGAATTTTCTAGAATTTATTAATATTTTTCTTGCTTTTTCCTCGTGGATTTGAGAAGTCTCTATGAGGAGTCCAGATAAGCTCCGTGTATTCGGACTAGTTATCCCCTCAAGGAAAACGGTGATCAACCTCATCACGTTCATCCCTGTGTCAGGTTGGTCTTGGCCGAGATTTTGACCCATTTTGGGCTGGGTCATCGGGCCAACCATATTCAAAATTCATTTTTTACAAACCTGAGCCCAACCCAATCACACCCTACTGCATGAGATCATTCTAAAAAGGGAAGCGGATTAGGTGTGTCCCCGGCCTCACACAACACGTGCGGTCTTTACCAAGGGCCCCACCTTGATGTATGTATTCAATAACACCCTACTTTCATAATGTTTTGGCAATGTTTATTTGCCATCCATCCTGTTGATAAGGTCAACCTGGATGAAGGAAAAACAAATATAGATTAGCCCAAGACTCGTGTGGCCCTATGGTATGGTCCACTTGTGAATTGGATCTGCTCATGCCTTAAAATGATCTAGAAAAAACGTAGATGGTATAAATGTAGAATACATACATCAACGTACCCCACACGACAAGGGCAGCACAGTCTTGGGTGAGGCCGAGGTGCACCTAATGGATTAAAAAAAAAAAAAATGGGTGGACGGTGTGGATAAGACCCATACATCACGGTGGCCACTCAAAGTTGCTGCCCGTTCCCATCTAATCGGCCGAAAAGGCATGCTAGCACTCGAGAATTTAGGCAAACTTGCTTTGGCTATTAAAAAAAGATATAAAACTTTACGACACGAGGTTTCTTTTTGGGATGTTTGTGGGGCCCACCAAGATGTTTGTGGGAAATCCACCACGTCCATCAGTTTTGCAAGATCATGATAGGACAAATTCTCAAAAATAATGCAAATCCAAAACTCAAGTGTGACACAAGTAGGGAAAACGTGTGTAGGTAAATTCCTACCATTAAAACTTCTCTGGTCCACTGCTATGTTTGTATATCATCCACACCGTTCATAAAATCATTCATTGAGGATTAACTGGAAAAAAAAAAAAAAAAAACAACTTGATCCACATAAACATTATTATAGTAGACCATAGTAAGTTTTTGATAGTGAGCGTTCAACCACTATTGTTTGTGGCGTGGTTCAGCAGAGAATTTAGGTCTTTCTTGTTTTTGCACTCATAGGCAGACAAGGCGATAAAACACGTGGGGCCAATTGGATAACCCCCAGTTGCTAACATTGTCACCGGTCAATTCATGTCCAGGGCAAGAGTGGCCAACCTAACTAAAAGTTAGCCCCATATTCTCATAAAGTTAGTTATTGGTGCGGATATTTGTCATCTAGTTACCTTCAGGTGTGGACACATGACATTGCTGGAAGTATATATCAGCTTAAAGGGATGCGGATTGGGTCCTATCCCCGCCCTCTCTAGCCAAGAACGGGCAGTTCTATGCCGGGCCCACCGTGAAGTATATCAGTTTATCATCCATGCCAGCCATCCCTTCTCGCATATCATTTTAATGTATATGTACAAAAATGAGGTAGATCTAACCTTTACGTGAATCACACCACATGACTCTTGCATTTAATGCAACCTAAGCTTGTTATTTGGTGCGGTCCACTTGAGCATTGGATCTACATCATTTTTGTGCATATATATTAAAATTATCCGCGAGAAGGGATGGACAGATAAACAGATACGTCACGGTGGGCCCAGCCATAAAACTGCCCGTTCATGGCTAGAGACCGGCGGGGGTAGGAGCGTCCAGCTTAAAGTGGATCTATAATTGTAGGGCCCACTATGATGCATGTGTCTGTATTCACAGAGTCCACTCATTTTTTCGGCTCATCACAGGGCATGAGCGGATAAACTTATATGAAGCATATTCAAATCTACAGTAGCCCATACTGCATGAAACGGTCCTGATTTGACCATACTACGTGAAACGGTCGTGATTTAATGACCACTATTAAAAGCTTTCTACAGCTCCCCACAATATTTATTTTCCATACAACTTATTAATAAGTCTAAACAGACTTAGAGCAATTATCTTGATTCACCACTTTTATAACCCATAAAGTTTTGAATGGTGGAAGCTCAATAAGCCACTTGTAACACCCCGATTCTCGAAATTCGAGTACACTACTCGTTTTATAAAAACTCGAGCATTAACCTTTAACTGTAACTCAAATTTTATGTACATTTTTTTTCCTTTTATCAGAGTTAGAAATTTTAACGCAGTATGAGCAAATCAAGTACAAGAGGGAGTCCAAATCTACATTATCAAATATTCGAGTGGTTACTCGTAAACTTATATAAACCAATATCTTAACTTTTACAATGCATAACAGTTTAAATTAAATACAAATGAAGACAAGGATGGGAAGTCGCAAGATCATCTGGTTCCTTCCATTCCATGTGAACACCGGCATACGCATCATCAGCGTCTCCTGCACACTAAATACAGTTCAATAGCGTCAATGGCTATCCAGTGAGGTATAACCCTCAAAATTTATCGTATCATCAAGATAATTAAGCATAGTTATCAGATACAGTATATAACAAATATTACACAATAATTATCATGGGAATCAGATAAAGTTCATCAGATACGCATTCATTAAATATATCATACAATATAACCTTGTTTAAATGCAAGGGATACATGCACACGTTCACAAACCTGGGGATGCACATCCAGCTGGTAAAAAGTCACCCAAGGAGAACCAGGCACCCGAAAAAGTATACATAGGCACGTCCAAGGAGAACTAGCCACCCGAAAAAGACCATAATATATATATCGCTTAAGGAGAACTGGTCATCCGAAAAAATACACAAAGGTACGCCCAAGGAGAACTAGCTATCCGGAAAAGACCATAAAATATAGATCGCCCAAGGAGAATTACTCACCGAAAAAAGTACACAAAGGTACGCCCAAGGAGAACTAGCCACTTGAAAAAAACCATAAAATATAAATTGCCCAAGGAGAACTAGTCACCCGGAAAAGTACATAAAGGTACGCCCAAGAAGAACTAGCCACCCTGAAAAGACCATAATATATAAATCGCTCAAGGAGAACTAGTCACTCGGAAAAGTACACAAAGGTACGCCCAAAGAGAACTAGCCACCCAAAAAAGACCATAATATATGCCATAAAAATGCATGATTAGCCCAACCATTATTATTCCAATTTCAAACAATCATTTCAAGAAAGTTCAAAAGTCACTACAGGGGGTTTATCACCCAGGATAAGCTGACAGTTCAGGTATAGTGTCTCGTTCAACCATCCCTTGCTCATGAGGATAACAAATAGGATGTTTAAAGGTAACCTACACAACTAGTGGCCAATCGTGGTCCAACAAGCGGGACTTACCATCGCAAGGTTGTATAAAATAATCCATTAAAGCCACGTGGGGCAATTGTTCCATAAGAACCGCAAGGGCCAAGTATTCCACCTAACGGTGTGGTAAAAAGGATTATTCTCCAAAAGTCACATAGGCGCAAATGGTCCACAAGGTGGCAAATCCACGACATAAATTTATTTAACCCATTTCACAGGTGGCCACTAGGTCAAGAATTTCTAATAACACCATCAAGTACTCATAAATGGCAAATTAAATCATGTATAATTATCAATATAGCACGCGCATATCTAAAGCGTTCATTTTAATCTGAATAGGGATATTTAAATCCATAGCATGTTCAAATATTTGACTTTAAATTTAATTCATTAATCATTTATAATTAAAAAAAAAAAAAATTTGAACTCAATAAGAGCAATCAACCATATTAACTAATCAATAGGATAAATGAAGGAAGATGAATAAATAGGGCAATTATCAAGATGTAGAAAAGCTTGAAGGGTGATCCTCACCTTAAAGTGTGGACTCTCTTCAAATCAAAGGTTTAGAAGCTGCGAATGACTTTTGAAATCAATTCCAATCCCTAATTCATGAATATCATCTAATTATCTTGGATTATCGCACAATTAGAATTAAAATTAAGTTGGAATTAAGACCTAACTCTATCTGAAACCTAAACTTGTATTAGATATTAATATAACATAAAAATCTCCACATAGAAATGATTATAAGCCTACCTCTTGAGTCGAAATGGAGTGGATTCAACCCAACTCGGTTCGACTCAATACAGTTTAATGTGACTCAGAGATGAATATTTAGGAATTCAACATGTTTCAATATGAGTTCAACACCGACTAGGGTCCCAAGTTGGCTGGACCCAAACTTAATTTAAATTTCAATACGACTCACCAAGTCAATTAACTTAGCATGACATTAAATTAACTAGAAAATACTATGAAACTTACATAAATGGAAGCATAAAAGAGGCATTTACCTGATGCAATGCTACTAACCCAGACAAACTCAACCTGCAACTAACCTGGCTCAACCCTGAAATGAGTGGGTTGACTCATTGAGCCGACACGACCCTCAACTCTCTTCTCCTTCTTCACTCCTCTTCCTTTCTTCTACTTCTTCTGTATCTTTCTGTCTCTTCTCTTCTAACTCGACCAGAGACGCCTTGATCAGCCAACAACAAGTGTTGAATCACGAGACAAACAAGTCAGTGACTCAATCTCGAGTCAGCGAGGTCTCTTTCTCTCTCTCTCTCTCTCTCTCTCTCTCTCTCTCTCTCTCTCTCTCTCTCTCTCTCTCTCTCTCTCTCTCTCTCTCTCCCCTTCTTCCTTTCTCCTTCCTTCCTCTTCCTCTCCTTCTCTTTCTTACTTTTTCCTTGTTGGAACTCCAACTGGACCCAACGGACTCAACTGAGTCGACTCGATGGGACTGAAACAGCCACCGCCACCTTTCTTCTTCTCTTTCTTCTTCTTCCCTCATCCTTTTTACTTCTCTTCTCTCCCTTTTCTCAACCTGAACAAATCTGGAATCACTTGGCCCAAACTCGGATCGAGCTTACGGCGGCTCGATTTGGTTCGAGCTGGTGCAACCACACACCCACCCTCTCACTCTCTTTCTTCTTTATTTCCTTCTTCACCTTCTTTTACCCTATTCCTTCTCCCATTTTCACTCTTCGCACGACCAAGGGAGTCTGGACTCAGACTTCACCATGAGGCTCGAAACACCTGAACCGATGAAGAAGACTGGTGGGGAAAAAGGCAGCCATTAATGGCGTCCTCACCATCACTACCTCATCCGCCCATTTGACTTTTTTGGTTGGTCCGTAAGGACCCTAGAAAGCTTAAAGAACAGAAGGAACGAAGCTTGGAGGCCATTTGAATGGTGGGTTTGAGCTCGAAGGTATTAGGCGATATCCTCTTGCGACTGCCTTAAAGGGAGAAGAATAACTCCCCTCTCGTAGGTTAGGATTCCTGCCCTTAAAATATAAGTTTTTAGACGTCTGAGATGCTCTGCAATGGATGGTTCAAATGAAGTTTGCCTAAACAGTTTCGAAAAGAGCTAGAAACCGAATCTTTCCATTTTTGGAATGGTTATGCTAGTTGGCTCGCTGCTGGAAATGGATGAACGGTCAATAATCCTCCTTATCAATGGCTGGGATAAGAGAAAATTCTCTCACGGATTGCCAGCATGGAGGAAGGATGGGATTCCCATTTCGGAACACGCCGGGCACACCTCTACTTGCACCGAGTATCGTGCTCACGCACGCATGCTCCCACACGTGAAATTTACAGGTTTTTTATTGGACACACGGTTGGAGCATGATGGACGGTTCAGATGATGAAAATGGTGAATGATGGTGGGCCGCAAGTATCCCAACGGACGTTGTGTGTTTGGATTTCGCTCGTGTTTGTGTGCACGTGATCGAGCTATCATGCGAGATATGGATGGGATTTTGATTGAAACTCTCGTCCTCACATGATGGATGGTCTAGATTGGTCTGATTGATCATGATGGTGGTCCATTGGTCAAAGGGAGAGAGAATCTCTCTTTTTCAAAGAGAATCGGGTCAATGCCATATTGACCAAGCCATTGGTCAGGTATCTCGCTGGTGTACACATCTTGTGTATGCACACTACTCATGGTGGGGTCCACAATGATGTATGGTACAATTTGTACCATCAATTTTTATTTTACTCGTCCTATTAGGACATCTGTCCATTTATCAGGCAATTCCAGAGCTTAGGTGGGCTATATTTCAACTTTTGAGTACTATTTGTGGATTTCTATTGATTTGGCGGTCGAATTATTCCGAATTTGAACATCAACGGTTAAAAGGGTCTTAGGGGCCCAGAGGAATGTTCGTGTGAGATATAGGGGTTGATTTAAAACTTAGATGAGCCGCAACCTCCTATTTGTTCGATAATCTGATAATTACATGTACTTTAATAATCAGATTTTCACCACGGTTGATCATCTACCAATTTATATATCCCCAACATCTCTTGGTTCGATCTAAATAACTGATCCTAAGTAGATTAACTGTATATTATGGTTTGGGAGTTAATTTACTATTAGGCTTTTTGAAATGTGATTAACAGTGGATTTGTTGGTTCATGCTTCGAAATACTAATGCGGATGGTCAGATTGATCCTAATTCGATCTAAGATATTTAAATAATCAGTTTTGTATAATTCTTTAGTCATTTAATTCACAACTATGGTGCATCTCTCCATATAACCATTTGATCAAGTTATTTCGAGCAAATGTGTATCCTTGCAATTGTATACTCAAGTACAACATTTGCTCCAGTAAGCAATGGCCATATGGCCGGGTCTAAGGATGAAATTTACTTCAAATGATCAACTAAATGCTAAGACAAAGGCGAATGTTCTACTTAGTTGGATTTGTGTTTATACTTATCCATGTCTTCCTGGTAATACCCGAGTATTGAAAGTACGGGTTGTTACACCACTACTTCCTAAAATGAGCTGGAAAACATGGAATGGATATAAAACACATATATCACATAGTGAGCCCAATAATCGTGATCACTAGCCCGAATCCACCCAATCTATGTGAGGCAAACATGTTGTTGCATGACAAGTTACAATGCAACCTGCGACAGGAGATCATTGTCAAAAGAGAAGAATAGGTGCAGTCATTACCGTGTGGCCACTTTATGTATTCTACATCCACATCATCTAGAGTTGTACACGAGCAGACTTAGCTCGGTAACTCGTTTGACTCGGCTCGAAAAAGCTGGACTCGACTCGGATCGAATCTTTGTTCGAACCGAGTCGAGCCATTTTTTGGGAGCTCAGAACATTTCGAGTCGAGTCCGAGCTGGACCTAGCTCAACTCAGTATTGAGCTCAACTCGGATCGAGTTTTAAGTCAGTATATAAGAGTTTTTTTTTTTAACCCTCATTCGCCCAACCCTACCTATTTTGCCCAACCCAACAAGGCAGCAACCCTAACCCCATTTCTCCCTCCCTTTTGCCCACATCGCCCAAATCACCCGACCCTAACCCATTTCTCCCTCCCTTTCAACCAAATCGGCCGTCCATTCTCCACCGCCCATCGATATTTCTTCTTCGAACGTCTGTCTGGACGATCTCCTCTCCCAAAGTGAGTCATCTCCTCCACTCTCTCTTTTTTTCAGCGAGTAGCGTCCATCCAAGTAGTGAAACCCATCCGACCAGTGACCACTGGCCGGACAAACCTCTGGTACAATTCGAAAACTTGGCTCGGAATGGATCTAGCTGCTGTCCGAGCCGAGCACGAGCTGTTATTCCAAGCTCGAAGGCCAAGTCGAGCCGAGCCCAAGCTGAGACTCAAGCTGTCCGAGCCGAGCCCAAGCTGGGCAATGCTCGGCTCGACTGTGTACACCTCTAACACCATCTACCCATTTTTCCAAATAAGTTTAGGGCATGAGCCCAACGATGACAAAGACCCAACCCTCAGGTGGACTGTACTATAGGAAACAGTAGTGGTGATTAATATCCAACCATTAAAAGCTTATAAGAGCCCACCCACCATGATGTTCTCGTAATGTTTATTTGTTGTCCAAGTTGTTGAAAAGGATAACGTTGATAAAGGAAAAAAAAAAAAAAAAAACAAACATCATGTTGATCCAAAACTTGTATGGCCCATTAATGGTCAATCACAATGTTCCTATGACATGGTCCACTTGAGAATTGGATCTACTTTGTTTTTGGCTCATGTATGAAATCTAAAATGATCTAAAAGAATTAATGGACGGCATAGATATAGAATACATACATCAACATGGCCATGCACGATCAGAGCCAGGAGGTTGATGGAGTGATGAACGTCATGAAGTTGATCATTGTCTTCCTCAAGGATAACTAATTCGAATCCACGGAGCTTCTCTGGACTCCTCACATAAACTTTTTGAATCCACGAGAAAAAAGCAAGAAAATAGAAATAATATTCATGAAAATTTGTAAATTAATTGATGATTGAAATAAACAAGCCTACAACCCTATAAATAGGTATACCAAGCCTTGGAAGAAGTTTTAGAATTAAAATACAACTAAAACTCCTTAAAATTCATAATTTAGTATAAATATTAAATTTATTATTTATATTCAGTGTACTAGGTGGCTTAACCACTTTATTCTCCTAATTTTTCTAAAGACTTTTTACGTTAGACAGAACTCCTAAAGCTCAAATGATAAAGAGTTATAATCCAACTAAAACTTACTAAAAAATAGTCAAAATGAAAATAAAAAGGGAATTTGACCATCGATTTGAGGGAATCTCGCAAATTCAGCGTAGGCACCTGGCTATGCCAAGTTGGTTGGCTAAAGCTTGTCCTAACCTAAAATCATATATGGTACGTCGAGTAACTCATTCCGGTTTGCGAGATTTGTTTGTTTTAAGGTTCTGACGGTCATGATAACTTCTGCCTCCGATCGGGCCTTCTCTTATACATCTTGGACATGAAAGTGCCCCCGACCCACTCTATATCAATCCCCTCCACTTCAAAAGAACTCAGCTTGAGTTCTTATGTTGCTTTGGTTCTTCATACTCGGTCTGGTGCACCGTAACAATACCCGGATCAATTCTCAAGTGAACCATATTACTTGAAACAGTAGTAATTGACCATTAAAAATATCTCACAGGCTACAAAAGTATGGATCAAGATGATATTTATCTAGTCTCTTCATCCAAGTTTCTATGAAGTTATCAACAAGATGGATGGCAAATCAACATCCCCATGTACTCAAGAAGGTTTTAAGACACATACATTTCTGCGAGCCACTGGGTACCATCAGTCTCGAACGCGGACACAGACTGTGTCCTACCCGGCCAGTCTCTAACCACAAATGGGCAGTTATATGGGGGGCCCACTATGATGTATCCGTTTATCCATGCAAACAAAGATTGCGTCCTACCTGCTTGTCTCTGACCACGAATGGGCAGTTATGTGCACAGGCCCACCATGATGTATCTGTTTGTCCATGTTGGCCATCCCTTTTTTTCAGATCATTTTAAGGTACGAAGATAAAAATGAGTCAAATCCAACACTCAAGTGGACCACACCAAATAATAAGCTTAGTTGTGTTAAATATACAAAGCACTAAATGCAAGTTATCAGTGTTGAAAATCAATGGTTTTTAAAATAATAAAAACTAAAATTCGAATTTTTCAAAATTTCAGGATTTTCTCACCAAAACGCTTTTTGAATTTTTTGAATTAAAAAGTGCAGTGTGTGTGCTTTGTCCCACATCGAAAATGTAAAGAAAACTTTTGTGGTTTATATGTGGACTTGTGAAGAGTATTCTTACTTGGAGTTTTTGGAGGAGATAAAACACGGGTTGCGTGTTCCGGTGCGTAGCACTGGAACACACGCACGCACACGCGCTCGGGCGTGGGCGTGGGCGTGGACAGTGTGGCTGTAGTGGTACTAGATGGCGCACTTTGCACGGCTCTCTGCCTTGAAAGCCAAACGGTCCGAAAACGGACGGACCATGATGATCCAACGGTCAGATCCTTTGATCCAACGACTAGAAACGTCTGAGATTAATGAACAACGGCCAGAAACGTTTTTCAAACGTTCTCGATTATTGAATACCACATAGCAACGGTACTATACCTGATGCCTATATAAACTAGACCATTCCAGTCCAATTTCATTATCTCAACACATCATCTCTCCCGTCAAATCAGATACAATCCATAGCTCCATTTTAAAATATTTAGAACATCGCCACCGTCTGAGTCTGCCAGAAGGAATCTGCTGTGTTGAAACTGTTCCACAGTGGACCTATCATGATTGTTGCACGCTGGATCCAGATAAGGCTTGTCTTATCCTGGAAGCAATTCACCAGTAACCCATCAGCAGTTGATAAGGGGGCGAATCACGCTTTAAGGACAGCGTATATTATACGTGATTCAGCCTAGTGAAATATTTTTTCAATTTTCTTTTTATATTTTTTGAGTTTCCAAACGTAAATTCCCAATAATCAGTGGTGTGATCTAATTGAGCATTGGATCTACCTCAATTTTAAACAAATGCATTAAAATGATATGATAAAAGGTATGAACGGCATAAATAAGAGTTGGGATCGTCTGTTATCGGGTAAACGGGATTTTCCTGTTACCCTAGTGGTTTGGCGTCCGAAGCTCTTTTTTTTTTTTTTTAAAATTTTTTCAGTAAGTGTTGACGTGGACCAATGATTTTTAAGGTATTAGGAATTCTCCGTTGACCTGGTAACAGACGATCCGGACTCCATAAATAAACATATAAATCAGAACTGCTCATTTGTAGCACAGACGGGTGGGGTAGGATGCAATCCGCGTCCGTCGGTCTCTAGCTAGGTTGGTAGCCGAAAATTGAAATTTTCGGCAAAACAGGTTAAAATGTGAGCCGAGACCCACTTACACCCGACCGTTGACAGCCCAGCTATTCGGGGTATTATCCAATTCGTGCCATCAGCATCCCCGGCCAGACAAAGCTTCCTGGCTAAGAAAACGATAGCCTCAGCTGCGAGGTACCTGACTGCGTCAAACCCTGGGTCCGACCAAAATTGCGTGAGGGGCCACTGTGATGTATCTGTTTATCCACACCGTTCAGCCCTTTTCTCATATCATGTTAAGGTACAATTTCAAAAATGAGTCGGATCCAACGCTCCACACTAAATAGTAAGCTTTGTTGCGTTAAATACACATCGCATAAAATGCAAGTTCATGTGTTCGAGTATTTTTGGGCGAATATTTTAACATGATCCGAGAAAAGGTATAAACATATATCACGGTGGGCCCACACAGATCTGATCCGACGACCGGGGTTCGGAAGCAATCAGCTGCTAGAGCGAGCGAGTGGTGTGCCGAACGTTCGATTGCCACGTGTAAAAACTAACAGCTGTCGACGTAACACCACATGCTTTTGGTCCTAAAACTGCTACGTCATCAAGAAAATATCGGAGAAAATAACGAGAAAATTATCACCGTGAACGCCACCTTTTATCCAGCGTCTTTGATGGGCAGTCCAAAACTTATCCCAACTTAGACTTTTATGTACGGACAGAGCATTTGCGGACGAAAATACCCCTGTCCGTACGTGCAATGCATTGAAAAGCAGAGGTTTTTTCGTCCTCAAATGCTCTGTCGATCTAAGTTGGTAAGATAATTTTTAGATTCTTCATAAAAGACGCTGGATAAAAGGTAGCATCCACGGTGGTAATTTTTTCAAAATATCGGAAACGGATTGGCTACTCCCCCTACCATCAGCCATTCGATGCTCTGCGGACCCAACATGATTTATGTGTTTCATCCATTCCGTCCAAAACGTTTTAGGGGCAATAAAAGTTTTGGATCAAGTTGATATTTATCGTTTCCCTTAATCTAGGTCTTTATGACCTGATCAACAGATTGTATGTCAAATAAACAGTACAGTTGGCCTTAGGAGGATTTTAATGGTGGATATTCAATCATTATTTTTTTCCCTGTAGTGTGGCCCACCTAAGATTTTTTATCCCTATAGTTTTTTGTATTAAGTCCTAAAATGATCTATAAAAATGGATGAACGGAATGGATGAAACATATACATCATGGTGGGGCCCACAGAGCACCGACCACCAGCCATGGGGCTGGTGTGAGGGGGAGTAGCCAATCCGTCTCCGAAAATATCAGAGCCACGTCATCGAAAATATCTGATCGGAAACTTCCGTGCCCTTCGCAAGTTTTTCAACGGTAATCGTTTAATCCCAATTTAGGTGATCTACTTGTGCCTTGGATCCTTGTCATTTTTTTGCTTTTAACTTAAAATGACATGAAAAAATGGATAGACGGTGTGGATAAAACCCATCCATCAAGTAGCCCCTAAGAGCCACAGCCTGTCGATAGTACCCAACCCGCTCCGAAATAAAATATCAGAGAGGAGGGAAATAAAAATATCTCGAACGCAGTATAATAAAATAAATATCAGAGATGAGGGAAATATCTCGAGCACAGTATGATAAAATAAATATCAGAGATGAGGGAAATATCTCGAGCGCAGTATAATAAAATAAATATCAGAGATAATATCTCGAGCGTACTATAAATACTCGAGCGCTCCTTTCAATTTAGAGACTTCACTTCTCGCCACACTACCATCTACCTTCGCTCGGAGAAAGAGAAAACCTTTCATGTCGCAGATTCAAAGGTATGAGATGTTTTCTTCTCTTATTTGAGTTTTATTTGAATTGAATTTTTGGTATTTTCGGTTATTCGCTAGCTAGGTGGGCCACACCTATATGTTGATTGTGGCTTATTTTTGTGCAGTATACCGATTTCATGTTCGGGTTAGCACAGACATCCCGGTATGTTATCACTCCTAGCCTGTGTAGGCTGATTCAACCTGACAACTCGGTAGGTGAGGTTGGGCTCTAGCTTATATATGGTTAGATTGAGCATTTTAGATGATGGGTTGTGTGTTGGTATGGTTTGAATCCTCTGCAGATTGATGTTTATATCTTATTCGCCCTTGTTATTTGAAACATTTATGTGAACAAGAATCCTTTGCCTGGAGGGTGTGTAATAAAAATCACTGTAGTGTGACCCACTGTGAATCTGTTTGAAATCCATGATGCGTACCCAATAATCAGGGGAACCCCCGCTGGCCTGACCCGTAGGCATGATTTTTGGGCACTCATCCAAACATGATCAGGAGAAAATGATGGACATCATGGATTTCACCAACATCCACTCCACGATATGGATTAGGTGATATGTATTGGTTTTGGACTATACTTCAAACCTTGCTCAACTATGGTTTGTAAGAACTCTATGTGGTGGGCCTTATTGATCAACTGTCTGGATTGTCCTATCAGTTGGACTATGTGATTAAGTAAACCAGTGGGCCCCACTTCAGGTGATCAGCTGCGCAACCTATCTGGTCAGCATTGAGTAGAACTGGGATACTGCAATGTGGAGCGAGAGAGAGTTATGATGGGATTCAAACTCTCATCTCCACAATTTCTATATAAGAGAAATCGGGGTCCCCAATCCAACACAGCGACAGAAGCCTAAGGCCCCGTTTCTTAAATGAAGTATAAAGACTGAATCTGAAATCTAAAGCTGAATCTGAAATCTAAAGCCTAATTATGGCTGAAGTTTAAAAATTAAGTACTGAATCTGAAACACACGGTTTGTTATCAAATATCTTAAATGTGTGAAATATGTTAATTTGACACATTTGCCCCTATCTCTTGTTTGGAAATGTTTTACATTATAAAGAAATTATTTTTTATTAAATGAAAATAAAATCATTAGCAAAAAAAAACTATTCCCAATTCTGCGTTAAGTGCAAAAATTCAGCGTTAACAAACAGGCCATAAGTCCTACATGGGTGTGAAGGAAAGGAAGACTACAGCTTTGGAGTTCTGGTAGTCTAATCTATGGCATCTCAGCTTGGTAAGCGCGTCTCAGCTAGATAAGTCATCCGACCCCTTGATCTCCATGTCCCATGCACAGCGTGATTAGTGGGCCTATTCCGCGTATCTGATAAGTCCTACATGGTTTGGACGCCCCAACAATCAGACCCCAACTGTTTTCCAATTCCTTTTTTTTTTTTTTCATTTTATTTGCTTGGCTTCTGGGTATATAGACACAGCTGTTGTATGTCAAGCTTGTCCACACTGCAGAATCTCAGATAATTTAATTTCCTATTGTGTTTTCGGTCTTGCTTGGCTTCTAGTTATCAGCTTAGTTGTTGGGTGCTGAGCTCGTCTGCATTAGAATATCTTAATATGTCTGATGTACTGAACTGTCTGTGTTCCTAATCTTCCCAGGAAGAGGAAATCACGGAGCAGTAGACGCAATGGATGCAATTCTGTAGAGGAAACGCTTGCAAAGTGGAAAAAGCTTAACAGCCAGATCGACTCCAACGATGGCAAGAGTGTCCGGCGGGTGCCTCCCAAGGGCTCCAAGAAGGGCTGCATGAGTGGGAAGGGAGGCCCTGAGAACTACCACTGCAACTACAGGGGTGTTCGACAACGGACATGGGGCAAGTGGGTTGCTGAGATTCGGGAACCAAGCCGAGGCAGCCGACTCTGGCTTGGCACATTTGCAACTGCCAGACAGGCCGCCCGTGCATACGATGAGGCTGCCAGCATAATGTACAGCTCTTGTGCCCGACTCAACCTACCACAATATAGCAATTTGAAGGAGTTGCCAACATCGTTTCTGGAGTCTACCACAACATCTCATCATTCTGAGGGTAGCAAGGAACCAGAAGCACTGAAAACCACAACATCTCATCATTCTGAGGGTATCAAGGAACCAGATGCTTGTGTTCCAGGGAATGAATGTGTGGCCAATTTGGAGAGTGACAGAAGATCGGGGGCCATGTCGGAAAGTGACAGAAGATCAATGGCTTCCAAATCCCCATTGGCTGTGATCAAGTCAAAGGTGTCCCAGGATGAGCCTTTGGATGAAGTGCAGCTGCAAGGTTTTGGAGAGGAATTGTTCAATGCAGATGAGCTCATGCGCTTTCTAGATAGTGATCCAGGAAGTATGAAGGACAACAGCTGTGTCCCATGGTGGGACCCCAACTGTGATACTGGCCCAGGTTGCCTGGGGCTCACAGATGAGCAGCAGCTGCAATGTGGGCATCCATCTGATGAGATGACACTCCAGTTGCAGTACCGGAATGCAAATCTCTTGGAGAGCTTGCCTCACATGGAGCAGACTCCCATGTTCCTCGATCACATATACCTTGATTTCTGCAGGCCAGTGAAGAGTCAAGGGGATGTTGCAGATTACTGCAGGCCGGCGAAGAGTCGAGGGGATGCTGCGGATTACGGGCTCCTGTCGGATCAGGAAATGCTTCACTTCGGACCTTTCGAACTGGACTTTGGAGGACTCAACAGTGAAAGGGGTGAAATATGGTAGTAAGTTTTCAATTGGATATGCTTCTTTACTTGAGGAGCATTAGTAGAGGTTCTGAATTTTGAGTGGGATATGCTTCTTTATCGTGAGGAGCATCGATAGAGGTTGTGAATTTTTAGTGGTGATATGCTTCTTTTGTCTTTGAGGAGCATCAATAGAGGTTGTGAATTTTCAGTGGGATATGGTACTTTATATTGAAGAGAATCAACTAGGCATGAGGACCGATGGAACCTGTGGTCACAGGCAATTTGGATCTCATGGGTGTGAGCTAACAATAGTTTTGAGCTGATTCTCTCTAGTTTTTTTTTTATTGGTTTGTTTTTTTTAAATGGAGAAATTGGCTTTTGGAAGATGTATTTGTTTCTCTCTCCCCCACCACAATGGGAAGAGACTGACTATAAACATATCTTTCTTTGCTTCTATTCTCCCTTTTTCGAAAGTGGCTATGTAAAGAAGCGTTTGGACTGGATTCTATGATGTGAATATCTGATGTAAATAATGATAGGCTACAGAAATGTTGATATTTGATATGATGGAGAGATGGATTGTATATTTTCATACAAGATGTGTTGTAGATTTTCATATAAATAGAAATTTCTATTATGACAATTCTATTATGTTTGGAGTTCTATAACAAGTTTCAGATCTCAATTCCATTTAACTTCCAGCAGTGCAGCCTACAATTTATCTTTTCCGTGTACTGTGAGATTTTGTTATGTAGAAAGGTGGGGTAGATGGTCTCTATAGCTTGCATAAGCATATAAGATGTAGGGAAGAAAATGGATATAAAAAATGTGGTTATGTTGTAGAGTTCTTTATGCAATCTCTTTCTTTATATGATGATACGAGATGTTCTACTCTTACAGATAAATCCTTCATAAATATATCAGTTTTTAGTTATATGAGTGTACTTTATAAATTATCAAACTAAAATTCAATGAAAATTCATAAATTGGTCAGTTTATGGATTTATTGAATTTATGTTCTCATTTTCTTTGTCTGAAACAAGCCCTAATATCCAATGATGGATTCCCAGAGCTCTATTAGAATATGAATTTAATAGATTTTATTTTCCAAGGTCTTAGTCCCAAACTGGCCAAACACCCAATGATGAATTCCTAGGCTCTATTAAAATATGAATTTAATAGATTTGAATGAATTCCCATAGCAATTCTCATAGCACTATTAAAATATGAATTTAATAAAATACATTTTATGAGGTCTTGTTTGGATAACGAGAGTGAATTTACATAGCTCTATTAAAATATGAATTTAATAGATTTTATTTTCTAAGACCTTGTTTGGATAATAAGTGAGAATTCCCATAGCCCTATTAAAATATGGATTTAATAGATTTTATTTTCCAAAATCTTGTTTGGATATAAAGTGGAAATCTCATATTCCTCTTCCATATTTCAACTAGCTTGTTATTTTCAATTTTACTTTTCTAAAAATAAAAAATCCTAAGGTCTTTATTATTTATTATTTATTCTTTACTTTTTTGTCTGATTCAAACAAGCCAAGTTATAATAATAATAAAGGAACAGATCAAGACTCTTTATGTCAAATTGAGTTGAGTGTGCATGCAAAGAGTAGAAAGTTGCGTTAAGACAACTGAGTTGGCGAGTCAACTCAATGAGTCCTGACTTTGGTTGAGGTCGAGACCGGATTGTGGTCCAGATGGTGTTGTGCTAGGCTCCAACCGAGCCGAGTTACTCAATTTGAGTTTTGGGTAGGTTCACTCAGCTTTAGGGCATGTTTGGATGGACTTCCTTGTGAGGGCCTGCACTCTTCCTATACCAGCTGATTTTAATTAACTGGATTTTATTGTGTGGTAGAAGAATGGTAGGTTTTGCTGAGAAATATACCGGATAAGTAGAAAGGCATATATGTCGCTCCCAAAATTTAAATAAAGGAGTTTATATTCTGAACTTTCTACTTTGATACCATCTTAAACAACCACTTTTAAAGAGAATGTATATCAATGTATATCGAAATATTTTAACATATTGCATCCAAACGGGCCATTAAATTGGATACCAGAGTTTCCATGGGTCCCATTCTAAGAATGTATTGTGGAAGTAATCCCATATTGATTGTGAATGGAGAGTTCCCACCAGGAATACGCGGAGGTAATTTTGAATCCTTCTTCGAGTGTGAATTAGATAGAGAGATCCTTTTTCAAGTGAGGATTCTCATTCATACATGCTGTTTCTGTAATCTCATGCATCACCGTTCATGATGTTGACCGACCCCCCAAGGGATGGGCAATAGCCTATAATTTTCTGTGGGGCCCACGTGATGGCTGGATGCCCCTGATTTTTGGGGCGTCTGTTAATCCAGATTTGCCTAGATCAGGTCCACAGGTGTGCCAGTGGTATCAATGTTATCTAGCAGAATATGTTTGCACACGTGTGTGAGATCAAGACCATCCATCTATTAGTTCCTATTAGCATACCCCACGATTCATTGATCATAGACTCCCAATCCTAGGATTCTTGGATTATGTGGAATCGGTGAAATCCGCGCCATGGGATAAAATGATGCAACCAATGGCTAGGACATCCTACTGTTTTGATTTCTGTTATAAACCCTATCTGTTGTAGGTCGCATTGATGAACAGTCTGGAACACCTAAACGTGTGCAATATATTGCTATGTTAGAAATTAGAGTGCGTTTGGTTGCACTAAACTTGGTGAAATATGATGAATTTTCATCAGATTAGACTGATTAAACATGAAATATCATGAAATTGGGCGCGGATTGGGTATTAATCCCACCATGAACTTGCCAGATGTGGAGGGTCCGGTCAGGGGCTATGTGGGGCCATCGTGATTTATATATTTTATCCATTGTATATCTAATTTGAAATATCATTTTACGATATGAGCTAAAAAAGGAGGAATTTTGAATACTTAATTGGACCACACCACATGATGCAGTGGAGAATGGGGATTAAAAGCTCTACCATTGAAAACTTCTTGGGGTATAGAAGTTTTGGTTCAAGTTGATCTTTATATATATATATATATATATATATATATATATATATATATATATATATATATATATATTGCATTATATATGGCAGAGATACGCCACATATATGGTAGGCAAGTTGCCACAATAGTCCCATGCAAATGGAATTGGTTAAGTGTCTAGCTGGACAACGTTAGCGAATTAAATTAGGGTATAGTTTTATATGTGGGGCCACCATGTTCGTATCTTTCATCAAAGTCATTCATAAGGTGTGACTCACAAGGATTAAGGGAGGACACAAAAATTAGCCTGATCTAAAATGCTCTAATGTATTTTCACAACACACAACACGGCACTCTTTCTACAACTGTATGCATGGTAATGGTTTCAACAGCTAATTGGATGTTTAGGATCATCTGATCAAAGTGATTTGAGTCGGCCTTGCAATCAAAGGTGGGTCTAACATGAGAGATGGACCTTTTCTAGTATAATCAATCAATACGAATCGTTCATTGCCTTGGCCATTACTCTTATTGTTCAGGTTGTCCGTTCGAAGTGATTTTTTGAGAGGATTGGGTAATCGAAGACCGTATCTGACCTGCTTGTAAGATAGATAATTGGAGTAATCAGTATAAATAAATTAATTAAATGGCTATAAGGTCACATATCCAAATCCAATTTTCGCAAGCGAAAATTGTTGGATGATTGGGCAATCAGAAATCCATTGCCGCCATCCTGGACAAACAATGTCCTAATGCATCCATTCATACGATTGCAGTGCAAGATTGCATACATATGGTATGGTACTCTAGACTGTTGATATGATGGGCCTCATGTTGTGAAAATATTGATTAAAAAAATATTTTAAATAATATATATATATATATATATATAAAAAGTTTGTTTGAAAAACTTGAGTTTTTTGGTATTTTGGGAATAGTCCCATATGGAAAGGAAAGAAGAAAATAATGTGTTTATGTATGAGGTGTAGAGACCTTATTATTTCCTTGGTAGATCCATGGAGTACTGGAACTTGCATGTTCCGCACACGTGCGTACGCACGGGCATAGTCTCGGGCTCGGTGCAAAGGCGTGGGCATGTAAGGCAATGCCTATAGAGGCGTTAGTGGCACACTTCGCATTTCGTAGTTCGCTCATCACGGACTAGTATGAGATGAGTGTGAGGCACGGTGCTACAGAGAATATAGGTCACGTAATTGTTCTCACCAACAACCATAAAATGGTCATATGGAGTTATGACCTTGGACCAAAACAGTGAACAACTCTGGCCTATATAAACAATGCCTGGGTGGTTCATTGGACCATCACCAACAAATCGAACCACTCTCACATACAACCCAATAAGAAGAGCAAGATCAAGCTAGCCAGGTTCAATACAAACCTTATCTAGCAGTCCTCGAAAAATAGATCAAAGCAGTAGTCTAAACCGGTAACAATTTTTCTAACTCTCTCAGATCTGGGATTTTATTTTATTTATCTGCTAGAAGAAATTTGTGTACACAGAGTTTCATTCATGGTTCTTCATGTTTGCTTAACGCAGAACCACATACAGGCTCATTGTATTTTAGAAGCTATCTACCTGCAACCTATTAGTATTCTCAATCACTTTGAGAAGGGGCAAATAACGCTTTAAAGACAATGTAGTCACGCATGCTTCAGCCTGTCCTTAACTTTTTTATTTCTTTATTATTTTACAAAATTTGTAAATCTGTAATTTGCGATAACACCTCACTGTATAAGCAATATGGGCCAAACATTTTCTGAGCTAGTTAATTCTATCCATCTAATCTATCACTATTATTATTTTATACTTTAGTTTAAAATGTTATTAGTTAGGTAAATTACATAAATGTCCTTGGATAATGCTGTAAGCAGACACAGATATGGTATTGTTTGCATTCGACTTCTAGTAAAAGATCACATATCCAAATCTGATTTTGTTGGGTGAGATTGTTGGGCAAATAGATATCCATTGCCAGCCCTACATCAGAGAAATTTCTATGATTGAAGAGGTGAACCCCAACTACCACCAAGATATTCTGTCCCTCCAGACTGTAGACATTGCATATATGCATATCCATCAGGGCTGTCCAAATAGTGGGCCTGACTGCCGATGGAGATAAGACTGTAAATCACACTGATTGGATGATCCTAACCATCTGATTTTGCCCATCGAATTTGGAATGCCAACCATCTTTTAACCATCCATTTAATAGCCACCAATTGGACTTCAGGAGCCTAAAAACAATCCATATCCACATGTACAGTGAATTGGTTCATGATCTCTTAATATCAATCATGCATTAAGCTCACATCCTTGAACCTTCAATCATTAATAAAAGAAACTGCAATGGCATGTCCATCATACATTCTCTACAACAATAACAACAACAACAACAACTTAATGGCATGTATATCATGCATTCGCTACTGTAACAACAACAACAACGAAATTACTAGCAACAGAGAATTTCCAACCATAGACAAGGCGCCAATTAGAGTGCAACGAAAATGCCAATCAGGCCTATCTTGAAAGTGCGGAAACCCCATTCTGCATTTGACCGGAGTGGACAAAATCCATCAAACCAGTCCAAATAGCGAGCAAGCTCAATTCTTCAAATAGAAGAATTGAACACAATGGTCATTTGGGCTAATTGCCATTCCACTCCATGAAATTGCAGTAACTTTCACAAGCTCATAAGTACACGTCCTTGTTGGATCTTGACTTTTGCTATTCTCCTCAACCACGAAAAAACTGATTAGACTACCGAGCGGCACGTTCAGAAGACTTCACGTCCAACTCACGGAAGATGTCCTCGATCAGAACTTACCCGGGCATTTCTCTTTTCCACCAACATCTTCTCATTCCAAACCAGATATCATAGTTCTCCCAATATTCGAAAACAAGTTATTACAAAACTTACAAGCTAAAACCCAATACAAGTAGGAAGGCAGAGAACAAGAAAATCCATTGCTTATGGAAGTCTGCCAAACAGCACGCAGATGATGGGGACAGGCTTGGCGGTGGATTCCCACTAGCTGAAACATTTTCCTTTGAGCATGTGTACTTGCAACGGCTTGGGCGGACGACTCTGTATACACCCATGCTGGTTAAAAGATAGACGTCTTTTTTGTTGTCTTCACCATATGAGAATATGTAGCCCAAAGAGGGAAGAGAAGTTCCGGGTACGGAAGTACACGGCATTGGAGAGTCTTGAGCACAACTGAAAGGAATTGAGGTGCTATTGAAGTTTCCGCTGTTTTCAGGGCTTTCTGTGCCCGCCCACATGAAACCAGCATATAAATCTGCATACAAGTACCTGTTCCACATATAAGACAGATGATTAACTGGACAACTTCAGTTTTATTATGTGGATACGAGAATTTTCATGTTTTCATGTATCAATGTAACTTAGACATTTGATGCATGCATCCGATGCAAAGAAACCTGACATGCAAGCACATATGTGCAATTATAAGATAACAACATGCTCTTATATACATTTCAATTCACGAAAGCATAAACTATAGGAAAAATATGTCTAGATGATAAAAGACATTAACGGCGATTGATATTTACATTCATTCCTTTTTATTTGCATACACTTGCTTTACATTTTGGTAATTGAACTAGTACACTTTCCTACTATTTCAATTTCCAGGGGCATTTGGATATGTTGAATACTCTGGAAATGAATTTGATTTCCATGAAATTGGAATTTTCAACAGTTTGTGAAAAAAGAATATGGAAATCGATTTCCATTTCCCAAGTTTTACTAAAAATGTGAATCAATATCTAAGGTTATGAGAGACAACTCTCCCTTTGACCATTGACCTTTTAACATTTCTATGGAGAACTGCACTCCAAACCTAACAACAGAACTTCTATTGGATTCCATAGTTTTCCATTTGATAAGGATTCCCCAGTTTGCCACATCCACGTTTTGAATTCCCTCCA
The DNA here is from genome assembly GCA_030180095.1 of Magnolia changhungtana. Taxonomy (NCBI): domain Eukaryota; kingdom Viridiplantae; phylum Streptophyta; class Magnoliopsida; order Magnoliales; family Magnoliaceae; genus Magnolia; species Magnolia changhungtana. Next base: position 10,129,920 of record JASAUF010000444.1, read on the forward strand.
TCCGAAATTCATGAATGCATACCATTTCAATTCCCAAAATGGAAAATGCATGTATGCAGATCAAAAGGCAAGGGTGTAATTGTGGGCCCCTATCAAAGGGAAAAACTAGATAAAAAGGGGGGGAATAATTTAAAGGTTTCACCCAACTTTCATTTTGATCTTTGTTGGGCACATATTTGTCGTGACAAAATTTTTGAAAGGTGAACTGTCCATGTTACATCGGAATGTAATGTAATAATCCTTGTTAGTAATCTGATTGAAGATCTTGACTCACCTTCCTGTCATGCATGGGTCCGTTTCAGACCGATAAAAATAACCGCCAGTGATTGCTGCAGATCCTTCTTTTTTATTTACGTCTGAGTGGGTGTATCCCATCACAGGGAAGATGGCATTTATCGAATCAGGAGTTGTATTTCCACCAGGAGTCTGTAAAGTAGGATAAAGATCTGGACCTTCGTAAACACGCCAACCATAGTTTCCACCCTTTGTAATCAAATCCACCTCTTCATATACTTCCTATGGAGTCCAAAGATCATAAATAAGCATTAGCCATGTTTAATATCTGAACTGGTTCTTAACTGGAAAATCAACTTCTAATGAAAAGTGAGGAAATCATAACACGTGAAAGGGAACAGAAGTTGATTTTCTTATTCTTAAACAAACCCTCACTGGCCTTTTTTTACCCATCCAATGCTTTGTTATGATATTGAGGTTCAAATAAATACCAACCTACAGCTTTTATATGAATATGATTAGAAGAAATACAGTGTTTGGCCCTAGTTATTGGGGTTTCTGTTTGCATAGCACCTTGTACAGGTGAGCTGACCTACCACGTATCCACACTGTTCATTAGGTTGCCCCCACTATGCATGACAGATCCTTGCCATCCATTAATTGGCCTGAAAATGGATGGCTAACAGTCTATATGTAACTGTAAAGTCCACTCTCAGATGGCCGGATTGTCTGATAGAGAAAAGTTTGGGTCACTGAAAGATGGGCCCAACATATATGAAATGCTTGGTTCAAATGGAAAGGCCAGCAATTTGGGCTGAGCATGGCAAAACACCTCATTAGCTTATTACTTCAGAAAGGTGGCCTGTTTGATGATCATGAAAAATCTCAGGACGATGAATCTCAAAGTAAAACTAAGGCCCTGTTTGGTTGCCACTTAAAAATGATTTCATTTCATTTTAGTTAAAAATAATTATGAATTAGAGACCATACTTTATATAAATTATGGGTTATCAAGATTATTTTTAATCCTTAAGCAAAATCTCTAATGCATAATTATTATTAACTAAAACGAGATGGAACTCGTTTTTAAGTGGCAACCAAACGGGGCTTAAGCGAAGTAGCAAAAAGTTAAGATTCCAATGTGCAGTCACTAGAACAATACACATAACAAAAGTTTAAACATCAGAAAGAAATTTAAAGGGGAAAAATCTTGAAACCTGGCCAACATCTGCACAGATAAAGTAGGATGGCCTTTCTGAATCAAAACTGCAACGCCATGGATTCCTAAGCCCCAAGGCCCAGATTTCAGGCTGCCATTGACTGTTGTCAACAAAAGGATTATCTCTAGGAATTGAATAATTTCCCCACAGACCAAGGTCTTGTATTTCGGTCGCACCTGGAAATACATAACAATGGTGAGAAAGAAATTGTTTGTGGGAATATAGATGACTAACCAATTCAAACTTGCTTCATTGGAGTATCAGAGAAGAAAATTGTGCTGGACTTTATGTGTGGTCGCCGCAGTATTACTTTACGGCAACGTATCAATTGTAGATGCAGGATACACAGATGGGACCCAGGGCCTATAGCAGGTAGAGAATAGCCCAAAAATGACATTTCACATGATCATAACTGTCAGTTTGGTAGTAATCAAACAGACAGAAAATAGTCGGAGGTCCAAGTCCAGCATGTTAGACGGTTAGATTCTACAAAAAAAATAATAATAAAAATAAAAAAAGGGGACATTTTCTTCAATTTTGATAGTAGAGCATTGCTAATCCATCCATCAGAAAGCCACCACCATATTGATGCTGTAGCCCAAGAATCAGGTTGATCCAGTGGTCAGGAGGGCCACAGTTTGCAAAGCAAATGTACAGCTCTGAAATACTTGGCTAAAGTTTTCTAACCCATCCACCTGTTTCCATTAATGTGGCCCGCATGCTGAGTGGGGACCATATTTAGTTTTAGGAAAACATGTAGAAGGTCAGACCAGCCTGATGGATGGACTGAATTTCGCACCTATGTGCCATGCTGGCACATGTTTGGCATGTACATGAGTTTTATTGGACGTGTGTGCATGCTTAGCAAAGCTCTTAATTTTAAATAGCTAATTTATCCATAAAAATACATGAATTTGTCAATCCACAAAATAATAAGCTTCATCTAACAATGTGTTTAACTGATTTATCCATAAAAATACTTGATTTCTAATCATCCGAAAGTGTAATTAAGAAACAAATAATAAGCATCAGCTAACAATGCATAAAATGCTTTTTAAAACTTCATGATCTGAAATACAGTAGAGAGTGCAAACATGCTAATATCAGAGGGTCATTACTATCCTTCAAGAAAAATGGACTGATACTACAGAGTTTATTTCTTGATACTCACTTGGTATGTTATTCACATCAAGCCGCATAATCTTTCCTAGCAAAGATTTTTTATTCTGGCTGAAATTGTAAGGATCGCCTCGGTTTCCACCATCCCCCATCATAAAGTATAAATATCCGTCTTCAGGTCCAAAGAGAATCTGCCCCGCATGATGAGATGTAAATGGGAGGCCCATTGTAATTATCCTTCTTACTTCTGATGGATTACCTTTTGTTGCCTGTAAAATACATTTACATGAAATCTCATTACAATGCATTCGTGAAGATTATGAACGGTATTGCGTTATAACGATCCAATACACAACTACAGAGGATTAGACTACTGTAGGTGTTTCCACCATTTCTTAAAATTTCAAACAATGGTCTAAGTTACATACATTTATATCAACCCAGACCACCCAAATCATGGCTTCAATTAGAATGGACCATGGCCCAAAAAGAACACTGACCATATGATCTTAAACAGCCCAAATCAGCCAATGAGTTTGGACTACTGACCAATTAATTTTCAACTTGATGGCCACTGATTGGATGGTTAGGATTATCCAATCAGTGTGGCTTTTCGCATGTGCTCCTTCCACAATGTAGCCAACATTTTTGGCAGCCTGGATTGATGTGTGTGGACACTACATGGACAGTCAAGGAAACAGTGGAAGAACATAGTCTAGCCCAGCTGCTGAAGGGAGATTTAAGCTGCAGTTCCTAAAGGAAGCTTATGGATTTGTACCGAGGAAGGCGTTGATGAGGTACCATTAGCTGTAAATTCTGCAACAACACTGTTATACTGGCATGGCTGGGCTCCATTATCAGTACCAATCGTTGAAGGATCACAGCCCACATCTGAGTTGCATGAACATCTTCCAGAACAGCTTGCCCAATCAGCCTTATCACAGTTGAACGAAACAAAGAAACGGCCATTTCTCGCAAAATCCGGATGGAATGCAAGACCCATTAGCCCAAACTGGGTGTCAAAATGTACTTCGTCAGTTAAATCTAGAAAGGGAGTGGATTGATCAATCCCCAAAGTTCCACCTGATCCTTGTTCAGGAAGAGTTGCCAACCATATCTTACCAGGTTGGTCAGATAAGAAGACGCGATCGGACCCATCTGGATGAGCAGCCATGTTAAGGTAAGCTCCTGTCCCGATTTTCTCAATGCACAGACCACTTGTAGGAATTGGAACTTGGGTATTATTCAGTGAAACTGGCTCGCCATCAAAACAGACTGACCCGTCACTGGAAGGCCCACCAAATGCTTTGCAGAAGTCATCTTGTGACTGCCAGAGGTCGGTTAGTTTTGAAAACGTAGAATTAGCTGGAACACCAGCTCTTCCTTGCAATGATGGTGCAAACGGGGAATTCCGTATCGATATGTTCCGGCACGTATCCCAAACCTTTGCACAAAAGTCATTCTCTGCACCGTTCGTTCGGGATGAGTTCGCCAAAACAGCTGAATTGCACAGGATGGGAACGGTCCCAAGTTGTGATTCATTTTTAAATAGCTCTATCGAGAACTTATCACATTTCTGCAAGACATGGAAACCAAAATATTAAAGAAGGTGATATTGTTCTATTGGAGAAATGCATGAGATAATAACACAAACATTTTAGAGGCAGTGTTTAGCATAGTAGGGTTCAAATCAATCCCATATTCATGGCAACACCAAGTCTACATTCTTTATCAAGCAAGGATAAACATTAAGACTGTGATTGGATGCACTATTGAAATTAATTGCAATTACTAGTTCAGTTGAGTTGAAAAGTCCAAACTATAACTGCATTCTCTAGTATTTGATGAGGTTGTAGCTCTTAAATTACAGTTGCATTCCTTTCAAGCATACATTGAAAGTAAGTGTTCGCAATGTGGGACGCAATCCCCCAGTTATGGATACTGAATGAGTGAATGGTATCTTGAATTTGATCTTTTACATGTAATTGAACTAATTCAATCGGGTCGGTTTGTCAAGGTTCTGAAGTTGGGTTCGGGTTGAAAATTGCCAATCCAAGTTGAATTCGGGTTGAGAAAATTCTACCAGGTTAGGTCGGGTTGTGAACACTCGCATGTATTTGGGTCAGGTTTGGTTGGTTCTAGAGGACTTCAGGTTGGGTTTGTGTTGGGCACCTCAGTTTAGGATTCGGGTCGGGTTGGGTTGTGGGTCCAATCCTCTCGAGGTCAGGTTGGGCTCGGGTTGACCCTCAACCTGACCCGACCTTCTCACGTTGCACCCCTACAATTCAATAGTGCATCCAAACATAGCCTATGGGAACATCTGCAAGTCACATGTGTTGGTTGTACAAATGTGATAAAAAATTCAAGCTTAAACTGTGGCAATCTGATTTTCATTGGAAGAATTAGCAAATCAATTGAGAACAAAGATTTCATTATATCAGCATTTATAGATGGATTCATCACAGATCCTGACCAGGCCAAACTTGTAAAGTCATTCATTCAAAGCTTAACCTGACTACCAAGTAGAAGATACATGCAAAGCATAGTCCTGCATTAATTAATAATGAGGCCGGATCCACTACTAACCTTTGTTGGTCAAGCTTAACCAACAATGAGATATGCGGGGCCCACCCTAACGTTTGCATGACATCCAATCCATCCAAAACTCAAGTGACCACACCTAGGGAAATTTTGGGATGGGGACGCGCACCATAAAAAAAACCTTCCAGATCTGTGTGTGGAGCCCACCGTGTTCTGTATATGAATCACAAGTCAAAAGATGCAGCCCGTCAGGATGGAAAACGTGAAGGGGGTGCACAACTGCACATGATGGAAGGATTGGATGTCATACACACATCACAGCGGGCCCCACGCAGCAATTGTAGGCCTACAAAGCTTTTTAGTGGATCCAGCTTCAATCATTAATTAGTTAAATAAAGTGGAAATGGCAGAGTTGAAAGAGATAAGAGTAAAACACCATCTAAACCATGTTTGGTCGCAATATTGAATTGAATAATGAAAATGACATAATTGAGAGAGAGAGAGAGAGAGAGAGAGAGAGAGAGAGAGAGAGAGAGAGAGTTGACTTCAATACCGCACCTGCTTAAGGATGCGTTTGGATACGCTATTGAATTGAATTACGATTATTAGCCAAGTAACTAGGAAACGAACAAATTTCTAATTGCCATCATTGGGTCCATATTGAGGGACCCGGCTCCAAATTGCGGTTACAGCACTTTCAATTTGGATTCCAAACATGACGCAACTGCAATTCAACAGCTACTTCCTCATAATGGATACAAAGGAAGGTAACTGCAATTTGTTCACTTACTCTTATATTCTCCATATTGAATTGAATTGTTACAATGCAATTCGATGCGAACGCATTCTAATACTTCAAAAGAACATGGAAATTCATAGACCCAATCAATCAATCGCTAAGACCTGAGTATCAGATTACCTAAAACGGATTCCTCAACCAGTAATCCAGTCATAATTCCAAAAACTGAGAATTCAAATTCCAGAGACCACTCAACTAGTGTGAATTACCGCGCATAGAATCGACTTGAGAAGCGACCCGCAAGCAGGATCAGTAATGTTCATGTCCTCAAATTGTCTTTGCAGCTGCAAATCCTCCCTCCCATCACAACAGACTGTCCCATTGTAAGGACAGAATACCAAAGGCGTCTTCGCCGGAAAGGGTGCTCCTGCATAAAAATAAAATAAAATAAAAATCTGGGTCTTCAAGGAAAAGGAGATTCCAAAGAGAAAAGGAGAAGAACAAAGGAAGAAAGAAGAGAGACCCACTTGAATTAGTGCACAAGGGCAATGAAGAAGAAGGTGGAATCAGAACGGAGAGAGAAAAGAGGAGAAATGTAAGAACACCGCCCATCTGAGTTTCTTCCTCCTCTCTCAATCCCTTCCACAATCTCTGCTTCGGTGTTATTTATTCTTCAAGAGGCTTACATGAAACGCACTAGGCCTCAACTTCTTTTTTCCTTCTTTTGATTAAAAACATACATATTCGATAGTTCTTACAATAGAAAACACATGATTATTGTATTATTGAAATATTTTTTTATAGTTGCCTGATTGACCCATTCCACTAAAATAAGGCCAAAATCTAGATGGTTGGATTTTTGGGTGTTGAAAATGAGATGGCGTTGGATAAGATCTGCACCTCCTCTCTCTCTCTCTCCATCTCTCTCTCTCTCTCAAAATTTCAAATTGTGGTTGAAAGGGGACTTGGTTTCGGTAGTGATCCCTCTAGTACTGAGCTCAGTGCTGGAAAATCTGTGGGGCCCACCATGATTTATGTGTTTTATCCACTCCATCCATCCACATTTTCAGATCATTTTAGGATACAAGCCCAAAAATGAGACAGATCTAAATCTCAGGTGGACCACACCATAGGAAAGTATGGTAATTGAAAGCCCACCATTAAAAATTTCCTAGGGCCCACTGTAATGTTTACATGCCATCTAACCTTTTGATTAGGTCATACAGACCTAGATAAAGGTAAAACACAAATATTGGCTTAACCCAAAACTTGTGTGGCCCCTAGAAGTTTTTAACAGTGGGAGTTCAATACACTATTGTTTACTGTGGTGTGGTCCACCTGAGGTGTATCTGAATAAGTTTTTGGCTCATGTCATAAAATGATCTAAAAATGGATGAACGGCGTAGATAAAAATATACATCATTACGGCCACAGAACACCAACAAGTACCGAGCTCGGTGGTGGAGGGGTCACTACCGAATGCGAGTCCATTAAAAGGAATAGAGAGAATGCATACAGAGCACTGGTTTTTAATAGTTTTATAAAGGAGAAAAGTTTTAGTACTCTGGCAGAGTGTGATAGTTGATACACAGGCATTAAGTAATTATACACTGATTTACTTTAAAGTCCCTCGAACTCAACGTGTGGGACCCAATTCAAATGTACCATGACTAGTAGGTTGTTGTACAGAGTGCATGGGCGGTTAAAATGAAAACCAGCCAAAGGTCTTAGGTATCGGAGGTTGGGGTTGTTCAAAAATCTGATTTTGGGATAATGGCCTGTTTACACTGCATGTGGAAGTTTGGACGGTTGAATTTGAGTCAGTTCTGCGACGTGTACAATTCCTGAGTGCCTACGTATTAATCAGCAGACTCCTCCAGAGTATCAAATAAAACCCTTTTATAAAGAGACATTGTTGTGGGTGGGGGGATTGAATAGTCAAAGGATTGACTTGAAGTGATGCTTGGGTTGCTGGGGCGTAGGAATACCATTTTTTTAAGAACTATCTGATACGCGAGCAGGTATGACAAGCCATACTGATGCACTAGTTATTGTACACGTGGAAGAGAATTAATAATATCCAAACTGTTTAAATTGTGGGAAAAACTGTATTTAGGTTAAAAGCCCAAAATCAACTTAAGAGAATGATATTAAGATATGATTAATGAAAAATTATTTAGATTCTGATGAAACATCCATTTTATAAAATATTTTACAATGATTTTTTTGGGTTATGGCCCATCTATAGTGTTTAGATCAATTTGGCCCATTTGATCCGGTGCACATTTTCCACTTATGGAACGAGTGCATGAGTATGGATTGTCACGTTCTGGCAGTGTATCTAACTTTTTCCGCGAACAATGCAGGGCGACTGCATTCCAGATGCGGATTGCGTTCCCGGGCATGGATCTGTGGGCCCAACTTGATGTAATTGTTTTATCCACGCCGTTCATAGTTTTTATCAGATCATTTTAAGGTATGAGAAAAAAAATGAGGCAGGTCCAGAGATTAAGTGGACCACAAGGTGGGAATTGAACATCCACCATTAAAAATTTCCTGAGAGCTTGAGAAGTTTCGGATCAATCTGATATTTGTGTTTTCATTTCATCCACGTCTAACTGACCTTATGAATAGGTTGGATGTTTTAAAAAAATTACAATGGGCCTTAGAAAGGCTTCAACTGTGCATGTCATTATCACTGCAACTTTCTTTGGTGTGGTCGACTGGAGCAGTCTAACTTCTTCACTTTTTGGATAATATCTTAAAATGATATTATAAAAGCGATAAATCGGCGTGTATAAAACACTTACATCATGGTGAGACCCACCGAGCCCAGCCCTTCCGGACGGGGTAGGACGCAATCCGCAGGAAACTGGGAAGCGGATTGGCTTGTGTACCACGCAGAACCGATTTCGCTGGTGTAAATACGGGAGCGGATTGCGTCGGGCGCTGTTGGACCCACTGTGATGTAAGTGTTTTATCCACGCCGTTCCTCAGTTTTATCATATCATTTTAAGGTATGTACCTAAAAATAAGACAGGTACACCTCGAGTGGACCACACCAAAGGAAGAGGCAGTGATAATGACAGCCATCATTGAAACCTTTCTAAGAGCCACTGTGATGTTATTTTACCATCCAACCTATTAATAAGATCATGTACACATAGATGAAGTGAAAAAACAAATATCTGCTTGATCTGAAACTTCACCAACTCTTAATAAGTTTTTAATGGTAGAAGTTAAATCCCCACTTTGTGACCCATTTAATCCCAATACCTTAATCATGTTTTGGTTCATACCTTAAAATGATATGAGAAAAACGATTAATGGCATGGATAAAACACTTACATCACAGGGATAGGACGCAATCTGCGTCCGTGTAAATACGGACGACGCGGATTGCGTCCTACCTCGACCGGACGGATTCCGTCCAAAAAGTTCTGTGAGCTCTACCTTGATGTAAGTGTTTTATCCAAGCCGTTAATCACTTTTTTCATATCATTTTAATTTATGAGCTAAAAACTGAGCAAGGTATAGGGCGTAAGTGGACCACAAAGTAGGATTTAATGTCCACCATTAAAAACTTCTTGGGGATCAAGCTAATATTTGTTTTTTCACTTCATCCATATCTACGTGACCTTATTAATAGGTTGGATGATAAAAAAACATCACGGTGGCCATTAGAAAGGTTTCAACGGTGGGTATCATTATCACTGCAGCTTCCACCGGTGTGGTTCACTGGAACTTTGTACCTGCTTCAATTTTATCTACAATTCTTAAAATGATCTGAGAAAAGCGATTAACGGCTTGGATAAAACACTTACATCACGGTCGGCCCACAGAGCCCTGGGGTAGGACGCAATCCGCGTGCGTCCCTGTAGATACATGTCGTGCGAAGTCGAGCGCTGCCGCTCCTCGAGCTCCGAGTTGTACGAACGGTTCAAATGAGATGAAAATTACATGCCCCCGAAATTATGTTTTTGTTATATCCACACCGTTCATCCATTTTGAGAGATCATTTTAGAGTATGATACCAAAAATGATTCATATCCAAAGCTTAAGTGGATCACACCACAAATAACAGTGGGACAATGATTCTCACCCAGACCTTGACGAGGAGGAAAAACAAATATGATATTTATGTAAAACTTCGACGATCAACCCCTGCTGCTTTTTGCAGTGTGGTACACTTGATCTTTGAATGTGTCATATTTTTTTGGCTCAAGGTTTACGATGATCTCGCCAAATGAAGGATGGTTCTTAAACACAGCCAGCAAGCCTCTTGCATCTCTCACGTAACAGATTGTCATCCATGCCTGAAAGCCGAACCGTTCTTCATATGTGCCCATAGTGAAAAAATCGATTCTGGTCCACTCGTCGGAATTTCATCTATTTGCTATTGCCAATATGTTTCTTAAGGTCATCCAATTTCATGTAATTCATGGGCTATGGTCTATCCACCTTGGCGCCTGATGGACGAATGGGATGGATTTCTATGCATGTGACACGTGTACGGCTTCAGATCAACTTATTGGGAGAAAAATAGCTTATTTCACATGCCTTGCTTCGCTTTAGTGGCCCATTGTGATATAACAACCACACCCATGCCATACCCACGTGAGGTGGCTATCCATTCTCTTCATATACACTTTTTATATATATATATATATATATATATATATATATATATATATATATATATATATATATATATATATATATATGGAAAAAGGTTCTGTGCGGTAGAGGCGTAGAGCCCATGGGAACTTCCCATGAGGCGGAGCTGTGTGGGCCCACCCTGATGCGTGTCAAACATCTACCCTATTAGTCATGCATTCGATGGGTTCCCTTTAAATTATGGGATATCCCAAAAACCGGCCGGAACTCATGTGGGCCATACCATCTAAAATTATGGAAGACATTCCTAAAAAATATAAAAGCTCTTGGTGGAGCCCACCTGAAATTTGGATCCGTCTGAAACTTGGTCTGACCCCTCATCCAAGTGGGACACACATAATGGATGGGTTGGATTTGTGAACCACATCTCGGTGGGCCCAACAAATGATTATGAATGTTTAATGGAGGGTAACCCCTCTCAACTTTTTTATGTGGTGTGGCCCACACAAGTCACGAATTGACTTTATTTTCAAGCCCTAAGCCCACCATGGAATGGTGCATCTGACTGATGGGGTAGATGTTTGACAGGCATCACGGTGGGGCCCACACAGCTCGACCTCATGGGAAGTTCCCATGGACCGTACCACATAAAACCTTTTCATATATATATATATATATATATATATATATATATATATATATATATATAGGAAAATGTCCTATGCTACTCGAGCTCACAATAAGCTCTCATGAAGTCGAGCTGTGTAGGCCCCACCGTGATGCGTGTCGACCATCAACACCGTGCATTTGATGGGACCCTTTTAAATTATGGGATATCCCAAAAATCAGCGTTACGGAACTCAGGTGGGCCACACCATCTAAAATCATGTGAAGACATGCCAAAAACATATAAAAGCACTTGGTGAGGCCCACCTGAGTTTTGAATGCTGCTGAAACTTGGTCTGAACCCTCATCCAAGTGGGACACACATAATGGATGGTTCAGACCAAGTTTTGGCATGAGGGTTCAGACCAAGTTTCAACAGCATTTAAAACTCAGGTGGGCCCCACCAAGTGCTTTTATATGTTTTTGGCATGTCTTCGCATGATTTTAGATGGTATGGCCCACCTGAGTTCCGTATACAGCTGATTTTTTGGATATTTCATAATTTAAAGGGGACCCATCAAATGCACGGTGTTGATGGTCGACACTCATCACGGTGGGGCCCACACAGCTCGACCTCATGGGAGCTTATTGTAAGCTCTAGCGCATAGTACCTTTTCCCATATATATATATATATATATATATATATATATATATATATATATATATATATATATATATATATTCACTGAGATTATGGGTATATATATATATACACTAAGATTATGGGTTCAAGTACTCATGAACTGTGTGGGTGTGTGTTGAAAAAAAAAAAAAATTAATTAACTCAATATCTTTTTTTAAGAGTTAGCCGTGTCCACCTCTTCTCTATAAGGATTAGAAGACCGGACAATATTTTCTCTTTTTCTCTCTCTCCCTTCCTCCGTCAGCCTATATGTGGTGACATTCAATCCACTGATGGCATTCAAATCGTGATTTTAGGCCCTTGGATTAAATATTAGCGGGATTCTCGCAAGCCTGGGTGGGTCACAGAACATGCAATAAAAGGAAATGGAGACACCAAACATTGGCCCTTGGATTAAATATTAGCTGGATTCTCACACAACATGCAATAGGGGAATGAAGACACCAAACTTTGTGCCTGGAGCCCATGAAATTCCCTAACTATTAAATCTTAATCCATTCATCAAGTTCTTCCCAGGCTACTACCAGATTGAAGGGACATCAAATATTTTAATGATTGAAATTCAGTTGGGCCACAACATTCGATTTTAGAGGTTTACCCGAGATTTTACACATTTTTATGCTATTGTATGGCCTGATTGAGTTTTTTATTGAATTGTTCTTTTTTTTTTGGCACAGTACTTAAGAGGAGAAGCCTGGTGGATGGAGTGGATTTCAGTCTAATAGCCTTAAGGACCCCACAGAGCATTGAGTATTTTAAAGGATTAAGTAAGATAAGACCCAGATTAGCTTCAACAAATAACCAATAGGTTTGTTCTTGCCATACAAGATAATTTGTAACAAACAGCAGACATGCTTGACTAGGATTGTCTTGCCTGGCTGTATAAAACCAAGACATCGCCCGACCTGGACAGGCTATCCAGGCTTGAACTTTTGCTGCTACCTAAATGGCTCCGAAAGAATTGACGGATAGGATCATGGGATGGGTGTTTTTGAAATGTAAGCCTTCATAAGGGCCCACTAATCAGGCAGTCCCACCTTATACATGGTCTCCTTATTCAAAGGGAGAAGTAGGCCTACGTTCTTGACATTAACATCACTGATGCCAGGGAGTGTACAGTTTGGAGGCTTCCATTTTACAAGACTTTGGAGTACAAACGAATTCCATAGTGCAACCAAACGCACCCTTAGCTGTGGCTTGGGATGCACCAAACACCTGAGAGTCACAAATTGCGGTGTAGTGACTTCTAGGGTTCATCCACAGAACCTCTTGACAATCGACCAGCTCGATCACTGCCATCCCCAACCTAGCCCATTTCATTTTAAAACCCCAACCTAGCCCTATTCGTTTTAAAGCCTGTAATTTGGTTCCAAGCCAGCCCACGGCTCAGTTCAGGCATCAATGGGATATTTTAAATTGACAGACCCAAGTCAAGGCCCGGTTCAGGCATCAATTTGAAATGTCAAATCTCGGCTCAAAACTGTGGCAGAAATCAACCCTAGTTGAGCTCTTTGCACACAAGCCCAGGAGCCTAATGGGTCAACCTATGTTGGGGATTGTGCTGCAAAACCATACAGAGATAGATTTAGGATAGCAATCCAAGATCATCAAGCAAACACAAAAGAACACAGATTTAACGTGAAAAACGCTTTTGGAAAAAAACCACAGCGCAAAGTGACAGATCTTCACTATGAAAGTAGAAATTGCAAAGAGGAATGACTTGCAAGACTTGAGCAATCATCAAATCTTTACCATTTATACCCATATATAAATATAGATTTAGAAAGAATTTTGAACAAAATCGGAAAGAATTATAAACGAAATCGGAAACAACTCTCGCACTTTTGTAGTTGAGCAAAAAATCTGCACGGAATCTGAGTAGATTTAAGGCATCAAATACAACAACCTGCCTCTTGACTGCCCTCTCTCGGTATGTTTGTGTTCATCCTCCCTGGAAATCAAGCACATGATGATCATCAAGTTCAGGCTATGTCCGCAAGTGGCGTCCCTGGCCCCTGCATGCATGAGGGTCGTCCAACAGCCTGAAAAAACACTGCTGGCAATGGAATCCCAAGTATGGCAAATTCCTGTGCTTGGTAACACCTAGAAAATGTAAGAAATGAATTCCAGTTGGATCCAATTCTAACAAAAGGCCAGTTTTGAGTTCCCCAAGTTTTGAGTTCCCTCCCAGGGACGCGGATTGCGTCCTACCCCCGCCCGGACGGTAATCTGTCCGGGCAGGGCTCTGTGGGGCCTACCGTGTTGTAAGTGTTTTATCCACTCCGTTAAACGCTTTTTCCAGATAATTTTAATATGTGAGCCAAAAAATGAGGCAGGTCCAAGGCTTAAGTGGACCATAAAGTAGAGATTGAACGTCCACCATTAAAAACTTCTTGGGAGCTTGAGAAGTTTCGGATCAAGCTGATATTTGTGTTTTCACTTCATCCACCTCTAAATGACCTTATGGATACGTTGCATGGTAAAAAAAACATCAGGTTGGTCCTTAAAAAGGTTGCAACGGTGGGTGTCATTATCAGTGCAGCTTCCTTTGGTGTGGGTGTGGTCCACTTAAGCCTTGGACCTGCCTCATTTTTTCGCTCTATATTAAAATTATCTGGAAAAAGCGTTTAACCGAACGGATAAAACACTTACAACAAGGTGGGCCCCACAGAGCCCTGCCCAGACGGATTACCGTCCGGTCGGGCGTGGGACGCAATCCGCGTCCCCCTCCCGGATTTCCTGCGTAAGCCCTTCGCAGGAAGTTCCTGCGCTGGGAACTTAGGTGGGACCCACTGTGATGTTTGTGAGAAATCCTCCCCATCTATCCGTTTTCTAAGTTCATTTTATGACTTGTTGACAAAAATGAACCATATCCAAAGCTCGAGTGAGCCGTACTAATGGAAAATGTGATTAGCGAAATTCCTACCGTTGAAACCTTCCTGGGTTCAACAGTGATGTTTAGATGCCATCCATACCATTAATAACGTCATTCCTATTGGGATGAACTGAAAACAAAAATATTAGCTTGAATAGGATTGACCTGAAAATAAAAATATTAGCATGAATCAAAACTTCTGTGGCCCCATGTATATTTCAACTGTGGACGTTTAATTATCACGTTTTCAGATCACTTGAGCTTTGGATACGATTCATTTTTGGCAACATATCCTAAAATGAACTCACAAAACATCAGTGGGCCTCACCTGGTTCCCGGTGCAGGAACTTCCTGCGAAAGGCTTTAGCAGAGAAATCCGCGTCCCCTCCCAGGGTGCCAAAATATAACTGACGGAATCGAGAAGTCATTTCCCATAAACAAATTCTTTACAACTTCTAGGGTGTGTGCATGTGTGTGTGTGTGTGAGAGAGAGAGAGAGAGAGAGATTGGTCATGGCAAGCATTCCGAGAGAGAGAGAGAGAGAGATTGGTCATGGCAAGCCTGGAATGCTTACCTTCCTACGTGAGCACCGGTGTCCGCCTTTGCACGTGTCATGGGCACAAAATCTAAATGGTATATGACACAAAATCTAAATGGTCCACTTGATACAGCACCCCGTGAAACTCTATGGCCCCAATTTTCAGCCTGATCCAAACTCTAAGTGGTTCATAACAAAGAGAAATGCAAATCAATGGAGGTAACTGTTTCCTTTTGCCATATATATATATATATATATATATATATATATATATATATATATATATATATATATATATAAGACCGTTGGCCTGTAAGCAAAATGTGCCAGGATTTTAAGGGCCCGTTTGGATCTACCAAATAAGTCAGTTTTTCTACTTACAGCAGTAGACAAGTAACATATTTGAGACGAGTTTGGTTGAAGATCAGTCATCACTTCAGCTTAATAAGTAGAAACCAAAATAAGTTACTTGAGGCATAAGTAGCTCGAGTAACTTAAAATTCCATGGAGTTTCAACACCGGGTCAAGGGTTCGAGTACCCACAGTGGTGAAATCCCACAGTGTGCGTGTGTGGGGTGTGTGTGCGTGTGGCGTGAGTGTGTGGGGTATGTGTGCGTGTGTATAAAATAAAAATAAAATATAAAATAAAAAAATAAAAAACTTAAGATTCAAACACCCCCTAAAAGTCCATGTAACCTGCAAAGTGTTACAAGCTGTAAAAGGTTTACAGACAATTATAGCCATCCAAAAAGCTCTTGTATAGTCTTTACCTGAAAGCCAAATGACCTCTCAAGGATCTCAAATGCAATGTGTTGGCATTTAACTTTTTCATCGTGACTATCATGCTGCCTTTGCATATTCATCATGTGAAAAATGCCCTAGTTAGGAAAACCCTCGGCAAGAGAGGAAATTGGAAGTTTTCAACTAACACAGAAGAGAAGCCGGGTAGTGATACCACAAGATGGTAAGAGAGAACGATTTTAAAAGAAGAAGGAGAAGAAGAATAAGAAAAGCAAGGTTATAATGGGGCCACCAGCCCCAATGCTTTTAAAAGAGCATTTTATACATGGTTGTCAACCTTAAACAGCACATGTTCAACTTTTTTAACTGTCAAGTGCACCCAGCGCCTTCATGTCCTCCAAAAATGCCATATAGGAATCGTCTATGCTTTGCGGCTTCGATGCCGATGGCTGGGCTGCGAATTCCAGTTTCCCAACAGCGGTGGGGGCTGGTGATGGCCGCAGTGCTGTGGTTACTGTGGGGAGCTGCGGCTTCGGCTTTGCTTTCAGAACTGCAGTCTCTCTCCTCACGCGCACAGATGCAGGAACCTGCTTTGAGACCAATGGTTATTATCTTACCCACATTTACATGCTAAAACCAACAGAGGACCCAAACAAATGCAGGTTTTGGATGTTCTCAAATCAAGAAAAGCACAGGCAAATGCACACACTACTAAAAGACAAGGAAATAATCAGCAGTCCAAACTCACCATGGATGTAAGTTCTGGGGTATGTTGCGCCAGTGGCCTCTTCACAACTGTAGATGCTGCCGATTTAATATAGGACGGCTTCTGACATGCCAACGGTTTAGTTGCTGCAAGATCATCTTCTGGGTTGGGGAGAACCCCAGGTGGAAGTGGTGGCCTCAACATGGGAGGAGGTGGTGGTGGCCCAGGGGGGAGACCGAAGGGTGGGGGACCTGGAATTGATGGGACGACCATTCCAGGAGGAGCAGGCCGAGTAGGAAGTCCAGGGCCTGGGAATGGTGGCCTCATATCTGGTGGGGGCGGGGGTGGGGGGAAGCGTGAAATGCCTGGAGGTAATACATCAGGCTGCAAAGTGGGGATCATGGGAGGCCTTGAAACTGGTAATGGCTGCCTTGGAGGGGGTGGTGGTGGGGGAATCATTTTAGGGGCATCTTTCGTCCCTGTAGCATTATTGGCATCAGTTCCAGACGGTGGACCTTCGGGCTGCTGAGTCACCAACTTCGGTGGCAACCCAGGTGGTGGTGGAGGTGGAGGGAGCACAGCCGCAGCCTGCAAGAGAGATGACCTTATGATTGTTTTGAATATGAGACGGAGGTTCTTCAAATGCTGAAGGCAAAATATGATTTCGATGGAATTCTTTGAAACTGCTATTGAACTTGTTGCGACTTCAAAACCATACTTGCTATCTAGCAGATGGGAATCATGTTGACTTGTCAACTCTGGCTACGAGTCACCTTGGGCTGGCTCATGTGGACTCGATGTATGATTTGGGCTCCATCAGTTTCAGCTTTTGGGAAATTCAACAGCACAGCATAAACGCGGCCGTGGAAATAACAAATCAAGCTATTGATAGCTCAAATACAAAAGCAAAGTCAGGAAATGGCAACAACTAAAGACTGCAAGGGAGGAAATGGAGAATAGAAGCGTCAAGTTGACATCACCCTCACATTGTTTTGAGGGTTTTTTTGTTTTTTGTGTGTATGGGTGTGTGGGAAAGGCCACATTGTTTTGTGGTATGACAACAGACCGAATGAGACCAAGGCTCCTTTTTTATCGGCATTGAGATAGAAGCTCCTTAAACAACAATATAGGAATTATAGGATGCTGAAGCCCAGGAAACCCTAAATGTGGGGCCCAGTGGGTTTGATTTTCCAAAAGTTGATGATGGGGCTCATCAGATTGATGGTCTGGATCATAAAACCATGAGCACTACATGTATGGAATCACAGACCTCAGCAAACGATAAATTTGTGGGGCTCAACAGCCTATCATTTCTCACAATAATACGATGTAGGCCATGGGAGTTTGTTATAAGCAGCCAAATTAAAAGAAAAAAGAAGAATGTGGACGGTTTTCTGCACCTAAACAAGAATAACAAAGCTTAGACAGAGAAGGAAATGGCAACCTTCTATGCCACCAAGAAGAATGAGGCAAATGCAAGTTAGCTTTATCAGAGCATTATTTAACTGTATACATACCTCCAAAACCATGGATAGAGCAAGAACTTACCTGATTAGAATCGTTTGGTCTGAGGCTATCTGATGCCAAATTTTGACTCTTCTCCCTCTCACTTCCACCAGTGCCTGGCGGGGGCGGTTGAGGAGGTCGTTGAAGCGGTGGTGGTGGTGGCAGTGAAGCATGAACTGCCACTGATTCTTTCGGTGGGGGGCCTGGAGGTGGCGGGGGCAGCGGCATTGGGGGAAATTGTGTACCTGACTCTGCAGCTGGCTTTGGCAGCGCCGGAGGAGGTGGAGGTGGTGGTAGTGGTAAAGATGCTGCTACAGAAGAATCATCTGCAGAAGACAATTCACCGGAACTTGGCAAGGGTGGTGGCGGAGGAGGAGGTGGAGGAGGTACATCCAAAGCCCCTTCCTCTGACTCGGACTTTGAAGATGATGCTGCAGCACCAGATGAAGCCGATAGGGGAATCCTGGGTCCTACGGTGAAAAAAAAAAAAAAAAACGAAAATTTTAGAAAAAAGAAGAAGAATTGAAGCTGCCACGGCAGCAGAATCAAAACATGACAAATGAGACAGATTGAGATGAAGGTAAAAGGAAACTACATTTTTACAAGTAATAAGCTAAAGTTGGAGTAACCTATTGATGATTTGTACATGGGAGGTTTTCCAGGAGGTGGTGCCCCGGTAGGGTTTAATGTTGGATGATAGTAAACAGAATCCTGCATCCATACCACAGTTAGAAATCAGAATGAATTGCAAATAATGCATTGACTTGAATAAGATATAGAAATACCTCTGGCTTTGGGTGTTTTGTTCTCTCCTCTTCTTC
This sequence comes from Magnolia changhungtana, assembly GCA_030180095.1. Taxonomy (NCBI): domain Eukaryota; kingdom Viridiplantae; phylum Streptophyta; class Magnoliopsida; order Magnoliales; family Magnoliaceae; genus Magnolia; species Magnolia changhungtana. The sequence goes on from JASAUF010000444.1 coordinate 10,148,887, forward strand.
TGCAGTTCGTCTTCGCGGAGGCCCCAAATGGCTAAAACAAATATATGAAAATTTTCTAAATTGTGAAAGGATGGATTTAATTAAAACTCAAAACAGCATCGCATGCATAAAATAAAATCAGTTAGATAAAAAATGCTTCACACCTGAACATAACGGGTGCCTCGCCTTTGTCACGCATTTTCTCTTCATATTCCTGTCAGAAGCAAAGAAAGATGTAAGAAATGCCCTCAAATAGTAATATGCATGGATAGGCAATGACAGAAAATGATACATCTAAGTAAAATGAAATATGCCATTTGAAGCAGCAGACAATAAATTGGAAGATGAGCTGCAGATAAACATAGCTGAAGCATAATTCCAGTAGATAATGAATTGTCAGTCACAACACCAAAATGTAAAGCAAATCATGAAGGATATAGAATTTAAGTTGCAGTTAATAATAGCAATTAATGCCCTAAGAACTGGTAAAAATTGCCTGATCATAATGAAAGCTTGGCTAGACTATAGTGTTTGTCAATTTCTTCCGTGCAAGTTCATCAGTGACTTGCCTTTCATAGACGTGACAAATGTGGAACATCAGGTAAGCTCTACGTCGAAGGGCTGTGCGGCCTGTACCCCGAAATCATGCTGATAAGAAAATAGATTTCAAATGGCTGTCCTGAAAAATTGTCCAATCCAAGGGTTGCAATCATGCACCCCGTGTGAAATTTGGGATATGGCTCATCCAAGGTAGGGCCTATGTAATTATCAATTTGGACCTCGTACACTTCTGCCATCTATACAAAAAGCTGACTAACTGATATAAGTCAGGTGATGGGAAACAAAAACATTCCAAGTTTTCTCTTAGAGATTGGTCAAAAAGTACAGACTTATGTTTGATAGGAGAGGTTTAGAAATGCATGAACATTATTACTGAATCAGACTCCATGGTTACATGGTGACATGCCTAATTTCTCTGGTTCAACATTGTGTTTTCCCCCCTTTTTTTCTGTGTGCGCGCGCATGTGGATCAGCAACACGTTATGGTTACAAACTCAATCAACACCAATATTTTAAACTTGGACAACCACAACCCATTTTAACAGGCCGTTTAATCAAAACAGTCCAACCTGTGCTAAGTCATTCTGGACTGCGATCTTATCAAATCTAAAATCATTAAAATAAAAGGATTTAAGCAACAGCTTACTCCTCACATAGTGGCTTGGGCTTTTGGTTTATGACTACAGGTCATTGGTTTGACCCTTATCCATGGTGGATTTTCTTTTCTTTTCTTTTCCTTTCTTTTTGAAAATAGAGAAATTTATTAGAGGCCAAAAGGCTGAAAAAGCTGAAGGAAAAGATTACAAACAACAAAAATACAAAAGTCCGCAGTCCCCACCCCCAAGGACAGAGAAGCCCATTTCCTGACTAGCGAAAAAAAATCTACTGACAATGGATGCAACCGGGGCCCTGCTATTCCAAAAGCACATGTTGTTTCTTTCCAACCAAACTGACCACAGGACCGCCAACAGGGCCAACCGCCATTCCCCTTTGGCTTTTGATCTCGGACCACCTTCATGCCAAGACAAGAACAGCATCTAAATACTATCCGGCAAAACCACAGAACTTTGAACGCAAAGATGGCACCATCCCAAATCAAGTGCACAAATGGGCAAAGCAAGAAAAGATGCACCACCATCTCCTCGTTCTTCAGACAGAGACATGTTTGGGAGCATCACACCCCTTTTCCACAGGTTGTCGACAGTGAGAATTTTGTTCCTACCAACCAACCAAGAGAATGCTGCAACCTTCGGTGGGGCCCTGTACCTCCAGACCATCCCTGTGTGAACACCCTCAGCTGTTGGCGCAGAACCAGACACCAAAACGAAGGAGCGAATGGAGAACCTAACCCGATCTCTCTTCTCCAACATAAATCATCCTTAGGAGCCACGGAGAGGCTCATGCCTTCCAGACTCACAAGAAGCCTCAACATCTTCTTGATTTCAGCTTTCAATAGATTACGCCAGCAAGGGGGGATCCACACACCTCCGCTGCCATGGAAAGAGAAGCACTCAGTAATCGAGATGTCCAGGTCCAGAGAACGCTTGGCAGTTCGAGGAACAGAGAGTGAGAAGAGAACTCTCCTCTCCAGGTGTCTTCCCAAAACCAAATCCTTGCACTATCTCCAACCAAAAACCCTATTTCCGAGAAGACTTTCTGGGCCAATCTAGTGAATGCTTTCCAAACACAGGAAGCCTTGTATTGAGAGGATTCCTTTATCCCCCACCCTGTCTTCAAGATTCCATATTTTCCAGCTATAACCGACTTCCAAAGACTCTCCTCCTTGACCCCAAACTGCCAGACCCACTTTCCCAAAGAGCCGAATTAACACCTTCAAGCTTTCTTATCCTAGCCACCACCCTCCCCGAAGGGCCTACACACCTCCCTATACTTCAAAAGATGGAATTTCTCAGATGTGGCACCACCATGGCAAAGAATCTCTATGAAGCTTGTCAATTCCCTGGATCACCGACTTAGGTCATCGAAATAAGGACATGAAATAGAGTGGGAAATTAGACAACGTTGACTTCATAAGGTTGATTCTACCCCCCGGAGACAAAAGCTTGCCTTTCCATGGGGAAAGCTTCCTCTCCATTCTTACGATAACGATACCCCAGAGAAGACTAGGAGGCTTACCACAGCATAGTGGAAGCTCGAGACACAAGATCGGGAAGAAGCCCACATGACAACCGAACAACTCGTCTAACGACTTAACTTCCCCATCGACCAAATTAACCCTAGAAGCTTACTTTTAAAGAGATTGGCCTTAAGGCCTAACACTACCTCAAAGCACTGAATGATTTTGCGCAGGTTGTCCACTTAGGACTCCACCTCGTAGAAAATGGGTATCGTCGGCAAACTAGAGGTGGGAGATGGGATTTTCTACCCTTGGAATTTTGAAGCCTTCAAACAAACCCAGAGACTAACTTTTACTTGGCATTCTGCTCAAAGCATCAGAAATGAGGAAGGAAGAGAGGGTCACCCTGTCTAAGACCTTGGAAGCTCTAGAAAAGCCAAAAGGAGATTCGATAATCAGGACAGAAAAAGTGGCCGAAGAAACACACGGTCAGATCTACAACTTTCACTTATCCCCAAATCCTACCCTACCCAACATGTAATCTGGAAATCCCCACGCTACATGATTGTAAGCCCTCTCTAAGTTCAGCTTACAAATCCCTTACGACCCTCCCTATGGTATGAATCAACGCGTTCAATCGATGATTTGTCTGCTAGAGATAAATGCAAACTGGGAATAAGAGATGGCCTTAGGCAAGACCAACCTCAACCTCTAAGGCTGAGCCAGAATTTTGGTGACAATCTTGTAGGGACTACTGATCAAACTTATGGGACGAAAATCTTTGAGACTTGTTAGGAATCAAAGCAATGAACGAACTCCCTAGCTCCTTAGACGGTTGATCGAATAAAAAAACTCAACGGTGCCACCCTAATAGTCTCCCAAAAAAACTTGAAAAAACGCCAGAGCGAACCCGCCTGATCCCGAGGCTTTGTCCCTCCCTGGCACCATAACAACTTCCCAAACTTCTTTTTCCGACGCAAGTGCCTCAACAAGCTCCGCATCAGAGGGAGAGATGCAATCATATAACAAATTATCAAGACTAGGATGGACCCAATCTTCCTTCAAGAGAAGCCCCGAAAGAAGTTGACTATAGCAAAACAAATTTGATCTTTCTCTCCAACAGTCTTACCATCGATCATAAGGTAATAAATGTATTTGCACCGAGCTAGGCGCTTGCAATTTCATGGAAGAACTTTCGAGTATCGGTCTCCCTCTTTAAGCCACAAGGCCTTGGATCTCTAGCGCCACTTGATTTCTTCCTCTTTCAGTCGTTGACCATAGGTGAGACCATTGTTGTCAAATGCGATTGCATATGCGCATACTGTGGATTGAATCGCATATGTCATGATGGCATATGCGATCCTAGCAAGTATGCCATGGCATACTTTTATATGCGATAAATATGCGATCGCATATGCGAGTATGCGATCGCATACTACATATGCGATCGCATATTTCCTAATAATCAGAGTGGAAGCAATTTTTTTATTTTTATTTTTTTCAATTTGGGGAACTTTTGCCTATAAATAGACACTCATATCCCCTCCATTTTCACTATTCTCTACTCCAAAGCTCTAAATCTATTACTCTCTCTCTTAATGTAATCTCTCTACAATTACTTTAGGTATGTTTATTTTTTGTATTTTATAAGTTGTGCTTACTTTTTGTAAATTAAGTTGTAAGTTATAACTTGTAAGTTGTTTCAAGTTATCCATTTATCAGTAAAATTTCTTTGCTCGAAGTTTATAATAATTAATTCTCTTTTAATGTAGCTTGATTGTTTTGTTAAAATTTATATAATATAATATAAGTAATTAAATATATAACTTAATGAAACACTCAAACTATAATGAAATAAGTAAAATAACTCAATCCAATCATGTGTACTAATTAGGCAAGTTTTTCCTATTTTTTTTACATTTTTTTTCATTTTTTAATTTTTTTTTCATTTTTAAATTTTTTATTATTTTATAAAAAATATGTCATGGCATATGCGATTGTGTGATCGCATATGCAAACAGCATATGTTGATCGCATACAATGGCATATGCGATTTGACAACATTGGGTGAGACAGATTCTCTCTCAGCCTGATGGGATTCCAACGTAGAACCCTCTTCTTCTTTAATTACCAGAGCTTGGATAGCCCTGAGGATTCTCGCCGACTCCGCATCTCTGCTCAAAGACTTCCTTACTTCGGGACTTCAACTTAAATTTGAGAGTCTTGAGCTTCTGCAATGATTTAAACCATGTTGCTCCATGAACCTATAACGAATTCCACCACTCTGTAACCCGGCAAGCGAAGCCTTCTACTTATAACCATGCTTTCTCAAATCATAAGGGCTTAGAGCCCCAGTTACCCTCATCCACTTCGAGGATGATAGGGCAAATGATCAGGGGTGGGTTTGGGAAGAACCCTTTGGATCATGAGCAGATACTTTTTAATGCAGGGGCATTTTCACACCGAGCTCGAGTTGGGTGGCATGTGAGATGCGGGGGCACACTCGAGGTGGGCAGCCCGTGAGAGGCGGGTGATTGGTGTGAGGGTGGCTCGGTGAGAGTGATGTGGGGCTCACGAGGCGAGGTGGCTGTGGGGTGAGAGCAAAATCCATGTGATGTGGGGCTCACGAGGGGCTTCACGAGACCCTCACCTAACCCATAGGGGATGTGGGTGACTCGTGTGAGGCGAGAATCTATGTGATGTGGGGCCCATGAGGATAAAGGGACCTAATCCATAAGATTCGCCACGCTTTATTAGTTCGAGCTTTTAGAGCACGTGGTTAGCTGTCCTGCATCAAATTGGTATCAGAGCGGGATGTCTCGTGTTCAAGACCCTCACCAGGGATGATTAATGGAGGGGCATTTTCACATCAGGCTCGAGTAGGTGGCCTGTTGGATGCAAGAGCACACTCAGGGTGGGCAGCCTGTGAGAGGTGGGTGACTCGTGTGAGGCAGAATCTATGTGATGTGGGGCCCACGAGGAGGGTTCAACCAAGGACCTAATCCATAAGATGTGGGGCATGGGCTATGAGATAAAGGGATTGATTCGCCACGCTTTATCAATTCGAGCTTTTAGAGCAAGTGGTTAGTTGTACTGCATCACTTTTCCACCCAAGATAGAAAGACTAGGAACTTGTCGAGCTTAGACATCGCAAGGTTATTTTTACCATTAGGCACGTAAACTTGAATCCTCTCATGAGCGGATCAATGAGCTCATGCTTCTAGACCCACACACACTACTTAGTTATGCACGACCCTTTGAATTTCTCGTAAGCACACCTCATCACATTGATGTCCCCTCCTACACACCACGGGAGCTATAATGCAAACCCCGAAAGGAGAAGTAAATAGATCAAAGAAAAGAATAAAGAGATTGTGGGAAACGACCCAACAATCCTTTATCCGAATGCAAGACGATGAGCAAGCTCAATAGTTCTTTAATCTTGAACTACAAATCACTTCCGACCCCCCCCCCCCCCCCCTAACAACTACCTTAGAGAAAATATGGGAATTTTTATAAAAGAGAATATTATTCAACTTGTCTTATTCAATAGGCCATAGGCGGTTCTTATTTATAATCAGTCCTTACAATCTCTAATAAAAGTCATGAAATCTAAAAATAAAATTCCTACCTAGCTAAGATCTGAGAAAATATTAAACTACCTAAATAAGAAAGCTTTGTAATTAAGAAAGTGCCTAAATAAGAAAATACTTGAATAAGGAAAAACTAAAATTACTACTTGCTTAATATAAAGATATGAAAGAAAAGAAAATTTCCTAATCTAGAGATTTGAAAGAAAAAGAAAGTAGTGATAGGCTAAAAAGGAAAAGCGGTCCTTCTCTTGTACACACGTGTGGAGAATGCGCGCATGAGATGTGGGCCTTTTCTTCAAATCTTGATCAATCGACTTGTGTGGCCATTTGGTTGTATCAAGCCACCATATCCAGTGTGCAAAATATCAGAATCGTGTTACGTATCGAATTCTTGAGATATGGATATGTATCGGTTATCGCATGGGATATATCGGTTGTATTGTGTAATGTATCGATGTTGTTGGAAACATGAGGAAACATTGGGAAATTGGTTGAATTTTTCGATGAAGCTTCTGTGATTGTTAAAAAAGACATCAATACACATTTCTAAATCAAAACATTACAAAAAACAAGTACACATAATGGGTTTTCTTTGTATGGGGTCCTAATCTATGCGTTGTCTAACTGAATTGATGCAAGTATATTCAATGTCTATTCATATAATTTATAAATGTAATAAAACGTGTGGAAACACAAGCAATACATTCAAAAGCAAAAGAAGAAACACTAGATTAGGTTACAAACATTTTTTATGTGATGTTTAAACATAAAGATTGCAAACAATTTACGAGAAATTGGAAAATTTTGATTTTTTTTCAATTTTTCACAACTAGGCCAATCTCCTCCAAATCACAAAATCGAAGCTCCCAATCCATGAAAAATCATGAATTTGTAACAATTTGACACTAATTTAACATGAATTACAGAAAATATGGGCATCGAAATTCGAAAATGCTCACTAGATCGAACATGTGGGATATATCGCACTACTTGTCGCACTGGTGGGATACAAGATACATAGTGGGATATATTGGCCAATTTCGTCGATATTTAAAACAGTGCATATGTCTCAAACCAATGGAGAATCCTCTGCCCTCTGACATTCACTTCCTCGAGACAGAAAATGGCAGTAAAAAGTGGCCCTCCTTAAATGATCCCCTTTCTCTCTTGTTCCAAACTCCAAAAACCTGTGTCACAAACACATCATTCCCACAAGAGCATTAAAGGAGTTGCTTCTCAACCCTTTGGAAATATCCTACCATCTATCCCTCTCCTCCTAATGGTCGCAGCCTGACTGAAAAGGGGGTTGGACGCATGGGGAAGAAAGACGCAGCCCCTTGATGAAATTTGTTGTGCCCTCATTATAGCCATGGGACAACTATCCTCACTGAATCATGACAACCGCCTCCAACGGTTCATCTTCTTTACTTTGTTCTTTTCCTTTTTTACAAGAAAAAAGTTGCCCACCTGACCGGCACAAGTTTCTGGTGACCTGACCATTCTGGTGGACGGTTCTGGTCCAAACCAATCCTACCAAGTTCACTCCAAGTTTGTAAACAATGGTGAACATGGAGAACATTTTGAAGTTCACAACAAAAAAGACAAACGTCGAAAGGATAGGAGACCTCACCACCCCATGAAAAACCTCTTAGCCATTGGGTTTCCTTAGCTTTTCCCAATGACAGTATCCCAAACATTAATACAAGGGCAAGTGGAATCCTGTGGGTAGATATCACTGGAGAAATAATTTTTGCAAAGAAGACATAAAACTGACATCATTAACTGCATCATGTAATTAAGTTACATTTGACCCTCACTTGAAACCTAAAAGCATCAGCAAATGTAATAGGTACAATACACCGTCATTGAAAGTGTCCTTTAACCTCCAGTACACAAGAGTCGTTGTTACCTTTCTCTTCTTCAAAACAAGATTTAATGTGTCCTCAAGTTGTCTTTTCTTGTGCTTCCTTGCCTTGTCCAGAGCACCATCCGCTTCTGCACCATTCAATAATACAGTCACTATACAAATTTCAAATGACAAGAACACCTTTGTCAAATCATCGGTATTTGAATAACAGAATATAAAGGGGAAAAAATAATGGAAAAATGTCACTGGTAAAGAATAAGACAATGCTGTGTTTACTAAAATCCAAAATCTAACATGTAGACATGCAAATAGGGGCAAGACCAGCTTACCAAAGCACACAAAACATATATATGGATAGAAGCAACTGCACTTTTATGCAACTTTTTTTACTGTTTTCTTTATATGTAACTTAGCCGAACCCAATTAGTTGGGGATAAGATGGCAGTGAGTGGTTTTTTTACTTGAGAAAAATTGAATTATGATTTAAGAAAACATTGTCTGCACTGTCTAGGTGACTGCAACCCCTAAACTTCTGCGAACTGGTCCCAGCTATTCAGGGTCAGCTTTATGAATTCTGTTTTGCCAATCAAATCCTGCTTCGCCAGACTTGCACAAACTTAGTTTCAGGTTTTATTTTGTCTGACAATTACAACCTAGGCTTGATGATGAATTTTATACCTTGCTACTCTCAAGTCCAACATCAGTGAGAATGTGCAATTGTTTTAAATACAGCACCATCAATTCCAACTGATGCTCCACAAATCATTAGATTCTGACAGATCATCGCAAGCTTGATACAGTAATTTAATATTTTATAGTATAATCCACGTTCAACGATGTTAGGGCTTCATGATTAATTTGGAAAGAAGCCTTTTTAGTTAGTTTCTGGTGATGTTATTGATGATGATGATGATGGCGGCGGCGGCAGCAACGGCGATGAGGATGGAGATGGAGAAGGCAATGAGGATAGTGATGACTATGATGATAGCAAGCCCAATGACAGTAATTGAATACCTTACAATGTAATCCACATTCGACAATGTTAAAGCTTAATGATTAGTTTGGAAAGAAATCTTTTAGTTTGTTTTCAATGAAAAGGTAGCAATAGATATATTATATATATATATATCACTTACTCATCATTTCCAGCTTCTCAATCTGCTCCCTAATGGTTTCTGGATCCTTTTTTAGAATCCCAACCTCCCGCACTTTCTTTCTTTCTTTTTTGTTCTGTTACAAAGAATCAACTCAAATGAAAATCTTTATGCATGGAAATGAAAAATCCCAAATGACTAACCAAGGATTAATACCAGAAAAAGTAACAAAGAATGTGAAACAAAGCTGAAAAAAGACTGAACAGTGTACAGAATTTTTACATATGCTAGCTCCAAATGCCTGACCACATTATCACAAATCGATCCCCCCAAAAAATGTGGAAGAAGTCAGAAATATCTTCAAAAGTAGCTTAAAGCAAATACTGCTGTCACCAAAACGGGTGTAAAATTGAGTGCACATCATAGTTATCAATGTAGTTCTGTCTGAAACAGCCAAATATTTTGTGCCGTTCAGATATATAGGTACCGGAATCTACTGCTCCCTGTTTCCAGTGCGAACCATTTCGGTCCATTCTGGCTAAAATGTTTATGCTACAATTTCTTGTAAAGGCTTCCAATCTTTGGCCATTTTGGCTGGCATTTCTCAATGCATTTAGGGGCAATTAGATTCGCTTTCTAGTTGAATGAGAAAGTTAAAAACTGAAGGAGAATTTACAATTTTATTTAATTACATTTTCTTGTCTTCTATTTTGACCTATGGTCTAACTGAAGGTCTTGCCCTTGATAGAGTGGAACGGCGGAATAGGATTCATGCAGCCAACCCTAATTTATAGGGATAAGGCTTAGATTATGATGATTGAAGTGACAGAGAGATATTGTCCTTCCCAAGATTGAACACTGAAAATATCAAAATGCTGAAACTATTAATTCCGGTATGGAAAACAAAATGCCCACCAAAACAAATAAACAAACCATTAACTTACAGGTAGTAAGTCAATCCATCTAACCTTTTTTTCATGGTAAGTAGGTCAATCCAACTTTCTAAATATAAGTGGACCATAACTAGTACTGTTATGCGAAATCAGTCCCGAGCAATGCTCTATGGGATCCAATTGATATAGACCAAAATAATCTCAATTCAATATTTTACAGCCAGTTGAGTTATAGGCGAAAGATTGCCACTCAACCATACAACTGCTTGAAGAGTTAAACCAATCATCTTTTATAATACAATTTAATGTAGAATACCACTTATGTGACATACTGTGGACAAGATCCAGACCATTCATTGAGTCGGTCCAACCATGAATGGGACCAAGACCAAACAAAACACTAATCGGAAATCCTAACGATCTAATTGGATCACAAAACACACAGTAGGGTTGATATGTCGAAGAAATAAATGTAACAATGCAGTTAAGTGCAACTGTCGAAGAAGCACAATTTTATGTAGAATATGATTTAGATTCAGACCATCATTAGGTCCAACCATGAAAAAATCATATACCAAAAATCACACTGGCTTGACAATTTTAACCATCTACCTGGTAGTACATGAACGGAACCAAAAAACAAATTTTAGACCGCCATCTTCTGGCCGGCGGTTAATGTGATATTTCCATAATGTATACTGCATCATGTTCTCATCAAGCTCTTTCTCCAGGGAATCCATGTCCCTTCCCCATCGTTTGAGGCCAAAAGCAACCATCTCTGCAGACTACACTGCAAATCAAGGGGATATGCAGGATGCCTCCCCATTTGTCAGTGGCTTTTAACCGTTGACGTCTTAATGATCATTGTTTCCTAAGGTGTGGTCCACTTTTTTTTTGAGAGGTAACGCAGAAAGATCTATTAAACGAAAACAGAAAAACAACAAAGAAAGGGGCAGTCCAGAACTGCTGAGATAGCAGAGCCGCTAACCCACTAAAAAGTCAAAATTACAATCAAAAGTCTTTGAAGAGTAGGAAGCCCATTCCACCAAAATAAGAATGGCCCTGAGTGCTACGCGATCCGCAGAATTGGCATTGTTGTTAAAGCACCGATCATTCCTTTCAGTCCAAACAGCCCACCAAACCGCAAGGAGGGCCATACGCCAAAGAGGAGTCCGATGTTTCCCACAGTTGATCCCATGCCAAAGAGAGAGAAGACTGGCAGTCGAACTTGGAAAGCAGCAAGTGACGCTGAACCTTAAAGAAAAATAGACCATATCTTGTGAATAAAGGGACAGTGAATGAAAAGGTGATTAACCGTTTCTTCATTGAATGCAAGACCAAACAAAATATTAGTGAGAGACATGCCCCTTTTCTAGATTATCAACAGTAAGTACTTTTTGTCTGCCAACAACCCAGTAACAGCCGCAATTTTGGGAGGGACCGAGTAATACCAGCCATGATACCGCTGAATATCAGGAGGGCGGGGGAGATTAGCAGACAGAAAGCCATAAAAAGACTTGACTGAGAAGCTGCCCTGTTTCTCCAAGTTCTAACCAATCTGTCAGGCATGTTAGGATTATGAATGGTGCTGTAAATGCATGTAGAGGAGGGCAGCGTAATGTCGATCTCCATATCCGTAGGTTCCTTCTGCATTCAATGTTCCACATGGGGTTCCCGCCTTCAGAAGATAAACATGTCGGCACCGTTTGAGGCCAAGAGGGTACTCTAGCTACATGAAAATGTTGGGAAAAGAGGTGCTAAGCTTAGGTAAACCTGCCCAGGGATCTTGCCAAAATCGGGTCCACTCCACTTGAGCTTTTGATTTTCCTCATTTTTAGAATCATTGCTTAAAATGTGTTTTTTTTAAGGATGGATGGTGTGGATAACTCACATATATCATGATGGGGCCCACATATTTAAATCAGTAATAACAGGGTTTTTATGGACCGATTTTCGAAACATAATTCCCGGCAAATTTCAAAAAGGTGGAGTAAGTAATAATTACTTATTTCCATGTATTTACCAGGGGAAGTAAAAAATCAAACAGCCCCTTAGACTTATTTCAGCCGGTTGAACAATGGATTGAGGGGATTTGCCGGATGCCTCCTCATTCATGTGTTCAATAGGTTGACTGTGGTCCCCATGTGGGATTGGAAGCAGGTTTTGCTGTGGATTGTGATTCCATTAGCACCACAGCCATGTACAGTTCGGGTGATGTGATTCCAGGCTGGAAGGTTGTGCAGTTATGGCCAGTTCAAAGTGGGGAGCCGGTGACATTGTGGAGGTGTTTGACAACTTGGGTCCCCTCATGGAAACAATTATACCTTGTCACAGACTCACAGGGATAAGGGAAACTGAGAAGGTTAGTATTTGCTAGATTTTGATACTGGGATGAAGCAAGGCCATCGGCGTTCTTAATGGTAGGTCTGCTGAGAGATGGAAACTAATGGTAAACATGTCCAAATACGGTAAACTGGTGGGTAGAGGCAAGTAGAAGTTCTAAGGATCTGGGTGTCGTGGTGAAGCCGGATAAGCATCAAGTGGAACCTTTATCCTTTCCTGCTCTGAATGCTAGGGGAGATGATTCTCGTGGTTCAACCATTCAAGTGACAACAGCAATGCATCAGCCTACATGAAGACCAGTCAAATGAGTTTATTAGCATGACTTCTTTTTCCACCATGGTTAATAGATCAATGATAGGTTTCTTCTCTAGTTCTAGAGATCTTCATCAAGGGGACCCTCTTCTTTTTGCTATTGTGGTGGAGAGTATGCTAATGAACAAGTTTCTTCCTTAGGTATGGTACTGACCACAGGTGATGGTTTCCCACTACCTTCAACAACCACGATCTTCCTCTCCTCACTTCCTTTCGCTTTTGTCACCGCACACAAACACGCTAATTTTCATCTAGGGCCCTGCTATAAACAAAATTGGGAGGTTCCCACTGATCTTTAGTTGAAGGTGACCAAAACAAAACAAAACAAAACAAAACCAAAAAAAAAAAAGGCAAAAAGAAGAAGAAGACTTAGAGACTGGAGTACCTAGGGATTTCAGTCTTTCCAATGGAGAACTCTGAGATTTCTCCTCACCATATGAATCCCCTTCAGAATCCGCTTTCAACGCCTTACCTTCCTCCCTAGGCACGAGGCCACTATCCTCTCCTTTCTTCTTCTTCTTCTTCACTCTGGTGCCTCCATACAAATTCATATTCGATAGGGTAGTCAATCCTTCCTCTAGAGCGAGCCCTCTAGGTGAGCTGGCCTGCATCTATTAACATTCGAAAAGCTTTCGACGCCTCCTTGGAGTTTCTAAGCAATTCACACACCTCTAAAAACCCAAATGTGTCCTTAGCCACATGTCCTCCATTAAACTATTAGTATGATTAGGGGAGTCTGTCTAGGCAGAGGAAATGAGCAATCAACCCCGAGCAAATTGAGGTGATTGTTTGAGGAGGGGATTCAGTTTATTGTTGGTTGTGGTAATAAGGTCAATCGTTTGGAAGGACATTTGGCTTGAGTAGACTCAAAGTTGGAAAATCTTTCCCTTCTTGTTCTCGTTAGCTACGAATAGAGAAGCTATGGTGGTTGATTGTTACAAATTCATGGGAGGGTCTATAGTGTGGAATGTAGTCCTTAGAAGAAATTTAAATGATGATGATGTGAATTCTCCACCCTCATGTTAACCCTTCACGAGGCAAGCATTGATGTTCTATGTGAAGAACATGGTCGGCTAATGGAGGGTTCACTTCCAATTTCCAAATCCATTACATCAAAGATTTGCGACATTGGAAGCTCGCAGTTAAAAGGGTGCACCAACCTATATTCGAATGGGCCTCGAATGTAGTCAATCTGTCCTCTTGTAATTTTTCCCTTTTTTGATAGGTGTGAGGCCTGCTATCTCAGCGGGTTCTCCTCCTCCTTGTTTTTTCCTGGTTTTTAATAGAATTCGCTTTTAATTCTCAAAAAAAAAAAAAAAAAAAAAAAATTGCGACATTGGAAGCTCGCATTACTCATGCACATGTATGGAAAACTCCTAGTCGTCCTACATTCCAAGCTTTCATTTGGATTGCCTCTATGAGCAAAATCCTTACCATACACAATTTGAAGAAGACGAATACAGCGCTAGCTGTGCTACTGTACGTGTTTCGTGTGTAGAAAGCGATGAGGAATCTGTTGATCACTTACTCCTTTGTTGCTAGTCCACACATGAAATTAGGGACCATTTCTTTGATTTGTTTGAGTTCAGTGGCTTACAGGCGATTCTTCTTCTTCTTTTTTCTAGGTCATCCCCAGATGGTCTGCTGGCCCCTTTTCTGTGCAATGAGGGATAATTTGGAAGTTGCAGCCTTTCGCAGTCCTATGGGGCATTTGGACTTCTTGAGAAAGATGAATGCCACAATTTCCCCCTAGCCTCTCTCAAATTGAGCATCGTGTCTTTGGTATTTAAGTGGGCACTGGCACTGCCTGAGTTTAGAAGGACTTCAATCGAGTTGCTGCAGAGCGATTGGGAATCCATTGTTTATGGGCGACTTGCGTTTTTGGTTTGCTACCCTTGTTCTTTTTGGCCTGAGTTGTTTTTCTCATAGTCTTGTATGCTTATGGTTTTTATAGATGTATCTTGCGCAAAACAAGGCAATGAGAGGGTCACCCCAGCTACTGTTCTAGTATTTTCTTTTCTAGCTTTTTGGTGTGTTTAATGAATTGGTTACCTTCTCAAAAAAAAAAAACAATGCAGCAAGTTCACATTACATGGGAAATAAGTTCATCAAATGGACTGTAAGGATCATCCAATCAAGTAAATTTTCTGTCCACATGACCACATCCAATCCAACACAGATCCCATAGGATGAACGATTCCGATGATCCGATAGTGAAAATCGGATGCCTTATTTCCAGCAACACCGATAGCGAAAGCATCATCGTCGGGCCCTCCTCGAGATGACGCATCGCATTTCCTATGGTCGCAAAAAATCCAGGGTTTCGAGAACGGAATTGCAAGCATCTGAATGTTTGAATGAATTTGAATTTAGAAGGAAAAGGTAAGACAATACAATACAAAAAAAAAAAAAAAAAACCCTAGAATTGAGGGATTCGGGGGATTTTCATACCCTTTTGAGCTCCTTCTTTCGGAGCTCCTTGCGATAGGCATCTGTAGGGTTCATGACCTTCCCTCCTTTCGTCGTCTTCATCGTCTCTCTCACACCCAAAAGCAGCGATCTTTGGTTTTCCTTTCCTCTCACCTCGGACGTGAAAATACGAGGGCCTGCTCTGTCGCTCGAGCTCGCGCCGTTTACGGCCGCTCTGATTTTTAATAAGACAGCTTTGCTAAGGAGATAAAGCTCGTATACACGCCACACGTGTGCCAGCATGGCACCATAGGTCCAAGATCCAATCCATCCATCAGAGCATTACTATTTTATTGATATTCAAAACCATTAATCAGATTAATCCATTTATCATGTGGCCACAATTTTCAAAAAAAGTACGGTTCTGAAAAACTTGGCTGAAGTTTTTTAACCCTTCAACCTGTTCCTAATATTCGAGCCCACATGTTGAATGGACCAGATTTTAATTCTCTGAAAACATGTCAACGATCGGACCAGCCAGATGAATGGATTAGATCTCACACGTATGTGTCACGCTCGCGCATGTGTGGCGTGCACACGAACTTTATTGCACCCGCGTGTCGGCTCAGCAAAGCTCGTAATAAATTAACGAGAAATTGACCAGTGTCTATGCAACCTTTTACCCAGCGTTTTTTCTGAGCTATCCCAACTTACATTGCAAGTCTAAATCTCTCACGTACGGATAGGCTATTCGAGGACGAAAATACTTCTTACTTTTGAGGACAAGTCCTTTGTACAGTAGCGTATTTCCGTCTTCAACCAATCTATCCGTACGTGAAAGGCTCAGACTGTGAAAGTAAGTTTGGGAGCGTTTGGATGAGACGCTGGGTAAAAGGTGGCATCCATGGTGGTCATTTCTCTAAATTAATACACGAGAATCCCTATCCTTGTGTTTGCTAACCGTGAGGCCTGTCCATCAACACGCAGTATGGTAGTAGATACGTGTGAGAGATCTGAGCTTTCCTTATGGCACTTGATGATGCTTAGATCTTTTGCCTGAAAAATCAGATGGTTTTACTCCTTAGGTGAGTCGCAATTTACAAAAGTGAACTGACCGTTTAAAGAACATTTCTCAGCCATCCATTGGTTTTGTTGGTCGTGGGGCGTGAGCTGTGAAATGGCCTGATTTTTAAGATTTGGACAGTGTAACCCATCCGATGGAATGGTCAGATATAACACTCGTGGTCCATGTTGGCACGTATGCCTACATGCGGGTGGGGATAGCTACTGCACGCGAGTGCAATTAGCCAACCTCGGGACGGGAATGCTATTGGCGGCACGCGTGCCGGTTCGGTGTACATGTGCCATGAACTGGTCAAGCTGCAGCTGAGAGTGTCTTGGGCCTGATGTGAAACAAAGAGATCGAGCCGCTCATGTGCGCAGAGAAAAGTGGAGTTATACGGCCATGATCGTCAGGAACCAACAGTTTGATTAGTGTTGATGCAAAAATCTGGATCACCCCCTCAGACCTTCGCGTACCTGCACAAAGAGAAGGACAAAGGAGACCCTGGCTCGAGCAGGGGACCCTCCGATGCCAAAGTCGGGCCTGGATTCTGGGTCTAAGTGTATTGAGGGTTTTTTTTAGAACGAGAATTTTTGCGTACCTTTAGATGATGAAGGCCCTCCTTTTATAAATTTTGGAGCGTTTAATCGTAGGAGGATTCTTCTCAAACGGTCTTGTGCAATCGAAAGAGGATTCTCTTCCTATGATCGCGGACACCGGATGGCACCCGTCCGCGATCTTCGTCTGATCCCGCGAGTCATTCGGGATCGGGGATCTTATCCCAAAATGTTGGGGACGATAATTTTTCTAAACGTCCTTTGGCTAGTTCCAGTTAAGAGGGTCGGCCCGATGCATCCCTGGGATCCGGTTCTTCGTCCGAGGCGAGTTAACTTTCGTCTCGGTTTATGGAATTCATAACCTGCCTCGGATCCGACATGTCCTGCCTCGGATCCGTCGTAGTGCTTCTCAAGCCGAGGCACAGATCCGAGTCTCTGGACTTAGTATTTTTGTCCCCAACAGTAAGCCCCCTTACTCCGTGTGTCTCACGTGACACTCAGGAGTAACGAGTTGTGAGTCGGTTCATAACTTGGTCCGAGGCAATAAGTACATTTAATGCATCTGTCTTTGTCTTTGATAGGAGACGATTCGGTTTCGACAACGCATGCGCCAAGCAATCCGTCAACTCGCTTATCCCACCAATGAGGGTTAGACACCAAGCAAGGGCGTTATTGTCGTCATCGATGCGCGCCACGTGTCAATGGGAGTCGATACAAGCGTCGAATCATTTCCGCATTAATTGCCTCCGCCATACATGGCAATCTTATAAAAGGGTAAGGGTTCGCATTTCAAACTACTAATGTCATTCCCGCTTTTCATTTCTTTCGGAGCTCTTTTCGGCCTTTCTTCTTCTTTCATTCTTCTTTGTTACCGTCACGTGCTCTTCTTCGCCATTTCCGTTTTCACCCCTCCTTAGGTGAGTCTCTCCTTCCTCTTAATTAGTGATAATGGCGCTGGGGTCCTCAAAGTCCTCGGGAAGGAGCTTAGGAGATGAAGCGCAGCGCAATTTTGGAACGCGATGAATCGCCCTTCTTTATTGACGAAAATGGCAGTTGATGCTAACGCCGCTTTTCTCTCTGAGAGGGTCACCGAAGCTCCTGCGGAGCGCTCTGCTTCAGTTACTCCTTCTCGAGGTGGGTCGTCTTTAATAACCCGCCCGGGAAGGCCTAATCTTCCAAGGGACATGGAAGAAGAAGAAGAAGAGGAGGAAGAAGAGGAAGTGATAATTGCTGAAGGAACTTCCGCGTCGGTTCCTGCTAATAAGTCGGCACATGCCGAGTCTGACGGGGAAGGATCGGGGGATGACTTAAGCGGCCCGGTTCCTTCGGTCTTAACCGAGGCGGACTTGGACAGGATCCGAATTGGGTACCACATTCCCGAATCGGTCATCACTTATCTTCCCGTCAGAGAGACTTATGGGACCATCCTCCTCTGGGGCGGTCGCGATTTACCAAGTCTCGATGCAATGCGGCTTGCGTACCGCCCCTTCAACCCATTGTCCGGGAGTTTTGTCTCGTATTCGGATTGTGCGGGGCAAATAGTTCGAATGGGTGGAGGAACTTACTCGTGTGTGAAGATCGTAAATTTGAGATGGAGTGAGCCGCCGCGTTATCGCCGTCGGCAATTTCTTCACTTATACCAAGTGCGTGTGAACCCGAACTACCCCGCTTTTATGTCTTCGGCTTGGGAGGGGCGGAGGCGGCTCCCTAATAACTGACCCTCCCACTTCCAACAAACATTGGAGAGAACGTTGGTTTTGGGCCTGTGGTCGTTGGGAGACAGCTGAGTCCGGGTCATACGAGGCTCGTGTTCCTCGGACGTTCCAAAGAGCAGGTAACTTGGCTCTTCTTCCACGCCCTTCATTATCTTTGCAATGTTCTGAGTCTGACGTGCTTGTGTTTGGCAGATATTCCGAAGAAGCGGCAAAAGCTCGGCTCTAGTGTTGCAGCTCGGATCAAAGAGTTGAGGACGTTGGATCCGGCAGATAGGTCTGGAAAGTACTTTTACTAAAGTAGGAGCGCCTTCATCTCATGCAGTCCCAGACTGGTACTGTCACAGGTAATTGAAAATGCATCTTCATGCGCCTTTTGAATTTTTCCTGACTTGAATTTCTCTTTTTTTATTTTATTTTATTTTTTTATTTTTAGACTTGCCTGAAGCTCGTCCCCATCTGCGGATTGTTCCCGAGCCAGCCCCCTCTGAGGCAGCCCCTTCCGAGTCAACCCCCTCCGAACCAGTCCCTTCAAAGATGACCGGGGCTTGTCCTCCTCCTAGGATGATTTCGAAGTTGAAGGCTCCTCCACGATCAGTTCTCCTGTCAGAGCCTCGGCCGCTGAAGAGACAGAGAGTGGTACGGAAGGAAAAAGAACCTGTGGGTTCTTCTGCTCCCCCTGTTGTCGTAATTTCTGACTCGGAGAAAAGGGTGGAAGTGACGGTGACCGCGGCCTCGGAACCTCAGGCGGCACCCGACTCGGAACACATTTCGACGGAGGTTCCGAGGCAGGAGGAAGAGGTTAGGGCCGCGTCTTCCAGAGGGGAAGAAGAGACGAGAACTGCATCTTCGAGAGGGGAGGAGACAAGTCAAGAGGGGCCTTCCGTATTGCAGAAGGTGGTGTCGGGGATGGTTCCCTGGGCCTTAGCTCATGGGAGCGAGAAAGAGTTCATCGGCCTCTACAACGCTCCTTCGTCGCAAACTGTTGGTCATGCAGCAAGGGTGCTTTTTGAACTCGCTCCTTGCTTGGTTAAGGCCAGCAAAGAGTTATCTTCGACCCATCGGTGCGAGGGCCAGACCCTTGAAGAAGCCGAAAGCGACGTGAAGAGGCCGAAACTCGGTGGCATTTTGATGGGGGCGGCCCTCGCCCGAAAAAATTCTTGAAGCCGCGAAAGCGAGGCGGCTTTCTCGGAGAGCCCTGAAGAAGCGCAAGTGAAGTTACTCGGGTATCGGTTCTTCTTTCAGTAGTGAAGAAGAAACTCGACGAGTTCTCACGATCCCATGCTTCTTCTTGCGCAGATGATATAGCTCGAGCTAAGCATGAGGCGGCGGGGCTTATCAACAGGCCAACGAGAAGACTCGGGAGGCCCGAGAAAGCTAGGGATCAAGCCGTCCAAGCATTTCTTGAATCCAGGAGTTCGAGGATGAGAGGGATCGCTTGTTTCAAAGCGGATTTCTTGAATGTATTAAGGACATAAAGAAATCTTTTCCCATATCTTGATCTCTCGGAAATCGAGGGTGGAGCCTTAATCCGAGAATCAGGATGCAGAAATCACTGGTGGGGAAGAGGTCGGCATTTGTGAAATGCACGGGGACCGCTCCCCGGTGGGACGTGCTTAGGGCCCCTTATATGTTTTTTTTTTTACATGTTGTACTCGGATGTGGTTGATGAATGAAAGAAAACACTTTAGTTTTATTTGACTCGGCTTTGATCTTGCTTAGTTCAGAGTCTTTACATTGAGTACTGAGTTAAGGATAGTAAGTCTTGAGATGTTCAGCGTTCCACGGATGAGGCAGCGATTGTCCGTTTAGATCTTTCAGCCGATATGTCCCTGGTCGGATAGTGCCCGAGACGATGTTGGGCCCTTCCCAATTAGGTCCCAACGTGCCTGATCCAATTTCCTTGGTATTGGAAAACACTTTTCGGAGAACCATATCACCCATTCGAAATCTCCTGATTTTGACTCGGGAATTATAAAACCGAGTCACTTGTCGTTCCGCGCCTTCTCAATGTAGCGTCGAGCCACTTCCCTTTGTTCGTCAAAAGGTCGAGTCGAGTGTAAGGAGTTCTTCATTTTCTTCCGTATTGAACGACATGACCCGAGCCGAAGGTAATCCGATTTCGACGGGAGTGACGGCTTCCGAGCCATATGCGAGTGAAAAGGGAGTTTCTCCTGTGGCGGTTCGGGCTGTGGTTCGGTAGGCCCAAAGAATTTTCGGGAGTTCTTCGGCCCATGCTCCTTTGGCTCGGTCTAGCTTGGTTCGAAGATGTTGCTTGATAATTTTGTTAACCGCCTCAACTTGTCCATTAGTTTGAGGATGATGGGGTGAAGAATAGACGTTTCTGATTCCGAGGTTGTCGCACATCTCACGAAAACTCCTATTGTCGAATTGTTTTCCATTATCTGTGATAATGGTGCGGGGTACTTCGAATCGGCAGATAATGTTTTTCCAGATGAACTCGGTGATCTTTTGCTCGGTTATTTTAGCTAATGGCTCGGCCTCGGCCCACTTCGTGAAATAATCCACTGCTACCACGGCGAACTTGGTCTAACCTTTTCCCATAGGGAGTGGACCTATGATGTCAACGCCCCATTGTGCAAAGGGCCAAGGACCAGTCATTGGTGTCAACGCTTCGAGGGCCCGCCTCGAGACTGCCGCGAATCGTTGGCATTTGTCGCATTTTCGGGCGAGCGTGCGAGCGTCATGTTGGATAGTGGGCCAGTAATATCCCTGTCGCAGGACCTTATGGGCGAGAGACCTTCCTCCAGAGTGGTTTCCACAGATTCCTTCATGGATTTCTCGTAATACGTAATTCGCCTCACCGGGATTGAGGCACCGCAGCAACGGAGCGTAGTAACCTTTCTTATAGAGGGTATCGTTGAGTATGGTGTAACGGGAGGCTCTGATCTTGACTCGTCTGGCCTCGGCGGGGTTTTCGGGCAGCTTTCCCTCCTCAAGGAATTGGCGTATTGGATCGATCCAGGATGGTTCCGAGTTGATTGTATTGACAGCCTCGTTAGTTGGTTCGCTTATGCTCGGTTTATCGACGTATTCAACGGGGACAGACCTGGGTATATCATCTTCATCGGCGGACGCGAGCTTTGCTAATAAATCGGCTTTGCCGTTTTCTGTACGAGGGATCCGAGTGACATGACAGAGCTGAAATCCATTGATGAGTTCTTTCGCTTTCTCCATGTATGCTCTTAACTGGTCTTTCCGTGTTTGGTATATACCAGTGACTTGATTTACAACCAACTGAGAATCGCTGAAAACGCTTAGGTGTGTGACTCCCATGCTAGCGGCGAGTCGAGGCCGAGTATCAATGCTTCATATTCTGCTGTGTTGTTCGACGCTTGGAATCCAAGTCGTAAGGCATACTGTATATAGGTATGGTCGGGGGTTTCCAACACAATCCCAGCCCCACTTGCCTTCGAATTGGAAGAACCGTCGACAAATAGTTTCCAGGGAGTGGGGCCGGGTAGGGTCGGTGAAGCGGCTGTTGTTGGGACCGCAACATCCTTTGGCATGACGTTGACCGGGAGATCGGTAGGAGGGGTTCCTTCGGCAATAAAATCTGCTACAGCTTGCCCTTTGATCGCCGCCTTCGGTTTGTATTGAATATCAAACTCGCTCAGTTCGATAGCCCATTTTATGAGTCGGCCCGACGCTTCTGGCCTCTGCAATACTTGGCGAAGCGGAAGATCGGTCATCACGATGATGGTATGGGCATGAAAATATGGCCTGAGGCGGCGAGAAGAAGTTATTAGTGCCAAGGCTACTTTTTCCAAGCTTGGGTATCTTGTTTCTGCTGGAAATAATGCTTTGCTAACATAATATACCGGCAGCTGCTTTCCTTCGGATTCTCGTATCAAAGCCGAGTTAACCGCTGCCTCGGACACTGTTAGATACAGCAGCAGGGGTTCGCCTGATTCGGGCTTTGATAAGAGAGGTGGAGAACCGAGATATGATTTCAATTGTTGGAATGAAAAAGCCGCATTCTTCCGTCCAACCCATTGTTTGTCGTCCTTTCAACATTGCTTGAAGAAAGGGAGACACTTATCCGTGGCTCTGGACAAGAACCGATTAAGTCTGCGACTCGTGTCCAACCTTTGGATGTCCTTAATGGTTTAGGGGATTCCATTTCGATCAAAGCCTTTATCTTCTCAGGGTTTGCCTCTATTCCTCGCTGACTAACCAAGAAATCGATGAACTTTCCGGAGCTCACCCCAAAAGCACATTTATTCGGATTTAACTTCATCAGGAAACTTCCGTAGGATGAGAAACATCTCTTCCAAATCATTTACATGATCCGCACAGGTGTATACTCTTGACGAGAGCATGTCATCAATGTATACTTCCATGGTTCGACTATAAGCCGAGCAAAGATTTTGTTAACTAATCTTTGATAAGTTGCACCGCATTCTTCAAACCAAACGGCATCACTCGGTAACAATAAAGGCCTTTGTCGGTGACAAAGGTTGTTTTTATTTATCTTTTGATGCATTACAATTTGATTATATCACGAATATGCATCCATGAAGCTAAGAAGCTCATGTCCATGGCAGATCTTATCTACTAGGCGATCTATCCTCGAGCGGAAAGCTATCCTTCGGGCAGGCTTTATTTAGGTCAGTATAGTCGATACAGACTCGCCACTTCCCGTTGGACTTTTTTACCAGCACGACGTTCGCGACCCATTCTGGATAGTGTATTTCTTCTATGAAATTAGCCTGGAGGAGTTTGCCGACTTCTTCTTCAATGATGGCGTATCGTTCGGGGCCGAGCAGTCGTCGCTTATGTCGAATCGGTCGAAATGACGGATCGATGTTGAGTTGATGAGTCATCACAGATGGATCGATCCCGGGCATATCATCATGGCACCAGGCAAATACGTCGGCGTACCGCCGGAGCAAGGCTATCAAGTTTTCTTTCAAGGGAGACCATAAAGCCGAGCCAATTCGTACCATCTTGGATGCGTCCGTTTCGTTCAGGGGGACTGAGATAAGATCTTCAACCGGCTGCCCTCGTTCATGACTCTCGCCCCGAGGGTCCAGTGATTCGATTGTTGAGATGTTGATCAGATTTTTGTCCGTTTGTTCCTTTGGAATATCCTATCATGTAACGGCGCCTCGCATCTTCGATCTCCTTTAACAATTCCTACTTGACTCATTAAAAATTTCGGGGAAAGATGGTATGTTGATACCACATACGAAGGAGACTTAAAGAAGGTCGGCACGAGTATGGCGTTGTATACTTTAAGGTTGATCGACGACCAAGAAATCCACCATCATCGTCTTCGATGTGGGGCACTAAAACGGCATGAGTGGCAACGAGACTATTCCTTGGCAATACTTGTCTTATGAAAACCCGATTAATGTATGGGTCATCATAACATGGATCGTTCAATTCCCATTTTAGCGGCCGAGTAAATAATACATCGTAGATGACCCGTGTATCAACGAGTATCAGGAACACTTTTTTGTTAGCGATAGTCGAGTGACAATTAGTGCGTCATCGTGGGGTGATAGATACCTCGGGCGTCTTCCTAATGTGAACGAAAGACAATATTTTCCCTTTTCTTCTCCTTTGGTCGCTCTATAATCATAAGCTCTTGTAGTGACTAAGTTTTCTTGCATGGTTCCTTCTAGCGTTGTTTGAGACGCCCCTTCCACGTGGGCCGCCGATAATTGTTCGATTTCTTCCATGGGCCGACAAAATGGTGTTACTCTCGGTCGGGCGTTCCTCGATTGTCCGGTTTTGATCACATGCTCCTTGAGGGCCGTAGTCCTATTATGAGTCGTTCGATTTCTTCCTTTAGATATCGGCAATCGCTTGTGTTATGCCCGTAAGTCACGGTGATAATGGCGATTTGTCCTTGTCCAACGATTGGGATTACTCGAGCTTGCTTTTAACGTTAACAAAACCTTCGCTTTTAATTTCCATCAATATGCTCCTGGGTTTTGTTCGGGGGTATATGTGGAAAAATCCGATCCGGTCATTTTTTGATCTCCGCTCATTATGCGTTAAAGATCGTCCTTACATTTCCTTCCTCAGGCCGATGTGGCTTCCTTTTGAAGACTCTTTGACCGAAGTTTTAGTTTCACGCAGGATTCGCGTTTCTTCGGCGTTTGCATACTTATCCGACCGTGCCATAAACTCTGCCAGAGTATCGGGCGGAGTTTTGTCTAAAGATGCCAAAAATGGCTTATCTTTAACTCCTTGCATAAGCGCATTGAGGTCCGTTTCTTCCGAATGTTTAGAACACGAAGGGACTCGAAATTGAAACGCTTTATGTAATCTTTAATGTAGCTCTCCACCTTCGAACTATGTTGTTCGGATGTGCGGGGGCTTCAATTTCTTTTTCCGCCGATGAAGTTGGTAAGGAAGGCGTCATCGGCAAATGAATTAGCTAATGGACCTTGGTTAATATGTTTGAAACACGGTCGAGCTACATCGGCCATGTAAGGAAAATGCCCGACACATTACCGCGTCCAGAGGCGTCGTGGAGCTCCATATATGTTTGAAGCCTTCGATATGCTCCGTTGGGTCGGTCTTCTATGGATTAAAGGAGTGATTTGAGGTGGTCGAAATCTCTCGGGCAAAGAGCCTCCATTACCGAGTCCACAGGGGGATGCCTTTGCCTCGGATCTAGTTGGATGCGTATTCCGGCCATGCCTCATGTCCGCCATTTCTTTCGCCATTTCTTCCCGTACTTCTCTTTTAAAATTTTGGATGTCGGCTTTCCAAGGTTCACTACTCTCCGCCGTGCCTTCCATGGAAGGTCGGTTTCGCCTTCTTCATTCTAACTCGTGTCGGAGATCGGTTGGAAGCAGGGAAACGTTAGCCGACTGAGCCGGAGACGGTTCAGATACGCCTCTGGGTTGGCTCGGCCGAAAGGACTGTGGCACCCGGAAGGTTGAGGTTCCGCCGCAGGGGTATATGCTGAAAGGCCTCCCTCGAGGAGGCGGGAACGGCCGCTTCTTGCCGTATAGTCGTTCCAAGACATCGCTTCATCACATTCATGTCGAGACCGGATTCCTTGAACCTTACGGGTCCAACCGCCCATCGTCCCAGACTATGTGGTTGTTGCTTGTTACGGTCGCTCTTCGTTGGCGGTTGTTAGTCCCAATGGGGTTACGGGGACCGCGACCGGACCGGGCCGGCCCCGTAATCGCGATCTCATTCTCGATCTTCTTGCCAGGACCGTCCTTCTAGTCATCACCATGGAATTCAATAGAAATAAGGGATGGCTTTTTCTCGTACGTTCCCACGTACGGCGCCAACCGTTGATGCAAAAATCTGGATCGCGTATGTAGACCTTAATTGTACAAAGAGAAGGACAAAGGAGACCCCGGCTCGAGCAGGGGACCCTCCGATGCCAAAGTCGGGCCCGGATTGGAATTAAGTCAAGTGTATTGAGGGTTTTTTTAGAACGAGAGTTTTTGCGTACCTTTTAGATGATGAAGGCCTCCTTTTATAGGCTGGTGGAGCGTTTAATCGTAGGAGGATTCTTCTCCTGGTCTTGTGCAATCGAAAGAGGATTCTCTTCTAGGATCGCGGACAGGATGGCACCCGTCCGCGATCTTCGTCGATCCCGCGAGCTTCGGGATCGGGGATCTTATCCCAAAATGTTCGGGACGAAATTTCAGGTTTTATTTGTCCTTTGGCTAGTTCCGTTAAGAGGGTCGGCCCGATGCATCCTAGGATTACTGGTTCTTCGTCCGAGGCGAGTTAACTTTCGTCTCGGTTTATGGAATTCATAACCCTGCCTCGGATCCGACGTGCCCTGCCTCTGATCCGTCGTAGTGCTTCTCAAGCCGAGGCACCAGATCCGAGTCTCTGGACTTAGTATTTTTGTCCCCAACAATTAGTTCAATGGTTGAGTTTTATATGGCCGCGGTAAATCTTTTTTGCGAGTTCAGTTTTTAGCATGATCCCAAAATAAGGCGGAATCTCAAGTGAACTAAACCACAGTAAACAGTAGAATAATGACACCAGTTGAAACCTTCCTATGACCCACTTTAATGTTTATACATCATTCAAGCTGTTGTTAAGGTCACACGGACTTGGATCAAAGGATAAACATAAATATAAGCTTGATTCAAAACTTTCTTGGTGGTAAGAAGTTTTTGATAGGGGCTTCTGATTAACATTGTTTCCTATGATGTGATCCACTTGGACTTTTGATCTGCTTCATTTTGAGCTAATGCACTAAAATGAAGCTATAAAAGGATAGACGACATAGATAAAACACATATATCACAGTGGGCCTACATTAGGTGGTGTTGGGGTTGCACCCAATCCACTTTGGCATGAAGCCTGTATTTAGCTGTTCCTGCTATTCATTTGAACACACGCAGGCATAGAGATATCTCTTTGCTGGGTGCTGTTTGAGCCTGTAACAAAGTCATTTTCTGTTACAAAAGACAGTAATAGGACAAGATTCTAAAAAGTGGAAATAACGGGCTCGTTGAAACCTTCTTGGAATTGACCATAATGTTTATATACCATCTAAGTTACTCATAAAATTATTACTACTCCAATGAATTGTAGGAACAAATGTCATTCTAATACAAAGTTTATGTCATGTCATGCATTCAATCCCCGAATGTATTAGATTTTTAGAATTCTATCTTATTACACTCTTTCAAAATAGAATGGATAGATGACTTTGTCTGGGACATCTCTATAGCCCCAAATAGCCTCAAGCATATCTTTGGGTCCGGGGTCACACACAATTCACTCTTGTTCATTTGATGGGCCTCATGTGGCAAGAGTTTGCTAATAAGATATGGGGAGGAGTCCCGTGGGTATGTGTGCAGGAACATATGCCAATGTGAAACAAGTATTTAAGATTTGAGCTTTTCCCCGTTGGGTTCAAAACAGCAGTTATGTCTTCGCCTGAGAAATCACGTAGATGCGCTCCTCAGGTAGGGTACATTTTACAAAGCAAACTTATGGTTAGAGTAATTCTTTATGTCCGTCCATTTATCTTATATATATGATGAGACCTACCTGAGGTGTGAAATAGTATTGGCCTGCCCATCTATTGTCAGTAAGAGACTCTTGAATAAGAGGTTACCTGGACAAAGGCAAATTGACCTCTGTTGGGGGCATTGCACAA
This sequence comes from Magnolia changhungtana, assembly GCA_030180095.1. Lineage (NCBI taxonomy): Eukaryota > Viridiplantae > Streptophyta > Magnoliopsida > Magnoliales > Magnoliaceae > Magnolia > Magnolia changhungtana. Next base: position 10,176,474 of record JASAUF010000444.1, read on the forward strand.
AACCTTATGATTCAGCCTCCCAAATCAAACCAGGACTATGGGATAATAAAACAATTAAATAAATCAAGGCATAAACCACACAACATAAGAGATTTTTATGTGAAAAACCCTTCAAATATGAAAAAACCACGGGACCTCGTTCAGATCATCAATCCATTATGAAGTAGAACGTTACAACCTTCTTCACTCACGCAGCAGTGGATAAACAATAAGAGAATAAAAGAAAAATGGAGAGATCTCACTGATCACGAGGACGTAAAAGTGCTGAGATGTTGATTGCACAGTAGATTACCTCCACGAGCATAACCTCCCTTCTACAAGCTTCTTCTCTCTCTCTCTCTCTCTCTCTCTCTCTCTTTCTCACGCATTTGATAACCCTAAACCTTTTAGCAAACTCTTGTAAAGCTGTAGGAAACCTTCTTGCATTACCTATAATAGCCCTAAGTACTCCTATTTATAGTTTAGGTAACTTCCTTTCACACCTCTTGCGAAACCGCTTCAAATTTCTGCAGTCTGCACAAGATTCGGACTCAAATCTACGTGAGCTTGACTGGTCGAGTAGAATCCTCAACTGGTCGAACACCTCCCTTGACTGGTCAAGCACCACGGAAAAAATAAACCCAAAGTCACTGGACTTTGAGTCAAGGCAGGGCTCGACTAGTCGAGCACCATCCTCGACCGGTCGAGTGAGGCTCACGACCGATCGAGCTTAGAAGGAAATCTCATCAACCTCAATACCCACACCATAGATTTTCGTCATGCCACGATTATGTCTCTATTTTATCCATGTTTTCCATCTATTTTTTCCAACTTATTTTCAAGCGAGCTTAAAAATGATGCAGATCAAAGCTCAAGTGAACCACAATGTGTGTAACTTACCCATTGCCCTATAACCGGCAATGTGGGTGGTACACTAAGCGTGTAACCTACTTAAGAGGTTGTTTGGATGCATATAAAGTTATTAAGTTGTAATACAATTACAAGTAATATAATTACAAGTGTAAAGTGTTTACATATGATCCACTTTGGATTTAAATTGTAATATAATTACAGGAAAATAAATGTTTATGTTTGGATAACTTGAAATTTATTTTATGATTAGGTATTTACTCGCAACATAACTTGATACGGTAAATTCTTTAAAAATAATCAAATGACATATAAAGCTTTTATATAAATTATATTATTGGGATAAGCTCAATTCGATAAAGCTCGTAATAAATTTTTACGATAAACAAATCATTCAACGGACATAGAAGTGGGCCCCACTAATTCAAACACGGCATTGAAGTTTAATAACATCCCAACATACAAAAATGTTTCAACTATACCAATAATAACAAAGAAAGAAAGAAGTTCGTATTTTTCTTTTCTTATTCATCTTCTTTTCTTGTTTTAGGTTCTCATAGTTGCTCTTCACTCTTTAAATTTTTTCAAAAAATATAACCATTGCTTGAAATTCCTCTACCTATAATATAAAATTTGACTATTTTTCATGTTTCATATTACAACTAAAACCTGTAATTGAATTACAGCCAACAAGCTAGCTGTAAGTAAATATACCCATCCAAATACTTCCTGTAAATTGATTACCTGTAAGCAAATTCCTATTTAAGGACTTTATAGCAATCCAAACAACCCATAAATGTATGGGTTGTATATTTAGGCTATTCATCCATTTTGACCTACCTAAATGTATGCGTCATATATTTAAGTCGTCCAACCATTTTGCCAACTCACTTTATGACATGAGCAAAAAAATAATAATAATAATAATCAAAACTTATACTTGAAGTATATCACTGGAACTAATGATTGCTAAACACCCGCCATTAAAAGCTTCCCATGATCCACTTTGATGCTTATTTTCCATCCAACTTATTGATAATGTTATATAGACTTGAGCGAAAGGGAAAACAAAACTATAAAGTTAATCCAAAAGTTTTATGGCTTGAAAAAAGTTTTTAATAGAATCACTCACCACTGTTTTCATGTATAGTCTACTTTAGATTTGTATCTTTTTCAATTTTTAGGCTCATGTCTTGAAATGGTTGGCAAAACATACGAACAATGTAGATATAAAACACATACATCCAGGTATTCCCACTCTCAAGGTATCACTTACTAAATCACACCCGCTGAAGGAAGAAAAATGTTAAAAATAAAGAAAAATTGGAAATACTTGAAGAGTTGTCAATGGGCTAGGCTCGGGCCAGGTAAAATCAAATTTCAAATAGTCTAGACAACCTTAGATCGGAAGGATGCCAGGCCGCGTCCCCAATATATCCTCTTCACCTTAGGGCCCGTTTGGCCGGTTGGATTGGAAGGGATTAGATGGTAGTTCAAAATTCTGGCCGAGTGTAGGTGATCCGATCCAACCGAGGATCCGGACAATCCACTAACAACACCATCATTACCTTTAAATCCCATCCAATCCCTAAGTTCAAATTAGCTTGCGATATGTTTGGTTCGTGAGAGAAGATGCCGATTGGCCGCGGATGTATCAATCCAGGGATATAGCAATCCCCCAAGACAATCACCGACAACACCATCATTACCTAGAAATATCCTCTTCACCTTAATGAACTGCCTGGTTAAGAAAATGAAATGACGCAAATACACCCTTTTAAGTGACCAAAAGAGATGATTTCCACATCTCAATCTAACCCTTACAGTACACGTGTTTTACTACCTCACATAGCCCACATTTGTTAGAGATTTAATCCATTCATCATGTCAGGCCCACGTTTGTTAGAGATTTAATCCATTCATCATGTCAGGCCCACTAAGAGAGTGCAATGTGGCACCACACGACATTGATGCTAGAGATCTGCTCCATTCATTAGGGCATTTTGATGATCCAGATTGAATTACACATGATCCAAGATTTTAACAGGTGTGATACATGTGAACAGTTCGCTGACATGTTTGCACGCCATACACATGCGTGCAAAACAACCAAAAAACACCCGCCTTTCAGGAGAAGTTAGATTTCTAGACGACGGGTGTGATGAATGGAACACCGGCACTAAAAATTGCATGTAAACCATACATTGTATATATGAAATTCAAATTAAACTGTTCAAAATATGGGCTCATATTTGGATGTGTGTGGACCAGAAATTAAGATTACTTGACCATGTTAATATCAGATTTCTTGATATTTATTGGGCAGTGAGATAATAAAATTGGAGGTTGGGATTGTTCAACTAATCTTATTTTACGAATATAACTTTGCTATAGTAAGTTCTACAATGTAGTTGGTCTAATTTAAATTTTTTTAATGGCACTTGTATAAAATTTGAGTGAATGTGCATAAAGCATTATATGATGAAGAGAATCATTTCTTTATACCCTATCTAAATTTTATGGTGCTTAGACATTTGAACGACAGTGAGTCCTAAACAACATGAATGTACAGTTATTATTATAGGTTTGAAAGGTATAGATCAATTCCGCTGCTTCATGGCGGATTGCATACTGCACCGCCATAGCAACATAGCTATTGAATGATGTTCTTTAGATTCACTGCCATGCATGTGTTTAATTTATGTTGTTCATTAAAAAAAAAAAAAGCATTTTAGGGCATTAATTTTTTATTTTTTTTTTTAGACCCACGCACACCCCACACACTCACACCTTAGTGGGACTTCACCATCTATGGATACTCAAACCCTTGACCGGGTGTTGAAACTCCTAAGAGTCTACCACTGAGCAGGAGTAAGGATCCGATTTTAAAGCATGAGCTTGAAAATGAAGTAGATTCAAATCTCAAGTGGGCAACACCAAAGCAAATCAATTAAACATATTTAAGGTCCACATGCCTAGATGAAGGGAACTTTTTTGGCTTGATTTAAACTTTTGGGCCAAAAAAGGTTTTTAAAGAAAATTTTAATGGTGGGTGTCCAATCACCAGTGTCTTGTGGTGAAGTTCATTAGAGATTTGACTAAGGCTCGTTTTTAAGCTCATGCCCTCAAATGAGCAGTAAAAATGAATAGACAACAATGTGGATAAAGCACATTTTTTGTGGTGGGGTTCACAGAGCACTGTATCTGCTGCCGCCATGGTCAGCATGCAATCAGTGCATACTGATCTTGTTAGTAGTGGGCCGCTACTCAAAGGTGCTTTGTAGGCCCCATCATGATGTATGCGCTTTATGCAAGCTGTCCATCTATATTTCTAGCTCATTTTAAGATATGAGCCTAAAAAAGACAAATCAAAATTTTAAGTGGACCACAACACAAGAAATAGTGGTGACCAAACAGTCATCATCTAAAACTTTTTGAGGTCTGCATAAGTTTTGGATTAAACTTATATTTGTGTTTCCCTTCATCATGCTTGTGACCTAATTAACAGATTTGATAGCAAATAAAGATTAAAGTAGGCTTTAGAAAGTTTTTAATTGTGGGCAATCAAGTAGCCTCGTGTCGTGAAATAATGAGAATGAACAATGTGATAAAACACATGCATCATGGTGGGCCCACATTGTACGGTCTACGAGCCACCTTGCTATTGCGGTGTCAGTACAGACTAGTGGGCCCCACTGAGCAATCGGCCTTCCATATATGAGGGCCTGTCTAGGTTTGCTTCTGTCGGAATTCTAAGCTGTTTGGGCAGGGCCCATTAGACCACCCTTGTTTAAAATTTTGATTTTGCCCGAAGCCGGCCCATTGACAGCCCTAGATTTGAGTTGATTAACGCCACTCGTACGATCTGCGGTGTGCCTGTGTATCAGCTGTCGTACTCTGCCAGAGTATCAAACAGCTCCACTTTACCTATACGGAGTATTATGGGCTGCCATCGGAGACGAAGAAGACGGAAGAACGATGGCATCAGCAGCAGGATCGAGCGCGGCCGTTCCCTTCTGGAGAGCAGCAGGCATGACATACATAACCTACTCAAACATCTGCGCCTCCCTCGTCCGCAGCTGCTTCAAAGAACCCTACAAATCCGAATCCATTTCCCGTGAAAAAGTCCATTTTGCTGTTTCCAAATGGACTGACGGCAAGCCCGAGAAACCGAGTAAGCTCCAATTCCAACTCTAGGGTTTTTATTTCTTCAATATCTAGGGTTTCCATCTCGTATCTCTGGGTTTGTTTCTACATCTGAAGCTGTAATCTAGGGTTTGGTTTGCACCCGGGAATCATCCCTCTCTTTCTCTTTCTGTCTCGGATTCTGGATTCTGATTCCAGAATTCGGTTTCTGGATTTTTTTCATGTCCTGATTTGGAGGGAAATGACATGATAGGATGGATGCAAAGTACCGGGGATTGCTGTAACCCCTGACGTGGCCCAACAAAAAAGCGCTGCATGTGATTGTCAGATGCAAGGGTAATGCAACTAGATCGAGGAAGAAACTAATTGCAATAAGGGCGTGTTTGGATGCCTGTAAATTTTGTAAGCGGTAAATGATTTGCAGGTGTAAATCATTTACAGCCTGTCCTGTTTGGCTTTAAGATGTAATCTGTTTACAGGTAAATAATTGTCTGTGTTTGGATAGCCTATAAATTGTTTAGAGGGATTTCATTTGTAGCTAAAAGTACAAAATTATAGCCATTAGGCTGTAAATGATTTACAGGTAAATAAAATCACAGCTTTTCAGAGGAATTTCATTTGCAGCTAAAAGCTGTAAATGATTTACAGACATTTTTCACCATCCAAACACTTCCTGTAAATCATTTGCCTGCATTTAATTTACAGGTAGCTGAATTTATAGGCATCCATATGACTATGAAGATTCAATGTAAGCTCAACAATCCTCCAGTCTTGTACTAGAGATCACTTCTTGATGCAACTAGATCAAGGAAGAAACTAATTGCAATAAGATTCAATGTACTAGATTTAAGTTCAAACCACAAAAGAAAAAAGAATGCAAGACTATGAGCAAACTCAACAATCCTCTAGTCTTAAACTAGAGATCACTTCTCCCCCTTCAACAACTACCATAGAGAATCAAGAGAATCTTTCAAAGAGATTATCATTCAACTATCTTATTCCATAGGCCTAAGCCTTAATATCTAAAAATAAGAAAATATTTTAATTAAGAAAACGGTAAAATTAGAAAAATATAAGATTACTTATTTTTTTTTGAAAGATAACTTGAGATAAAGAGGAAAAAAGGAACAAAAGAAGGGCTGCTGAGGAGGCAGACCCTTAAGAAAGCAAAAAGGAAAGATCTACATTGTTCCCTTCTCTTAGGGACGCCCATTCGACTATAAAGCATTTTGCATAGGTAGATACTAAATGAGGAGGCTTGGCCACATTCTGAAAACAACGATTGTTTCTTTCGATCCAGAGAGCCCACCAAACGGCTAGAATTCCGGTCCTCCAGATCTTTGATTTCTGTTTCCCTAATCTAACCCCATGCCAGGCTTTGAGAAGCGTGTCAACATCTTTGGAGAAGCACCAACTGATATTAAAACACAAGAGAATGGAACTCCAAACTGAGGAAGCAAAAGGGCAGTGGATGAGCAGGTGGCTGACTGATTATTCAGAGGACAGACAACATAAGCAAACATTTGGAAGAATCATTCCTCTCTTCCTGAGATTGTCCAAGGTCAGAATACGGTTGTTCCCAGCCAACCAACCGAAGACCTGAATCTTTGGAGGAACATCATATTTCCAAGTGAAATGGGAGTGGTGGGAGGGGACAGAAGCATTGCTTGCCGATATGATTTTAAAGAAAGAACGAACCATATACCCTGATGACTTGTCAAGCTTCCAAATGATAGTGTCATTACAACCAGTGTTCAGGGGGACTTCCTGGATGAACTGTAGTAAGGCCACATAATGATCAACTTCCCAGTCCTGAAGATTCCTTCTGCAGGGGATATTCCATACGACTTGGTCCTCAACGATAGAGTAGTAGTCTGCGATGAAGTTGTTTCTGTTGCTCGCCACGTTGTAGATGGAGGGGAATTTCTCCTTTAGGGGGGATGTCGCCTATCCACCTATCTTCCCAAAACTGAATGCAGTCACCCTTACCCACCTCAAAACCAATCCACCAGGAGACATCGTCTTTCAATCGGCTGATACCTCTCCATAAGGGAGAGGCCCTATAAAGGGAAGAATTAAGCGTCCACCAGCATCCTAGCGAACCCCCATATTTGCCTTTAATGATGACGTTCCACATTCTATCCTTTTCTTTCCCGAGTCTCCAAATCCATTTTCCTAGAAGGGCCCTGTTCATTATACTGAGATCTTTGATGCCAGCTCCACCATTTTCAAAAGGTCGACATACTTCTTTCCAATTGAGGAGGCTGAATTTCTTACTATCTTCATTGCCACTCCACAAAAAGTTACGCTTGAGTCTGTCGAGGGACTTTAGGACTGCAACAGGGCACCAAAAGAGAGACATAAAGTATGTGGGCAGATTGGATAAAGCGGATTTAATTAGCGTAAGTCTTCCGCCAATCGATAAAAAAACGACGTTTCCACCCAACTAAGTGGTGACGGAACCTCCGTAAAACTTTGTCCCACTGCTGTTTTTTGGGCTGCCCGGCCATTAAAGGAAGACCCACAAAAATGGTAAGCAATGCTTATTTCCTAATATATGATATAAAAGATATAAAAGAAAAAGGAAATTCGAGATAGGCTAAAAAGGGAAATAAGAAAAATCTAAGATTACTTATTTCCTAATATATGATATAAAAGGAAATTATAGATAAGCAAAAAAAAAGAGGTGGGCCTTTTCTTGTGCACACGTGTGGAGCTTGCACATGTGAGATGTGGGCGTTTTCTTCAAATCTTGATAAACTGACTTGAGAGCATAGGCGAGCATATATAGATAGAGGATATGGTTTGGGGAGATGCTATCTTGATACAATTAGATCCAAAACAAACCGGGAGACACTACTACCCAACAGCCTTATCATAGCTAGAAATATTCCGCCACTCCTAAATACACTATCTTTGGTTGGTTAGTTGGTAAAAAAAAGATCCTCACAGTAGATAACTTGAGGAAATGGGGAATGATTCTCACTAACATCTGTTTATGCTGCATGCGGGAGGAAGAATTAGTTGACCACTTGCTGCTTCATTGCACCTTCATAGCCTCAATCTGGACCGATTTCTTCTCTTGATTTAATATCAGCTGGTGCGCCCCCGGTAAGGTAAACCACCTCCTCCTTGCTTGGCACGGGGTCTATATTGGAAAGGTGAAGACTAGAATTTTGAGGATGGCCGTTCTTGCGATCTGGTGGTCGGTCTAGGAAGAACGCAATGGTAGATGTTTCAGGGATTCTTCCAATTCTTCAGAGGCTGTTTCGTCTAAGGCTAAGTGGCTATTAATCGAATGGGCTTGTAATGATGAAGTCTTGAAGGACAACAATTTTCTTTTCCTGGGGGTCTAGCTGCGGCTGTTTTTTTTTTTTTTTTTTTGTCTTGCGTCTGCTTCCTCGGCAGACTCTCTTTTCTCTCCTTTGTATCCCTTCTTTTTTCTTAATACAATCTCGTCACCTTTCAAATAAAAAAAAGAAGAGAGATGGACATTTAATAACTTTCAAAAGTGGATCATATACAAACCAAATAGATTTCTTTTTTACTTAGGAAAACCAAACAATCAATATGTAAGGATTGCAACTGGAAGAGAGTCTGATTCACGACATAGGTTAAGGATTATGGATATTTACATTAAGAGATGAAAGAAGGGGATTGAAATTAATAGGTGTTAAAAAACTAGGTGGTTGAATTCAAAAGGAGAGAAAACAATGTTATTCTGAAATAAATTTATGGAAAAAAGAAAGTGGAATGTCGAGGAAGAAGTAAATGTTATGTGGAATGAGATGGCCAAGTGCATTAAGAAAGTGCCAAAAGATGTTTTAGGAGTATTTGAAAGGAAAAGCCAATCATATAAGGGCCTGTTTGGATTCATGGAAAGGAAAGGAACACAAAAGTCAATTTCGTTGATTGTCAAGCCTTTCTCTGTGGGAAACACTATTTCTGACTTTGTAATCTTTGTTGGAAAATAACCAAATTTATTTTCTCATCTTTGCCTGTACGAAAGGCATTTTCTTCCAATGGAAAGAAAGTGTCTTTCGCAAGGGTTCTGCCTAAATATGCCACCATCCATCTTCAAATGTCTCACATGTGCCCTGTGTGTCAATATGCCAAATGAGCCGTTATTCATCTTCGGTTATACCCCACACATGCGAAAATACACATTTTGTCTTAATGGCTTTAAAATATACTACAACCCTAAAAACTCTAATTCGAAAACTAAATTCTTGCAATATTTCCTTTCATCATGTTTGTTGAGAGGCAAGGAAATAATGTAGCAAATCTTTTAGCTTGCTTAAGAATAGCCCTTCTGTTGTTGGACTCTTATCCCCGACTTGTACCATACATTAATAGTGTGTTCCTCACTTTCGCACACAAATGCATGTGATTCATGTAATTTGAAAACTATCGAATGCCTCAAAACTCTAAAATAGAGTACATGGGGTCACTGAAAAAGCCAGAAGTAAGCATTCAAGACTGAACAGACAGAGATGGCAGCCATAACAGTGTCGTACATGCATAAAAAAATACTGAGAACAAAATAAATATAAAAATGAAAACTATCGAATGCCTCAAAACTCTAAAATAGAGTACATGGGGTCACTGAAAAAGCCAGAAGTAAGCATTCAGGACTGAACAGATAGAGATGGCAGCCATAACAGTGTCGTACATGCATAAAAAAAATACTGACAACAAAATAAATATAAAAATGAGTCATTTTCAGTTTTATTGGTCTTTTTTTTTTTTTTATACGTGAAAAAATGACATTGGTTCAGCTGACATAGGCACAGATGCAACCAATATACATTGGATTTTGGGCTCACTGATCAGACCACTGATATTGATAGTTTTAAACTTGCCGCTAGCCTCATTGAAGGACGAAAATGTCCCTTGGACATTTTGCACATGTACTTTGTGCTCATTAAATTGAGTTGGTAACATCAGTTGATTAGATAAATCATATAGAACTTCCATAGTGGAATGACTGAACAAGTTTAGCATGGCTGACTCCAATTAGTTGGCATAAGGCTTAGATGATGTTGATGTATAAATCATATAGAACTTCCATAGTGGAATGGCTGAACAGGTTTAGCAGAGCTAACTCCAATTAGTTGGCATAAGGCTTAGATGATGTTGTTGTTATTGTTGTTGTTGTTGATGATGAGGATGATGATATAGAACTTCTATTGTCTCGTGAATTGTAAGATAACCATTGTATGAAATAGATACAATTTGTAATGGCATTCAAAATGTGTCAAAACAACAAATCGTGCCCATGTTCATCTACAATGCATATTATATTTAGTCTATAGATGCATAATAATGTTAATGATTCAAATATGCTATGCAGATGCTAAGTTTATTTTATTTGCCATTCACCTTGGCCATGAATCACAGAGGTTCTTGGATTGAGGCTAAGTTGTGGCGCAACAACTTCCATGGACATGCTGTCGGCACTAGTTGTTTGCAGACATGCCGCCATGATTAGTTGTTCTATTATTTGTTTGTAAAGCTCTCTGTAACAAGGAAAAATGATAGATTGTAGCATATGTGGGGAGCTTAATATGGATGGTGGCACATTGACACATGCATGTGTACATTGTTGCTGAAAAATGTCCGCACGTGATCAGTGTAGGCGAGGCCAAAACGCAAAAGAAAAGGGCCAAACAAAAACAAGAGACAAGAGGCACATAGATTTACGTGGTTTGACAATATATTTACTTCACGGGGATGTAATACAAAGCTTTCTTCTTTACTATAAACAAGAGATATAGAAATACAAGGCTTACCTCTCTCCCACCCGGACAAGGAATCTCACATTAAGGAATACCCCAGAAGATAAATACAATAGAACGTCGTACCTATATCTACCTATGTCTCTCCTTATATGAACCACACCATGTGAGCTAATATAGAACTAAGCCTATCCAACCAGGCTTCACTGTACATAACCGTACGTGTGTACGGATGTACGCAAGAGACAGAGAGAGACAAGGACAGGCAAAGACATCTCCCAATGGGAGACGTCATCTTCCACAATGGGACCCTACTGCCCACAAGTTAGTGATTAGCCGATATGTGATTTTTAATGAAGAAATTTATATGACTCAACCCGAAGGCTTTATTGAAGAAAATAAGAAGAATCTACTTTGTTGACTGAACATATTGCTTTACAGTTTAAAGCAAACGCCAAGGTGTTGGTATAAGTGGTTTGATTCCTTCATTGTAAGCCTTGAATTTCAGAGATGTGAGGTAGACCATTGCGCCTATGTTCGTAGCTATGGTAATGGTGGCTTTATTATCTTATTATTGTCTGTGGATGGCATGCTTGTTGCAGGTACTAGTAGAAATACTATTGCAACATTAGAATATGTTTTAGCTAGAAAATTTGATATGAAAGATTTGGGTGCCATTAATCAGATTCTTGGGATGACCATATTTAGAAACATGAAGAACAAGAAAGTCTGGATAACTTAGAATGGTTACGTTGAAGGAGTTTTATGTTGCTTCAACATGTAGAATTCTAACCTAGTCAGTACTCCATTCCCTGTTAGTTGCAAGATGTCTCTAAATCAGTGTCCTAGCATAGAAGCAGAGAAGACAAATATGTCTTAAGTACCATATTCATCGGCCGTAAAGAGCCTTATGTTTGCCATGATGTGCACCGGATCAGATATTGCGCAAGCAGTGGGAATGGTTAGTAAATACATGGCGAACCTGGGGAGAGATCATTAGATTGCTGTGAAGTGAATCCTTCGTTGCTCGAAGGGTACTTTTGAGGCCAAAATTTAGAGTTGGTTGAGTTTATTGATGCATATTATACAGGAGATCATAATAAAAGAATATCTACTACATGTTATATTTTTTATTTGGCTAACGATGCAGTTAGTTGGATGTTGAGTTTGTAGTCAATGACGGCCTTTTCTACTCCAAAGACAGAGTACATGTCAGCTACATAAGTATGCAAGGAAGCTATTTGGTTGAAGAAGTTGTTAAAAGAATTAAAATTCAAGCAAAAAGTAGTGGTAATTCTTTGTGACAATCAGAGTGTGTTACACTTGGTTAAAAATCCAGTATTTGATGCTCGGACCAAGCACATCGATGTTCAGTATCACTTTGTTTGTGACATGGTGGAAGATGGTTAGATCTCATTGCAGAAGATTCACACCGATGACAATGTAGTATATATGCTGACGAAGCTTACTGCAAGGGAGAAGTTCGTTTGGCCCAAGACTTCTCTTGGGCTTCTTGTTACCTAGCGATTGGTGACGTTTGGGCTACTACTATTAGGAGTGTTTTTCGCACTATTAGATAAATTAGTCTTCAAGTGGGAGAATGTTGTTGCGGTGGAAGATGTTTCCAGTGGGAGATGTTTCTGCATGTCCTTGTCTCTCTCTAACTCCTCTATTTCTCCGTCTCTTATATACATCCATACACACGTATGACTATGTACGGTGAAACATAGTTGGATGGGTTTGGTTCTATGCTATCTCAAATGGTGCGGTCTATATAATGAGGGTCATATGTAGAGAGAGGTACAATCCATTTGGTATTAATCTTTTGCGGTATTTCTTGGTGTGAGATTCCTTATATGGGTGAGAGGGAGGTAAGTCTTGTATTTTTGTTTCTCTTATTTATAGTAAAGAAGAAAGCTCTGTGTTGCTGTCCCGTGAAGCAAGCATATTGCCGAACCACGTAAATCATTGTGCCTCTTGTCTCTTGTTTTTGTTTGGCCATTTTCTTTTGCGTTTTGGCTCCACCTACATTGATCACGTGCGGACGTTTTTCCTCAACAATTGGTATCAGAGCCAAAGGTTGAGGAACCTTTTAGCACAAGATTGGTGTTGGCGTTTGTTTTGTAACTGTGTTTCAGATGGCTGGATCGAGTTTTAACAGATTTGAGGCGTCGAAGTTCCGATGAATCCAATTATGTGTTGTGGAAACTGAATATGAACGCAGTGTTAGTGAAGGAAGGAAGGATGCACAATTGCGATTCAAGGAAAAGAAAAGAAACATGTGGAAAGGAAAGACGAGGTATTTGAGGAGAAAAATCAGTTAGTCATGGTGAACCCTATTCTTGCACTAGATGATTTGGTTTTGTTCAACGTGTCTGATCAAACCATTGCAAAAAATTGCGAAACCTATATGAAGGGAAATCAATGTTGAGCAAGATATTTCTCTGACGGCAACTGTACAACTCGAAGATGAAGGAATGGTCCTCTTTGCAAGAACACTTTAATGGGTTTAACAACCCGATTAGCAGATTGATGGCGGTCGATGTGAAGATTGACGATGAAGAAAATGTCGCACTTCTGCTCTGTTCAATGCCAGATTCGTGGGATGATTTGATCATGAATCTCAGTAATGGTCCAGATCTCAATATGGAGTTAGCTATGTCTACATTGCTTATCGAAGAATCTCACAAAAGAGCGCATAGAGAATCTGTAGGTGATGCTATGATGGTCAGAGGAAGATCTACTGGGAAGGGTACTTGTGGGAGAGATTAGGCGAGATCCAAGTCGAAAGTGCACAAAACAAGTTAGTGTTGGACTTGCAGAAAGAAGGGCCACTTGCATAAAAATTGTAAACTCAAGAAAGAAAATCAGGAAAATTACAAACCTGATTTGCATGATCAAGCATTAGATTCAAAGGGTTCCTAAGGAAATCTAGTTGAGAAAGACAATTCATCCGAGGAGGGAGAAGTGTTGTCTGCAGTGATTCCACGAGAGAATCTGAGCCATTAATGGATCTTAGATTCAGGTGCTTTGTTTAATATGACTCCACACAAAGATTGTTTCTACACATATCAGTCATGTGATGGTGACACAATTTTTGTGGGTGATGATGGCATGTGTAAAATTGTGGGGATTGGAGACTTTAGAGTAACTATGTTTGATGGTATCACACGTATAGTTTATGATGTGCGGCACGTATCGAACCCGTGGAAGAGTCTTTTGTCATTGGAAAAATTCAATGAAGATGGCTATAATTTTTTTGGTGAAAAGAGTTTATTGAAAATTGTAGAAGGGGCAATGGTAATGGCAAAAGGATAGTTAATGGTTAGCTTATATTGTTTGATTTGAGATACTATGGTTGACGATGCTATTGTTGCCAATTGCGTGACAAACTCTACTACAACTAGCATAGGCGGTTGGGTCACATGAGCAAGCAATGATCGGAATTTACTTCCTGGTTTTAAGTCTATTAATTCATATTTTTGTGAGAATTGCCTATTTGGAAAGTTCCGTAGAGCTTGTTTTCCTTTATCCACCACAAAAAGTAAGGATATTTTAAATCTAATTCATTTTGATATTTAGGAGGCTCCAGTGAAATCCTTTGGAGGTTTGAAATACTTTGTTTCTTTTATTGACGTTTTTTCCATGAAGGTATGAGTTTACATGTCGAAAAGAAAACGCCACACTTTTACTTATTTTAGCAAGTTTAAAACATTAGTTGAAAATAAAAAAGGGAAAGAAAATTAAGTGTCTAAGAATTGATAATGGAGGAGAATATATCTTGAAAGAATTTAAAGATTTTTGCAGTGAGCATGACTTTGGGAGACACTACATAGTCCCTAGTACTCCATAACTAGGGTATCCCAAATCGGTTACGTTTCGGCCGTAATGGCCGATACGTAACGGTAATGACATTAACCGTTACGCAATTTGGCCCCGAAACGGGGCACCTCTGTTTTTTGGGTTCGTAATGGCCGTTACGGTACCATAACAAACGTTACGGTCCATAAGCCTAAAGAAAAATGAAAAAAATAAAAGAAAAAAAAAACATATTTTTTTTTTTTTTCCCTTTTCTTCTTCTTCTTCTTCTTCTTATCATCTTTGTTACTTGCGGTTGTGGCTACTTTTGTCTTGTGCTAGCGATGTGATTACTACCCTTCTCTCTCTCTCTCTCTCTCTCTCTCTCTCTCTCTCTCGGTTCGGTCCCCTTTCTCTTCTTTCCCTCTTTTCTTTTCATTTCCCTCTCTTCTTTTCTTTTTCCAGAGAAAATGAATGGAATGGCGTGGTTGTTTCACAGCCATGCAATTTATTTTATTATTTTATTATTATTATTATTATTTTTGAAATAATCTGCAGTGCACGCTGCATAGTGCACACTCACTATTTTATTACGTGGGGTGGGGCCCACCTTGATTTATGTATGGTAAATCCATGCCATCCATAATTTTTCAAGTTTATTTTAAAGCATGATCCTTGAAATGAAGGGATCAAAATCTCAATTGGACCACGCAGTTGGGATTTAATGCCCACCGTTAAAATCTTCTTAAGGCCCATTTTGTGATCCACCTAAGATTTGGATCAGCCTCATTTTTTGGTCCATGCCTTGAAATAAGTGAGCAAAAAGGATGGACCACATGGATATACAACAAATGCATTGAGGTGGGCCCCACTTTTAAAGGCATGCTCACTAGTGGTCCACTGAAGATTTAAATCTACCCGAATTTTTGGACCATGCCTTAAAATGAGTTGGCAAAATGGATTGACGGCATGGATATACAAATATATCGAGGTGGCCCGCCTGGCCCACTAGTGGTCCACCTAAGATCTGGATTTACCTTTTTTTTTTCTCAATACCCTTAAATGAGTTGACAAAACGGATGGATGACATGTATATATAATACATAATCAAGTGAACGCCACGTAGATGGCCCTAAAAATTTATACATGAGGTATCTATCTGCTCAAAATTAACCAATTAAATTTTGGGACCATTGTTGCTGAGTCACAATCCCAAAATTAAATTGTTTGAACTATTTTCACTATTAGTTTGCAGACACTTGTTTTTTGAAATAGGACCATTTGATATTTTTCATTTTTCATTGTCTAATAAATGTCCACCAATCCATTAGTGGGATAAGTGCCAATAGATTGCATTAATTTGAGGCTAGTTTAGGGCATCAAACGGTTCCCTAATAAGCTCCGAATTGACAATACTATTTACCCCAATTTAAATAATTTTTTTATATAAAAGATCTATTGAGGAAAATGATATCTAATTGTTAGGTATATCAATTACATAATAGGATACAACAGTCCCTAAATCTATATATTGAATTGAAATGTATGTGAGTCACGAAGTATGCAATGCACTAGCACTGGTATTACATTCATTATAGTGTGTGTGTGTGTGTCTATATATATATATATATATTAGTTAGAAAACTAAATATAAAAGGTTTGTTGTTAATTCTAGGTTTTCAGGTTCATAAATCCATCAGACAGCCCGATATAGCATTCTCGCCAAAGAGTGGACTATTACACCACCATAAACATTTTCCAAATTATAAATGAATGCATATTTGGAATACTTGGAATATTCCGGATTTAATCCATATTTTTTCATATTTTTTTGACAAAAAAGAAAATTTACCATTACGCATTTACATATCGTAGTTCGCCCCCATATCAAATCCAGATCGGTGGGCACCGTTACGCCAACCGATACCGATACGGAATACCTTGTCCATAATAGAATGGGGTTGCAGAGCGTATGAACCGTGCGCTTATGGATTGTGTTAGGAGCATACTGAGTTCGGCTAACCTCGAGCAGTGTTTTTGGGCGGAGGCCGTTAATACGGCTTGTTATTTGGTAAATTGTTCTCTTACGACCAATGTTTGAATTGTCGACGAGAAATCGATAATATCGGCGATATTATCGGTGTCAATAGTCTTAAGCGAATCACGATCTGAAACCCCAAGTTTTCGTTTCTCTTCCAAATATCGATTTAAATATCGGCGATATTTTCGATTTTATCGAAAAAATAGCTATCGTTCTCCTTATTATTGAAAAAAATTGAAATAAATACAAAAAAATATATAAAAAAAGATCTCTTACCTTCTTTTTCTCCCGATCTACCGCTGGAAGTGGATTTCGCTACATTTAGTAGGCAAATCATTTGTTGATAACTACGAATTATCGAGATAAGAAAACCCTTTTAAAAAACCCTTTTGTTTTCTTCAAAGAAAGAGATTTGAAAGAAAACTTGATTTCACCAAGATTTACGGAGATTTCGGTTCGGATTTGAAAAAGAAAAAGACAAATTTCTGGAAAGATTTTTTACTGTGGATGAGATTGATTGCGATTTTCCGGAGAAGAGGAGAGAATTTCGTAAAAACGAAATCTCTCTCGCGTCCGGGAGGGGATTAGCCACTGAGGGGTTGAGATATTTGCAGGTTGAGTCGCGAGACTATCTACTGAAGTGACGTCGGCAAGTTCGTGGGCCCCACCATGATGTATGTTTTGCATCCACACCTTCCATCCATTTGGAGAGATCATTTTAGGACAACATCCAAAGAACGAGTTAAATCCAAAGCTCGGTGGACCCAACACGTAAAAACAGTGGGGCAGTGACACCCACAGTTAAAAACTTCTAGAGGCCACAAAAGTTTTAGATCAAGTGATATTTGTGTTTTCCTTATTTAATATCTTTTTTAACTTTTGAACAGTGGATTTCAAATAAACGTTATGATGGGCCTTAGGATAGTTTCAACGGTGGGAATTACTCTCCCCGCTGTTTTCTTTGGTGGGGTCCACAAAAGATTTTTATTTGATTCATTCTTTGGTTCATACCCTAAAATGATATCTAAAAATGGATGGACGGTGTGGATATAACATATACATCATAATGGGGCCACATAACTTGGTGACGTCACTTCATTAGCCGACCGGCTACTCAACTTGTTAGTACCCACCTAATCCGTGACCTCTCACACCCGCTGTATTGCTGCTTGTATACATAAGCAAGTTCCGTGAGTCGATCTCGGTATTTGTTATATCAAAACCGTCCATCAATTTGGCGAGCTCTTTTAAGGCTTGAGACGAAAAGTAAAACAGATCTAACTATCAAGTGGACCACACCGCAAAAAGCAGTGGGAGATTGAACGTCTACCATTGAAACCCTTTTTGAGGTCACAGAAGTTTTAGATCAATATGAAATTTGTTTTTATTCTTCATTCAGGTCTTTGTGACCTTATGAACTGATTGGATGGAAAATAAACGTTATGGTGGGCCCTACAAATTTTTTAACGGTAAAAATCATTATCTCTGCTCCTATTTGTGGTGTGGTCCAAATGATCTTTGGACATGATTCGTTTTTGGATAATGCTCTAAAATGATCTCTAAAAATAGATGAACGATGTAGATATAATAAATACATCACTGTGCGGCCCATGTAACTTTGATCTCCTTTGAACCGTTCGTACAACTGGAACTCGAGCTCCATCGACATCGGTGCACGTCTTTGCACTACGAACCTCGCAATAGCTATCTAGCTGGTGTGTGGTACACCAGCCAATCCCTTGCTAGTTTTAAGGTAATGGAAGCACTTTCAATTTAATGGTGGGATTTAATAGATGTTGTTCCCTTTGATGTGGTCCACTTGAGATTTGGAACTACCTCATTTTTGGACCATGTACTAAAATAATATGCTAAAATGGATTAATGGAGTTGATTTCTCGCATATATCATGGTGGGCCCACGGAACACTCCGAGTAGCCACCTTTATATTCAATGCATCATAAAACACATGGGAGACGGTGGGTACCACAAAGTCCTTACACCACCTGGAAGACTTGATTTGGCTAGTGACCTTGCCACTATCAAGATGGCTAGTGGTTGGTGCTATGTGGGCCTAATACGATGTATTTATTTGATCCATACTGTCCATTAATTTTTTCAGATCATTTTAGATCTTGATCCAAAACATCAGGCATATATAACTCTCAGGTGGACCACACCACAAGAAATAGTAGCAATTGAATGTCCACTATTAAAAACCTCCCAAGGTTCAATGTAATGTTTATTTGACATCCAACCTGTTAATTAGGTTATACAAACTAGTTTGATACAAAATTTATGGCCCTTGAGAAGTTTTTAATGGTGTGCATTCAATCAACACTGTCCTGTGATGTGGTTCACTTGAGATTTGGATCTATCTAATTTTTGAGCTTATACCATAAAATGATATGGAAAATTGAATGGATGCGTCAATATGTCAAACAAGTGCCATATCCAAGCCATCAATCACCAAGTACACCAATATATAGATTCCATGTCCCAAAAAAGGTGTACTTTTTTAGTTCATTAACTTTTACATGTCCTAATTATTATATGTTAACTGCATTTATATTATATGAACTCATTTTGATTACAATTGGAGCGATTTCTTGTGGCAGCATATGCTTTTTGGGTCCCATTAAATGAAAACTTATTATTTAATGTATTTTTTTTGTAATTTTTTTATTCCTAAATATGCAAATATGTGTATTTAGGCATGCCCCTGAAGTTTTATTGAAAAATTCCATCATTTTCCCATTATTCGTCATTTTTTTGCATTTCCGGTTATCGGCGATATTATCGGCGATAACGATAATATATCTTTATCTCTAGTCAGCGAAACTTGTAGCGATACCGACAACTCGAACACTGCTTACGACTGTGCTAGATTGCAAGATCCCTGGAGATGTATGGTCTGAAAAACTTGTTAATTATTCGTTCCTTCGTTCTGTTGGTTGTGACGCTTATGTGTAGATTCCCAAAGAGCACAGGATTAAGATGGATGCGAGGTCCAAAAAGTATTATTTTCTTAGCTATGCAGATAGAACAAAGGGGTACAGATTGTGGGACCCTACTGCCTACAAGTTCGTGATTAACCGAGATGTGATTTTTAATAAAGAAATTTATTTGACTCAACCCGAAGGCTTTATTGAAGAAAACAAGAAGATTCTACTTTGTCGGCTGGACAGATCGTTTACGGTTCAACACAGGCGTCAAGGTGTTGGTACAAGCGGTTTGATTCTTTCATTAAAAATTACATCTTGGCTAATCACTAACTTGTGAGTAGTGTGGTCCATATAAGGAGGGTCCTAGGTAGAGATATATACAATATTTCATTAATTCGTCTTCTGAGGTATTTCTTGGTATATGATTCTTTGTAAGAATGAGAGAGAGGTAAGCCTTGTATTTTTATTCTCTTATTTTTAGTGAAGAAGAAAACTCTATATTACTGCCTGTGAAGTGGACATATTACCGAATCATGGAAATCCTTGTGCTTCTTGTCTCTTGTTTTGGTTTACTCCTTTTGACCTTTGTTTGGCCATTTTCTTTCGTTGTTTTGGCCTCACTTATATTGATCACGTGTGAGCGTTTTTTCGCAACACACATTTGACACGTGTTACATTTTTGGGTGCTTGAAGATTGATGGTGGTTTATGAGCACATGTGGAGTGCTTGAACTTTACCTATTACATACGTGACATAGTGGAACATGTTATGCCCGTGTATGGACAAGAGTGTTCCTCATGTGCATCGAAATCATGAAGTGTTATTGACGAAGAGTTCCGCTTCTTAAGTAGAGACAAACCAATTCATGCTTTAATGATCATATATTTTGGACTAGTCCAAAAGTGCCAAGGTTCCTGTGTACGAGGGGGTTGACAAACCATGGAAAAAAATAGCACGTAACGTAGTGTTCACCCCTTTGAAGCGTGAGGCATAAGCTAAATAGATGTTTAATTAAGGTCGCACTTGTTTGCACCAAATATCATGAAATTTCATCAACCAAACACATCCTAAAATAATAATAAAAATGAGGCAAATATTAAGTACGAAAATAAAGAAATAGCAACGGAACTAGTTCAACACTATTACTTGTGCTATTTTACTACAATCATGGAAGGCGCTATTTTTATTATTATTTTTATTATTATTATTTTTAAATAGAAAAATGTAACAAATTATTGAAGACATTAATTAATTTTATTGTCTGATACATTTCCTATGGGCGTAGGATGACTCTCATTAAAGATGCTTTCTCGAACATGCTGACATACTTCATGTCGCTTTTCAAATGCCCGGCTAAGGTGGTCGAAAGACTTGAAAAACTGAGATGAGACTTCTTTTAGAAAGGGGCCAATGGGGGAAAGAAGTTCCATCTCCTCAATTGGGGAGAGGTTTGTAGACTGGTGAAGGAGGGAGGCGTGGGGATTAAAAGTTTGAGCATAATGAATATCACTCTTCTAGCTAAATGGCATTGGAGATTCAGCACCGAGGCGGGAAGGATGTGGAAGGAGTTTGTGGCCGGCAAATATGGAATGTTCTACGGCGGATGGTTCGTCAAGCAGTCCTCACTTTATCGCGCTTCAGGCATATGGAAAGGGATTGCGATAATTGAGAATTTAGTTCGAAGCAGGGTTGTGTTTACTCTTGGGAACGACTCTTGTATAAGATTCTGGATGGATATTTGGTGTGGCGAGGAGCCTCTCTAGGAGGTTTTTCCTAGATTGGCTCTTCTTGCCCTCGACCGTCATATTTCAGTACACAGATGTTTCTCCATCATGGGAAATGCGATTGTGTGGAGTCCCCCCTGCCGTAGGAACACGAATGAGGCCAGGGTTTCGGATTTTATTGCTCTAATGGATTTGTTGAAGCTTTCGGCCCCTTCATCGGATGATGATCACTTGATTTGGAGGGCCCACCCTTCTGGGATATTCTAATTCCGCTCGATGTTTGATGTGATCCATTCTTCAAATCCTCTCACATGACCACCTCATCCTTTCCACCATTGGTTTTATGGGGCTCCCCCTGGATTAGCAGTTTTTGTGTGGCTAGTAGGGAGAACAAGAATCTCGACAATAGGTAATTTGCAGCAAAGATTTCTAATCCTGCCCAATGTTTGCCTGAGGACGTGGAGTCAATTGGTCACTCGATCATTCACTGTCCCGTTGTTTGGACAGTCCGGGAGTTCTTTTCCGTTATGCACGTGGCCTGAGTGTGATGCCGAAGTTGGTGGATGTTCTGTTGTGGGCCTGGCAAGGTGTCGGAGGATTGAAAGGTGGGAAGAGAGCTTGGCAGATGTTCATAATGGTGGTATTTTGGATCACTTGGAAGGAGTGGAACAACCGCTGTTTTCGGGATAAATGCTCTTCCATCAACCAGCTGATTTGGAAGATCATTAACCTATTGTTGGGTTGGGTTCCTCTTGTGTAGGCAAATTTCGCTGTTCTTTTCTTTCTTTCTTGTAGTTCCTGTGCTGTATTCTTTTCCGCTTTGCGGTCTTTTTGAATATATTGTTGTTTCCTCTCTAAAAAAAAAATTATTGTTTGATGAAAAATAGCTTGTAGTGTTAAGCTATATTGCCTGTAACATAAGCTATATAGCATGTAGCATAGGCTACATGTGACTTCCAAGTTATTTTCATGAGCTGAATAGCGTGAAGGCTAAGCTACATATGTAACTTCAGCTATTTAAGACACTGCCATGGAGATGTATTTTAGTCTTGACTGCTTGTCAATGATACAACTTCGACTAAATCCAAACAAACCAGCAGTCATGGACAAAAGTACATCCATGACTTTTCAACCCCCATGTGCACAGGAAGGCACTTTTGGACAATTATTCATGGATATGTTATCATTAAACCATGTATTAGCTTCTCTTTAGTAGAGATGGAACTACTTGTCAATGTCACTTTACAGTTTTGGTGCACATGATGATCACTCTCATATGTTCATATGCGTGACGTGTTTCAATGTACAATTTGCATAATGGCCAAGTTCAGGCAGCCCACACATGCATGTATGCCACCATCAATCTTCGAGCACAAAAAAATGTGGCACACGTGTTAATGTGCATATGCATATGTCAATGTGCCACCAACCAATATTTTAAGTTCCTTAAATGTGTCACAATCTATCCTATTTCTGTTTCAGAGTTTTTGACCAACAAAGGACAGAACAACTAATCAACAACAACGTGTCCAAGACCAGCTTGTCCCGATGTCATTCCATGGATTGACCAAAAAATGTGGCACACGTGTCAATGGGCATATGCACATCTCAATGTGCCACAAACCAATATTTTAAGTTTCCTAATATCCTGTTTCTGTTCTCTGTTCTAGAATGTTTGACCAACAAGGAATGGAACAACTAGTCAACAACAATGTGTCCAAGACCAGCTTGCCCCAATGTTATGCCATGGATTGCTAGTTGTGACACAACTTTGCCCGACTCCAAAGCCCATAGATTGAATTGTGTACCAAACTTGGCTTGTAATCATCATCTCTAAAAGGGCAAGGGGAAGGCCCAAAAGGATGTGGGAAGAGGTAAGGAAACTTGATGAGCTACTAATGTTTAACTGGGGATATATGATCCATGATAGAATGGAATGGCAGAATACGATTCGATTCATGTAGCCGATCGCAATTAGTTGGAACAAGGCTTAGATGATGGTGATGATTCGTCAAAGTTCAAACCATTGACTAACTATTCTTTCCATCAAGCTTTGGCCATCTGCAAGCAGGATTTCTGAGCTCGTATGTAACTGCAACTTTTTCGTTCTAGATCTTGAAAATCTCTATGACCACTGATGCTACTTTCATTGTGAGAAGTAAGATTTGCCATGCACTGCGATCAAGTAGTTCATGTCCTAGACCAAGTAGTTCATATAATTCATTGATTCTTCTAGCTGCATGGTTGTGGTGATCGATGAGGTTGGTGTATGAGGTAAAGGTATTATTAAGGCATGCTGCTAACTTGTAGCTGGTGAGGCCTGTTTGATTAGTGGAAAGAAAAGAAAATGTAATGTAATTATCTGATGATGAATTCCATGAGTACTGTTGAAACATGGATTCCATTTTTAGGGGTTTTGTTTGAATAGGAAATCTCATATTCCTTTTGACAATGGTCACCTTGTATCTTGTGTATGAGAATTTGACTATGGAGAAAAGTAATGAATTGCTATGTGGATTCAATTATTTTATTTGCTAACCAAATGCAGTGAAATGTCCCATTATGGAAAAAATGCTTCATTTTCCTTTCTTTTCAAATAGTCTTTTAATAGTTAATACACTCCTTGTTTGGGTTGGTGTTGATAGCAGAACCCATTGAACATGCTAGTGTTAATACACCTTGTTTGGGCTGGGTGTTGATAGCAGAACCCATTGAGCATGCTAGTGTTGCTGCTTTTTCCATCCCAATTCAGAAGCCAGATCAGAATGCGAGGGTATTTTTACTTAGATACCATTTGGCAGTGACACATCCTTTCAGCCTTGGGAACTCTGAATACCCACACAGACCCTAACTTAAGACATGATTCCTAGTTCACTTGATGAATTTGCATTTTTTTTTGAACGACACTGAATTTATTATAGCCACAGAAGCAATAAAAAGAAAACAGAACTAGAAAAGAACAAGAGAAAAATACAAATACAAATGCCAACAATCAGCCAAGGCGTCCACTCCCTAATACATTGATTAACCCTACTGATGACCCTAATATTACAACAGCTCCTATTCCTGAAGTAGCAATCATTCCTCTTAAGCCAAAGAGTCCAGATGACCGCAAGGAGTTCAATCCTCCAACTATCTGATTGCTTTTTACCTGGCCAAAACAAATCAGCCATGGAACAAGGCATTACCCACGAAACACCAAACATATGAAGGATACTACAAACCTCCATCGCAAGATGACAATGAATAAATAAGTGGTTCACAGATTCCACATCCTTGAAACAAAGAAGGCATATATTGGGGAGCACCATGCCTTTTTGTGAAGATTATCCACAGTAGAACAAATTGGATTGGATCTTGTTCATTCATTTTGTTCTCTTGTGATACTTACCACCATCTTGCCATGAATCATTTTCCGTTTTTATTGCTTTTACAATGAGACCTTGCAGAACATGGAAACATTTGGCAAATGCATGCATTGAGTAAATCCTTCCCTTCATTTTTAGATAAAACTTATTCCTGGGCTGATGATTTTCTCCATTTGTTTGTCCATTAGCTGTTCGTTCGGATTCACCTGATGAGTGACTCTAGAGGGAGAGGGGCCCCTGTGGCTGAAGATGCCTGGTGGATTGTGTTCCTTGATACAGTTGGCTGGGTTATCAGGTTAGTTGTTTAATCTTTCATGGGATGTAGTCTTGATGATGTTCTGAGATTGTTTCGCAATCAAATCACATTTTGGGGTTGGTAATAAGACGAACTAATTCAGCTTTTTATTCCTTGCCAAGGAATTTGCCAATTTGGCTTGTGGTTGTGGGTGATCTATGATTTTTTCATGCATGACGTGATACATTCATACATGCACTCCTTGCTTCTTCTTCTTTGCTTTTTTCTTTTTTCTTTTTTCTTTTTCTTTTTATTTTTTTAATTTTTATAAAAATAATTTATCTAAATTATTACTATCTCTGTATGTGCGGGTACAAGATGCTTGCCTGTTCAATGAGGTAGGACCTCATGAAGCACATGAAAAGCATGGGTTGTGGAGGGGCATTGTTCATCAACTTCTCCATGATTTGCAATAAAGGATTTTGTGTGGCTCTACTGTTTGTCATGTGATTAAAATAGCCTGTGTGATGCCATAGGTGCATATGGTCTCTTTAATTCTGTTACTCCAAAAAAATAGTAATGGGAAGTTATATGATACTCAGGTGGTGTATGAAGCTTGATACGCAGGCATTCAGAAATTGTACACAATGGCATGAATTAACTCACATTAAATCAACTAAATTTTGTAATCCACTTTTATTAATTCAGTCCAAAAAATTGGATTGTTTGAACCATTGATCCTATCCTATGATTTGGGGACAGTTATTTACTGAAATAAAACCATAGGATTTTTATTTTTAATTTTCCATTTTTTAACCATCCTAGTTGTCCATCAATCTGATGGCCAGTTAATAATATAAGCTTAATTTTTGTTCATGGTACATGTAAACTGGGAGCTATAACTTGAACAGGTTCATTTTTTTCATTGCGTGCCAAGTGTGCAATTTCGAAGTAATTTCTGAGCGCCCACATATCATTCTTCACAATCTGCCAGAGTATCAAAGTTTTTCTCAAGGATAATAATAAATCTTATGGTGGATAAGTTACTTTCCACCCTTCATCATTCAAGTATGGTATCGATGAAAAATGTTTTATCCCATGCATTTGTATTCCATGCTTCCAAACAGGCCCTAATGTAATGAAGAACTATGTTTCTTCGGAGGAGCCAGTGACTGGGGCTTGACCGAAGCCCCAGTTCAAGCCCTGGTGAATGGCGGCCGTAACTATAGCGGTCCTAAGGTAGGGAAATTCTTTGTCGGGTAAGTTCCGACCTGCAGGAAAGGCATAATGATCTGGGCAGTCTCGGAGAGAGGCTCCGTGAAATAGACATGTCTGTAAAAGATTTATGTAGAGTCTGCATCTCCGTGATCCGTACATGGGATGATCAACGCCCAATTAGGGGACTTTGCCTATCATCTTCGGCTACCAAGACATTCACATTCGTTCATCAGTTGGGTCACACCGTGAACACATCTGACCCCAAAAAAAAAGCTTATGGCGGCCACACCTGATGAATGGTCTTGATCCCACACATGTGAGATGGTGGAAGGGATGTGGGCTTGAGAAGCTATTACACTTACCAACTTGTATAGGTGGTCAAGATCCAACCCGCTGAACAGGAAACCATACAATCCAGATGCGTGCATCCAATGAAGCTGATGTTGCTCATTTATCAGGTCATAAATGTAAACTGAATATAGACAGTTGATTTTAGAGCGTTTTATTTTTATGGGTGCTCCATCTGATCAGTGGACTGATTTTGATCATTGGGTCAGGGTACTTGCTGATGGGTGTCTTGAATCTCACATGCCTGCTCGGTTGCGCGAGCTGGAAGAGAAGGGGCCGGTGTCAAACTTGTACATGTTCTGCCTGCTGCGCGAGACCAGGTGCTGGGTACCATCGTGCCATGATTAGGCACCATTTCATTCGTCTTCAGATATGGTCGAGTAAAGTACTCGACCCGACTACCGTTTGAAAGTCGGTAGGCCTGAGCGAGAGCCAAAACTTTTGTGGCCCATTAATAGTCAATGACGGCTTTTTTTCTCATGGTTTGGTCAACCTGAGAGTTGAATCTGCCTCATTTTTATGGATTCGTGCTCTAAAATGATTTAGCAAAACGTATGGACGGCGTGGATGTAGAATATACATGCATCAAGGTGGGCCGCACGGTCTTGGGTGAGGCTTGGGTGGCACCCAAACATCATTTCAGAGCATTTATGGACGTCAACCGTTACCTACTTTTGCGTCGGTCTTGACTCTGATAATTCATCACCATCAAAGATGAAGGTGACTCAGTCCAAAGGAGCTCTCTCCAACGGGGAAAGTTAAAACCCCTCTTAAACACCGGCTCATTTCAATTTGAAGTGCCTTCAAATTATGACACTCGTATCTAATGTATATTTATTTTAAATTTATAATAAATATTTAATTTAATTTTTTTTTAAAGGCTAGATTTTTATGATAATATCTTAAGACAAACCTCTAATTTTGAAAATCTGGCCCAAAATTTTGAGGCTGAGAAAGAGATCTGTCACTATGGCCGGCATCATCACTACTTTTCTTTGGATGTCACTTTCAGAGGTTAATTTTCTAAGAAAAGATGACTAAATGATGGTGGAATATTTCCAGCAAACGTCTGTCATATATAGAATATCTTATTCATGCAAAAGGTGGATGTAAGACTTAACTGTATGCGTGGGTGTGGTACTAGGACATCTATTTATAAAATATGGCCAGGAGTAGTCAATCCATCACTACCACCCAACTCAAGTAATGTGAATACCTAACACAATATAAGTGCACCATCCCATTACGTATTTGAATCGATCGCAACTGTTGTAGGCACACCAATATGATCAATCTAAATATCCAACGGTCAGATCATCCAAATCATTGATCACATGAGGGACACCTAATAGAAGTCTTACATGAGCCACACCATGATAATCACCTGATATTGAAATCAGGCCATTCCACCTATAATGTAACACATAACACCAATATTAACGTTGAACTGATGGTATGACTTTGTATACTGTTGTGGCCCACCTAATGAATGGCCGAAAAAGTGTGTTGGCACTCCGTGCCATAACTTATGATAAAAGAAGTGCATTTAATCATCCTCCATAGCTTGCATCAGCCGTGCTAATAGATCAGAGCCTTCCAATCAGCATCATGTGAGTCGAGAGCAGATGCCGGGAGGTTGGCGATAGCGGGTGTGACGGTTTCTTCTACAAGGAATGGCTAGAGCTTTTCAGGACCATTTTTATGGCGTGGAGAAATCCACCAACCACAATGTCTGTGAGAAATCTACTCCTCATCCGTTTCTCAAACTCATAATTAAGGATGGTAGCTAAAAAATGAGGCAGATAAAAAGTGAGTGGACCACCTGAAATGAAGCAGTGAGAATGGAAAAGCCCTACTACCATTGAAACCTTTGTGGGCATCAAAAGTTTTGAATTAGGCTAATATTTGTATTTTCAGTTCAATGCGGGAATATGAAGATAAGTCTGTATCTAAAACTTACAGAGTGACACTAAAATTTAAGGAGGCCATACAAGAGGGAAAACTGGGGAAAGAAATATCTATTGCTGAAACCTTCTTAGGTCCACCTTCATGTTTATATACCATCCAAAGCGTTTATAAAGTCATTCTCATTGGGATGAACTGAAACCACAAAAACCTCAGTGGCCATATGAATGTTTTAGTGGTGGTCATCAATCCCATTGTTTCCTCTAGTGTGGGTGCGGCTTACTTAGTCTTGTATCTGCCTAAAGTTTTGGTCAAATGTCTTAAAGTGCGCTAATAAAATAGATATATAATATGGATTTCTAAAGAACGTTACAGTAGTGTGTTGATGTTACCAGGTTCTATGGGCCTCACCATGATATATGTATTATATTCACACTGTTCATCCATTTGGCTAGATCATTTTAAGGCATGAGTTCAAAAATTGAGGCAGATCCAAAGGTCAAAGGACCACACCAGAAAAATAATAGAGACAATAATTCCCACCATTGAAAACTTCCTAGGGCTCACCATGATGTTTTTTTTTTTTTTTGACCATCCAACCTGTTTATAAGGTTAGAAAAACTAAATAAAGGGAAAAATAAATATTAGATTGATCCAAAACTTCTATGGCCCCAAGAAGTTTTCAATGGTAGATGTTCAATCAATGTGATTTGGTTCACTTGAGCATTGGATCTGTCTTGTTTTTAGGCTCAGGCCACGTTTTGGATATAACACATACATCAGGGTGGGGCTCACAGAACTTAGTGACGTCAACACACCAAGGAGGTCGTGCAATCCGCTTCCCATCATCATCAGCCGATAGTTTTGTACAATCTCTCTTATTTTCCAATTCAGCATTTATTAATGCAGACAAGGACACATGAGAAATCACTTGGCAGTTTCTTGGCTGAAAAGATTTCCCAGAAAATTTCAAAAGTTGACTCTTTTTGAGGAGAGTAAAAATATTATTCAGAAATTATTAACTAAATTTAAATGTTATATATATATATATATATATATATATATATATATATATATATATAAAATAGCAATTTCATTAAAATTTTTTACTATTTTTTGAGTTAATTATGTAATAGAAATTCAATATTTTAAAATTTGCCACAAAAAATTAAAATCTGATGATATTATTCAAAGTATTTTCTATGTGCACTCACACTATGGTTGGATTCCACCTCTTGTAAGAACCTTAGGATTCAGGCATGACTAAAGACCAAGCTCAAGTAGACTACACCAAAGGCGACATTATGAATTGAATGCTCCCTGTTGAACTTTTAAGGGTCATAGAAATTTTGGGTCAAGCTGATATTTGTGTTTTCCTTTCATCCATTTTTGTGTGACCTTATGAAGCGGTTGGATGACAAATAAACACCAATGTGTGTATTAAGAAGATTTCAATGGAAGATGCATTATCCTCACTCTTTCTTATAACATGGTCCACTTGAGTTTGGATGTGCTTCAATTTTGAGCTCATGCCCTAAAATGATATGAAAAAACAAATGGACAGCATGAATAAAACACATACATCAACAGTGGTCCCCACAAAGTTTACTCAATATACTTATAGGTTACTCAGTGTACTTAGCTTTTAAGAGAGTAGAATTATTTTTTTTACAACTTCGATATTTTTAAAGGTTATTAGGCAATCTAGTTGTGATGGCCCATTCGCATTCACTCAAAAATTGGACTCATGGCACATAAACATCAAATTAGACCATCCAATATATGGGACCTACATTAGATTGGTCATAAACACAAAATAAGAATAGTCGGGAACCACCTGTAAAAGTGCTAGATACTGTAGGCGTGCTTGCTCTTAGCGCATGATACTCTATGGAGCCGATTGCATGTGACACTGCTATGTGGGGTCCACAGAGATGTCTGTGATAAATCCACTCCGTCTATCTGTTTTGAGAGACCACAATAGGACACTATTCTAAAAATCAGAAAGATCAAAAACTTAGATGGGCCACACCAACAAAACAGTGGGAACAACAACATCCACAGTTGAAGACTTCATAAAGCTGACCTGGATTTTTATATGCCATCCATACGGTAGGAACAAATATCATTCAGATACAAAAAACTTCTGTCACCGCCAAACGTTCAATCCCCACTGTTTCGTGTGGTTTTTTTAATCCTAACTTATTTTGATCTTTCAAAACATATGCACGGAGTAGATTTGTCACGGACATCTATATGGGCCCCACATAGCCGAGATTTCACTATACCCGGGTCACACGCAATCCGCGAGCGGATTCGATGAGGCCGGAAAAACACTAATTTCAGTGAGGCTCTGACAGAGAGGCCACCTTTATGTATGTGTTAAATATCGATTCGATTGTCCACATCATTTTAAGGGCATGAGTCCAATAATGAATAAGATTGAAATCTTGGGTGGACCACACCGCCTGAAACGGTGGTGATTGAACGCCCAACATTTAAAACTTCCTAGGGCACCCTGTAAGGTTCATTTGTCATCCAACACTTGATAAGTTCACAAGGACCTGGAGAAATGGAAAGCACAGATATCAGATGAATCCGAAAGTTTTATTTACCCCACAAGAAATTTTACTGGTGGCCGTTCAATCACCACTATTTCCTGCGGTGTGGTCCATTTGAGGTTGGATCTGCTTCAGTTTTGGTTCCATTTCCTAAAATGAGTTGGGAAAACGGATGGACGGTGTGGATATACAACATATATATCAAACATAATCCCCACGGTCACGGTCACACCAAAGTCGGCGTTTCCCCGGAGTCACCGAATCCGCTCCCTACCAAACCGCGCTTTTTCGGTGACATAACTGATGACCTCATCACAAATAAGGAGCACCACGTGTTAAAACAATGGTTAGGTATGCCATACACGTGGCACACGCACATAGGTCAAGCTAGCCTCCCTCAATACACAGGCGATTTTGGGCCATTCATCTGGTGGGGCCATAGTTAACATGCCCTGGCACAAAATTTGAGTATGGGATACTATTGAGGTGGGCCAAAAATGTTCGTTGATTACTGGCCGTTGGCCGTCTTTACATTGTGGACCGCATGATCAGCTGGAGCTTTGGGCCTATCTTTGCCCTGATGAACGTCCCGCGCCAGGCGTGCGAGTCGCCCTTGCCCGTGTGGGCCAAAGAAATTTTCAATGGTGAGGTTCAATCGTCATTGGATCCTTACTCTATTTTGGGTGGTAGACTCACAGGAGTTTCAGCACGCGGTCAAGGGTTCGAGCATCCATGAGTACACTAATTCCACTAGCGTGGTATATATATATATATATATACACACACGGAAAGGCTCACCTATGAACCAGTTCATACGTACGAACTTTTTTAAGAACTTATTATACGTTGATTTGGATCCAAAATCTGAACCGTTCATGTGGAAGGTTCGCACATAATGACGTGCGAACCGGTACGTAGTTGAGCGTTCCTCTATATATATAGAGAGAGAGAGAGTCATGCTCCCCTACGCACCTGTGCACGTGCGCACTTTTGCACACGTGTCATGAGTGTCTAATCTGAACGGTCCATGTGATGCGGAATCCCATGAAACCTTATGTGGGAAATTTTCACCCAGATCTAAAATTCTGGTTTTCATTTTTCAAATGGCCCATATGAAAGAGAAATGCAAATCAAGGGAGGAAACAATTTTCATTTTTCATGGCCCATTAAAGTTTTAGATCAAAGTAAAACTTTGGCCTGAGAGGTTTCACAAGGTGCTGCTTCACATGAACGGTTCAGATTTTGGATCCAAATCAACGTATGATAGGTTCTTAAAAAAGTTCGTACGTACGAACTGGTTCGTAGGTGAGCGTTTCCATGTGTGGAGGAACGCTCAGCTACGCACCTGTTCGCACGTCATTACGTGCGAACCTTCCTATCAACCGTAGGATAAGGTAGACAGTTTGGATGAAGGCGCTCTTAGCGCGAGCCTTAAAAAGCGAGTTTCCTTCTCTCGCATGCCTCTTCACCCGATGCGGCGAAAGCCTTTTCACATAAAATTTGTTTGGAATGCTAGGTGGGTCCCACCAAGATGTTAATGATAAATCCACGCAGTCCATAAATTTTTAAAAATAATTTTATGATATGAATCCAAAATTGAGGTAGATAAAAATCTCAAGTGGGCCATAGTGATATATGTCCATCCATTGCCCCTTTATTGGTGGAGAGTGGTTACATCAGATGACAAAGGACACGTCAGCAAATGGAACGAATGGAATGGAGTTTCCCCCCAAAAAAAAAAAACTCTAAACGTTTCTTCTTCTTCTTTTTTTTTTCCGTCTTCAACTGAAGTGATGTCATTAACTTATGTGGGCCCCACCATAATGTATGTTTTGTATCCACACCGTTCATTCATTTGGAGAGATAATATTAGGGCTTAATACAAAGTATTAGTCAGATCCAAAGCTCTAGTTGACCCCACTATAGAAAACAGTGGAGAAATTGACGCCCACCATTAAAAACTTCTAAGGGCCATGAAAGTTTTCGATCAAGTTGATATTTATGTTTTCCTTCTTTCATGTCTACTTTATCACATGAACAGGTTGGATCTGAAATAAACATCATGGTGGACCTTCAGAAGGTTTCAACTGTGGGTGTCACTCTCTCCACTGTTTTCTATGGTGGGGTCCACTACAGCCTTGGATCTGCATCATTCTTTTTATCATGCCCTCAAATGATCTCTCGAAATGTATGAACAGTGTGGATACAAAACATACATCATGGTGGGCCCACAGAAGTTGGTGAAGTCACTTTGGTAGCCGGTTTCGCTACTCACCTGCTAGGAGCTAATTCGCGAATCCCATCAAGGTAATTGCAGGAAGCAGATTGCCTACTGAGTAACGTACGCTAACAGTACTGAGTAAATTCTATGGGTCCACTGTCGTTCATGGATTGTATAAACTTTATCCATCCATTTTATCGTGTAAATTTAGGGCTTTGACCCAAATATTGAGCATATCCAAATCTCGAGTGGACCACACCACTGGAAACAGTATGAATTGAAGTGTACTGTTGAAATTTTCTTAAGAGGCAACACAAGTTTTAGATCAAGCTGATATTCGTGTTTTCCCTTCATCCATGTCATTGTGATCTTATGAACCGTTTGGGTGACAAATAAACATCACTGACCTTAGAAAGGTTTCAACGGTGGAAATAAATAATTCCACTGTTTCATGGTCTATTTAAGCTTTAGATATACTTCAAATTTGGGTTGAACCCCTAAAATGATCTGAAAAATCAGATGGACGGCATGGATAAAACACATGAATTCATAGTGGGCCCAACAGAGTTTACTCAATATAATAAGAGCGTACTGAGTACGCAGTCCGATTTCGTAGTTGTATTTGGGTTTCGTGTAATGCACGTTATCTATTTGGTGCGCGGATTGAGCCGCCATACTTGCTATGAAGTGACGTAACCCAGTTCTGTGGGCCCCACCATGATATATGTTTTGTATCCACACCGTCCATTCATTTGGAGAGATCATATTTGGGCATGGTACAAACAATGAGTTAGATCCAAATGTCGAGTGGACCCCACCATACAAAATAGTGGAGAGCCACGCCCATCATTAAAAAATTCTAAGGGCAACAAAAGCTTCTGATCAAGCTATAATTTGTGTTTTCCTTTCTTTTATGTCTGAGTTAATACATGAACAGGTTGGATCTCAAATAAACATCATGGTGGTCCGTTGGAAGGTTTCAACGATAGGCATCATGCTCCCTCGTGTTTTTTGTGGTGGGGTCCACTCTAGCCTTGAATCTAACTTATTCTTTGTATCATGCCCTAAAATGATTTCTCCAAATGTATGGACGGTATGGATACAACACATGCATCGTTGTGGGGCCCACAAAACTTTGAGACGTTTCAATGGTAGGTATTTCTTTCTCCAATTTTTCCTCTAGTGTGGCCCACTTTAGTTTTGGATCCACTTCATTTTTGGTCGATTTTCTTAAAATGAGCTTGACAAACGGATGAATGGAGTATATTTCCCAAAAACATGGTGGTGGGCCCCACCCAGCATCCTCACAGAGGGACTTATTGCGAAAGGCTTTCACGTGAAATCAAATTTGCCCCCTAATAACGCTCGCAATTTGCAAAGTTCATTGAAAATCTAGGTGGGGCCAACCATGATATTTTTGAGAAATCTACCCCGTCCATCCATTTGTCCTTATCGTTTCAGGGCATAAACCCAAAACTGTGGCAAATCCAAATCTCAAGTGGACCACACCACAGGAAGCAGCGGTGATAATGATTCTCACCGTTAAATATTTTTTAGGGCCCACCATGATATTTATTTGACATCCAACCTGTACATTAGGTCATATAGACCTGGATGATGGAAAAAAAAGCAAATATCAGCTTGATCCAAAAATTTGGTAGTCCTAGGAAGTTTTTATTGGTGAGAGTTCAATCAACACTATGTGGCCCACCTGAGAATTTGATCTACCTCAGTTTTGGGTTCATATCATAAAATTATTTTTAAAAATATATGGACGGCGTGGATTTATCATTAACATCTTGGTGAGACTCACCTAGCATTCCAGTGAACGAATTTTATGTGAAAAAGGCTTTTGCCGCATCCTTCGGAGAGGGGGTGAAGAGGCGTGCGAGAGAAGGAAACTCGTTTTTTTAGACTCGCGCTAAGAGCCCCTTCATCCAAACCGTCTACCTTATCCTACGGTTGATAGGAGGGTTCACACGTAATGACGTGCGAACCGGTGTGTAGCTTAGCGTTCCTCATATATATATATATATATGTGTGTGTGTGTGTGTGTATGTATGTATGTATCTCGTCATTATCTCCTGCGGCGTGGCCCACTTGCGTCTTGGATCTTAACCATTTGTCGGTGAGTTACAAATTGACGACTTAGAAATGGAGCATCTTAATCACGTCCACCGGCAATGATTTGACACTACGAGAGCGATTGATGGGTTAATCAATGTGGGCCTGCCAAATGACGGTCTGGATTACCTAACTTTCGTTACTGACGCAAATGATCTAGAATCTTGTGAGTTTTCAAAGTAAACGACTAGGTTCCCCACAAGAAATATGGATTCAAGATTTATATGAATGGACTAAGACTCTATAAACCCAAAGTCATTGAAATTTAGTGATGGATCCGGACCGTCCATTGAATAGACTG
Organism: Magnolia changhungtana; assembly: GCA_030180095.1. NCBI lineage: Eukaryota > Viridiplantae > Streptophyta > Magnoliopsida > Magnoliales > Magnoliaceae > Magnolia > Magnolia changhungtana. Next base: position 10,211,993 of record JASAUF010000444.1, read on the forward strand.
CTTCTTGGATGAGCCATGGTTCAAAAGTTGCACTGATTACAAGTTCACAACTATCTGATCAGTGACTCATTTTTTGGATGGTTAAGATAAATTCAGTCCAATAAACTTTCTATGGATCTAAATAATCAGATGATGAGCTGAAATATTTTCTTTAATTGGCCCATCTATGAGGTAAACTATTAGTTTATTTTTATTTTTAAGGGCATTGTCAATGGATAAATAAATAAATAAATACATTACATTTCGCAACCAGCTCAGGCAGTTACAGTTGATAGTTACTCCCCATTATTTTGAAATACACTATTCATATTTTTTTACACGGAAGCGGATTGCGTGGTGATTGCGTGGTGCGCCACATACCACTCACCTGCCTGATGTGGTGACGACACTATGTTCTGCGGAGCCAACATGACGTATGTGATATATCCACACCGTTCAACCATTTTAAGAGATTATTTCAAGATATGGACCAAAAAATGAGGCAGATCTGAAGCTCAAGTAAACCACACCATAAAAAGTAGTAGGGATTGAAAGTCTGCTATTGAAAACTTCTTGGGGGCTAAAGAAGTTTTGGATCAGTTTTATCTTTGCCTATTCCCTTCATCCAGATCTGTGCGATCATATGAACAGTTGAATGACAAATAACATCATGGTGGCCTGTTGGAAGGTTTTAACGGTGGGAATCATTGTCCCCGCTACTCTCTGTGATATGGTTCACTTGAAATTTGGATGGGTTTCATGTTTAGATTCATGACCTAACATGGTCTAGACAAATGAATGGACAGTGAAGATATAACACATAAATCACAATGGAGCCTATAGAACTTGGTGACGTTAATTAACACACCACCGACACACCACGCAATCTTTTTCCCTTTTACACTAGAGAAAGTCTGACCATCGATATGGACTGTTCATCTCGTGGGCCCACCTTTGGTAGCTCATCACTCAAATCACTTTAATTAGATGAGTCCAACCATCCAGCTATTGGTTTGGGAGATGAATGATACATATTGATTAAACTAGAAAGGTCTAAGAATTGAAGTGGTCTTGATATTGGTGAGCCTAATCACTTGATTAGTGATTTGGGAAATGAACGATTCACATTTGAGTATGCCAGTGTGGTCTAATCATTGATGCGGATCATCTGTCAGGTGGGGCCCACCTTTTGATTTCCGCATACCTTTTGGATCACTTTGATCGATGATACTAACAATCCAAATTAGTGGTTTGATCAAACCGTCCATATCAAATTACATTAGTGAGAATTAATTTAATCAAATGATTCTAACCATTCGATTAATGGTTTTGTGAAATGGACGATCGATATTAATTATACTGAAGAGATCTAATAAGTATTCTAAATATTAATATAGACTATTCATCATGTGGAGCCTACCATATGAATGCCGTCCCTCTCAAAATAATCCTGTTAGTGGTTTTAATGAAATGGATGATTTATATTGGAGTAAGTAGAAAAGTCCAAGCATTATGCAGACCGTCCATTACATGGGACCACCTTTGTTGGCCATCCTTCTTAAACCACTTTGATCCAATGATCCTAACCATTAGATTAATAGCTTGGGAAATGAATAATCTATATTGATAATGATGATGATGGTAAAAGAGCTGAATTATCTAAGGATTGATATAATCCCAGCTTGAGGTTTTAGTTTGTCTTTCTACCATAAGAGTCAAGCGAAAAACTCTCACTTACATGGGTTCTGCCCAAAAAGCTCCCAGATTGGATATTTTAATTCATTGATTAGGTAAAAGCTACGGCAATGATCATGTTTAAAGCAAAAGAGTCAAATTATCAAACGGTTGACATGATTTTACCGAAGAGTTTTTAAATTGTCTTTCCCGCATACAAGGCGAGTAAGGCTCATCGCATATAACGGGATCATTGGAAGATGAAATTAAATAAGAAGGATTGGGTGCCGCCCTGACCTCACCAAAAATGGTGTGGCTTTTAATGTGGGGTCCACCTTGATGCATATATCGTGTATCTATGCCGTTTATCTGTTTTGTGAGATCATTTTAGCACATGAGTCCAAAAATGAAGCAGATCCATACATATATGTGTGGACCATACCATAAAAAAACGTTGGTGATTGACTAGTAAAAACTTGTATGTGGGCTATAAAACTTTTGAATCAATCTTTCATTTGTTTTTTCTCTCATCCCTTATCAACTTGTTCGATGGAAAATAAACATTATGGAGGCATGGAACTGGGCCTAGTTTTTAATGGTGTGGCGTTCAATCACCAATATTTTTTGGATTACACTCCACCTGAGATTAGTTATGTATGTGCCGCACACACACACACACACCACACGCTCATGCCATAGTGGAATTTCACCACCTATGGGTACTCAAACCCTTGACCGGGTGTTGAAACTCCTAAGAGTCTATTGTCAGAATTGCTTTTCAATGTATTTCCCCTTCATGATTTACAAAGGTTATACATTTATAAAGAGATTTGCTACATTATTCTTAGCTATACAGATTACGCGCGCTATACAAATTTTCAGGACTAGAATATCTTTGATTTGATTTTTTTCCCTATAATCTCTTAATTGACAACTCATACCAACACTCCCCCTCAAGTGGAAGCATCCAAATTTTCAATGCGCAACTTGTCTAGTGAGTTGTAAAACTCTTTGCTTGATACGGCCTTTGTAAGAATATCCGCCAGTTGATATTTGGACTTCACGAATGGAAATCGAATTATTTTAGCTTCGAGATTTTCTTTAATAAAATGTCTGTCAATCTCCACGTGTTTAGTGTGATCATGCTGGATAGGATTGTGAGCAATTGCGATAGCTGCCTTGTTATTGCAAAAAGGTCCATCTCGGACGTATGAGCAAATCCAATTTCTGTTAGAAGTCTTCTGAGCCATAGAAGTTCACAGAGTCCTTTAGCCATTCCACGGAACTTTGCTTCCGCACTTGATAATGCCATCACCTTTTGTTTCTTACTCCTCCATGTAACAAGATTCCCCCCAACAAACATGAAATAGCCGGAGGTGGATCTTCTGTCTGTGGTGTTCCCCGCCCAATCTGCATCTGTATAACCATTAACTCTGAGATGGTTATTTTTTGAAAACATAAGCCCTTTTTCTGGAGAGGATTTTAAGTATCGCAAAATCCGGACCACTGCTTCCATATGATCCTTACTAGGTTGGTGCATAAATTGACTTACAACACTTACTGCATAAGCAATATTAGGGCGGGTATGTGAGAGGTAAATAAGTTTCCCAACTAATCTCTGGTATCTTCCTTTGTCTATTGGCATTTGGCTTGGATATTCTCTAAACTTATGATTCTGAACAATTGGAGTGTCTGCTAGCTTAATATCCAACATTCCAACATCGCATAGTAAATCTAATATATATTTTTGCTGGGAAAGAAATATACCTTACTTTAATCTAGCCACTTCTATTCCCAGAAAATATTTAAGTCCTCTCAAATTTTTCATCTCAAATTCGGTTGCCAATTGTTTCTAAAGCTTAGCGATTTCCTCTGTATCATCCCTTGTGTTGATCATATCATCGACATATGCGATTAAAGCTGTTACCTTGCCCTGTCGGTGCTTTAGAAATAATGTATGATCCGAATTACTTTGACAGAAGCCATACTTCTTCATTGCTTAACTGAACCGCCCAAACCATGCTTGAGGTGATTATTTTAGTCTATATAGTGCACGCTGCAATCTGCACACAACTTCAGCTTTTGAGGATGTTGTGTAGCCTAGAGGAGTATCCATGTAGACTTCCTCTTCAAGGTCACCATGAAGAAATGCATTCTTTACATCAAGCTGATGCAATGGCCAATCCAGGTTGGCTGCGAGAGATAGCAGAACCCTGACTGTATTCAGTTTAGCTACCGGTGAAAAGGTTTCTTGATAATTTACACCATATGTCTGAGTGTATCTTTTTGTAACTAGCCTCGCCTTGTATCGTTCTATAGATCCATCTGCCTTGTGTTTAATAGAGAAGACCCCCCTGCACCCAACTGTCTTCTTCCCTTGGGGTAGTGGAACCAAGGTCCATGTTCGATTTTTTTAGTAGTGCCCCCATTTCTTCCTCCATTGCTTTGGTCTCAGGTAACTTTTTGGTGGAAACATAGTTGGCAATTGGATATCTCGCCCTTCTTTCCTCAATGTCTGGAAAATATCTATTTGGTGGCTTACCCCGGTTATGTCTAAAAGGTAAGTTATACCCAACGGAAGTATCTATGTTATTTATAAATGAGGGTGTTCCAATATTACTTACCTTAGGAATATTCTCAGGAAATGAACCCATAAGTATTAAGAGATGGGGGGATTCTGGTGCTTCTCCTGATGGTGTAAGTTCAGTTTCCGGAGGTTCTCTATATTCAGAGGATATGTCTGGCCCTGAAAATGTATCCGTTGATTCCTCGCCAATTATTGATGTGTCATTCCGATCTTCAAGCCATTCAAAGGTTAGCCACTTCAACTCTTCATCTCCCCCCAAAGTGGAGGCCGAGGAAGGGTAGAATGATGCAGATTCTAGAAAAGTGACATCCATAGTCACATAGGTACACTGAGTATTAGGGTCATAGAAGCGGTAGCCTTTTTGATGCATAGCATAACCCAAGAAGAGGCATCGAAGAGCACATGGGTCAAGTTTGGTGCGCTGGTTCTTAGGAAGGTGTACATAGGCCACGCATCCAAATATGCGAGGAGGGAGCATTAGGGCTGTAGGAAGAGAGACCAGGGACTGTAATGGAGTTTGAAATTTTAAGATTTTTGAGGTAAGGCAGCTGATCAAATGGACAACAGTAGTAACAGCATCGGGCCAATGTCGGGTGGGGACAGATACGCCGAGGAAGAGAGCCCGGGCAGTCTCAAGAATATGGTGATTTTTTCACTCAGCGACCCCATTCTATTGTGGGGTCTGAGAACACGAGGTCTCGTGGATAAGGTCATGACGCTAGAAATAAGCATGAAAGTGGTGATTAACATATTCGCCACCAATCCGGATATGAGCAGAAAACTGAATCTTAACATAGCATGAAAAGACTGAAAGATCTGGAAAACTTCATCTTTATATTTCAACAAGTATAGCCTGGTCATGCGGGTGCAGTCATCAACAAATATCACAAATCAGCGTATACCAGAGACAATAGATAAGGGAGATGGTCCCCATACATCCGAATGGATTAAAGCAAAAGGGGTATCACTTTTATTCATGCTTAACGGATAAGTAGCCCTATGACTCTTGGCTAAAATACAAGTATCACAAGCAAATTCAAAGGTCTTAACATTGAAAAATAAAGTAAGAAACAAATGTCGTCGATATCCGAATGATGGGTGTCTCAAACGACGATGCCACAACCAAATCTGTCGAGTCTTGGAGCCAGGCGAAGAAGATACGTGATGTGCTCGACCCGAACTGAAATCTTCCATGTAGTATAATCTCCCTTCTTAGTACTACGTCCAATTATCTCCTTGGTGAGAATATCCTGAATAAGACAAAAATTGAAAAACATTAACACCACATAATGTAGCTCTGTAGTAATTTGGCTAACAGACAATAACTTGTGGGACAAGGAGGGAACAAGTAAAGTATGAGATAAATAAAGAGAGGGTGATAGGGTAACAGATCCGGCCCCCATGACCGGTGAGATCACCCTATTGGCATTTGCAATGCTAGTGCGCCGTGGAGATGAGTGGTGAGAGAGATCCGCTGGATCAAAAGTCATATGGTCCGTGGCTCCAGAGTCGAGAAGCCAATCACCACGGTTGACATCTTGGTGATGACTAAGCAAGGCGTGACAGAGATTACCTTGATCCACAAAGGAGAGGTCCTGTTGCGAGGAGACGGTAAGTGGGATTAGAGAGAGACAAGATTCGGCTGCCGCTATAGCAGCCTTGCCTGTGCCTTCAACCGTACCAGCAGTATCCCATTTTTTCTTAGCTTGGAGTTCGTGCCATCAATTAGGGTATCCATGCAACTAAAAACAGTTGTCACGTGTGTGCTTTATATTGCCACAGTGAGAACATTTGAGACTGTCAGATAAGGATCGGCCTTTAGAGACAGATTTTCCATGATGCCGGGGAGTCGATCCAACAAACCCAAGCTTGAGGCCTCTCGAAGCAAGCACAGCTCATGGAGGTTCATGATCACCTGCGTTCATCACCACCTGACGAAGGGCCTCTCTACGGACATGAGCATAAGCTTGCTCCACGGTGGGAAATGGGTGTAGTTGCAACACGTCACTGCGGATGTTGTCCAGCTTGTCGTAAGGCCATCCAAGAAAACATACACCCGATCTTCTTGGAGGAGATTATTATACCTTTGAATGTCAGCAGGGCACTCCATTGGATTTGGATGTCGAAAATTAATCTCACGCCAAAGACCTTGTAAGTCAGTGTAGTATTTTTTCAGGGATCCACCTGCTTGGCGGAGACATGAGACACGGCGCCGGAGATCATAAACCTGGGATGTATCACCACCATCAAAATAGGTGGTGGCAGCAGAGTCCCACATCTGTTTAGCCGTGGGAAAACGAATAAAATTTCTGATTAAACTCGGATCCATGGAGTTGATTAGCCATCTTTTGACAATGGCGTTGTCAGTGCGCCATTTGCGGAAGGACGGATCGGTAGGAGATGGCAGGGTCAGTTCGCCATTGATGTAGCCTAACTTGTCTTTGCCGGAGATGTACATCTCGACAACTTGGGACCATAAGCTATAGTTGGAACCATGTAACTTGATGCCAATCGGTAGAGCCATGGGTTCAAAGGTCACGGTTGGGGCCTAAGCTTTGGATAGAGCTTCGGCCATCTTGGAGGTGAATAATTCAGAAAGAATCTGGTCGGTGGGAGATTCATCCGTCTGGGTTGGTGTTACGTTGGATGCCATAGGAGAGGGTGGTGGGCGGAAGGAGGTTTAGAAGCTAGTAATAGATGGGAGTGAGTATGGGCCAGATCGTGACTGGCTCTGATACCATGTCAGAATTGCTTTTCAATGTATTTCTCCTTCATGATTTACAAAGGTATTGTATACATTTATAGAGAGATTTGCTACGCTATTCTTAGCTATACAGATTACACTATACAGATTTTCAGGACTAAAATATCTTTGATTTGATTTTTTCTCTATAATCTCTTAATTGACAACTCATGCCAACATCTACCACCAGAGCAAGAGTAAGGACCTTGTATGTGCCTTAAATCCACGCTATCCAACTGTTTTGAAAGCTCATTTTAAGAAATGATCCAAAAAATAAAGTATATCCAAATCTTATGTGACCATACGACAAGAAACAATAATGATTGAATACAAACGATTAAAATCATCATATAGTCCACCAGAATCTTGATTTGCCATCCAACCTGTTAATAAGGCTAAAAAGATATGTATGAAGATACGAACAAATATAAGCTTGATCCAAAACTTTTGTGGCCCATGGGAAGTTTTTAACAGTCAATTACGACTGTATTTAGATCTACTTCATTTTTTGGATCATGTTAAAAAATGAGCCTTCAATACAATGGTCGATGTAGGCACATACATCGCAATGGGCCCACAGTTAGGGATCCCACCTACGTCGTTGGATCTGGGGTCTCACCTAATTCGCTCCCTCTAATTATGAACGATGAACTCGAATCAAACTAAAGGTCCTAGAATGGGTTGATCCGTCTTCCAAGTCATTTGAAAATGACATTTTTCACCCCAAAAAATGCTAGTTCAACCCATTAAAGACTACAAGGTGACGACCAATATTCTCAAAAGTAATTATACAATAACACCAGACCATCAATAAAGGGGGAGATATCAAATTTAAGGTTGTACATATCAGCTAAAAAATTATCTCTGTATGCAGGTTCCCTTTCCAGCACCATGTCTTATAAAAGGGGAAGAGCTGATTAGGAGGTGTTTGTGAGTGTGCATTTGTAGCCACAACAATGAGCGAAGTAAAGCTGTTGGGGGCATGGGCCAGTCCATTTGTGATGAGGCCCAGGATCGCCCTCGATCTAAAATATATCTCATATGAATTCCTAGAAGAGACATTCGGATCCAAGAGCCAACTCCTCCTCCAATCCAACCCTATTTACAAAAAGATCCTAGTCCTCATCCACGAGGACAGGCCCATCTCCGAATCCATGATCATCGTCCAATACATCGACGAAGCCTGGACCACCGGACTGACAATCCTCCCTGCCGATCCTTACCATCGGGCCATCACCTGCTTTTGGGCAACCTACATTTCCCTTGCATTTAGTACGTGTGTGTGTGTGTATGCACACATGTGGCCATATGCCTCTCTTGGTGGGGTGAGCAAGACGTAGAATGGCCACACGGTGGGGTTTGTTGTGGGAACTGTGAGATGTGGGATAGCCCACGGAGAGATGTCCCGGGTGGTTTGTTTGGGAGGGCCTTGATGGGTTTTTTTGACCCGTTGTCGACCAGTTGAAGGCTATGCACGACCAGTCGTGGAAGACGAGCCCTGACACGACTCGAACTCCAGCGACTTTGGGTTATTTGTTTTCGGAGTGCTCGACAGGTCGAAGGATGTACTCGACCGGTCGTGGGTGGCGCTCGACCAGTCGTAGGTTCATCACGACCAGTCGTAGTTATGTAGATTCGTTCTGCAATTTTACGCGGATTTCGTGTCGCAAGTCCTTTCGCAACTGGGATGCGGAAAAGAGTTTCCTAAAACTTTAAATAGGAGGTACCTAGGGCTTTCTAGGGACGACAAGAGGGTTTCTTAAAGCTTTACAAGAAATTTGCTAAAGGGTTTAGGGCTATCAAAGGTGAGAGAGAGAGGAAAAGAGAGAGATGAAGCTTATAGAAGGGAGATTATGCTCGTGGAGGTTATCTACTGTGCAATCTATATCTTAGCGCTTTTATGTTCTCGTAATCGGTGAGATCTCTCCGTTTTCTTTGTTTCTCTTGTTGTTTATCCACTCCTGCATGAGTGAAGAAGTTTGTAACGTTCTACTTCATAGTGGATTGTTGATCTGGATGAGGTCCCGTGGTTTTTACCTCTTTTAGGGTTTTCCACGTAAAAATCTCGTATGTGGTGTGTGATTAATGCATTGATTATTTTCATTGCTTTATTATCCATAATTCTGGTTTGTTCTGGAGGGCTAGATCCTAAGGTTTTATGCAAAGCCCCCAACAAAGTGGTATCAGAGCTAAGTTCATTGAACGGGTATGATCGGTTTTGAATTATGGAAGGTGGCTCATCAAGGATGATCAGCCTCAATGGTTCTAACTGGACCATATGGAAGGCTAAGATGAAGGACTTGTTTTATTGCAAGGACCTATATTATCCAATTTTAGGCATATTAGCAAAATCCAAGGATATGTCTGATGATGATCAGAAGAAGATGGACTGAAAGGCGATGGGGTTTGTTAAACAATGGTTGGATGATTCAGTGTTCCACAATGTGTCTACGGAAACTTCAGTCATTAACCTATGATTGAAACTGCCAGGGCTATATGAGAGGAAGGCAGCCGGTAATAAAATTTTTCTGATAAGACGACTTGTGAATCTCAAGTTCAAGGAAGGTGATTCTGTGGCCGAGCATATGAATGAGGTCAGTAATATAGTGAACCAACTCTCCTTTATGAAGATGATCTTGGATGATGAATTGCAGGCTTTACTTTTGCTTAGTTCATTGCCTGACAGTTGGGAGACATTGGTGGTGTCTCTAAGTAACTCTACGCCAGACGGAAAGATATCCATGGAACAGGTAACTAGCTGTCTCTTCAATGAAGAGACAATGAGGAAGTCTCAGGGGTCTACTCAGCAAGAGGCCCTTGTGACACAGGAACGGGGAAGAGGAAAGAACAGAAAGGGCGGGAAGGCCTAAGATAAATCAAGAGGCAAGTCGAGTAACAAAAGGATGTTGATTGCTGGAATTATGGCAAGAAGGGCCACTATAAGCATGAATGTCATGGAAAGAAGAACGACAAGAAAGGAAAAGGGAAGGAAGATAAATCAGATTCCGCTGCGGTCGCCTCAGATGGCGACGTTGTAGTTATTCTTTCTGTAGATCATGATGTGTGTCTCAAGGCTACCTGGGTGATAGACTCGGGAGCTTCTTTTCATGCGACTCCATGCATGAACTTCTTCACAAGCTAAAAGTCAGGTGACTATGAGACTGTGAAGATGGGAAATTCTGGCGTATCAAAAATCATGGGAGTTAGTGATATTTGTGTGAAGACCGATGTGGGCTGTACATTGGTTCTTAGGGATGTAAGGCATATCCCAGACCTTCGCTTTAACTTGATGTTGACAGGAAGGTTGGATGATGATGGCTATGAAAGCCGGTTTGCTGGTGGGCAATTGAAGCTCATCAAAGGTTCATTGATCGTGGCCAGAGGAAAGAAGTGTTGTACCCTTTACATGGCAAGTGTCAGTATGTGCAAGGGTGGGTTGAACGCAGCGGAAGATTCGACTATTGACATGTGGCACAGTGTCTAGGCCACATGAGTGAAAAATGGCTTCATGTACTAGTAAAGAAATGACTCCTTCCAGACATGACAGGTACATCTCTCAAAACCTGTTTTGATTGTTTATCAGGGAAACAACATAAAGTTTATTTATTAAATCTGCTTCTCATGTTAATAAAGTGCATGCATTAGATTTGGTTTATTCTGATGTTTGTGGTCCTATGAGGACAAAAATCTTGGGTGGGGCATTATATTTTGTCACTTTTATAGATGATGCATCTAAGAGGGTTTGGGTTTATGCTTTGAAATTTAAGGACGAGGTCTTTGGTGTGTTTAAATTGTTTCATGCTATGGTTGAGAGAAAGACAGGTAGACCATTGAAGTGCATCCGCACTGACAATGGTGGTGAATACATTGGCGAATTTCATGAGTACTGCAAGTCCCTGGGTATATGGCATGAACAGACGGTTCCCAAGACCCCCAGCATAATGGTGTAGCTGAGCGAATGAATTGACAATTGTAGAGAGAATCAGATGTATGTTATCCCATGCGAAATTGCCCAAGACGTTCTGGGGAGAAGCAATGCACACAACAGTGTATTTGATAAACAGGTCTCCATCAGCCTCGTTGAATGGAGAAGTGCCTGAGAAGGTGTGGACATGACATGATCCATCGTATAGTCATCTCAAGGTGTTTGGATGCAGGGCATCCGTTCACGTACCAATGGACGAGAGGTCTAAGCTCGATATGAAGATCAGGCAGTGTGTGTTCTTAGGGTACGGTGATGAAAAGTTTGGTTACAGGTTATGGGATCCGATCGAGAAGAAGCTCATTAGGAGCAGAGATGTGGTTTTCTTTGAAGATTAGTGTATAGAAGACATTGGTAAGCTAGAGAAGAACCAGCCTAGTTCAGGTGAGCTAGAGGACATGGATCTGGTTATTCCTCTCATGGTGCTTGATGACGGGAGAGTATAACAAGCTGCAGAGGACGAGGGAATTCCTTCAGAAGATGGACCAGGGGAGCAGCCCCCACTTGATCCACCTGTTGAGCCACAGGTGAGGAGGTCATCTAGGGACAGACAACCGTCCAAGAGGTACTCGCCACATGAGTACATTATGCTGACTAATTGGGGAGAGTTAGAAATTATTCTGAGGCCCTGGCCGACGAGCATAAGGGGGAGTGGTTGAAAGCTATGCAAGAGGAGATGAAATCCTTGCATAAGAACCACACCTATGATATGGTGAAATTGTCTAAGAGCAAGAAAGCTTTAAGCAACAAGTGAGTGTTCAGAAAGAAGGTTGAGCAGAAGAATTCATAGACAAGGTTCAAGGCCAGACTTGTGGTAAAAGGGTTCAGTCAGAGGAAAGGCATAGACTTCGAGGAGATATTCTCACTAGTGGTGAAGATGACATCCATACTGGTGTTGCTTGGGTTGGCGGCTAGCATAGATCTGGAGATAGAGCGGTTAGATGTTAAAACTGCCTTTCTCCATGGTGACTTGGAAGAAGAGATCTACATGCACCAACCAGAGGGGTTCGAAGTCAAGAGCAAAGAGCATATGGTGTGTAGGTAGAGGAAGAGCTTGTATGGGCTGAAACAAGCTCCACGGCAATGGTATAAGAAGTTCAATTCATTCATGTTACAACATGGGTATGACAGAATGGAGTCGGACCACTATGTGTTCACACGCAAGTTCTCAGATGGTGATTTCTTAGTTCTGCTATTATACGTTGATGACATGCTCATAATGAAAAAAGACATCAAGAAGATCGACTGGCTGAAACAAAAGTTGGGCAAGTCTTTTGCGATGAAAGACTTGAGCCCGGCTAAACATATCCTAGGAATGAAGATAACCCGTGACAGAAGCAACAGGAAGCTCTAGCCGTCACAAGAGCGGTATATTGAGAAAGTCCTATAGTGGTTCAATATGAATGCAGTGAAGCCGGTTAGTACTCCACTAGATGGTCACTTCAGATTGAGCGATAGACAGTGTCCCAAGACGAAGGCAGAGGTGGAAGAGATGCAGAAGATATCCTACGCGTTAGCGGTAAGAAGTTTGATGTATGCTATGGTGTGTACACGCCCAGACATCGTATATGCAGTTAGTGTTGTCAGTCGGTATCTTGTCAATCTTAGCAAAGAACATTGGACTGCGGTTAAGTGGATACTGCGGTATCTAAGAGGCTCATCCAGGTTGAGCCTATGCTATGGTGACGGAAAACCTTATTAGAGGGCTACACACATGCAGATATGGCAGGTGACATAGACTTCAGGAAGTCTACATCGGGATTCATGTTCATGTTTACAGGGGAAGCGGTTTCTTGACAGAGCAAGCTACAGAAGGTCGTAGCATTGTCGACGACAGAGGCCGAGTACATTGCAGTCACAAAAGGTTTTTTTGACCCGTCGTCGACCGGTCGTGAGCCCTGCTCGACTAGTCGAAGGCTATGCACGACCAGTCGTGGAAGACGAGCCCTGACATGACTTGAACTCCAGCGACTTTGGGTTATTTATTTCCGGGGTACTCGACCGGTCGAAGGATGTACTCGACCGGTCGTGGGTGGCGCTCGACCGGTCGTAGGTTCGTCATGACCAGTCGTAGTTACGCAGATTCATTCCACGATTTTCTGCGGATTTCGTGTCGCAAGTCCTTTCGTAACTGGGATGCGGAAAGGAGTTTCCTAAAACTTTAAATAGGAGGTACCTAGGGCCTTATAGGGATGATAAGAGGGTTTCCTAAAGCTTTACAAGGGATTTGCTAAAGGGTTTAGGGCTATCAAAGGTGAGGAAAGGAAAAGAGAGAGAGGAAGCTTATAAAAGGGAGATTATGCTCGTAGAGATTATCTACTGTACAATATATATCTTAGCTCTTATATGTCCTCGTAATCGGTGAGATTTCTCCATTTTCTTTATTTCTCTCATTGTTTATCCACTCCTACGTGAGTGAAGAAGTTTGTAACGTTCTACTTCATAGTGGATTGTTGATTTAGACGAGGTCCCGTGGTTTTTACCTCTTTTAAGGTTTTCCACGTAAAAATCTCTTGTGTGGTGTGTGATGGAAGCTCATCAAGGGTTCGTTGATCGTGGGCAGAGGAAAGAAGTGTTGCACCCTGTACAAGGCAAGTTTCAGTATGTGTAAGGGTGAGTTAAACGCAGCGGAAGATTTAGCTATTGACATGTGGCACAGGCGTCTAGGCCACATGAGTGAAAAGGGCTTCAGCTACTAGCGAGGAAGCAGCTCCTTCCAGACGTGACAGGTATGCCTCTCAAAACCTATCTTGATTGTTTATCAGGGAAACAGCATAGAGTTTCATTCATTAAAACTGCTTCTCATGTTAATAAAGTGCATGCATTAGATTTGGTTTATTCTGATGTTTGTGGTCCTATGAGGACAAAAAACCTAGGGTGGGGCATTGTATTTTGTTACTTTTATAGATGATGCATCTAGGAGGGTTTGGATTTATGCTTTGAAATCCAAGAACGAGGTCTTTGGTGTGTTTAAATTGTTTCATGCTATGGTCGAGAGAGAGACAGGTAGATCATTAAAGTGCATCCGCACTGACAATGGTGATGAATACATTGGCGACTTTCATGAGTACTGCAAGTCCCTGGGTATACGACATGAACAGACGGTTCCCAAGACCCCCCAGCATAATGGTGTAGCTGAGCGAATGAATCGCACCATTGTTGAGAGAATCAGATGCATGTTATCCCATGCGAAATTGCCCAAGACGTTCTGGGGAGAAGCAATGCACACGGCGATGTATTTGATAAACAGGTCTCTATCAGCCCCATTGAATGGAGAAGTACCTGAGAAGGTGTGGACTGGACATGATCCATCATACAGTCATCTCAGGGTGTTTGGATACAGGGCATCCGTTCACATACCAAAGGATGAAAGGTCCAAGCTCGATATGAAGATCAGGCAGTGTGTGTTTTTAGGGTACGGTGATGAAAAGTTCGGTTATAAATTGTGGGATCCGACCGAGAAGAAGCTCGTCAGGAGCAGAGATGTGGTTTTCTTTGAAGATCAGTGTATAGAAGACATTGGTAAGCCAGAGAAGAATCAGTCTAGTTCAAGTGAGCTAGAGGACATGGATCTGATTATTCCTCCCGTGGTGCCTAATGACGGGGGAGTACAGCAAGGTGCAGAGGACGAGAGAGTTCCTTCAGAAGATGGACCAGGGGAGCAGCCCTCACTTGATCCACCTGTTAAGCCACAAGTGAGGAGATCATCTAGGGACAGACAGTCGTCCAAGAGGTACTCGCCACATGAGTACATTATGCTGACTGATGGGGGAGAGCCAGAAGATTATTCTGAGGCCCTAGCCGACGAGCATAAGAGGGAGTGGTTGAAAGCTATGCAAGAGGAGATGGAATCCTTGCATAAGAACCACACTTATGATATGGTGAAATTGCCTAAGGGCAAGAAAGCTTTAAGCAACAAGTGGGTGTTCAGAAAGAAGATTGAGCAGAAGAATTCACAGACGAGGTTCAAGGCCAGACTTGTGGTGAAAGAGTTTGGTCAAAGGAAAGGTATAGACTTCAAAGAGATATTCTCACCAGTGGTGAAGATGACATCCATATGGGTGTTGCTTGGGTTGGCGGCTAGCATGGATCTGGAGATAGAGCAGTTAGATGTTAAAACTGCCTTTCTCCATGGTGACCTGGAAGAAGAGATCTACATGCACCAACCAGAGGGGTTCGAAGTCAAAGGCAAGGAGCATATGGTGTGTAGGCTGAGGAAGAGCTTATATGGGCTGAAACAAGCTCCACGGCAATGGTACAAGAAGTTCGACTCGTTTATGTTGAAACATGGGTATGACAGAACGAAGTCGAACCATTGTGTGTTCACGCGCAAGTTCTCAGATGGTGATTTCTTAGTTCTGCTATTATACGTTGATGACATGCTCTTCATGGGAAAAGACATCAAGAAGATCGACAGGCTAAAACAGGAATTGTGCAAGTCTTTTGCGATGAAAGACTTGGGCCCGACTAGACAGATCCTAGGAATGGAGATAACCCGTGACAGAAGCAGCAGAAAGCTTTGGCTGTCACAAGAGCGGTATATTGAGAAAGTCCTAGAGTGGTTCAATATGAATGCAGCAAAGCCGATCAGTACTCCAATGGATGGTCACTTCAGATTGAGCGACAGACAGTGTCCCAAGACGAAGGCAGAGGTGAATGAGATGCAGAAGATACCCTACGCGTCAGCTGTAGGAAGTTTGATGTATGCTATGGTGTGTACACGCCCAGACATAGCATATGCGGTTGGTGTTGTTAGCCGGTTTCTTGCCAATCCTGGTAAAGAGCATTGGGCAGCGGTGAAATGGATACTGCGGTATCTAAGAGGCTCATCCAGGTTGAGCCTATGCTATGGTGACGGTAAACCTGTGTTAGAGGGCTACACAGATGTAGATATGGCAGGTGACATAGACTCCAGGAAGTCTACATCGGGGTTCATGTTCACGTTTGCAGGGGGAATGGTTTCTTGGCAGAGCAAGCTACAGAAGGTCGTAGCATTGTCAACTACAGAGGCCGAGTATATTGCAGTCACAGAGGCATGTAAAGAGATGCTTTGGATGAAGAGGTTCCTACAAGAACTTAGCCTAAAGCAGGAGAAGCACGTGGTCTATTGCGATAGTTAGAGTGCTATACACTTGAGCAAGAATCCAAGTCAGCATTCTAAGTCAAAGCACATAGAGATTCGGTATCACTGGATCAGGGATACTTTGGAACAGAAGGTGTTACAGCTTGAGAAGGTCCACACGGACGATAATAGGTCAGATATGATGACCAAGGCCTTGCTTAAGGGCAAGTTTGAGGTTTGTAGAAACGTGGCTGGCTTAAAGAAGGTGAATCCCTCCAGGGTCAAAAAAGGGGAGATTTGCTGGGTTTTTTTGACCCGTTGTCCTTTCGCAACTGGGATGCGCAAAGTCCTTTCGCAACTGGGATGCACAAATCCTTTCGCAACTAGGATGCGCAAGTCCTTTCGCAACTAGGATGCATAAGTCCTTTCGCAACTAAGATGCGGAAAGGAGTTTCCTAAAACTATAAAAAAGGGTCCCTAGGATTTTTTCTACGTATGTTGTGTTGATGATAAAAATACAAGAGGGCTATCAAAGGTGAGAGAGAGGGAGAAAGAGAGAGAGGAAGCTTATAGAAGGGAGGTTTTGCTCGTGGAGGTTTTTCTACTTTGCAATTTATATCTCAGCGCTTGTATGTCCTCATAATCGGTTAGATCTCTTCGTTTTCTCTATTTCTCTTATTGTTTATCCACTCCTGCGTGAGTGAAGAAGATTGTAACGTTCTACTTCATAGTGGATTGTTGATCTGGACGAGGTCCCGTGGTTTTTTCCTCTTTGAGGGTTTTCCACGTAAAATTCTCTTGTGTGGTGTGTGATTGATGCTTTGATTATTTTCATTGCTTTATTATCCATAATTCTGGTTTGTTCTGGAGGGCTAAATCCTAAGGTTTTGTGCAAGGCCCCCAAAACAATTTTCTCCATCCATAGAGAGAGAGAGAGAGAGAGAGAGAGAGAGAGAGAGAGAGAGAGAGAGAACCACAATGATTAAAAAACCCACCACTAAAAAAATTTTGGGACCACAAAAGCTTTGGATCAAGCTAATATTCATGTTCCCATCACCCACCCGTCTATATGACATTATCAATAACTTGGATGGCAAATAAACATTACAATGGGCCCTAGAAAGGTTTTACATATGGGTGTCATTATCCTTACTATTTCTTGTGATGTAGTTCACTTGAGCTTTGGATCAGGCATAAGCTAGCAAAATGGAGAATACAATGGGCCCATAGAGTAGGGTGATCACCAACCATTCGGCTTCCCTTAACCCATCTTATACCACACCCATTCGGCTTCCCTTATGCATATACAATGTATGTACAAATACACTTGTGCACATATATAATTTCAGAAATTAGACACTGGGTAGCTATTTGATAACCCTATAGTGTGAGACGGTTCATGCCTCCATATGCTCATAAATTGCATTTATGGAATCTAGTTGAGCAGTCTAAATCGCAGACCTAAGGTAGATAGGTTTCAACCACAAAAATCAGATGAATTAAATGAATGTAGCCTCCTCTAACATATGCGAGAGATCTCAACAGAGGACCAAGATCTGTGAGATAATGTGAACATGCTAAGGACCAATGGTGGTCCACTGATCATACAATCAAACAACCATGAATCCTATTTTCTATTCAGGGCAGAATTTTATGCTTGTACCATGTATAACAGTTATATATATATATATATATATATATATATATATATACACACACACACAGAGAGAGAGAGACACACACTATGAGGTTGACCTCAGTTGTGTGGGCCCCGCTGTAATGTGGGTCGAGCATCTACCCCCTCAATTAGATGCATCATTTTATCGTGGGCCACATGCTTAAAAATTCAAGTCAATCCATGACTTGGGTGGGCCACACCACATACAACGGTTGATAGGGGTTACCCTCCCATTAAAATATTCTCAATCATTTATTGGGTCCATTGAGATGTGGTTCACAAATCCAACCCATCCATTGTGTGTGTCCCACTTAGATGAGGGTTAGACCAAGTTTCAGCAGTATCTAAAACTCAGGTGGCCTCACTAAGTGATTTTATATGTTTTAGGCATGTCTTCACAGGGTTTTAGAGGATATGAGCCACCTTAATTTTGTAATGGCTAATTTTTGGGATATCTAGTAACCTAAAGAGGACCCATCAAATGAACAGTGTACACTGATGTTCAACCTACATCACGATGGGGCCACACAGCTTGACCTCATGGGAGGGAAGTTCCCATGAGGTGACCTCGTACCATTACATGGAAATGGTTATGTAAGGTGGATCTCATGAGAACTTCCCATGGTCAAGCTATGTCGGCCTACCATGATCTGTGTCAAAAATCAACACCGTGCATTTGATGGGTCTCCTTTAGGTTATGGGATATCACAAAAATCAGCTATACATGGAATTCAAGTGGGCCATACCATCTAAAACCATGTGAAGACATGCCTAAAACATGTAAAAGTACTTGGTAGTGCTCATGTAAGTTTTGGATGCGACTGATACTTGGTCTGATCCCTCATCCAAGTGGGATACACATATTGGATGGGCTGGATTTGCGAACCACATCTTGGTGGGCCCGATAAATGATTATAAATGTTTTAATGGGAGAATAATCCCTATCAACTATTGTATGTGGTGTGTCCCATCCAAGTTATGGATTGACCTGATTTTTAAGCCCATGCCCTACCATGGAGTGGTGCATCTGGCTGATGGAATAGATTTTCAACACACATTATGGTGAGGCCCACACAACTCGACTATATGGGAAGTTCCCATGAGGTCTACCTCTTAGTACCATTTCCCTTGTGTCTGTATACACTTTATATGAGTTTTGGTTCCCAAGGACCCAACCCAGGTTGAGTTTGCAAGGACTCAACTCAAGCCCAACCCAACTTCAGTCAGGTTGAGGATTTTCAATCCAACGTCAACCCAAAGACAACCCAAAGTTCAGATTGGGCCAAACTTAAAGAAATTCTGTTACTTGTGCGGTACATTCCTAGTAAAGATAAGTGAATCACAACTGTTAGCACGTGGAACTTTCATGTACCTAACACATGCACAAAAAATGAGGCAAATCCCAATTTTCAAGTGGGTCATACTTATAGGAAATAGTGGGAATTGAATGCCTATTGTTGGTTACTTTTTGGGGCCAAGGCTTGATATTTATGTGGATGTAACACATAAATCATGGTGGGGCTAAAGATGTTCCACATGTTTGGGAGAGAAAATCGATGTATTTTGAGAGCTCGTGTTATAGTTGATGATGTTGACCAATGAAAACCAATGACATGCACTCTTAGCAAAGTAGCTTGTTAACTTTAATTAGAGGGCAATCTTATTATTTTAAAAATAGAGATTTTAAACCATATAAAACACTAATGTCATTAGACCTCAAACCTTGTGAGGACTAACCATGTAAAGCATAAGCTTATTAATATAAATATTTTAAAATTAAATAATTATAGTCAATAGCCCTAAAGACAGGCTGTTATTATTATATAAAAAAACCTCTTTTAAATTCAAAATTTCATCATTACAGTTTCTTGCCTTGCAAACTTTGCGGAAAAATTTCAAATTTTGATTATTTTTCACAAGTAGAAAATCTGGCTGAAAATGCAAATATTATTGTAAATTATTAACTAAATTTAAATGTTAAATAGTTAATCTTTTTACTATTTTTTTGAGTTAATAATGTGGTGTGGTCCACCTGATATTTGAATGAAACTGGCATTGATTGCAGAGTTGAAGTTGACGGTACAGATAGCTGCCCTCAATTATCGAATGCTAGAAATTGAAATTTGTAGCTTTCTTGCGCTCCAGGTAAAGAGCCAGCTTCCGCCAGAATGGCCCACGTCAGTGTACTAAGTTTTTTGAAGGGTTGAACTACTTTTCATAAGTTTAATATTTTTGAATATTATTAGATAATCTAGTTATGATGGCTCATCTTCATTTACTCAAGCATTGCACTCGTAGCACATAAACATCAAATCAGGCCATCCCAATATATGGGACCCACCTTGGATTGGTCATAAACACAAAATAACATTAGTCAGAAACCTCCTGCAAAGGTGCTAGATACTGGACGCATGTGCCATGTGTCACTTGTGACTCGCGTTTGCTCTTAGCACATGTTACTCGTCCGGCGAAGGTGATACTCTGCTGCAGTACCTGACCGAGAGCGGATTCGTGGATGAGGTAAAACACGAATCCAGTGAGGCCGGGACCATGGGCCACCTTGATGTATGTGTTGCATATCTCCATTTTTAGGGCCCACTGTGATGTTTATTTGCCATCCAATTTATTCATAAAGTTACAAAAGTCATGAAAGATATAACATAAATATAGGCTCCATCCAGGACTTCTGTGGCCACCAAGAAGTTTTCAACGGTTAAAGTCTAATCCCAATCGTGTATTCCATATATGTCTTAGATATGCTTTAATTTTAAGCTTCTATAGTAATATTATAAGAAACAATGGATGGACAGTGTGGATAAGACTAATACATCACGTTGCCCACTCAAAGCACTCAAAGCTCCTGCCCATTCCCAGCTGGTTACCGGCGGCGATAGGCGCAATCCGCGTCCGCCCAAGTCAATTTTTCGTAGAGCGGATTTCGTGCTAAACCATTTGGTGGGGCCACCGAGATGTTTGTGTGGGATCCACCTTGTCTATCCATTTTTGAGCTTATTTTAAAGCGAGCAATAAAAAATGAAGCGTCTCCAACACTTAAGTGGGCCACACGAGAGGAAACAGTGGGAATTCAATGAGCACTGTTAAAACATTCTTATGGCAATAAAAGTTTTGTATCAGATTATATTTGTAGTGTTTTAACTTTATCCCTATGCAATGACCTTATAAACAGTTTGGTTAGCATATACATCAATTTGGAGTCTACGAAGATTTCAACAGTACAAATTTCTTTACACAATTTTACCTCTTGGGTTTTGTATGATGGACGGAATGAATTTCTTACATACCGATCGTTGAGCGGAAACTTTATGCGAAGGGCTCCACCTTAGCACCGTTGCGTGGGAACTACATGTGAAGGCTTTGGCACGAAATCCGCGTCCGGTTTTTCTCCGGTCACACGTAATCCGCTCACTACCTAACCGGCGCATTTCCATGACATAACTGATGACCTCATCACGAATAAAGAATACCATGAGTTACACACCTGCCAATGTCATCGAAAAAACATATACGGTTGGTTGTAATATGCCATAAACGTGGCACATGCAGTAGGGCAAGCTAAAAGCCTTCCCAGTGAGAAACAGGAGCAGGATAGAAGGAAGCGGATTTGCCGGTGTAGATCGGGACGCGGATTGCGTCCTACCCCGCTCGGACGGTAATCCGTCCGGGCAGGACTCTGTGCGGCCCACCGTGATGTAAGTGTTTTATTCACACCGTTCAATGTTTTTTTCAGATAATTGTAACATGTGAACCAAAAAATGAGGCGGGTCAAGGCTTAAGTTGACCAAAGGAACCTACTCTGATAATGACACCTGTTGAGGTCAAAATCTGGTCAGCCCTCTTCCCCTCTTCACATATTCCGAATAGGTGACGGACCTGGTTCCCTGCACATAAACCGTGAGCAATGGAGACCCTGGCTAAGCCGGGGGACCCTCCGATGCCTAAGTCAGGACAATGGAATCTGGGTCTAAATTGGGGAGGAAAGGGAGAGTGCCAGATGTTGCGTACCTGTTGTCATGGGACGATATGATATTTATACCTCTTCATCGCTTGATTCGCATTCGATAATCTCGGCATGATCAGTGTGATTTACAAATCATGGAGATACTGCCCAGAATCCGGAGATCATGTGTTACGGTGTGCGTATCTACGGACGAGATAATAGGACACGTCCATATATGACAGTTTCCCCACTTAGCGCGCGAAACCTTTATCCTCGGAGATGCCTCGGCTCGGCCAGACCAAGGACAACGGCATCGCTCCGAGCTGATGATTGACTGTGCCAATCCCGAGCCGAACCTTGGTCCGTTCGTAAGTAATGCAGCTGGCCATTCTCGGTATTATGATGGATGTTCGTTCGGGGTTGATCGTACGACTTAAATGTTTTCCCTTCCGACTGCCCTTGGAAAGAAGGCGGTCAAGAATGGGAGCTTCGCCCATCTTAACCCACCTTCCTAGTATTATGCCGAGGCTCGGACTCTCCACCCGGACTAGCGGATCGTCGATCTCTCCGATTGTAATCGGCTCGGATCTTCCTATAACAGAAGCCCCCTACTCTCTGAGGTCATTCACGAGATCGGAGAGTAATTAATTGGAAGATCAGTCGCCTCGGCTCTTCGGTGCATTTATGGTTCTCGTGTGAAACATCACGTCCTCGGGATTTAGCGACTTCGGGCTAACCGTGAGCGAACACGTGGCGACGGTTGGGATTCCGAATCGTCACCAACCTGTGAACGATCGCCACGTACACTCGGGGCGTCGTGTCGAGCACTCTTTTCTGCGCTCGGGCGTCGTGTTGATTATCCCATGCACAACAACCAAGGCGAATGACGTTACCTTTGACAGGCCTTGGACCAATAATATGACGCCACGTCGGACTCGGAGTCGGCCTACAATGATTCCGAAGCAGCCATTACTGCAAGTCATTTAATGCAGGGTTTCCTCAGTCTATAAAAGGTCCATCCGGGGTCTTCATTCAGCTTTTATCGTTTGCATTTGTTTATCGGAGGAGGTAATTTCCGGTGAAGGCGATTTCCGGCAGAAGTGATTTCCGACATAGTTTTTAAACTCGCTGAAGTAATCTCCGGCGATTGTCTGGTGAGTTCGATTCTCAACACCACTGTTTTGAGATGTCTTCCGATATGGAATCGGCTAGAGGCTACAATGATGACTCTGAGTTGGGGAGTTCCGATAATGGAAGAGAGGCCTCTGAAGGTCCCTTCGAAGCTGTGCCTTTATATCCCCGGCCCCAGAAGCAGACGGTGGCGAGAGCTCGGACTCGCCAGGTCAGCAAGAAGGCCAGCAAGAAAGGGACAACACGAGCCCCCAGAGCTGCAGTCGCTGATGTCCCAGAGATGCCTCCTGGTGGACGGGCGTCGGAATTGGTTCCAGGGGGCTCCGTAATAACACAGTCTCAAATTGAATGGATCCGTACGGAGTTTGACATACCACGCTCCGTTCGGATCAGAGCCCCTGAGCCCACTGATGCTGCTGGCAATCCCGCGGTCGGGGAGATAACTATATTTTTATGCGGCCTACTATGCGGGCTCCGCCTCCCGATGCACCCCTTCATCCGAGCTCTGACCGCTTACTTAGGGCTCGCGCCTGAGCAACTTGCGCCTAATGCTTGGAGGGTGCTGATTTTCGCTTACATCATCTGGCACCAAGTCGGGAACTCGGAGTTGACACCCGCCGAGCTGATGAGCCTGTACCTGGTCAAGCACGAAGGCAAAGATCCATCATAATACCGAGAATGGCCAGCTGCATTACTTACGAACGGACCAAGGTTCGGCTCGGGATTGGCACAGTCAATCATCAGCTCGGAGTTATGCCGTTGTCCTCGGTCTGGCCGAGCCGAGGCATCTCTGAGGATAAAGGTTTCGCGCGCTAAGTGGAGAAACTGCCATATATGGACGTGTCCTATTATCTCGTTTGTAGATACGCACGCCGTAACACATGATCTCCGGATTCTAGGCAGTATCTCCATGATTTGTAAATCACACAGATCGTGCCGAGATTATCGAATGCGAATCAAGCGATGAAGAGGTATAAATATCACATCGTCCCATGACAACAGGTACGCAACATCTGGCACTCTCCCTTTCCTCCCCAATTTAGACCCAGATTCCATTGTCCTGACTTAGGCATTGGAGGGTCCCCCGGCTTAGCCAGGGTTTCCATTGCTCACGGTTTATGTGCAGGGAACCAGGTCCGTCACCTATTCGGAATATGTGAAGAGGAGAAGAGGGCTGACTAGATTTTGACCTCAACAACACCCACAGTTGAAACCTTTCTAAGGGCTATCGTTATGTTTATTTTACCATACAACCTATTTATAAGGTCATGTAGACGTGGGTGAAGTGAAAACACAAATATCAGCTTCATCCGAAACTTGTCCAGCTCCTAAGAAGCTTTTAATGGTGGACATTCAATCCCCACTTTGTGGTCCACTTAAGCCTTGGATCTGCCTATTTTTCAGTTCACATATTAAAATTATTTGAAAAAAGTATTGAACGGCGTGGATAAAACATTTACATCACATGGGACCCACAGAGCCCTGCCCGGACGGATTACGGCCCGGCGAGGGTAGGACGCAATCCGCGTCCATGTAGATCGCACCAGCTATATAGCTGGTGTATTGACGTCAGCGACTTCAGTGGGTCCGATTATAAGGTATGTGTTATATTCAAACGGTTCAACCATTTGGCGAGCTCTTATTAAGGCTTCAGGAGAAACATAAGACAGATCTAACAATCAATTGTGCCACACTTCAAAAAGTAGTGGGGATTGAACGTCTACCATTGAAACCCTTTTTTAGGTTGAAGAAGTTTTGAATCAATATGAAATTTGTTTTTACTCTTCATTCAGGTCTCCGTGACCATATGATCAGATTGGATGGAAAATAAATGTTATGGTAAGCCTTGAATTGTTTAATAGTGAAAATCATTATCTCCGCTGCTATTTTTGGCGCGGTCCAAATTATCTTTGGATATGATTCATTTTTTGAATAATGATGTAAAATGATCTCTAAAAATATATAAACAGTGTAGATATAATAAATACATCACTGTGAGGCCCATGTAACTTTGATCTCCTTTGAACCGTTTGTACGGCTTGGAGCTCGAGTAGCGTGTGCTATATAACTGATGTGTGGTACGCCAGCCAATCCGCTTCCAGGCTAGATGCGGCTCCGGCGGGGTCCACCTCTGATGCATGTATTCTATATCAACACAGTCCATCCGTTTTGCAAGAGCATTTTAGAAAATTGCAGATCTAATTAGACGACTATACTATAGAAAACCACGGTGATTGACCGTTAATAACTTATAAAAAGCCTTCAAAGTTTTGGATCAAGCGTATATTTGTTTTTTTTTTTTCTTCTTTCATTCAAGTTTATGAAGTTTTTAACGGTGGGATGTTCAATCATTTCTATTTTCTACAATATAATCTACCTGAGATTTAGATTAATTCATTATAGATATATAATACATAAATCAAGGTAGCCCCACAGTACGGGCCACACCTAATCCACTTCCATGAGAAACACCAACGCGAGTATCAAGTGGATAATGTGGCACAGGTAGTGGGGATTTTGGGCCACTCAACTGGTAGGGCCACCGTTTACATGTATGTTAGGTACTGACCGTTGGCCGTCTGTACCGTATGGACCGCATGACCAGCCGCAGCTTTGGGCCATGTCTGTCCTGATGAATGAACGTCCCAGGTCATGTGGACGTTTGACACAATGGATAACCTCTTTAATCGCTTCGGTGAATTGCCCGAAATTTTCAACGGTGAGATTCAATTGTCATTATCTCCTACGGTGTGGCCCACTTGGGTCTTGGATCTTAACCATTTGTCGGTGGCTTACACATCAACAACTTAGAAACTAGCAACTTGATCACGTGGTGCACAATGAGTTCACACTATCAAAGCGATTGATAAGCTTAATCAATGTGGGCCTGCCAAATGACGGTTTACGTCAATTTCGCCACTCACTCCATTGATGGAGAATTTGTTAAGTCGTCAAAGTAAACAATGAGGCTCCCCCACAAGAAATAAGACCTAATTTATATGAACGGAATAAAGCTCTATAAACCCAGAGTCACTGAAATTTAGTAATGGATGTGCCCCGTCCAGTGAATAGACCACCTCTTGGATGAGCCATCGTCCGAAAGTTTCACTGATTACAAGTGCACAACTATCTGATCAATCATCCATTTTTGGACTGTTAAGAGATTCAGAGCAGTAAATGATTTATGGATCTAAATAACTAGATGATGAGCTGCAAACTATTAGTATATATATTTTTATTTTTATTTCTATGGTCATTGTCAATGGATAATAAAAAATACATTACATTTCGAAACCATCTCAGGCAATAATAGTTGGTAGTTGACAATGTAGTCCCTCTTATTGAAATGTAATATTCATATTTTTTTACACTAGTGAGAGTCTGACCATCAATATAGACCCGTCATCTTGTGGGCCCAACTTTGCTCTCTCAAATCACTATGATTAGATGAATCCAACCATCCAGTTAGTGGTTTAAGAGATGAATGAAACATTGATTACGCTAGAAAGTTCTAGGAATTGAAGTGGTCTGTTCATCGTGTAAGGCCTACTTTTGATTGATTATTCTTATCAAATTACCTGATACTGGTGAAACTAACTACTTGATTACAGATTTGGGAAATGGACGATCCATATTTGAGTATGAAGTGCTCTAATTATTAATGTGGATCATATGTCGTTATTTACACATATTTATCCTTTACTTGTTTATTTCACTGGTTTATTTGAATACTTTATCGATAGTAATGTGCCATATATTCAAATATTAATAAAAGAACAAGTATTTATTCATTACTTATTTATTTTTCTAGTTTATTTGGACACTTTACCGATTGTAATGGGCCACATATTCTAATATTAATACACTCAGTATTATTTAGCTTTTATTTATTTATTTATCTGTTCATATTCGTTCATTTGATCAGAAGTTTCACTTCCAAGAAAAAGAAAAGTCTTGAAGCAAGTAAGACCAAAAGAATCAATAAAAAAGGATTAATATCTATCCATTAACAAATTGCCCGATTGTTAATCACAATTGACAATTGAGAGAATAGTTGGATCCTGCGTTTAGGGTTTAGTTTCTAATTAGTCAACTCAATGCGGGGGCACAGGTGTTCAATCAAACATTGAGTCGAGCAAGCCTTTGGCATGCTACACCTCATAACTACACACAAAATATAAATACAGGCCCTTAATCACACTTGTGG
This sequence comes from Magnolia changhungtana, assembly GCA_030180095.1. Taxonomy (NCBI): domain Eukaryota; kingdom Viridiplantae; phylum Streptophyta; class Magnoliopsida; order Magnoliales; family Magnoliaceae; genus Magnolia; species Magnolia changhungtana. The sequence goes on from JASAUF010000444.1 coordinate 10,238,994, forward strand.
TCTTGTTTGATTGAATTCAGCTAACAATCACGTGGAGCCCGTCTTTTGATTTCCTCATACCTTTTAAATCACTTTTGATGGGTTGATAATAATTATCTGAATTAGCGGTTTGATTAAATGAACAATCCATATTAAGTTACATTAGGGACGTCTACTTTAATTAGATGTTTCTAGCAATCCAATTGAGTGGTTTAGTAAAATGGACAATCCATATTAAGTACATTGGAGAGGTCTAAACATTGATATAGACTGCCCATCATGTGGATCCCACATTATGAATGCCCGTCCCTCTCAAATCACTTTCATAAGATGATTTCAACCATCCTATTAGTAGTTTAATAAAATGGGTAATTCATATTGAATATAGTAAAGAAGTTTACACATTATATGAAGTATCCATTATGTGAGGCCCACCTTTATCATCCATCCTTCTTATGCTAGTTTGATTGAATAATCTTAGCCATTGGAAAATAGACAATTTATATTGAGTATGCTAGAGAGGTATGAGTATAATATTAAATAATCATACCGGGAGTTTTTAGCTCGCCTTTCCACCACACAAGGCAACCGAAAAACTCTTCTTCCGATGAATTTCGATAATGAACTCTCGTATTAAGCTAAATTATCAAACAGTTGACATAACTTCCGGCGAGAGATTTTAATTTGTATTTCCACAAATACAAGACAAGCAAGGCTCATTTCTACAGTACAAGGCAAGTGAGGCTCATCGTATATACAGGAATCATTGGAAGATAAAATTCCACGAAAGGGATTAGGTGCAGCCTCGGCCTCACCCAAGACGGTGTGGCCCACCTTGATGTATGTACGGTGTATCATGCCTTCCATCCATTATTTTAAGGCATGAATTCAAAATTAAGTAGATCTAAGGTGGACCACATCATAGAAAAAGGTGGTAATTGACTAATAAAAGTTTTGTGTCAAGCTACTATTTAAATGCTCGGCCTTATCAACTGGTTGGATCGTAAATAAACATCACTGAAACGTTACAGGAGGCTTAAGAAGGTTTTAATGGTGGGGCATTGAATCGTCATGTTCATCCACTACAGCCTACTTAAAGATTTGGATCTTAAAGAATGAGCTCATGCCCTATTGCAAAACGGATGAATCGACATGGATGCTCAATACATACAATCCGCACCGTAGTAGTTGAGGCCGTGGTCGCATCTAATCCACTCCCAAATTTAATTGCCATTTATCGAGGTGTATCGGAGCCAACCTCCAAATTTAAATAAATAAATAAAGAGCCTCCGAATGTGAGCGGTAAACTCGAATCAGAAGGTTCTAGAATGGGTTGACTCCCTCTTCCAAGTCATTTGAAAATGACATTTTCCACCCCCAAAAACTAGTTCAACCCACTACAGGGGGGGTGGGGTATCAAATTTAGGGGTGTACATATCACCTAAAATAAAAAAATCTCCATGCGCAGATGCCTCTTTCCACCGCCACATCTTATAAAAGGGGAAGAGAGGAAGAGCTGATGAGGAGTCGTTTGTGAGTGTGCATTTGTAATTGTAGCCATAGAATGAGCGAAGTAAAGCTGTTGGGAGCATGGGCAAGCCCATTTGTAATGAGGCCTAGGATCGCCCTCAATCTCAAATCCATCTCATATGAATTCCTTGAAGAGACATTTGGATCCAAGAGCCAGCTCCTCCTCCAATCCAACCCTGTCTACAAAAAGATCCCAGTCCTCATCCACAATGACAAGCCCGTCTGTGAATCGTTGATCATCGTCCAATACATCGACGAAGCCTGGACCACCGGACCGACAATCCTCCCCGCCGGTCCTTACGATCGGGCCATCGCCCGCTTTTGGGCAACCTACATCGACGACAAGGTATCTTCTTCTTCCCTTGCATTATGATGTTAGTACGTGTGTATGCACACATGTGACCATATGCCCTTCCCGGGACGCGGATTTCCTGCGACGGAAAGCTATGTGGGGCGCACCGTTTTGTCGGTGAGAAATCCACCCTGTCTGATAGGAAACAGTGGGTAGGGAAATGCCTACCTTTGAAACCTCTTTGGGTCGACCGTGATTTTTATATGACATCCATACCGTTGATAGGGTCATTCCTAGTGGGATGAACTGAAAACAGAAAAAATATTAGCCTGATCCAAAACTACAGTGACCCTATGAATATTTCAACGGTTGACGTTCAATCCTCACTGTTTAGTGTCGTGCGGCCCACTTGAATTTTGGATCTGCCTCAATTTTGATCGGCGTCGCAGCATAATGTAATAGGATGTTTATATAACTCTCTTTCTCTTATTGTGATGTTTTGTAATTTGTTTTTCGGTTTTCTGTTTTTAGTGGTTCCCTTCTTTGTCTGGGATTGCTCGAGCGCAAGGAGAGGAAGCAAAAGCAGCAGCGATCGAGCAGGTAATTGATGGTCTGCAGCTGTTGGAGGAGGCTTTTGAGAAAAGCAGCAAAGGGAAGGGATTCTTCGGTGGGGAACACATCGGTTACCTAGACATTGCGTTGGGTTGCTACTTGGGGTGGCTCAAGGCGACCGAAATTATGACGGGCAAGATATTTCTGGACAGCGAGAAGATCCCGCATTTGACGGGGTGGGCCGCGCGGTTCTGCTCGGACAGTTCCGTAAAGGAGGTGATGCCGGAGACGGAGAAGCTGGTGGAGTTCGGCAAAGTGATTCAGGCCAAGTTCAAGGCTGCTCCTCCTTCCAAATGAAAGAAGAATGTAGAATGCGTTGCTTTTGCTTGATAGAATGCCATTATCTGTAATAACTAATAACAGTACAGTGTTAAAAATGATTAGTCAGTCCTTTTGGGCTGTTTGGTCATTTTACTTGCACCTTTTCTCTTCTGCCATGTCTAGAGAATCCTTCTGATTATTTTTTTTTTTGGGATTTTTCCATATGGCCGCTTGCCTTTTTGGCTATGGATCGAAAACATCCGTCCTTTAAAATATTTCTTAAAACCCGCCTAAAGTTAAACCGTTATACACTACACTGCCTGCTGTTAGTATTGACTATTGACAAAACTGCCGTCGATTTAACGCACTGACCGTACGTCGAGCGCATTTTCATGTTTGTGTGAAATCCACTCCGCTCATCTGTCTTTCCAGTTCATTTAAGATTACGATCCCAAAAATGAGATAGATTTAAACCTCAAACTAGGTGCCACGATGGGCCATGATATTTCAACGGCAGGAATTCTTTCTCACTTTTTCCTGTCGTGTGGCCCACTTAAGCTTCAAATCTGACTCATTTTTCGTCCAGACTCTAAAATGAGTTGTTTTAACAGAGATGAACATAGTAGATTTGTCACAAACAATCTGTGGCACGAGTAATGGTTCAACGGTCAGTGTTCAATCTCCAGTCTTTCTTGTTCGTGTGGCCCACTTAAGCTTTGTGTCTGCCGCATTGTTTGTGCCCGTCGCCAGGATAAGATGACAAATCTGATGGACGGAATGGATTTATCACAAACATAATGCTGGGCTCCACCTACGGTCCAACAACTCCGCCCCACTTAAATGTCCAACAACCCCACTGATATCTTTTGAGTAATTGCCGACTGTAAGCCCCACCTTTTACCCACCATCTTTTCCAAAAGCTCCTAAACTTCACTTTTCCAAACTAAACGATTCGGTACGGACACATTATTTTCAAACGAAAATAGCCTTGCATTCAGCGTGGTTGCACCGTCCATGCTGTATACCTATGGCTACGAATTATAAGCATCGACACTGGTAGAGTAGGTGTACGGAGTATACTGCGTGCAGTGGGTATGGCTACGGATCCGTAGCCGTAGGTCTACAAAATGGACAGGGTAGGCGTGCTGAATGCCAGAGTATTTTCGTCTGAAAATAGTATGTCGGCATAGAATGATTTAGCTTGCCAAAGCAAGGTTTGGGAGCGTTTGAAAAAGACTGGTGGGTAAAAGGTGGGGTACAGTCAAAAATTTCTCGATATCTTTTAATTTAATTTCCGTACAACCCTAGCTACAACGGTATGTTGGGCTCACTTGAGCCTTTACGAGAAAACAATTCCGTACATCTGTTTTTTCAGCTCATTTTAGTGGTTAAACCCAAAATTGGTGAATATCAAAGCTCAGGTTAACTGTATCACAAGAAAAAGTAGAAATATCGATACGAACCATTCTGGATCGAGCCGGATGAATCAGTACGGTTCCATTCGGATCGGGTTGGTCTAAATTAACCACGATCTGATCTTGATCTGAAAACAGTCAGATCTGAAGGGCCTCTACTCGATCTGCATCAATCCAAGCCATCGGTTTAGATCTGATCGGGTCAAATCCACCGAATCAGGTCAGATGTACCCAGCTCTATTAAAAGGTGGGATACAGTCGAAAATTTCTAGATAACTCTTAATTTAATATCCGTGCAACCCTCACTACAATGGTGCGTTGGGCGCGCTTTAGCATTTATGAGAAATCAACTCTGTACATCTGTTTTTGTCAGTTCGTTTAATGGCATGACACCTAAAAATGAGGCAGATCCTAATGTCAAAGTAGGCCCACAATGAGCCCAATATATTTTAATTGTGGTTGTTCTTTCTCACTTTTTACTGTCATGTGGTTCATTTGGGCTTCAAACTTTTTGGGCTAAGAAATGACTCATTTTTTACCCAATGCCATAAATTGAGCTCGAAAAAAAGATGGACCAGTGGATTTGTCACAAATAATATGTGGTCCTACCAACGTTTGAATTATGGGCGTTTAATCCTCCATCTTTCTTGGCCATGTGGCCCACTTGAGATTTGTATCTGATTCAATTTTTGGGCTGTCCTAAAATGAGCGGGAAAATAGATGGGCCTGTAGATTCGTCTCAAACATTACGGTGAGCTACACCTACTGTCAGGCAACCCTCTCCCCACACTTAAATGTCAAACATCTACTGTGAACATTGTTTTCGTGCAACCCTCACCACTGCTTCTATCAGCCCACGTTGATGTTCATGAGAAATCTTTCCCGTTCATCTGTTTTGCCAGCTCATTTAAAAGCGTGGCTCCAAGAGTAAGGTATATCCCAATCTTAAAGTGGGCATACGATAGCCCAAGATATTTCAATAGTGCGCATATTTTCCCACCGGTTCCTCTTGCATGGCTCACTTGAGCTTTAGATCTCCCCAAAATTGAAGTAGAGAAATAGATGGATGGGGTGGATTTTTCATAAACAAATTGTGGCCTTACTAATATTTCAATGAATGGCATTTAATCTTCAATCTTTCTTGCTCATATTATCCACTTAAGCATTGAAATATCTTAATTTTTTTTGCCATGATGTAAAAAATAAATGATTTTCTTACAAAACCCTTGTCGCCCAGCCATCTTCTAAAATATGAAAAACGGGTGCAGGGCATAGAGAGTTCCATGATGCAGTGTGTAACCCTTGATAAGCAGGAAATGATATGCGTGGCATACAATTCAAAATGTATGTATTATCCATACCATCCATTATTTTCGATCATTATTTTAGGACATGAGGCCAAAAATGAGGCATATCCAAATCTCAAGTGAACCATACCACAAGAAAACAGCGGTGATTCAACACCCATCATAAAAAAAACTTCCTACGGCTGACTATAATGTGTATTTGACATCTAACATATTTGTTAGCTGACTTGGATGAAGGAAAACACAAATATAGCTTGATGCAAAACTTTTGGCTCCAATAAGTTTTTAACCATGGGAGTTCAATTCACCACTGTTGCTTGTGGTGTGGTCTAAGAGAGATTTGGATCTGCCTCATTTTGGGATCACACAACTAGAAAAATGGATGCACAGAGTCCATAAAATACATAAATCATGATGGATCCATAAATCATTGTTAGACTTACAGTATCAGCCTGCAATCCGTGTCAACCCCTCACGCAATGAGGTTCACGGATTAACCGCTGAAACTAGGACTGAAAGTCGGGCGGGTTCAACCTGACCGACCAGTTACCAATCCAACATTGGCTTGGGCTCGAGCAGGATGTATCGGGTTCAGTCTTAGGCTTGGGCTATACAAACACCAGCCCAATAAAACTTGAATAGTGCTGGGGTTTAGGCTTAGGTTTCCCGACCAAACCCAAATCCGATCGATATATTAGTTACTTATAGATTATAATTGAGCGTGGATCATTTGTGTTGAAGGCATGTGAAATTCCAATGCCACCGGGTCTCATTGATCCACATCATTTCCGATGACTCGAGCAAACAAGATATGCCAAATTTCTCTCACCCAAATAAATTACATGATACACAACACGACATGACTTTCAAAGTAGTAGTCCTAAAAAAATATACTAATATGGCTCTATCCATTTGGTGCCTGCTGAAAAGACAGGCTGCCATCGAAAAATCGGTTGTTTTCATCAAACAAGAACTAAGTCCCTGTACGAGGTAACTGCGGGACCTAGGCTTGCGTGGTGTGCCACACACCACCTACCTTCCCATATTATGTTGGCCCACCATAATGTGTTATATCTACACCGTTAATCCATTTTGTGAGATAATTTTAGGGAATGAATCAAAAAGTAAAGCAGACCCAAAGCTCAAAAAATGAGACCCAGGTGGCAAATAAACATTGTGGTGGGCCGTAGGAAGTTTTTAATGATGGGCGTTCAATCACCACTCATCATTTCATTACTGTAGACATAATGGTAAAATGACGGGTCTCTTCCTTGGCAGTTTCTTGGGCCAAGAAATTTCTAAAAATTTTAAAATTTTGAGTTTTTTCTTGCAGATGGAAAAATATTGCTGAAAATAAAAATATTATTATAAATTATTAACTAAATCTAAATGTTAAGTCATTAATATTTTTACTATTTTTTGAGTTAATAATGCCGTGTGGTCCACCTGAGATTTGGATAAGCCGACATTGATTGCAAATGAGTTGAAATTGACCGTACAGAGAGCTGCCCTCAACTATAAATTGAAACCCGTTGCTGTCTTTAGCTCCACGGAAAGATCATGAGCTTCTGCTAGAACAGGCCAGGTTAGTTTACTCGGTTTTTTGGAGGGTAGAAGTATTTTTTGTAAGTCCAATGTTTTTGACTGTTATCCAGTAATATAGTTGTCATGGCTAGACTGTATTCACTCAAAAATTGCACTCATAGCACATAAAAATCAAATCAGACCATCCGATATATGGGACCCAACTTAGATTGGTGGCAAACACGAGAGCGGATTAGGTGAGACCCAGGCCTCACCTAATACGTGTGGCCCTTACCATGGGGTTATCATGGGCCCACCTTGATGTATGTATTATATATCATGTGGCCCTTACCGTGTTGATAAACTATTAAGGGGCCAGATAAGTTTTGAATAAGGCTGATATTTGTTTTCTTCCTTCATTCAGGCTTATCTGACATTATCAACAAATTGAATGGTAAAAAAATACCACGGAAACATTGAGGTGCACCTTAAGAAGTTTTTAACGGTAGGATGGCCAATAATCACTGTTTCTGATGGTATAGTCCACATGTTAATTAGATCTACTTCATTGTTGGGATAATGACCTAAAATGAAATGATAATGAGAAACGGATAGACAACGTGGATGCATAATACATACATTTAGGTGGCCCTATGGTAAACCCACGGAAAGGGCTGCACGGTTTTGGATGAGGCAGGGTCTCACCTAATCGGCTCTCCATAAACCCTGACACTAGCCAATTGCTTAGTGGTTAGTGCTTCATGGTCCATCATGATATGTGTTTCATTCATATTGTACAATCATTATTTTAGATTATTATATTGTGGGAGCTTAAAAATAAGATAGATCCAAATATCACAAGCAGACCACACCATGTTAATTAAATGATCAACATTAAAAACTTCCTAGAGTTACAAAAGTTTTGGATTAACCTGATATTTGTTTTTCTCTTTTATCCAAGTTTGTATACCTAATCAATAGGTTGGATGTCAAATAAATATTATAGTCGGCTTTAGGGGGTTTTTAATGGTGAACATTCAATTATTACTGTTTTCCCATGGTGTGGTCCACCTGAGAATTTAGATCTGCCTCATTTTTTATATCAAGTTCTACGATGATATGTAAAAATGAATGGACGGCATGGATAAAACACATACATTATGGTGGGGCCCACTGAACACCGACCACTAGCCACCTGTTCAGTGGCAGCGTCACTGGCCAAACCGCGTCGCATAAACACAAAATAACATTAGTCAGAAACCTCCTGCAAACGTGTTGGATACTGCACGCTTGTGACATGTGACACGTGTGACGCGTTTGTTACGAGCACATGATATCCCTAGACGGTAATGCTCTGCTGCGGTACCCGACCGAGAGCGGATTCGGGATGACGGTAAACACCGACTTGGGCGAAGCAGTGACCGTGGGACCATCTCGATGCTTGTGTTTCATATCCATGCCGTCCATCCATTTTGCACCTTATTTTAGTTCATGAGTAAAAAAAAAAAAAAAAAAAAGAATAAAGCAGATCCAGATCTTAGGTGAACTACACCACAGCAAACAGCGGTGATTTAACGTCTACCATTAAAAACTTCCAGGCCTACCGTAACATTTATTTGTCAATCAGCATAACATTTGATAACGTCACAAAAATTTAGGTGGAGGGAAAACAAATATCAGCGAGACCCAGAACTTTTGTGGCCCACAAAATTTTTTCTATGGTGTGGTCCACCTAATATTTAGATTTGCTTTATTTTGGGCTCGTAACCTAAAATAAGTTCGGAAATAGAATGACCTCGTGGATATAAAACACACATCACCTTGGTCACTGAAAGGAGCATCACATATAATGTGTTTGATTCTGGAGCCAAAGCAGTGGCAACGCATCAATATCATGATCGGGGGATCTAAGGGAGCTTATCAGATCACATGATAGTATCGATCAAGCAATTCGAGAAGGCGTTACAAAAGGGGCTCAATCCGACAAGTAAGTTATCATTTGTAAAAGTCCATGTACATTCCTTCCTTGTGAAGAGTTGAGTGTAGAGTTTGAATTGCTAAACTTGATTAAATTCTTGTGTAGGACCGTAGTTCTTATGTAAGACTTAAATGAAAGTCCTTGTGTAGGCTACCGGACATGAGTGTGTACTCCAGCGAGAGTAAACGTAGGTCATTGGACTATACCGAGGTTCGTGGTGAGCCTGTATAAAATCATGTAAATCTTCGAAGGAACCAATCCTTGTGTATAATTATAAAGGCTAGATGAGAACTTGATTTAAAACTTTCAATAGTGAAATCCAGTATAGTTATAGGTTAAGTGCGTCCGTCGAGAGTGTAGTAGGGAAACTGAAATACTACACATGCCTGCATTTGAGATTGTTATTTGAGCACTTGTTTAATTATGATTATATGATTGAATGTTTAATTATATATATGTATGATTAAATAAATGCTAGTAGTTGATAGGTAGCACATCCCACACACATGTACACTATCATGTTTATAAATTAGTTGCTTAATTGCCACATTTTTTATAGTTTATTTGACCGAATTCTCTATTAGCTTGAAAGCCTTATATTTAATTATTTTGTTTAGCTTTAATTAAAAATTAGTTAAATAAATAATTATGTTTAAAATGGTATAAATTTTATTTGGTCCTAATCACCCCTTTTAGAAGATAACTTTAATTTTATAATTTCACCAATCTTCCCCACATAGCCCATGGGCCTTTCACGTACAATTTCACACACACACATATATATGTATATATATAGACACACACACACATGGTAGAAGGTCGTTTCCGAAGACTCAACCTAAATCCAACCCAACCTGGTCCGGTTGAGGATTTTCAACTTACCCTTCAACCCGAGACAAGCCAAAGTTGAGGTTGGGCCAATTAGTTTCAGGTTGACCCAACCCAAATGGTACTCCTAGCAGCTGCCTCTCATCCCTTACAGGTCCCATTCTTGCCATTACATACTGAACGGGTCTTATTTTCATGGTGTCGTATCTTCTTCTTGGAATGGCCATTCTGAACACGTTAGATGGCATACACGTACTACGGTGCCCCACCGCCCCTGCAACTGCTTCTTTTTGGAATGGACATGTGAACAGGTTAGATGGCATACACGTGCTATGGTCGCCCACTGCCCCTGCAGCTAGTTGGGTATGAGAAAGGGTAAAAAGGGGTTAGTCGTTCCAAGATAAAAATTCTTAAAGAGGAATTTTCCATGTTGATAGGTCTGTTGCAACAATTCTTCTTTGAAACATAGGAGATGTATTTGAAATGAAAACATTCACTTATTAGACTTAATTGCGGAATTAAAGGACCGATCTTGGATATGCTTGATTGTTGGGCTTCTGTAGGAGTGCCAATGGTCTGGGCTCAGGCGTAAAAATCTGAATTTTGAAGAGGCCCAGCTCAACAGCCCGGTCCAAAACAGTTCAAAATCCAGGCCAAGACCTACACCATGCCTGGCCCATTGACAACCCTAGGCTTATACCCTAAAATGATCTGACAAAATTAACGGACGGCACGGATAAAACACTTACATCATGGTGGGGCTCACAGAGTTTTGCCGTATATATACCCGATACTGATGTGGGGGCTATGTTCTGCACTACACAAGCAGTCGGTCTGTCCGCATGTGTTAGACATACCTAAACATGTGTTTCATCCCCACGTAGTCTTTGGATCATCAGCATCAAAGGAGTGGATTAGGTGCGGGCCTGGCCTCACCCAACATGGTGTGGCCTACCTTGACGTATGTGTAGTATATATCCATGCCATCTATCCGTTTTTATAGATCACTTTAGGGCACAAGACAAAAAATGAAGTAGATCCAAATCTCAGCTGGCCCACACTACGGGAAACAGTGGTTACTAACCATTAAAAATTGTGGGCCACAAAAGCATTGAATCAAGTTGGCATTCGGTTTTTCCCTTCATCCATGTCCGTGTGACTTTATCAACTGGTTGGGTGTCAAATAAACATTGTGGTGGACCGTAGGAAGTTTTTAATGATGGGCCTTCAATCACCACTCAGCATTTCATTATTGTAGACATAATGGTAAAATGATAGATCTCTTCCTCGGCAGTTTCTTGGCCCCAGAAATTTCTCAGAAATTTTAAAATTTGGAGTTTTTTTTTTTTTTCTAACGGATGGAAAATTGTTGTTAAAAATAAAAATATTATTTTAAATTATTAACTAAATCTAAATATTAAATCATTAATATTTTTACTATTTTTTGAGTTAATAATGTGGTGTGGTCCACCCGAGGTTTGGATAAGCTGACATTGATTGCAAATGAGTTGAAATTGACCGTACAGAGAGCTGCTCTCAATTATTAAATGCTGGAAATTGGGACTCGTTGCTTTCTTGATCTCTGGGGAAAGATCATGAGCTTCTGCCAGAACAGGCCTAGGTCAGTTTACTCGGGGTTTTAAAGGGTAGAAGTATATTTTCTAAGTCAATGTTTTCGAAGGTTATCAAATAATATAGTGGCCAGTGATGGCTCCTCTCCTCTGTATTCACTAAAAAATTGCTCTCCTGGCACATAAATATCAAATCAGACCATCCAATATATTGGACCACCTTAGATTGGTCATAAACACGAGTGGATTAGGTGAGACCCCGGCCTTACCTAATACATGTGGCCCTCACCGTGGAGTTATCATGGGGCCCACCTTGATGTTTGTATTATATATGTTTTTTCAGATTATTTTACAACATTATCTGAAAAAGGAAACAAATCCAATTATCAGGTGGTCCATTCTATAGGAAACAATGTTGATCGACCATTAATGGGCCACATAAGTTTTGGATGAGGCTGACATTTGTTTTCTTCCTTCATCCCAGCTTATTTGACCTTATCAACAGATTATATGGTAAATAAACACTACTGAAACATTAAGGTGTACCGTAAGAAGTTTTTAATGGTAGGATGGCCAATACTTCTCGTGGTATGGTTAGCATTGGATCTACTTCATTGTTAGGACAATGACCTAAAATAAAATGACCTGGAGAAACGGATGGACAATGTGAATACATAATACATACGTCAAGGTCGCCATATGGTAAGCCCGTGGAAAGGGCTGTAATGTCTTGGATGAGTCCAGGGTCTCACCTAATCCACCCTCCATGAAAATATTTGCCAGTCTGTCATGATATATGTGTTTCATTCATACTGTACATTCATTTTTTTTGATTATTTTATTGCGTGAGCTGCAAAATGAGATAGATCCAAGTCACAAGCAGATCACATGGTGTTGATTAAATGACTACCATTAAAAACTTAATGGGACTAGGAAAGTTCTAGTTAAGCTGATACTTGTTTTTGCCTTCATCCAGGTTTGTATACCTAATCAATAGGTTGGATGTCAAATAAATATTATAAGGGGCTTTAGGTGATTTTTAACGGTGGACATTCAATTATTATTGTTTTCTCATAGTGTGGGTATTAGAGGTGTGGATCGAGACCGGATTGGGTCCAACTCGACTCGATTCAATTTTTCCAAAAACTTGACCCGAACTCAATTTGGTCCGGGATCGAGTCCAGTAGAGTTGACTCAATTCAATCCGAATTCTTATTAGCCTGATCTCAATCAAGTCCGACTTGGCCAAGGAAATCAAGTCGGATCGAGTTGAGTCTGTCCGGTCAATTCGAACTGGGCTGAGTCAAACCGAGCAAAAAACTCTCATGGTAGGAAAAAAAGGGCATGAAAGTTGGGAGAAAAGAGGGAGAGAAAGGAAGAGAGAAAGAAGGAAAGGAGGAGATACAACAGAGAAAGAATGAGAGAAAGGAGGAAAGAAAGGAGGACCTCATGCGGGCCGCCAGGTATTTCGTCGTAAACTCGTGTGGCGCATTTGCTACGATCAGATGATACTCCTCGAAGCTAATGCATCGCTGCGGTACATGACCGAGAGCGGAATCGGGATGACAGTACTTGGGTGAGGCAGTGACGTGGGATCACCTCCATGTTTATGTTTCATATCCACGCCGTTCATCCATTTTCCATAAGGTCATGATTCAAAAAATAAAGCAGATCCAAATCTTATGTGGACCACACCACAGGAAACAGTGGTGATTTAACGTCCACCATTAAAAACTTCCCGGGCTTACAATGATATTTATTTGTCATCTAGCATGACATTTGATAACGTCACAAGAACTTAGGTGGAGAGAAAACAAATATCAGTTAGACTCGAAACTTTTGTGCCCACAAAAATATTTAAAGGCAGCCATTTGATCATCACTGTTTTCCGTGGTGTGGTCCACCTGATATTTGGATCTGCTTTATTTTGAGATCATAACCTAAAATAAGTTCGGAAATAGAGCGACCGCGTGGATATAAAACAAACATAAAGGTAGACCCCAGGTCACGGGCTCACTCAAGTATGTGTTTCTCTGCCCTCAGTCCTCACTGCATCTGCTCTCAGCATTACCGCGCATTTTCGGTGACATAACTGATGACATAATCACGGATCAGGACCACCACGTGATAAAACGAAGTTGGAACACAAGTCATCGAAATACATTCACGGTTGTGTCGTAACCATGCCATACACATGGCACACGCTCGTGGGTCAAGCCAAAAGCCTTCCCAGTGAGAAATGGGAACCGATTAGATATGGTGCCGGCCTAACCCAAGACGGTGACGTCCGTACTGCGGGGCCCACCTTGATGGATGTATTCCACTCAGCCCATCATTTCAAGATACAAGTCAGGTGGACCACCATTAACAATGTACTATGGACCATAAAAGTTTTTCATCAAGCTGATATTTTTTTTTTTTCCTAAGGTTTCTGTAACCTTATCAACTGATTGGCTCTATACTCTTGCCCAGTTTTAACATTAGGTCAAGGGTTCAAATACTCAAAGGTAGAAAAATTCCTAGTGATGTTAGGAAGACTGTGTGCAAAAAAATAATAATGACATGGCACAGGTACTAGGTGTTTTGGTTCATTCGTCTGGTGGGACTGCAATTTACATGTCCTAGCATAAAATTTGAGTATGGTTTAGTATTGAGGTGGGCCAAACATGCATGTTGAGTAATGACCTTTGCCCGTCTTTACCGTGTGGACTGCATAACCAGTCGGAGCTGTGGGCCCATATGTTTGCCCTGATGAATGTCCCGGGTCATGCGCCTGAGTGACACAATGAATAATGTGTTCAATCTCTCCGGTGAATCGCCCTTGCACATGTGGGCCAACGAAGGTTGCAACGGTGAGGTTCGATCATCACGGCCTCCTATGTTGTGGCCCACTTGAGTCTTGGATCTTAACTATTAGTCCGTGGCTTACACATTGACAACTTAGAAACAGAGCAACTTAATCACGTCCACCGGCAATGAGTTCAAACTATGAGAGCTATTGATAAGGTTAATCTATGCAGGCCTGCTAGATGACCGTCTGGATTACATCACTTTCCCCACTTACCCCAATGATAGAGAATTTTGTGAGCTATGAAAGTAATAGACTAGGGTCCCCCACAAGAAATAAGATTTAAGACTTATATGAATGGACTAAAATACTCTATAAACCCAAAGTCATTGAAGTTTAGTGACGCACGGGAGGACGTGAGGTCGAGCACCGTCTTTCTCAAGAGGATAACTATTCCGAATCCACGGAACTTCTCTGGACTCCTCATAGAGACTTCTCGAATCCACAAGAAAAGAGAGCAGAAAATATAAATAAATTCTAAATAAATTCGAAATAGATTAATGAATCATTGATAATGCTCTAATGCGTCTTCTTACACCATTAATAAAGAAAAAAAATTAAAATTCGTAATTACCAAAAATAACAAAATTCTAACTCTAATAAAAATCCTTATTCTAATAAAACTCTTCTAAAGTCTAGTTTCTAAAAATAAAAATTGCAAATAAACTTTCTCTAGAAGAGTCCTAGTATAACTAAAAGTTATTTCTAAAAGGAAAGAAAATCTAAAACTCTAAAAATATTTAAAAAAATCAGAATTACTAAAATTAGTAAAATTTTTCTAAAAATTCGTTTTTGATCTGAAAGCGCGCGTTTTCTGACGAAACGGACAGACGCGACCCACTTTGTGGGTCGTGTCACCTCAGATGGCCCATTTCAGTAAAGATTGATAGGTTGTACACCCCGTAACGATACCCGGATAAAAAATTATGGTCAATTTACGTTCCACCTCCTTTTGGCTCAACCATGCTGGGAATATCTCCGTGACACGTTCTACATCAGACTCCTCCACTTGAAAAAAACTTGTCCTCGAGTTACGTAAGAGACTTGGCACATGAGTCTGAGATAACTTCTGACGCCGATGTTCATTAGCCCTTTTTTTGTACTTGGCATTAAGCTCTTGAGCTGACATAATACATGTACTCATGTTTTTCTTAACTTGACTAATATTGATCAGTTCCTTCACATCTGACACAATACATGTACTCATGCTTTTCTTGACTTGACTAATATTGATCAGTTCCTTCACATCTGTCGTTAAGATCTCATATTTTTTCTGATAATGTGGGCAATTAGGTGGACTTGCCTCTGAGACGGGATCAATGTGATTTTGTATATCTCGTATGGGAGGCAACTTATTGGGGGGTTCATTGAGCACAATCTCCTTGAACTCCTGCAACATTGGCTTCAAATCTTCTGGGATATTCACAGGCTCTATATATTCTTTCTTTTCAACTAATGGATATATATGTCTTGTTTCCTCAGATTGTTTAACAAAGGCATGTTCAGTGATAAGATATTGTCCCTCCACTTTAAAAGTCTTGGGTTGGTTCTCCATTCCTATAGAGGTCACATGTTCACCACTGATGAAACCTGTGGTCTGTTGCAACTCCGTTTTGATGAAGTCGTTTCTCGCAGACCAATGATAGGATTTTTCTGCATAACCTTTTACTGATCGGCTATCCTGATAATAATTTTGGTTTTGTTGGAATAATACATAATCGTAATCTCGAGGGAGGAATCGCATGCACAATAACTTCTTCATCCGCGACCACGTGCGGATTGGCGCCTTCATCTGTCTCGCCCGCTCGAGTTGAAGTTGTTCCCACCAATCTGAAGCTCTACCCGTCAACTTGTATGCCACGAGTTTAACTTTCCTTTCTTCTACGATGTTCATGTAGTCGAAGAAACGTTCGACTTCGAGCAACCAATCGAGGAAGTCCTTGAAGTAGAGTTGACCATTAAAACTAGGAAAATCGACTTTCATCTTGAATTCTTGAACCATCCTGTGGTTCATTGATAGCATCACCTTACGATCAGTATAATTACGAATTTCAGCAATTGCTGGTGGTGGGTCACCACCATGAACACGGAGTTGTCTTAGGTTTTCCGTCAAGAGATCCGCTATGCGGTTGATGGAAGCCTGCAGCCCTTGCATGACTTGTCGATTCTCTCGTTGCGCTACTTCGAAAGTTGCCGCCGTTAAAGGTAAATTCCCTGGAGCACCGCCCATGGGATTGTTGACCGACCCGTCGTTAGAAACCATCGACCCGAGGAGAAACCTTGCTTTGATACCAAACTGACGCAGGGGAGGACGTGAGGTCGAGCACCGTCTTCCTCAAGAGGATAACTATTCCGAATCCACGGAACTTCTCTGGACTCCTCACAGAGACTTCTCGAATCCACGAGAAAAGAGAGCAGAAAATATAAATAAATTCTAAATAAATTCAAAATAGATTAATGAATCATTGATAATGCTCTAATGCGTCTTCTTATACCATTAATAAAGAAAAAAAATTAAAATTCGTAATTACCAAAAATAGCAAAATTCTAACTCTAATAAAAATCCTTATTCTAATAAAACTCTTCTAAGGCCTAGTTTCTAAAAATAAAAATTGCAAATAAACTTTCTCTAGAAGAGTCCTAGTATAACTAAAACTTATTTTTAAAAGGAAAGAAAATCTAAAACTCTAAAAATATTTTAAAAAATCGGAATTACTAAAATTAGTAAAATTTTCCCAAAAATTCGTTTTTGAGCTGAAAGCGCGCGTTTTCTAACGAAACGGACAGACGCGACCCACTTTGTGGGTCGGGTCACCTCAGATGGCCCATTTCAGTAAAGATTGATAGGTTGTACACCCCATAACAATACCCGGATCAAAAGTTATGGTCAATTTACGGTCCACCTCCTTTTGGCTCAACCATGCTGGAAATATCTCTGTGACACGTTCTACATCATTTAGTGATGGAACCGGACTGTCCATTGAGTAGACCACTTCTTGGATGAGTCGTGGTCCAAAAGTTTCACTGATTATAAGTTCACAACTATCTAATCAGTCACCCATTTTTGGACGGTTAAGACAAATTCAGAGCAAACAACTGTATATGGATCTAAATAATTAGATGATGAGTTGCAATATTTTCTAAAATTGGCCAATTGGCCCACCTCTGAGGTGAACTATTAGTTTTTTAGTTTAACCAGGCCATTCATTTATAGTTTTCATATGAGACGTGTATTCTATTATCCTCTCTTTCTTCTCTTGTGGAGCATCAATGTTGCATTTCTTTGAATGGGCGATGTGAATATATATATATATATATATATATATATATATATATATATATATATATATATATATATATATATATATATATATATATATATAACATTTCGCAACCAGCTCAGGTAGTAAAAGCTAGTAGTTGGCAGCGTATCCCTCTTCTCAATCCGGACCAGCTGGGACCAGTTCTCTTTTACTGTAATCGGATAATTCATATTTGTTACAGTAGAAAAAGTCTATGACCATCAATATCGACAGTCCATCATGTGGGCCTACTTTTGATAGCTCATCCCTTTTATATCACTTTTTGATTAGATGAGCCCAACCATCCGATTAATGGTATGGGAGATGAATGGTAGATGTTGGGAGAAAAATATGCCAAGTCCGGAAGCTCGGATAAGAGGTGAGTTGACTCTGCCTACACTACCTAAATTGTTCGAGGCAATAGTAATGGCCGAGACAATCATGTACAAAGCCAACGGGCAAACAAAATAGGACGGTTTAAGTTAATTCAGCACACGAGCTAGCAACACCCTCCTAAGTCCACTAAGGTCAAAAAACTATAAGCCACCTGACCGACAGATAAAACTGACTCAACAAGTCGGTTATGTCAGCTACGGAGTAAAGAAACATGACGGATAAAAATCAGGACTATTTCCATCCAATAGACGACAGAAAGCTTATCCTCGATAGCTAGCCGAGACTCATCCATTACATGAGTCGGAATCAGTCAGGCCGAGTTAGAGAGACGGTGTACATCTAAATACAGTCCCGAAAATCCAGAAAACGGATGTCCGATCCCGAGGCATCGGAGGTTCCCCTGCTTTAGCCAGGGTCTCCTTTGTGTTAAGGATTGTGTAGGTCAAAGACGACGAAGGCAATGGGTCCATCAGAAAAACACATCAACAGTAGGTATTCAACACACTGGAAAGGTCTAGGAATTGAAGTGGTTCGTCAATCATGTAAGGTCTAATTTTGGTTGTCTATCCCTCTCAAATCACTTGATATTGATAAGCCAATCATTTGATTAGTAATTTGGAGAATAAGCGATCCATATTTGAATATATTAGAAGGTGTTTGTTTTTTAATTCACTAAATACTGGAGTTGTACACAAGTCGAGTTAGCAAGGTCAGCTCGCTCGACTCAACTTGGAAAAGCTCGACTAGCCTCAGCTCGAAATTGGATTAGGATTGAGTTGAGCTGAATTTTGAAGCTCGAAAAAATTTCAAGCTAAGTTTGAGCTTGCCCGAGCTTAACTCAACTCGAATCAAACCTCAACTCGAATTGACTCGAATCAAATTGGCTCAGTGACTCGGTAACTTTGTTATTGATGCTGCTTGCCGAGTGTTTGATAAAACGACTCAATGAAGTGTTGTTTCGGGCGCATACATTCTCCATGAGATCGGCTGATGGCGAGGAAGGAATAGATACAAAATAAATGACTAAAAAAAAAACTTTACATCGTAAAACTACCATCAAATCTTGATTTTGATGCTCTTCATTTAGTGTTTGATGATATACCTATAAATTATTGTTACTGTTTTGCATTTTGTGAGAAATTGAAAATACACTTTATATGTTTGAGAAAATGTCACACATGCTCAAACTTGGCTCGAACTGGCTCAAGTTGTTGACCGAATTGAGCCGAGTTGGCCAATCAAGCTCGAGGATCGAGTCAAGAGAAATTCAAGCTGAGGTTAGCTACTAGCCGAGCCGAGATGAGTTATGCCAAGCTCGACTCATGTACAACTTTAATAAATACTCTTAAATATGTAATAATTATTTACCAATGTAATTCCAGCACTATTCTAGATGTAGAGGTTGATATTTTACTTTTTGAATATTAAAATCAAAGAGGATAGGAATTTCATGTGGGGCCCACTATGATGTGCATGACTTATCCATGCTGTCCATCCATTATGCTAAATAATTTTAGGGCATGAACTCAAAAGTGAGGCAGAACCAAAGCTCAAATGAACCACACCAAGAAACAATGAAAATTAAACACCCACCATTAAAAACTTTTTAGAGCTCCAGAAGCTAATAGTTGTGTTTTTCCTTTATTCCTGTTTGCGTGACCTTATAAATAGATCTAGATGACAAATAAACAATGTTACAGGTCTTAGCTAGGAAGAAAAAACCCTTTAATAGTAAAAGTTTTGTTACCACTCTTTTTTATGATGTAGGCGAACTCACATCTAGGGGTGTACACAAACTGAGCTAGCTCGGTTAATTCGCTCAACTCAACTTGAAAAAGCTCGATTCGACTCGGTTCGCAGCTGAGTTCGAGCCGAGTCGAGCTAATTTTTTGAGCTCGAAAATGAATTCGAGCCGAGTTCGAGCAAGCCCCAGCTCGACTCGACTTGGATCGAATCCAGCTCGAATCGAAGTAGTTCGATGACCCGGTTACTTTGCCATTGATGTTGCTCACTAACTGTTTGATAAAATGCCTCAACGAAATGTGGCTGGTGGCAAGGTGGTAAGGAAGGTTTGGCTAGTGGCTAGGAAGGTATGTACATGAAACAAATACCTTTTTTCTTTTTTATTTTTTTGGTTTTTATGTTACTTACAAGGTGTTTGAGAAAAAACCTGTAAAACCATTGCCCCTGTTTGTAAAACAGTGGGATTTCGGTTCAAGTGTTTGTGGAAATGCCTCAATGGTGAACTCAGCTCGATCTTGGCTCGAACTCGGCCCAAGCTGGCCGAGCTGTTGACCGAACCGAGTCGAGTTGGGCAGTCAAGCTCGAGGACCGAGCCGAGTCGAGTTCGAGCTGAGGTCAGCCACTATTCGAGCTGAGTCGAGCTGAGGCCAGCTCGACTCGGTTCGACTCGATGTACAACCCTTCTCACATCATAAACAACAGCTTCAGCCAAAGAATATACTGTGGATATATATTTGATGCTTATGAAATTCAAACATGTGTACGATGATATAAGCCATGTAACCCGTGGTCGGTCCCACTGATTGGCCACTGACTGAAAGTTGTGCTGACAGAGCTCATTCTCCTTAAGATATATCTTCTTATAATCACTTATTAGTAGCATTGATCCCAATCTTTGATTTTTAAAGTTGAATGTGAGCCATTGAAAAATGTGTTTTCGTTGTTCTAACTATCATCCGTCCAGCATAAATTTCTTAGGTAGGCCTGAACAGTTTAAGGTCCACATCATGGACAGCTCAGATCATCAGATCACTCATCATGAAGCCCAGTCGAAGATGACAAGCTGGTTTCTAAGTCTCCACAGAGGCAAAACGGACCCTTTATAACAAATAGCCTAACTACTCCGCGTGCGACGCGGCGCACGTGCCATGATGGCAGACGTTTGCAACAACCATGTACGGTGACCAGATGGTGTAGGTGAAATTCATCAAGACTGGCCGTCCACTCCTTTAAGTGGTCCAAACTGTACAAAATTAATGGGCGGCCAGCACGCTCGTGGAATTAACTCGAAAGCGGATTGCCTGTTGCACCCGCAAAAGCTTTGTGGGCCCACCGTGATGTATGTGTTTTATCCACACCATTCATCCATTTTGCTAGCTCATTTTAAGGTATGATCTTAAAAATCATGCCTATCCAAAGCTCAAGTGGACCATACTATATAAAAAAGTGGGAATGGAACACTCACCGTTGAAAACTTCCCTAGGCACACTGTTCTCTGTGGTATAGTCCACTTGGGCCCGGATCGTAGAAGTTTGTTCTCATGCATTCTAATGAATTACGATAAGATATGGGCCCTTGTACCATACAAGGCAAGCGATGCTTGTGGTATGCATCATGCATGGTTTGGATAAGGATAAGATTCAAATTCAATTGCTACACGTGGAGATGTATCGGAGCGAAAGTAAAAAAAATATATAATAATAATAAAATAACACCCCGATCCATAGCTCAACTAGCAGACTTGCCTCGTTTCAACACTTAAGGTCTTGGTTTCTATCCCTAGTGGGGGTGGCTAACATGGAGTGTGTACTGACATGGGTGTGTACTAACAAGCTAACCCGAAAAAAATAAAAAGAAAAAATAAAAAAAAAGAAAAAGAAAGCAACCAAAACATGAAAAGTGCCCTCCAAAATATAAGCTAGCTAAAATGGGTTGAGTCTGGAACTTCCTGAGAAGGGAAGATAAGTGGGCCGGGGACTATTGTAATGTTCATGACATATGGGTCTGAAAATGAAGTTGATCTATAACTCAAGGGCCACGCGCTGGAAAAAGTGGCCAAGAAAATTTCCATAGTTGAAAACACAAAAATATTAGCCTGATCCAAAACGCAACCTATTTGATTTTTCTGTCTGCGTTATTTTTTGGCCCATTCTTAACATGATTCGGAAAAACAAATGAATGGGTTGGATTTCTCAAAATCATCACAGTGGCCCTAACTAATGTTGCAGGGAGTTGACCCCCAGAGGCGCTTTCGCAGGCAATCTTCGGACCAAGTCATTTGAAAATTACATTTCCACCTTAAAGATTGCTAGTTCAACCCCATTAAAAACTATTGTGTTTGTGTACATTTCACTACTTGATAGACGATCCACATCAAAGGTCGGACCCACTTGATGGATGAGCCACATGCAAGGTCCGGTACGATAGACCACTCACCGGGTTAGAACATATCCATGTGTGAATCGGTTGACAGTGACAACAGACTTGAGAGGGCCTGATTTCTGATTGTGCCTCAGTATATTCAAACAGGTGATAATTACCATTTTGCATTTCTTTACTGTGCGGTAGGAAAAAAAAACTATATAAAACATGGATCCCAATCCCATACACCACCCCATTTTATAAAAAGGGGAAGAGCTCACTGGGAGCCGTTTGTGAGTGTGAATTTGTAGCAAAACGAATGAGGGAAGTAAAGCTGTTGGGGGCGTGGCCCAGCCCATTTCTGATGAGGTGCAGGATCGCCCTCAATCTCAAATCCATCCCATATGAATTCCTCGAAGACACATCCGGGTACAAGAGCCAGCTTCTCCTCCAATCCAACCCTCTCTACAAAAAGATCCCAGTTCTCATCCACAAGGATAAGCCCATCTGCGAATCCATGATCATGGTCCAATACATCGACGAAGTCTGGACCGCCGGACCTACAATCCTCCCCGCTGATCCTTACGATCGAGCCATCGCCCGCTTTTGGGCAACCTACATCGATGACAAGGTACGTTGTCACCCTGTATTATTATTATTGCACAATGCACACTCACGGCTGCCTATCCTTTGGGCTATCGTTTAAAAACAGCTTGATTTTAAACTTTTTCAAAAAATCTACCTAACCTTTCAAAATACAGACGTAAGAGTGTCTTGTTTGAACTTAAATAATTTCAGCCTTGTAAAAAGGCATTTTTACCTCTCTTATCAACCTCATGGATGCGGATTCATACATATAATGAACCATGTTGCGGGCCTCACAATGATCTGTGTTTGATCCACGTCATCCATCTATTAGAATCATTACCTTAAAATAATTCAAATCTTAGGTGGACCCCACAATAGAAAAACAGTGACAATTGAATGCCGACAGTTTAAAAAAAAACTGACTAGGGCCCACTATAATGTTTATTTGCTATCCAACCTGTTGATTAGGTCATACATACCTTAATGAAAGGAAAAAACAAATATCAGCTTGATTTAAAACATCCATGTGCCACCAAGATCTCTCAATATCAGAAGTTCAATCTCCGCTATTTTTTGTGCTAATGGTCTACTTGAGTTTTGAATCCGCTTATTAGTTGGCCATGCACTAGAATGAAATGGCAAAGGAGATGAATAGGGTAGATTTCTTGCTTACATCAAGGTGGGCTCGACTGTGTATACATGTATGGCTGTTGCCTCTTGAGTTATTACGTATCGGTACAAGCTCGCAGCCCAAGACAATTGGGTCGATTGCTGTGCCACCCTAACCCCGACCATTATGGGGCTCACCACGATGTTGGGGAGAAATCCACGGACGCGGATTTCCTGCGAAAGTCTTTCGCAGGAAGATCTTTGCTGGAAACCTAGGTGGGCCTACTGTGATGTTTTTGATAAATCTACCTCGTCCATCTGTTTTTTGAGGTTATTTTAGCACTTGAGACCAAATTTGAGAAGAATCCAAGACTAAAGTGGGCTGCACTAAATGAAAAGGTGGGTAGGGAAATTCCTACCGTTGAAGCCTCCGTCGGGTCAATAGTGGTGTTTACATTCCATCCATACCGTTCATAATATCATTACTACTGAGATGAACTGAAAACAAAAATAATATCCTGATTAAAAACTTCTGTAGCGTCGTGAATATTTCAACTGTGGACGTTCAATTCTCACGTGTTCGGTCCACTTGATTATTGGATCCGGATCATTTTTGGCCCCATTTCCTAAAATGATCTCAAAAAACGTATGGACGGTGTGGATTTCTCATAAACATCACGGTGGGCTGGACCTATATTTCCAGCGCGGGAACTTCCTGCGAAAGGCTTGCGCAGGAAATCCGTGTCCGAAATCCACCTGGTCCATCCGTTTTGCCAGCTCATATTAGGACATGTCCAAATTGAGGCAAATCGAAAGATCAACATAGACTCTTCTGGCCCCAAGTGGTTTCAACTGTGAGGGTTCAATCCAGACTGTTTCAAGTTGTTTGGCCCACTGAATCTTTGGATTAGCCTCATTTTTCATGTCCTAAAATGAGATGGAAAAATAGATGGACGGAGTGGATTTTTCCGTAACAACCTCTAACCCAACTAATGTTTCAACTGTTTCATGTTAGCTGGGCCCACCTGCGCTATGGATTGGTCTCATGAGGGTTTTTCGGTCAAGAAAGATTGGAAAAAAAAAAAAAAGCGTTTAAAAACAATTGAGGGTATTATTGTCTTTCTGAAAATACAGAATTTTGTTACAAAGTTTCAGACAATGCGCGATTAACTGACAAAACGGTGAAAAGGTGGGTGAGTTTTTTAAAAGAGAATAAAAGCAGGCTGTGTTTTTTTTATAGATAACCCAAAGGATAGGCAGCCCTACGTAAATTAATCTTAATTGTAATTCTCTCCCTCTGATGGTGCTGTAATTCGGTTTTTTTTTTGCTTTTCCGTTTTGTTTCAGTGGTTCCCTTCATTATCTGGGATCGCTGGAGCGCAAGGAGAGGAAGAAAAGGCAGCGGCGATAGAGCAGGTAATGGTTGGCTTGCAGTCGTTGGAAGATGCTTTTGAGAAATGCAGCAAAGGGAAAGGATTCTTTGGTGGGGAACGCATTGGTTACCTAGACATTGCGTTAGGTTGCTACTTGGGGTGGCTAAAGGCGACCCAAAGTATGACAGGCACCAAGTTTCTCGACAGCGAGAAGCTCCCGCACTTGACAGGGTGGGCTACGCGCTTCTGTTCAGACGGTTCCGTTAAGGATGTGATGCCACAGCCAGAGAAGCTGGTGGAGTTAACCAAGCTGCTTCAGGCCACTTTCAAGGCTCCTGCTCTTTCCAATTGAACTAGGATTAGTTTGAAGAATGTAGAAAGCGTTGCCTTTGCTTAATAAAATGTCATTATCTATAATAATATAGACTAGTGTTAAAAATGAGTAGTCAGTCCTTTTGAGCTGTTTGGTCGTTTTTCTTTTGTGCCATGTCTCCACAATCCTCCTGTTTATTATTTATTTATTTACAAGAACTGATTGCATATATATGATTGAACTATTAAAGCTAACTGGACCCAACCTGAACCTAACTGGACCTGATTTTTAATGCGACGAAAGGTGAGACCCGAATGTGACCCAATTTCTTAGCAGGCCCAAAAAAAATGGAACCTGGACCCATTAAAATCAGGTCAGGTGTGCAATGGTTATGAACAGTGGCCTTGCGTAACCCTCAAGGGAACGAAAGTGGCCGAAATAGCCCAGTAAAACCCATATGCTCCAACAGCAGACCAATGTTCTGGTCTCTGTGCTGGAAATATGATGATACCAATGGTTGGACATTCTCCCAATTTATAATGATCATGTGGTAAGAAGCTAAAACCAGCCCAATGACTGAGAAACCATTAAGGTGTTGACTTGAACCCAAGCCCACTATTGCAACCTTCTCATCAATTAGACCATGGTGGGCAAAACTAACGGACGGGCAGCATGCACGAGGAATTAACAAACCTGTACTAAAGATATCCATTGAATTGACTGTGAACAAGGTACACTGGAAAGTTGAATCATACGCTTCTTGCCCCAAGTCTATCATAAGAAAAAAACGAAAATGACATTTTCATCCAAAAAATTGATAATTCCGTCCTTTCAAGGACTGATATTACCAAGATTGTAAAAAGCACTCATACAAGGAGACCAAAGTCACCTAACTGAGGTGGTGAATATAAAATTTCACGTGTAAATGTGATCTCCAAGAAGAAGAAGAAGAAGAAGAAGAGATCTCTATACATGGATCCTTTCCACTTCTACATCTTTATAGAAGAACGATCATGGTGAGAGGTACCTGTGAGTGCATTTGCAGCAGTAACGATGTTGGGGGGGAATGGGAAAACCCATATGTGATGAGGCCCAGGATCGCCCTCAAAACTCAAATCGATTCAGTATAAATTCCGTGAAGAGACATTTGAGTCCAAGAGCAGCTCCAATCCAACCGTGTACAAGATCCCAGTCCTCATTCACAAGCACCAGTCCATCTGCGGGTCCATGATCATTGTCCAATACATTAATGATGCCTGGACCGCTTAACCGATGATCCACTCAGCTGTTTCCTACGATTGAGTCATCACTCACATCTGGGCTACATACATCAATGACAAGGTATTTGGTTCTCGTGCATTATAACATGCTTTCCCTCCATTTCTTGATGGACAATGATTTTTGCCCTCACATTCCTTTGGTTTTAGTGGTTCCCTTTGTTGCCTAGGATTGCTCAAGCACAAGGTGAGGAAGCCAAGGCTGGGGCAATCGAACAGGTAATCATGGGCTTGCAGCTGTTGGAAGAGGCTTTTGAGAAATGCAGCAAAGGGAAGGGATTCTTCAGCAGGGAGAGCATTGTTTACCTAGACATTGTGTTCAGGTGCTACTTGGGTGGCTCAATGCGTCTGAAAGTGTGACAAGCATAAAAGCTTTTCAACAGCAAGAAGTTCTCACTTTTGATGGGCTGTTGGGCTGGGCAGTTCTGCTCAGACAGTTTGGTCAGGGAGGCGATGACAGAGATTGAGAAGCTGGTGGTGTTTGTGAAGATGCTTGACACCAAGTTCAAGGCTCCTCCTTCCAATTGAACTAGGATTAGCCAGAGAGAAGAATGTGTAACCCATTGCTTTTGCTTAATAAATGCCATTATCTATAATAATACTAGAATGCTAAGAATGATTAACCTAGTGGCTTTTTTGGTGACTTTCTTTTTGCTTTTATCTTTTTGGGCTATGCTTAGTGACTTCCACAATCCTTTGGTTTGTGTTTTTAAACCTGTGCTTGTTCTGCCTTTCGTTACTACAATATTGCAAAGTTCTAAAAAAATATCGCCTCATATTGGTTGTGTTTAAAGACAGGAATGTATCAGAAAGCATCTTTTGTGTCAATTTGTATCAGAAAGTGTCATTTCTATAAGTTTGTATTGTTGATGTGCTGCAATACAAATGCACAGTAGCTGAATGTATGGGCAAAAACACTTGTACCCATGCATAATTTTAGTCATTTGACATAGGGGAGTTCAATACTCTTACAGTGTAATGGTTCATGCATACATACTCATAAATTTTACTCTTGGAATCTCATTGAACGTTCTATATTGTGGGACCCAACATAAATAGGTGATTACCACAAAATCATATTAAATAAATGACCGTAGCCTCCCCTGATTAAATTGACAGTTGTTCATCAGCTTAGGAGAAGAATATTTTTCAAATTAACTGTTCATTGGATGTCTACTGATCAGCAGGTAGGACATTGGCTTAGCATAATCTTTATTCATGACCCATTTAAAGTGGATCCCATGATTTTCACAGTCTAGCTTAAGCTAAATATATGTGTACAATTTCTGCACAATAAATGAAATGAAGTATAACACTTTTGCCTGCAGGGTCGTCCTTTAAAAAAAAAAAAAAAAAGAGAGAAAAAAAGATAACAGTTTCATTAAGCAGAAGAAAGAAACAAAGCAATCGAAGGCGTCAAGCAGTGTTGTCAAATCGCATATGCAATTGTATGCGATCAGCATATGCTGTTCACATATGCGATCGCACAATCAGATATGCCATGGCATATTTTTTATATAATAATAAAAATTTTAAAAAAGGAAAAAAAAAATTGAAAAAATTCTGAAAAAAGTAAGAAAAACTTGCCTAATTAGTACACATGATTGGATTGGATTATTTTACTTATTTCATTATAGTTTGGGTGTTTCATTATATAAATTTTAATAAAACAATCAAACTACATTAAAAGAGAACTAATTATTAGAAACTTCAAACAAAGAAATTTTATTGATAAATGGATAACTTGAAGCAACTTACGAGTTATAACTTACAACTTAATTTACAAATAATAAGCACAACTTATAAAATATAAAAAATAAACATAATTGAAATAATTGTAGAGAGTTTAGAGTAAGAGAGAGAGAGTAAGAGATTTAGAGCCTTTGGAGTAAAGAATAGTGAAAATGGAGGGGATATGAGTGCCTATTTATAGGCAAAAGTTCTCCAAATTGAAAATAAAAAATAAAAAATTGCTTCCACTCTGCCTATTGGGAAGTATGCAATTGCATATGCGAGTATGCGATCGCATACACACATTGGTCACATATAAAAGTATGCCAAGGCATACTTGCCAGGATCGCATATACCATCATGGCATATGCGATTCGATCCCCGAGCACTACAAACATCTATTTTGACATCACACCAAAGTCAATAACATTGCTTTCTGCAGCATAAACAAACAAAATTATACATATGGAGAATGCAGTTCCTAAAACAAAATCAGTGTCAATAGAACATGTTCTGTCAGTTGTAGGGAAGGCCAGGAAGTGAATGTCATATACAACAAAAATAAATAAATAATTCTACCCACCATATACAACAAAGACAATGCATCCAACACTGACATCTAAGTTATCAAGCACTCAATCTCAGCAAACATGGCACGTATGCATGGGATCCAGAACATTCATCTATGGTGTGCTGCCGTGTCTTGACCATATGCCAAAAATTCCACCAATCAGATCCCAGCGATTGATTAGAGCATTTTTATCCATTTAATGCTAATGGGTGGTTGAACATTTTTTTGTAATCCTGAAGAGCCCTCCAACCAGCGGCTAAGATTGCTGGACTGGTGTATTTTGGGGTACATGGCCCAATATGGATCTCTGGCACGTGTACAACATGTACAGATACTGAATGCTTCATAACTAACTAAGACAATATTTATAACACTATATCCTCTCATGGATCAGAGATGGAAAAGGAACAACAGAGAAGTGCATTTCCAACTATATGCTACTTGTATCTTTGAGCGCAGCTACTTCCTTGTTACTGCGCTGCAGATTGTTGTAGTCTCTCAAATATAACCTGCTTATAAAACCTTCTAGTCCGAAAGAACAAATATGAGGCAACGAGAAACCCACAAAGAGTAACACATGCCATTATCAGAAAAGATAACATGAAGCAGTGCATACCAGTGCACGTCTTCTCATCAGATGATGATGATGAAGATGATGCTTCCATGTCATATATACCCCCCACCAACTTCACAGAGAGGAGATAAGACCCAAACGGGCTCGCGATGGCAATTGTGTTGAATATCGTACCCATATGCATTACACCGAATATCTCTGAAGTGATGGTGGGCATTAATGACCATTGAGAGCCATAACATACACCCACTAAGATAGAACCTGCATATAGAGCACCCGGCAGGCCAGAAGCGATCACTGCATGGCCAACGCTCATTGTCGCCAGCGTAATGGCCATGAACAACGGCCTTGCATAGCCTCTCAGGTGGAGGAAGTAGTCAGACACGTAACCAGCACCGAAGCGGCCCAGAAAATTCCATATACTCCACAAAGAGACCAATGTACTGGTCTCAGTGCTTGTGTAACCAAGAGATGTGCCAATCTGACTGATATTATTTACTGTGGCCAGCCCTGACCCCATACCGCATGCCATGGCTAAAAACAGTAACCAGAAGTCAATGGTGCGCATGCTCTGCAAAAGATTGTAGTTTTCTCCCCTCAACAAAATCCTCCTGTCATGCACGGATGACTCTTGACCAGCATCACTCAGTGTCTTGTGATACACAGCATGATCGTATCGTGTGTACAGCTTCTCAGCTTCTACTCTCCCATATGTTCTCTGCTCTGTGACATCCAGTGGGTCAGGATCATCCATCAAACGGTTTGCTTCGAGATTTGAAGCTTGTGATAGCATCCGGGAGTTCCTCAATTGGGCTCTAATTGCAATGCTTAGAGGAAAGATGAGTGTAACGAGAAGTATTGTCAATATAAGGATATGCATTGATGATCCCAATGCTAGGACATTCTCCAAAATTATAATGATAGTGAGGTAAAAAGCAACAACCAGTGCAATGACTGAGAAACCATTCAGGTATTTCTTGTCATGCCTTTCATTTGTAGAGCGAACTTTTACAAAACACATTAGCAAGAGGGGGGTGAGAGTTGGCAGCAGCGCAAGCATCAGAAGAAATGAACTAGGGTTATCCTTGAATATCGTCTGATATACTTGAATTAGTATCGCTCCACTTAGACCGAGAAAGCCCTAAACATAGACAAGTAAAGATAGATGTTAAAACCAATTGAGGCCCAACAAAAATCAAGACACCAAAAGGGAAGGTACTAGCATGAATTTGGGAAATTTGTGTTGCACTGTAAATGACAAGCAACGCATGCATTAGTTAAATATAATTCAACTAGCTTTTATTGGATGATGTTGTGCAAGTTGTATAGGTGTCCAACATGCTGATCGGAAATTTTGGCAGGCATAATGTCTATTTATGTATGGAATTTCAAGTAGTCCATTGGTATCTAGATGTGCAAGCAACAGATCTAAAAAAATTATGCAAGGAAACAAAATATTGATACCAGGAAGAAATCGGAAAGGTAAACTATTTATGAACAGAAAGACTAGGGAGTTGTTTGGATGTTCAACTGAAATGAATTGCATAATGAGGAAATGACTTGTTTGGGGCTAGCTCCACCCCGTTCATTGTGGGAGTTACCATTTTGATTGTTTCACATCAAACTTGAAATGCATGGAACTCCAGTTGGGGATTTGGTCGTCGTTATAAATTAAAATTGTGCCAAAGTGATTTTCACTTTATTGTATTAATTTACTGAAATTCACTTTAAATGAACATTCAAATGCATCCTATGCATGCTAACAAGTATTAGATTTGAAGTGTTGTTTTTCCTTTTTTTCCAGAGCAAGCAACAAAAACCATAGTAAATTAAGGGAAAGAATTCCAGACATAAAGGGCCGAATGGCCGATTCCTTACTTTTTTTAATTTTAGCAAAAGGTTGGAACACACTTTGATTTGGGGCATCCATCATTTGGGTCCCACCTTTGATGTGGGTCGTCCATCATGTGGGGCCACACTTCGATTTGGGGCATCCATCATGTGGGGCCCACCTTTGATGTGACAGTGCTTTATATGGGCCCGCCTTGATGTGGACCATCCATCATGTGGAGTCCCACCTTAAATATGGACTGCTCATCATGTGGGCCTGCCTTAGAGAGATTGTAAAGAGAAGAGAAGAGGGCAAGATGGGAATTACTTAAAAAGTTTAAGAACAAACTTGTCCAAAAATGTCTACTCAAGCCAAATAAGCTCTTAAAGAAAAAATGACCTCCCCATCACTTATTTTTTAAGAGCTTTTTTGCCAGTTTCTAAAAAAATAAGCTCTAAAATTAGAGCTTTACCAAACACTCTATTTCCAAAATAAGAGCTTATTTTTTTAGAATAAGCAAATAAGCTCTTTTTAGTAGAGATGACAAACAGCCCCTTACTAATGTTGATGGAATCACCCTTTAAAATGATCTTCTCAGGAGGGTCCAAGGACTTCTGCTACATGGGCGACATAAGGGGGAGCAGGGCTAGAGAAGGTCACCAAAGTTGGACCCATAGTTACCAGCCAAAGCCCCATCAAATTAATCTACCAAAGGAGGGGCGGGACCATAGGAGGCTTGGGAGGATTAGGCGTTGCCATGTTGAATCCAATAAGTGAATTGCCAACCAGTTCCTAAAAATAACAGAAGCATAAAATCCAGAACCTGAGTAAATATCCTAATAAAAAGCCTTTACATATCCTACGATTTCAAGGGCTAACAATCAACTAGAAATGTATTGAATTAGAGAAGCATTATCATTCCAAAATGCACAATATTTGGCCAGTAGCAAATAAATTGAGAGATCCACTATTTACACCTGTTCTGACTGCTAAAACTGTCCTTTCCTCTTTCGATTATGTGATGCAACAAAGTTTTAATATAGTATACCAAATATCTTCCATCCTAGATAGAACCAACAGTAACTACTAATACATTTTCCTTTTCTGTTAGGTAAGCTGGCCTTGAATCTGAGACCATTTGAGCTATGAGCTCAAACCCCGGAAACCACCATGAAAAGGATGCTACAAGAAGTAAAAAGTTCCGGGGCTCAGCTGTTCAGCCAATCTGTGCAATTAATACATCACCATAATTACTCACATAGTTACCAAATTCTACTACATTTTTGAAAAATAAAATAGCCAGATGCTCGTGAGATTTTTTTATTTTTATTTAAAAAAAAAAAAAAAAAGAGCTTGTCCCACTAATAGAAAAAAATTAAAATTAAAAAAATCATTGAAATTCATCAATTCAATATTCATATATAATGATCACATTATTCAGTAACCTAACTTGCAAAAAACAAAATCAATTTCTCCCTTTTTATAAAATTTCCCAACTCGTTTCTATAAGTTCTGAATTTTTCTCAGTCTTAACTAATCACCTTGCTGAAATTTTCACAAATGCAGACTTTGTGATGCAAGTCGAATCATTTGATGCCATCGGAAGATCACAAATATTCCATCGTCGATCAGATATTCCAATGCAGATCATACATGAATCCAAACATGCATCAGAGAAATGAACGGAAACAGGGACCAAATTCTTCAGATTGGAAGATCCTAGCCACCAAATCAGATGCATTAAGATCATCCGGTAGGGCATATCATTTTGGTGGCACGAGCCAACAGAACGACAATCCGGATCACGGAACCGTGGGCCCACAACCGATCATACAATTCAAAAAGGAAATGAAATGGGAATGAATTCACCTTCATGATCCCAACGGCGGTGCCCCTGTGGTCAGGGAAATTCTCAACGGCGGTGACGACATTGGCTGTGTTGAAAAAGGTCTGTGCTTGGGCTGCGAGGAGCATAAACACGCACATGGCGGGGACGGGCAGTCGGGGGATGGCGCCGGTGACGGAGAGCCACATGGGGAAGTAGCCAGAGAAGCATAGGATGGCCCCCGCCAGATGGACGACCCAGGGCCCGCCACGTGTCCAGGAGGAGGAGGAGGTAGCGGAGTAGAGGAGGCCGGAGATGAGGCCGACGTTGGCGCCGACGTCTTTGAAGAAGGCGACGGAGTCGAGGGTGGATTGGTCGTAGCCCTGGCTGGATTTGAGGAGGGAAGAGTAGATGCCGAAGCAGTACGATGACCCGCTAGTGCACTGAATCCAAATGCTCGCGACGGTGGCTAGCCATTTGCTGCTGATGATCAAGATGCCTCTCCTCCGCCACTGCGAGAGCACCGATTGCGGTGAACTCCTCATTCGGTACTGCGCGGCTGCTGTTGCTGCTTCTTTCCTCTTTCTTCGCTTCCTTCTTTAGGTTTTGATTGAGAGAGAGAGGGGAGAGGACACGTCTTGCGATTAACACGCGTCCTGTAATACAAAGCTCCTTGGGGCCCACCCACGATTTTTGTATTACATCCAGTCCGTCTATACGTCTCGTCAGCTCATTAGGGGACATGATCCATGAAACGAGGGACATCCAAAACTCAAGTTGGACATTCCACTGGAAACAGTGGTGATGGAGATAACCCACCGTTGAAACCTTCCTAACGCTCACCATGATGTTAGATGTCATCCAACCCGTTCATAAGGTGATTCTCGCCTGGATAAAGGGCAAACACAACATAACCCTGACTCGAAACTTCTGTAACCCCACTAATTTTGAATCGGTGGAAGTTCAATCTTCACTCGTGTGGCCCACTTGATTTTGGATTTATATGATGTTTGTGTCCAAAAATGAGCTGACGAAACGGATGGACGGAGTGGATATAACACAAACACGAGCTTTGGGTTACAGAGGAGCCGTGTGACCCGGGGTTGCAGACAAGTCGCCTTCGTCCGAGCGCGTCTGCCAGTCCGCGTTCTCGGCTGACAGTGACGCTACGAAGGAAGAAGACGGACGCGGATTGCGTCCTACCCCGCCCGTCTCTAGCCCCCGAACGGGCGGTTGTGTGTGCGGGCCCACCGTAATGTATCTGTATATCCAATCCGTCCATCCCTTTTCTCGTATCATTTTAAGGAATAAGCAAAAAGTTGAGGCAGATCCGACGCTAAGTGTACCACACCAAATGATAAGCTTGTTGGATTGAATGCCGTTTACACTAAATATAAGAGTCATATGTGGTGTGGTCTATTTGTGTGTTGGATCCGCGTTCATGTCTTAAAATGATATGAGAAAAGGGTTGAACAGCATGGATAAACAGATGCATAACGGTGGGCCTGGGTCCGCCCACATTCGGGCCAGGACGGGGTAGGACGCAATCCGCGTCTGAAGAAGACAGTTTATGTCTTAAAATGCCATTTACAGTTTAGCTTGCGGAGAAAGGGAGAAACTTTGATACTCTAGCAGTATGATGGACGATACGCATGCACTAAAACTTATAAATTGCACACATGTCATACATATAGTAAAATTAAATCGTCCAAATTATGGTAACCAGCGCTCACGTACCATGAACAAAAAAATTAAGCTCATTTGACTATCCGACCATCGGATTAGTGGACATTTATCATACGGTTGAGAATGAAAAACATCCTACCTTCTTATTCCAAAGAAAAAATGTCCACGAACCTCAGGTTAGTATTGTTCAAACAATCTGATCTTGGGATAGCCACTTAGAAACAGTGGGCTGCACGATCTAGTCCGTTGAATTTCGTTAATATATGCCATGTTGTACCATTTCTAAGTGCCCTTCTGTAAAGCCTCATATGGAATCGGATTGCATGGATACCGAAGTACCGGACCCTCAGCCACATGCTGCCGGTATCAAAGTTGGTCGCGGTAGAGCGCGTGTTTTACCTAACAACTTACAGGCTTTGCGGATTGGAGACGATTAGGTGAGGCCCGGGTAAAAGCCTATCCTTGGGGCCACTTGATGTACTGTTTTATATTCACGCCGTTCCTCAGTTTTTACAGCTCATTTTTTGTCATGGTCTGGATAATGAAATAGATCCAAATCCTACATAGACCACATTACATAAAACAGTTGTGGTAAGACACCCACCATTAATAAAATTCCTAGGATCCACTATTTTGTTTATTTGCCCTTGGGTCTTTTGGTAAGATTCAAGAACTTTGACGGAGGGATAACACAAACATAAGCTTGATCTAAAACTTTTATGACTCTATAAATGTTTTCAATAATATGCATATAATTTCTTTTATTTCCTATCTATATTGTCTGTTTATCGCAAATAAGAAATTCTTATTTGCTGCAATTCGATGATCTATACCCCACACAGACAGACGCTAGTGGAATTTCACCACCTATGGGTACTCAACCCTTGACCAGGAGTTAAAACTCCTAAGAGTCTACCACCCGAGCAAGAGTAAGGACCCTAATCTTTTCCCAATTGATCATGAAAAATGAGCTGAACCCAAATGAACAATCTAGATCAATTGCTCCTCTATCTAAGTGTCCCAATGCAACTAAGAGCACTATAATATATAGTGCTCTCTTTCTATTTTTTTTCTTTCTTTTTCTTTTTTTTTTTTTCTTTTTATTTTTTTACAAACACACGCTTACACACGCGCACACACTCCACACAAACACACACACCACACCCCACACACGCACGCCGTGGGATTTCACCACTAGTGGGTACTCAGAACCCTTGACCGGGTGTTGAAACTCTAGGGAGTCTACCACCCAGGTAAGGGTAAAAGCATGAACAAGGTATAAAAGTCTTTGCCACATTTTGGAAAAAAAAAACAGAAAACTCAAGAGATCAAATGATCCTAATTGACCCATTCGCTAACTATTTTAAATGGCAGCATTCGTTAATGTAGCAGATATGACAGTGGATTAGATAAGAAAATGGACCCCAAGAAATCTGATGGATAGATAGATTACACTCTTTATTTATATACACACACACACCCACGCACTCACATTCATCGCAATGGGTATGGGGACTCTTAAGTCTACTTATACACACCCACACACCGTAAAATTTCACCACAGTAAAATTTCACCACAATGGGTACTTAAACACATGACCTCGTGTTAAAACTCTTGTGAGTCTACCAATGGATCATGCTCCCATGCAATAAAGCGTTGCGTGTTGATTGAATGGGGATTTTCATTTGGTGGGACCACACCCAGGCTGTTCAAGTGAGCCGCTTGTGTATGAAAAGCAGATAGTTACGATTCAACATAAACATGTTGCCGAATTAATTTCAGCACAAACATGTTGCATCCTTTGACACAAGTAGATTGCCTAGTGACCGACTCTGTGGCCTAACATTGATGTAGGCTCATCATGTAAGGCCCACCTTCAGTATCCCCCGCTCATAATGTGAAGCACACTTTTGATGTGAACCATCCATTGTGTAGGCCCCACCTTTGGTGTGGGTTGTCTATCATGTGGGACCCACCTTAGATGTGGGGAATTTATTTTTTGAGCAGTCACCGGCTTATTCAGCTGTTGATACACAATTACCTATGTGGGTCCCATCGTCTTCTATGTACACCATCCAACCTATACATTAAGTGGACAAAACCATAACGATGGGATGCCTTAAAAATCAAGCCCATTCAATAAGCATGTGGGTCACACTATGAAGAGTGATGACCATATCTACAAACCTTCAAATTCATAGTGGCCTGGGTGATGGTTGGGTCAATCTAACTTTTAAGGCCTACTTTTATCACTAGGCAACAATGCTAGACAAGTAAACCATAGAGAGGGAATTGAACACTCACAATTAAAAATTTATTGGGTGCTACAAAAGTTTTAGATAAAGCTGATTTTGTGTTTTCCTTGCATTTAAGTCTACATGATCTTATTAACAGGTTGGATGATAAGTAAAGATCATGGTAGCCCCTAAGAAGCTTCCAACAGTAGGTATTGTCGTCACCATTGGTGTCTTTGATTTACCTCATTTTTGAGTCATATAATAAAATAGTCTATCAAAATGGATGAACCGCGAGGATAAAACCCATATATCACAGTGGACCCTGCAGAGCCTACCTAGACAAATTATTGGCCAAGCGAGGGCGGAGGCAAACAGCTCCTGTAGCACTTTTTAGTATGTTATTTAATAATACTTATAATTATAAGTAGAAAGTCTCGTGAAATCAATCGTTCTACTCATGCTCGTTAATGGTACCTCTATCCCATTAGCAGCACTTGTCCTTGCCGTGTACGTGTGGATCACGTCTTACTCCAGCTCATTAATAATTTTTAACAATCCGTAGAAAATCTAAAATATGTCTTATTAGAAATCTCATAAAATCAAAACTAAACATGACCCTCAACCGTTAGAAACTCTGCTGTCAAAAGCTAGTGCGACCCACCATCCTGTTTGTGAGAAATCCACTCTGCCCGTATGCTTTGTCAGCTCATGTCAGGAAATAAGCTAAAGAATGAGGCAGATCCAAAATTCAAGTGATCCACATGATAAGAAAAGGCACAGAGGGAAATGCCTACCGTTGAAACTTTTCCATGGTCCACCATGATGCATATACGTCATCCACACTTTTCATTAGGTCATTCCCAGTGGGATGATATGAAACATAAAAATATTAGCCTGCGAACTTCTATTGCCTCAATAATGTTTCAACACGGGCCATTTAATTTTATTGTTTTCTTATGTGTGACCTACCAGAATTTTAGATCTGCCTCATTTTTAGGCTCATATCATGTCAGGAGCAGCCAAAAGGATGAATAGAATGGGCCCACCTTGACGTATGTATTCTATACCCACATGTGAGTATGTCTATACATTTTGCTGGATCATTTTAAGACAGTCTTGAGATAAAACAAATTTAAATCAAATTAAGTAAGCCCTACCATAGAAAATAACAGTGATACAGAGTTAAAAGCTTCTTTTAGTCGAGTTGATATTTGTTTTAACCTGACTCATTTTGGATGAAGTTGATATTTGTTTTGATACTTTATTTATGTTTGTGTGACCTTACTGCTAGGTTAGATGACAAATAAGCATTATGGCGGGCATTAAAGAGTTTTTAATGGTGGGGTGTTCAATCGCCACATATAGTCCACCTGAGATTTGAATATGTAATTTTGAGCTCATACCCAAAAATGCTCCCGAAAAATGAACGGACGATGGGAATGTAAAATACATATATTACAGAAGGCCCCGTAGTAGGGGCCATACAGTCTTGGGTGAGGACAGGGAGCACCTAATCCACTCCTGGAGTGACATGGTACTCTGGCAGAGACAATTCTTTATAGGCCTGCTCTCAATAATTGAAGCCATGTCGTACGGAAGTCCAAATTATGGAAGCGAATTGGGTGATGACCCAAACACTAATCAGGTAGATGGTGTTGGTACTATGAGGCCACCATAGTGCATGTGTTTTGTGTTTTATATCTGCACCTGTTGGGAAGTGGAGTCACATCTGGGGCAGCGCACGACCGGTTGTGGCTCCTGCTCGACCAGTCGTGGAGCCCACTCGACTGGTTGTGACCAGTCGTAGACTGACTCGACTCAAAGTCTAGCGAGTTTTTGGGTTCCGAGGTTCTCGATCGGTCGTGGCTCATGCTCGACCGGTCGTGGGGTCCGCTCGACCTGTTGTGCAGCCTACATGACCAGTCATAGTTACGCGGATTCGTTTCCGAATCTGATGCGGACTGCGGATTTTTGTGTCGCCTTTCGCGAGGGTGCGAAAGGAAAGTTGCCTAAATTATAAATAGGGGTCCCTAGGGCTTTTCTAGGGTTAAAGTGAGTATTGGGGAGTTATTCTAAGGTGTGAGCAAAGGGTTTTCTCTGTATCTCCAAGAGAGAGGTTAGTATATTGCCTTGTAATCTTCGTTATTCTTCATAGTGGAAGTTTGCATCCGTGGTTTTTTACCCTTATTGGAGTTTTTCTACGTATATCTTGTCTTGTGGTTATTTTGAATGCTTTGATTCTGTTTCTAGTTTATATTTCTTCTTCTTTATCGTTTGTAGGTGAGGCCTGAGATTGGATCTCGGTTCATTGCGTTGTTGGCGTGCTGCGCAACAACTGGTATCAAAGCTATTGGTTTAGTTCTATTAGGAGCAATGACGGAAGAAGGAAAAACTAGAATTGAGAAGTTTGATGGTTCAAACTTTGCCTTCTAGAAGATGCAGATGGAGGATTATTTGTATCAGAAGGACCTCTATATTCCTCTAGGAAGAAAAGAGAAGAAACCAGAAAAGATGACATATGATGAATAGTTTTTACTGGATAGGAAAGCTTTAGGAACGATCCGACTCTCTTTGTCTAAGAGCGTCGCTTTCAATATATCTAAGGTGAAAACTACAAAAGAATTAATGGAAGCCCTAGCCACCATGTATGAAAAACCCTCAGCATCCAACAAGGTTCATCTTATGAAACAACTACTCAACATGAAGATGTCAAATGGTGGGAGTGTAACTGAATATCTAAACGAGTTCAATACAGTCACGAGCCAGTTGGAATCCGTTGGTATTGTTTTTGAGGATGAGGTCAGGGCGTTATTGATCTTGTTCAGTTTGCCAGACAATTGGGATGGTTTGGTGATTACTGTGAGCAATTCTTCAGGGTCAACAAAGCTGAAATTTGATGATGTAGCCGATCTAATTCTCAGTGAAGAATCTAGAAGAAAGGCATCAGAAGTTTTAGGGGATTCAGGGAATGCTCTAAACGTTGAAGGAAGAGGAAGATCGCTAAACAAAGGAGGCAATAAACACGAACGTACTAAGTCGAGGAAGAAGTCCAAGGGACCGAAAGACAAAGACAGGTGTTGGCATTGGGGTAAGAAGGAGCATATGAAACCTGCTTGTAGGGTGCTCAAGAAACAATAAGGAAGCTCTCAAAGCGGGAAGGATTCAGTGAATATATCTGAGGAGAGTGACACAAAGGCGTTGATCTTCTCTCTTGATGCGAGGAATAAATCTTGGGTTATAGACTCGGGTGCTTCGTTTCATGCCACCTCATATAAGGAAGTTTTGTGTGATTATGTGTTGGGTGACTTTGGGAGAGTCTACCTGGGTGATGATAAGTCGTGCAATATTGTTAAAAAGGGAGACGTTCATGTCAATCAGAAAGACGGAACAGTTTTGAAATTGAAGGATGTCAGACATGTACCGAGTTTGAAACGTAACTTGATCTCAGTGGGGCAGTTGGCCGATACCGGTTATGTGACGACATTCACTAGTGATTCCTGGAATATCACAAAAGGTGCCTTGGTGATATCTCGAGGCAAAAAATGGAAGGTACTTTGTACGTGACTTCAAGATCATATAGTTCACTCGCAGTTGCATCAACTGGAGTGAATTGACAGTTATGGCATCAGAGGTTGGGGATATATGAGTGAAACGTGGATGAATGTGCTATTGTCAAAAGGAAAGCTACCAGGGCTGAAGTCTATTAACTTGGAATTCTGCGAGGACTGTGTGTATGGCAAGCAGGAGAGAGTAAGTTTCAAGAAGACAGGACGCGCTTCAAAGACACATCTGTTGGAGCTTGTATACACTGATGTCTAGAGACCGGCACATGTATCATCTCTTGGTGGCTTACATTATTTTGTTTCTTTTATTGATGATGCTAGTAGAAAACTGTAGATTTATTTCTTAAAATACAAATCTAATGTATTTGATGTATTTAAGAAGTGGAAAGTTATGGTAGAAAACGAGACAGGTAAAACAGTAAAATGTTTCAAATCTGATAATGGGGGAGAATACTGTGATAAGAGATTTGAGGAGTATTGTGCAACAAATGGAATCAAACATTAGAAAATGATTCCAGGGACACCGCAGTAAAATGGTGTGGCTGAGCGTATTAATGGAACCATCCTTGAGCGCGCCAGGAGCATGAGACTACATGCAGGGTTACCCAAGAACTTTTGGGCAGATACTGTGAATACTGTCGCATATCTCATCAATAGAAGTCCATCAGCACCATTGGATGGTGGGCTACCAGAAGAAACGT
The DNA here is from genome assembly GCA_030180095.1 of Magnolia changhungtana. NCBI lineage: Eukaryota > Viridiplantae > Streptophyta > Magnoliopsida > Magnoliales > Magnoliaceae > Magnolia > Magnolia changhungtana. The sequence goes on from JASAUF010000444.1 coordinate 10,279,821, forward strand.
GGACTGGCAAAGAAGTGAACCTTGCACATCTCAGAGTATTCGGTTGCACTTCATATGTTCACATTGATGTAGAGCACAAAAATAAAACTGGATGCGAAGTCCAGGAGGTGCACGTTTATAGGCTACGGGCAGCATGATTTTGGCTACAGGTTTTGGGATGCAGAAAACAGGAAAATCATCAGAAGTAATGATGTAGTCTTCAATGAAAAAGTGATGCATAAGGACAGTGTGCAGGAAAATAAGGTCGAGGAGAAAGAATTCGTAGAGATGGAAGAGTTATCGGACACGGGTGTTACAGCGCCACAGGATGATCATGAATAGGAGCATTATGAGACAGAGCCACATACACCGGTTGTAAGGAGGTCTACTCTTGAGAGGAGACCCACGGTCCAATACTCACCCTCCTTACATTATCTACTGCTGACAGATAATGGTGAGCCAGAGTGTTTTGAAGAGGCGTTATAGTCAGATACATGGGTTAAGTGAGAGCAGGCCATGGATGAAGAGATACTCTCTTGAGTCTAATCGTACATGGGATCTAGTCACTCTACCTAAGGGTAAGAAAGCTCTTCATAACAAATAGGTTTACAGATTGAAGGAGGAGCACGACGGTTTGAAACGGTATAAGGCCAGATTGGTTGTGAAAGGATTTCAACAAAAGGCAGGTATCAATTTCACTGAAATATTTTCACCTGTGACGAAAATGTCTACGATTCGCATGGTCTTGAGTATAGTGGCTATAGAGGACTTACATCTAGAGCAGCTAGATGTTAAAATAACATTTCTTTATGGAGACCTTGAAAAAGAGATATATACATCAGCCGATAGGATACGTGGCACCGAAAAAGGAGAACAAGGTGTGCAGACTGAAGAAAAGTCTATATGGCCTGAAGCAGGCCCCGAGGCAGTGGTATAAGAAGTTCGACAGTTTCATATCGGGAAACGGTTACAAGAGATGTCATGCTGACCACTGTTCTATTTGAAGAAGTTTGAAACGTTATACATCATTCTTTTTCTGTACGTTGATGAAATGCTTGTGGCTGGTTCAAGCATGAAAGACATCTCAGATCTCAAAAGACAACTGTCTAGAGAATTTGCCATGAAGGATTTAGGAGCTGCAAAACAAATCTTAGGCATGAGGATAAAGCATGATAGGGAAAACAAGAAACTGATTTTGTCATAGGCAGAGTACATAGCCAAGGTACTTGATCGATTCAATATGGGAGGTGCTAAGCCGATTAGCACTACATTAGCCAACTACTTCAAGCTCTCTAAGGAACAAGGTGCAAAGACGCAGGAGGAATGAGACTATATGACTAAAGTCTCATACGCGTCAGCTATAGGGAGTCTCATGTATGTTATGGTAAGCACAAGACCAGACATTGCTCAAGCAGTGGGAGTTGTTAGCAGGTTCATGAACAACACCAGGAAGGAACAAAAGGAAGTTGTGAAGTGGATCCTTAGATACCTGGTAGGTACTAAGGATGTAGGGCTGTGTTATGGTGGATCGAAAATCAAGCTACAAGGCTACATGGATTCAGATTTGGCAGGAGATATCAACAGCAGAAGAAGCACTACAAGTTATGTCTTTACTCACAGGTAGTCTTTGCGATCAATCGATTAGTCTCTCAATTACAGAAGATAGTATCTATCAGTATGACGGAAGCAGAATATATTACGACTATATAAGTGTGCAAGGAGATAGTGTGGATGCAAGGTTTTATGGAGGAGTTGGGTAAGAAGCAAGCGATGCAAGCACATGTGTGTGATCAGTAGTGAAATACACTTGGCTAAGAATTGCGTCTTTCATTCAAGGACCAAGCATATTGCCATCAGATATCACTTCATACGTTCGTTACTAGAAGATGGATCGATTGCTCTAGAGAAGATTCATACAAGTGAGAATCCTACGGATATGCTGACCAAGGCAGTCACACGGGAGAAGTTGAAGCTCTGTTCAGCTTTGATTGGTCTTTAGGTTTGAAAACGGGGAGGTGATGCACTCCAGATGAAGAAGACAGGTTTATGACGATGTGTCTCCAAGTGGGAGATTCTTGAGAAGTAGAGCCACATCTGGGGCCGCGCACGACCGGTTGTGGCCCCTGCTCGACCAGTCATGGATTGGTTCGACTCAAAGTCCAGCGAGCATAGGTTTTTGGGTTCTGAAGTTCTCGATCGGTCATGGCCCATGCTCTACCGATCGTGGGGTTCGCTCGACCGGTCGTGCAGCCTACACGACCAGTCGTAGTTACGCAGATTCGTTTCCGAATCTAATATGGACTACGGATTTTTGTGTCGCCTTTCGCAATGGTGCGAAAGGGAAGTTACCTAAACTATAAATAAAGGTCCCTAGGGCTTTTCTAGGGTTAAGGTGAATATTGGGGGGTTATTCTAAGGTGTGGGCAAAGGATTTTCTCTGTATCTCCAAGGGAGAGGTTAATATATTGCCTTGTAATCTTCGTTATTTTTCATAGTGGAAGTTTACATCTGTGGTTTTTTACCCTTATTGGGGTTTTTCCACGTATATCTTATCTTGTGGTTATTTTGAATGCTTTTATTCTGTTTTTAGTTTATATTTCTTCCTGTTTATCGTTTGTGGGTAAGGCCTAAGATTGGATCTCAGCTCACTGCATTGTTGGCATGCTGGGCAACAGCACTATCCATCCATTTTACTAAAAGCCCATTAAATAAGAAATAGGAGGCGAAAATTTTAAGGCCCACCATAATATTTATTTGCCATCCAACTTATTAATAAGGTCACATAAACCTTAATTAAGGAAAAACACAAATATAAACTAGCTTCAAAGCTTTTGTGGTCCTTAAGATGTTTTTAATGGTGGGCATTCAATCACCGTTGTTTTCTATAATGTGATGCATTTGAGCTTCTATATATGCTTAGGGCCTTTTTGAGAGCATGTATTTGGAACCCCAGGATTTGAACCCGCAAGATTTAAAACCTTCTATTTGAAATTCTCTGTGTTTGGCACCCTCAAATCAAAATCAAATGTAATCCAATCGTAGCGATGCATCTATATTTATAGGAATTTGAATTTAATTACTAAATCAACATTAATATATTGAATTAGTGTATATATGCAACGTTTGACACAATGGTTGTAATAAACCCGTTGAAATATATATTATGCTCGAAAATGAGGAAATTTCAAGTCTTAGATGGGCCACAAGCACAAGATCACATTTGAGTGACTAACCAATGATTTTTAACCGTTGCTTTACATGGACAATGTTTGGACGACATAGATCATCATGTTAAAGTAATTAAGTGATGCAATTAATAATCTAATTGTTTTGGGATATCATCGGTGGGCCATGTGCCCAATAAATTAATAATATAGTGACCCATATATTACACATGCAACTCTTGGAAGGATTTTAGATGTAATCCAAGCTTTCATATTCGATTTCAAACCCGTCTTTGAAGGGATAAACCCCATTTATTTCATGGCACGATACAGACTAGGGGACTCAACTCCCCTCAAACCCACAAATCCATGGTACCAAAGGACCCCTCACGGCCGGTTCGGGAGCATGGATTCGAAACCCCTTGGATTTGAAATCCTCCTATTGTGTTTAGCACCCCGTAATGAGAATCAACTTTAATCCAAAAGTAGCTATACATGGTGTATCTACAGGGGTTTGGATTTAATTACTAAATCAATTTTAATAACTCTAATTAGTGAAAGTATGTAATGTTAGACACAATGGTTGTGATAAGCCCGCTGAAATATATGCTTTGCCCAAAAAGGATGAAATTCCAAGTCTCAGATGGGCCACAAGCACAAGATCATGTTTGAGTGACTAACCAACGATTTTTAACCATTGATTTAAATTGATAATGTTTGGATGATATTGATCATCATATTAAAGTAATTATAATTGTTGATGTCAGAATCTGGATCACCCTCCGCTGAGCGTTGAGTGCTCGGAGCAAACCCTGGTCCTGCACATAACAGTAAACAAAAGAGACCCTGGCTCAAGCAGGAGTCCCTCCGATGCCAAAGTCAGGCTAGGGAAACTAAGTTTAAGTAGAGTAGAGTGAGAGTGTGAGATCTTGCGTACTTGTATCAGTAGAAATGATCCGTATTTATACCTGAGGGTTGCAATGAACATGTCCGATAATCTCGGCGCGGCCATCGCCACTATGCGAGGGCTACGCACGCACAGTTGTCGATGGTTACCCGGAGATTGTGGCTAAGATTGCCCGACTGGTGTGGGTACATGGCCCAATATGGATCTCAGACACGTGTACTACATGTACAGATACTGAATGCTTCATAACTAATGAAGATAATATTGATAACACTATATCCTCTCATGGATGATGGAAAAGGAACAACAGAGAAGTGCATTTCCAACTATATGCTACTTGTGTCTTTGAGTGCAGCTACTTCCTTGTTACAGCGCTGCAGATTGTTGTAGTCTCTCAAATATAACCTGCTTATAAAACCTTCTAGTCCGAAAGAACAAATATGAGGCAACGAGAAACCCACAAAGAGTAACACATGCCATTATCAGAAAAGATAACATGAAGCAGTGCATACCAGTGCACGTCTTCTCATCAGATGATGATGATGATGATGCTTCCATGTCGTATATACCCCCCACCAACTTCACGGAGAGGAGATAAGACCCAAACGGGCTCGCGATGGTAATTGTGTTGAATATTGTACCCATATGCATTACACCGAATATCTCTGAAGTGATGGTGGGCATTAATGACCATTGAGAGCCATAACATACACCCACTAAGATAGAACCCGCATATAGAGCACCCAGCAGGCCAGAAGCGATCACTACATGGCCAACGCTCATGGTCGCCAGCGTAATGGCCATGAACAACGGCCTTGCATAGCCTCTCAGGTGGAGGAAGTAGTCAGACACGTAACCAGCACCGAAGCGGCCCAGAAAATTCCATATACTCCACAAAGAGACCAATGTACTGGTCTCAATGCTTGTGTAACCAAGAGATGTGCCAATCTGACTGATATTATTTACTGTGGCCAGCCCTGACCCCATACCACATGCCGTGGCTAAAAACAGTAACCAGAAGTCAATGGTGCGCATGCTCTGCAAAAGATTGTAGTTTTCTCCCCTCAACATAATCCTCCTGTCATGCACGGATGACCCTTGACCAGCATCGCTTGGTGTCTCGTGATACACAGCATGATCGTATCTTGTGTACAGCTTCTCAGCTTCTACTCTCCCATATGTTCTCTGCTCTGTGACATCCAGTGGGTCAGGATCATCCATCAAACGGTTTGCTTCGAGATTTGAAGCTTGTGGTAGCATCCGGGAGTTCCTCAATTGGGCTCTAATTGCAATGCTTAGAGGAAAGATGAGTGTAACGAGAAGTATTGTCAATATAAGGATATGCATTGATGATCCCAATGCTAGGACATTCTCCAAAATTATAATGATAGTGAGGTAAAAAGCAACAACCAGTGCAATGACTGAGAAACCATTCAGGTATTTCTTGTCATGCCTTTCATTTGTAGAGCGAACTTTCACAAAACACATTAGCAAGAGGGGGGTGAGAGTTGGCAGCAGCGCAAGCATCAGAAGAAACGAACTAGGGTTATCCTTGAATATTGTCTGATATACTTGAATTAGTATCGCTCCACTTAGACCGAGAAAGCCCTAAACATAGACAAGTAAAGATAGCTGTTAAACCAATTGAGGCCCAACAAAAATCAAGACACCACAAGGGAAGGTACTAGCAAGAGTTTGGGAAATTTGTGTTGCACTGTAAATGACAAGCAACGCATGCATTAGTTAAATATAATTCAACTAGCTTTTATTGGATGATGTTGTGCAAGTTGTATAGGTGTCCAACATGCTGTTCGGAAATTTTGGCAGGTATAATGTCTATTTATGCATGGAATTTCAAGTAGTCCATTGGTATCTAGATGTGCAAGCAACAAATCTAAACAAATTATGCAAGGAAACAAAATATTGATACCAGGAAGAAATCGGAAAGGTAACTATTTATGAACAGAAAGACTAGGGAGTTGTTTGGATGTTCAACTGAAATGAATTGCATAATGAGGAAATGACTTGTTTGGGGCTAGCTCCACCCCGTTCATTGTGGGGGTTACCATTGATTGTTTCACATCAAACTTGAAATGCATGGAACTCCAGTTGGGGATTTGGTCGTCGTTATAAATTAAAATTGTGCCAAAGTGATTTTCACTTTATTGTATTAAATTACTGAAATTCACTTTAAATGAACATCCAAACGCATCCTATGCATGCTAACAAGTATTAGATTTGAAGTGTTGTTTTTCCTTTCTTTTCCAGAGCAAGCAACAAAAACCATAGTAAATTAAGGGAAAGAATTCCAGACATAAAGGGCCGAATGGCCGATTCCTTACTTTTTTTAATTTTAGCAAAAGGTTGGAACACACCACCTGAATTGATAGATGAAAAAGGATGATACAACTAGCAGAGAGGCAAGTAACTATGCTATACAAGAATAGCCCCCCAGCAACTTATATACCCAACTCCAAAGCCACAAAGCACTGCTAAATACAAAATGCAGCCAACTAGAAACTAAAAACTCTGTACCAAATAGAGCTGAACGAAGCCTACCACACCTTGCTTTTTGCCAAAATAAAAACTACTAGCAAAACAGCCCAGGCCAAGTCTTAAGTTCACCAATCTAAGTTATCTATGCATGCCGGGACTCTAATCTCTCATGGAAATTTGCCCCAATTCCAAAACACCATGGAAGGATTTCCTTCCTTAGCAAGAACAACCACAATATCAGTTGAATATCTCCTCACATGAGTAAACAAAAAATGAACTTTTGAGGATAGAGTCCTAATTTAATTAAGAACGAAGTGGAGCACCCACGGTTCAAATCCTGATTTCACCCACTTAGGGCTCGTTTGGCATCTCAACTCTAATCTAATAGAAGCTATTCTAATAAGCTCTTTTTGTTCTAGCTCTTGTTTTAAATAAGCTCGTTTCGTAAATCATGTTTTCAAAGCCATAAAAAGCTTTTATTTGAAATAAGCAGGTTTGGTAAAACGTTCAAATAAGAGCTTTTTCTAAGAGTACTTGATGTCATTTTTAAAGATTACAACAACTCCATTATAAGAGCAATCAAGACAATTGTTTTGGTTGACCTTCGAAGTGGACCGTCCATTATATGGGGCTCACCTTGATGTAGGTCATCCATCATGTGGGCCCCACCAGCAATGCTAATTGTCCTTTATGTGGGGCCCCTCAGTGTCCGCTGCTCGTGATGTGAAATCTACACTTGATGTGTCCATCGTGTGGGCCCCGCCTTGGAAGTGGGTTGTCCTTCATATGGGCCCCACTTTTGATGTCCACCATCCGTCGTGTGGGGCGCACATTCCATGTGAGTCATCCATCATGTTAGGCCACTTGGTATGGGCTGTCCATCATGCAAGACCTTGGATGTGGACCATCCATTAGGTGGGGCCCACTTGATGTGGACAGTCCATCACGAGGGGCAATACTTTGACATGGGTCATCCATCATGTGAGGCCCACTCTGTGCATTATGTGGGCCACTCAATGTGGAGCATTCATTATGTGGGGCCCCACCTTCAATACAGATCATTCATCATGCAGGCCCACCTTTGATGTCAACCGTCCATCATGTGAGCCCACTTTTGATGCCCATCATCTATCATGTGGATCACACCTTTGATGTGGACTGTCCATTATGTGGGGCTCACTTAACATGGATGGTGGTCCATCATGCCGGGCCATTCATCATGTGGGGCCCACTTTGATGTGAACCATGCATAATGTGGGCCCACTTTGATGTGGACCATTCATCATGCGGAGGCACCTTCAATATAGATCGTTCAACATGCAGGCCCACTTTTGATGTCCACCATCCATCATGTGGGTCCCACCTTTGCCATGGACCGTCCATCATACGGGGCCCACTTGATGTGGATAGTCCATCATGCGAGGCCACATTTGATGTGGGTCATCATTCATCATGTGGGACCCCACCTTTGTTGTGGACCGTCCACCATGTGGGGGCTAACTTTCAATATGGATCGTTCATAATGTGGGCCTACCTTTGATGTCAACCTTCCATCATCTAGTCCCGCCTTCAATGTCCACCATCCATCATTTGGGTCCCACCTTTGATGTGGGTCGCCCATCATGTGGGGCCACACTTCGATTTGGGGCATCCATCATGTGGGGCCCACCTTTGATGTGACAGTGCTTTATATGGGCCCGCCTTGATGTGGACCATCCATCATGTGGAGTCCCACCTTAAATATGGACTGCTCATCATGTGGGCCCGCCTTAGAGAGATTGTAAAGAGAAGAGAAGAGGGCAAGATGGGAATTACTTAAAAAGTTTAAGAACAAACTTGTCCAAAAATGTCTACTCAAGCCAAATAAGCTCTTAAAGAAAAAATGACCTCCCCATCACTTACTTTTTAAGAGCTTTTTTGCCAGTTTCTAAAAAAATAAGATCTAAAATTAGAGCTTTACCAAACAGTCTATTTCCAAAATAAGAGCTTATTTTTTTAAAATAAGCAAATAAGCTCTTATTAGTAGAGATGACAAACAGCCCCTTACTAATGTTGATGGAATCACCCTTTAAAATGATCTTCTCAGGAGGGTCCAAGGACTTCTGATACATGGGCGACATAAGGGGGAGCAGGGCTAGAGAAGGTCACCAAAGTTGGACCCATAGTTACCAGCCAAAGCCCCATCAAATTAATCTACCAAAGGAGGGGCGGGACCATCTGCCCACCATAGGAGGCTTGGGAGGATTAGGCGTTGCCATGTCGAATCCAACAAGTGAATTGCCAACCAGTTCCTAAAAATAACAGAAGCATAAAATCCAGAACCTGAGTAAATATCCTAATAAAAAGCCTTTACATATCCTACGATTTCAAGGGCTAACAATCAACTAGAAATGTATTGAATTAGAGAAGCATTATCATTCCAAAACGCACAATATTTGGCCAGTAGCAAATAAATTGAGAGATCCACTATTTACACCTGTTCTGACTGCTAAAACTGTCCTTTCCTCTTTCGATTATGTGATGCAACAAAGTTTTAATATAGTATACCAAATATCTTCCATCCTAGATAGAACCAACAGTAACTACTAATACATTTTCCTTTTCTGTTAGGTAAGCTGGCCTTGAATCTGAGACCATTTGAGCTATGAGCTCAAACCCCGGAAACCACCATGAAAAGGATGCTACAAGAAGTAAAAAGTTCCGGGGCTCAGCTGTTCAGCCAATCTGTGCAATTAATACATCACCATAATTACTCACATAGTTACCAAATTCTACTACATTTTTGAAAAATAAAATAGCCAGATGCTCGTGAGATTTTTTTTATTTAATTTTTTTTTTTAAAGAGCTTGTCCCACTAATAGAAAAAAATTAAAATTAAAAAAATCATTGAAATTCATCAATTCAATATTCATATATAATGATCACATTATTCAGTAACCTAAGTTGCAAAAAAAACAAAATCAATTTCTCCCTTTTTATAAAATTTCCCAACTCGTTTCTATAAGTTCTGAATTTTTCTCAGTCTTAACTAATCACCTTGCTGAAATTTTCACAAATGCAGACTTTGTGATGCAAGTCGAATCATTTGATGCCATCGGAAGATCACAAATATTCCATCGTCGATCAGATATTCCGATGCAGATCATACATGAATCCAAACATGCATCAGAGAAATGAACGGAAACAGGGACCAAATTCTTCAGATTGGAAGATCCTAGCCACCAAATCAGATGCATTAAGATCATCCAGTAGGGCATATCATTTTGGTGGCACGAGCCAACAGAACGACAATCCGGATCACGGAACCGTGGGCCCACAACCGATCATACAATTCAAAGAAGGAAATGAAATGGGAATGAATTCACCTTCATGATCCCAACGGCTGTGCCCCTGTGGTCAGGGAAATTTTCAACGGCGGTGACGACATTGGCTGTGTTGAAAAAGGTCAGCCCTTGGGCTGCGAGGAGCATAAACACGCACATGGCGGGGACGGGCGGTCGGGGGATGGCGCCGGTGACGGAAAGCCACATGGGGAAGTAGCCAGAGAAGGATAGGATGGCCCCCGCCAGATGGACGACCCAGGGCCCGCCATGTGTCCAGGAGGAGGAGGAGGCAGCTGAGTAGAGGAGGCCGGAGATGAGGCCGACGTTGGCGCCGACGTCTTTGAAGAAGGCGACGGAGTCGAGGGTGGATTGGTCGTAGCCCTGGCTGGATTTGAGGAGGGAAGAGTAGATGCCGAAGCAGTACGATGACCCGCTAGTGCACTGAATCCAAATGCTCGCGACGGTGGCTAGCCATTTGCTGCTGATGATCCAGATGCCTCTCCTCCGCCACTGCGAGAGCACCGATTGCGGTGAGCTCCTCATTCAGTACTGCGCGGCTGCTGTTGCTGCTTCTTTCCCCCTTTCTTCGTCTCCTTCTTTAGGTTTTGGTTGAGAGAGAAAGAGGGGAGAGGACGCGTCTTGCGATTAACACTGGTACTGTAATACAAAGCTCCTTGGGCCCACGCACGATTTTTGTATTATATCCACGTCTGAAGAAGACGGACCAATGATTTCAGGAATACATCCCAGGTTTTTTCCTTCACAAGTTGGAAACCCCGGACCCGAAGTAGCAGGATTGATTCTCTATGGGTCCATTGTCTTCTATGTATGCCGTCCAACCTATACGTTAAGTGGACAAAACCATGATGATGGGATGCCTTAAAAATCAAGCCCATTCAATAAGCATGTGGATCACACGAGCGATGACCATATCTACAAACCTTCAAATTCATACAGTGGCCTGGATGACTGTTGGGTCAATCTACCTTTGAAGGCCTATTTTTATCGCAAGGCAACAATGCTAGACAAGTAGACCATAGAGAGGGAATTGAACACTCACAATTAAAAACTTATTGGGCTCCGCAGAAGTTTTAGATTAAGCTAATATTCGTGTTTTCCTTACATTTAAGTCTACATGTCAAACTTACTAACAGGTTGGATGATAAATAAAGATCATGGTGGCCCTTAAGAAGCTTTCAAGGGTGGGTGTCATTATCACCACTGGTGTCTTTGATTTACCTCATTTTTGAGTCATATCGTAAAATAGTCTATCAAAATAGATGGACGGCGAGGATAAAACCCATACATCACAGTGAACCCTGCAGAGCCCTACCTAGACAAATTATTGGCCAAGCGAGGGCGGAGGCAATCAGCTTCCGTAGCACTTTCTAGTATGTTATTTAATAATACTTATAATTATAAATAGAAAATCTCATGAAATCAATTGTCTTATTCATGCTCATTAATGGTACCCTTATCTTGTGGGCAGCACTTGTTGTTGCTGTGTATGTGTGGATCACGTCTTACTCCGGCTCATTAATAATTTTTAACAATCCATAGAAAATCTAGAATATCTCTTATAGGAAATCTCATAAAATCAAAACTAAACACAACCCTCAACTGTTAGAAACTCTGTTGTCAAAAGCTAGCGCAGCCCACCATCTTGTTTGTGAGAAATCTGATAGGGATTTTCTCCTCATTGCTGGATTCGATTAAATCGAACCAGTTTCGATATCATCGATAATTGTCGAGATTTTTCACCGTTGGTCGCTGAACAATTTTGGTCATGTTTCGATATCATCGAAGGACCTTAGATGATATCGAAGGCTATCATCGAGAGACTTTCGACGACATTGATAATTGTTGGAATTTTTCACCCCTGATCGCTGAACAGTTTTAGTCCTGTTTCGATATCATCGAAGGACCTTAGATGATATCAAAGGCTGTCATCGAGAGACTTTAGATATCATCGAAGAGTTACGTAGATGCGATTATGGAAACGCGAATTCTGCGGAAATTATTTCCTATTTTGATTATACCTTTTTCTATTCTTATATAAATGGGTGTATGCAGGATTGGAGTACATTCTAGGGTATTCTAAGGTTTCCTAAATATACTCTAAGAGGGCTTAGGGCTATCAAAGGTGAGAGAGAGAGAGAGAGAGATAGAGAGAAAGAGAGAGGAAGCTTGTGGAATGGAGATTCTGCTTGTATAGGTGATCTACTTCACAGTCCACGTCTCAGATTTTCTACGTCCTCATGATCAGTAAGATCTCTCCGTTTTTCTTTTGTTCTCTTATTGTTTATTTACTCTTGCATGAGTGAAGAAGGTTTGATCCAAGCGGTGTATGCTTGTAATCGGTTGTAACGTTCTACTTTATAATGGATTGTTGATCTGGACGAGGTCCCGTGGTTTTTTACCTCTTTGAGGGTTTTCCACGTAAAATTTCCTAATGTCGTGTGGTTTATACTTTGATTTATTTTATTGCTTTATTATTCCATAATTCTGATTTGTTCTAGGAGGCTAAATCCTAAGGTTCTGTGCAAGGCACCCAACAAAATCCACTTTGCCCATCTATTTTGCCAGCTCATGTCAGGAAATAAGCTAAGAATGAGGTAGATCCAAAATTCAAGTGATCCACATGATAAGAAAAGGCAAAGAGGGAAATGCCTACCATTGAAACTTTTCCATGGTCCACCATGATACATACACATCATCCACACTGTTCATCAAGTCATTCCCACTGGGATGACCTGAAACATAAAAATATTAGCCTGCAAACTTTTATTGCCTCAATAATGTTTCAATGCAGGCCATTTAATTTCATTGTTTTCTTATGTGTGGCCAACCTGAATTTTAGCTCTGCCTCATCTTTAAGCTCATATCATATCAGGAGCTGCCAAAAGGATGAATAGGATGGGACCCACCTTGATGTATATATTCTAGACTCACACTGTCTATCCATTTTGTTGGATCATTTTAAGTCAGTCTTGAGATAAAACAAATCTAAATCCAAATTAAGTAAGCCAAACCATAGAAAATAACAGTGATACACGGTTAAAAGCTTATCACGGTTAAAAGCTTCTTTGAGTCAAGTTGATATTTGTTTTAACTTAACTCATTTCGAATCAAGTTGACATATATATATATATATATATATATATATATATATATATATATATATATATATATATATATATATATTATTTATGTTTGTGTGACCTTACTAATAGGTTAGATGACAAATAAGCATTATGGCGGGCATTAAAGAGTTTTTAATGGTGGGGTGTTCAATCGCTACTTATGGTCCACCTGAGATTTGAATATGTAATTTTGAGCTCATACCCCAAAATGCCCTGAAAATTGAATAGATGATGGGAATGTAGAATACATACATCAAAGAAGGCGCCGTAGTAGGGGCCATACGGTCTTGGGTGAGGACCGGGAGCACCTAATCCACTCCCGGAGTGATATGGTACTCTGACAGCAGACAATTCTTTGTACGCCTGATCTCAAAAATTGAAGGCATGTCATACGGAAGTCCAAATTATGGAAGCGAATTGGGTGATGACCCAAACACTAATCAGGTAGATGGAGTTAGTACTGTGAGGTCACCGTTGTGCATATGTTTTGTGTTTTATATCTACACCATCCATCCATTTTGGTAGAAGCCCAATAAATAAGAAATCAAAGGCAGAAATTTTAAGGCCCACTGTAATATTTATTTGCCATCCAACTTATTAATAAGGTCACATAAACCTTAATTAAGGAAAAACACAAATATAAACTAGCTTCAAAGCTTTTGTAGTCCTTAATATGTTTTGAATGGTGGGCATTCAATTACCGTTGCTTTCTATAATGTGATGCATTTGAGCTTCTATATATGCTTAGGGCCTGTTTGGGAGCATGTATTTGGAACCCCTGGATTTGAACCCGCAAGATTTGAAACCTTCTATATTTGAAATTCTCTAGCTGTGTTTGGCACCCTCAATTCAAAATCACATGTAATCCAAACCTAGCAGTGTATATATATTGATAGGAATTTGAATTTAATTACTAAATTAACATTAATATATCTAATTAGTGAAGTATATAATGTTTGACACAATGGTTGTAATAAGCCCGTTGAAATATATATTATGCTCGAAAATGATGAAATTTCAAGTCTTAGATGGGCCACAGGCACAAGATCACATTCGAGTGACTAACCAATGATTTTTAACTATTGCTTTACATGGACAATGTTTGGACGACACAGATCATCATATTAAAGTAATTAAGTGTGCAATTGATAATCTAATTGTTTTGGGACATCATCGGTGGGCCACATGCCCAATAAATTAATAACATAGTGACACATATATTACATATGCAACTCTTGGAAGGATTTTAGATGTAATCCAAGCTTTCATATTCGATTTCAAACCCGTTTTTGAAGGGATAAACCCATTTACTTTATGGCACGATACAAACTAGGGGACTCAACTCCCCTCAAACCCCAAAATCCATGGTACCAAAGGACCCCTCATGGACAGTTTGGGAGTTTGGATTCGAAACCCCTTGATTTAAAACCCCCTAGATTTGAAATCCTCCTATTGTGTTTGACACCGTGTAATGAGAATCAACTTCAATCCAAAAGTAGCTATACATGGTATATCTACAAGGTTTTGAATTTAATTACTAAATCAATTTTAATAACTCTAATTAGTGAAAGTATGTAATGTTAGACACAATGGTTGTGATAAGCCCGCTAAAATATATACTTTGCCCAAAAAGAATGAAATTCCAAGTCTCGGATGGCCCACAAGCACAAGATCATGTCCAAGTGACTAACAGATGATTTTTAACCATTGATTTAAATTGACAATGTTTGGATGGCATTGATCATCATATTAAAGTAATTATAATGATGCAATTGATAATCTAGTTATTTTGGGATATCATAGTGGGTTATGTGCCCAATAATTTAATAGTCAAGTGACATATATTACATGTGCAACTCTTGGAAGGATTTTAGATATAATCTAAGCTCTCCCGTGAATTTGAAATCCCCTTCTTTGAGAGGATTTGAAACCCCCAATTACTTTGTGCCAAACAATCAAGAAATTTGAAATACCCTCAAATTCATGGTGCCAAACCATCCCTTAGTTTTGCCCTCGTGCCCTCAAATTAGAGGTGCACATTGAACCGGTAAAATCGTGGAACCGGACCGAAATCGACCAAATGGTCTGGTTTGGTCTAGTTCTAGAGTGCATCGGTTCCGGTTCCGGTTCCAAAAATTAAAGAACCGTTTAGTTCGGTTCGGTTTCGGTTTAAAAAATTAAAGAACCGTTTAATTCGGTTCGGTTCTGGTTTGGAGGTATGTAGAACCAAACCGAACCGTGAATTCGAATCGTGGATCCGATCCGTGGAACCGAACATGGAACCGAACTTAGAACCGTGAGTTTACAAACTATTTTAGTTGTATATTTGACTTGTGATTTATGGTTTACAATGCACCTTTTGATTGTTTTCATAAATATATTTTTTCACACCATATACAATATCTAAACCATTCATCAAATAGATCACAACACGAATGGACATGGGCTAAATTATAAAATATAACATGCAATTGGGATGGATTATAAAAAGTCCAGAACCGTGGAACCAATTTGGAACCGAACCGATTATCACGGTCCGGTTCTTTCAAGTTTGCCGAGGGTTTTGCCTCGGTTCGAAAATCCGAACTAAGGGCTAACGGTCTAGTTCCAGTTCCGGTTCCGAAAATCCTAGAACAATAAGGAACGGTTCACCCCTCAAATGAGCTGTAAAACAGAGATAGCTTGGATATAAAACACATACACGATGCTGGCGGCCCCACAGCACAGGGTCATCACCCAATCCACTTCCAAATTAAGAAGCCTATATTATGGAACCTGTTGTTGTCGACCCATGGGGCCAGGTCAGATTGGTTGAACGGTCCTCAAGACTTGGTTCTTCAAATGCGACAAATAGGATTTTTTCATAACCGTCCAAAAAAGAAGGCCACCACTCCTATAGTCAAATAAATAAGAGAAATTTGCGAGAATACGACCCATTTATGGCCCATTTAGTAGAATAAGCCCACCTCATTTTCCTTTGCAAGAATACGACCCAGCTGTACGGACGCCTTGCCAAAGGTCGAAAATGCCCCTGACTTTTCCTTCAAGCGGGAAGACGAGAGCTGACGCTCCTCGAACTCCGAGTTGTACGAACGGTTCAAAAGTGATCAACGTTACATGGGCCCCTGATTATGTATTTATTATATCCACGGTCATCCATATTTCGAGAACATTTAGGAGCATTATACCAAAAAAAAAAATCATATCCAGGAGCAACTGACCACACCATAAAGAGCAGTAAAATTGATTTTCACCATTGAAACTTTGTAGGGCCCACCATAACATTTATATTCCATCCAATCTATTCATAAGGTCACAAATACCTGGTTGAAGAGGAAAAAATTTTTAAATAATGATCCAAAACTTCAGAACCACTAAAAGGGTTTAAATGGTGACGTTCAATTTAATCGCCATTTAAAGTGTGGTCCACTTGATAGTTAGATCTGCCTTATTTTCCATCTCAAGCATTAATATGAGTTCGTCAAATAGATGGACGGTTTGGATATAACATAGACCTCATGATGGGACCCAAAAAAAAATAAAGATTCGACATTTGAAAAAAAAAAAAATCTGAATTTTATTTTATTTGATAGGATTTTTAGCTACTGATTATAACCGTAGCTAAATCAACCAAAATCCGTAGCCAAAGAGGCCTATCCAGGTGGTGGGCGCGCCAAGCTAGCGGCTCCCCATGGCGGCCGCGCCACTCATTGACCTATCCCATGGGGCCGCGCCCATCTCAAGGGCCACGCCAACTGTTAAGGAGCTCTATGGCTACGGATTATAGCCGTAGCCATTGACCGTAGTGCAATTTTTTTTTAGAATTTTTTATTTTATTTTATTTTTTTTTACATAGAAAACTTTATTCTACCAATAATTTTCTCTAATACATATTTATATAAATATGTATATATAAGCGTATAAAATATTTTTTTTTCCCTTTTTCATTTCTTTCTTTATTCATTTAACAAGAATATCTTCTAAACTAAAATTAGTTACATCATGTACCCTATATGATTTTGGGGTAGGAGAAGCTACTTTAGCCAACCAACCTGGTTATTTTCTAAAATTCCATCAGGTCGATGGTTGAAAATCCATTTCATTCACTTAGTGGTCAATTTCATTCATAACCGTGAAGTGAAAGGGCATGACTATGAAATGCGCCGGAAATGACCGTGAAGTGCATGGAAATGAGCGTGAAGTGAGGTGAATGGACCGTGAAATGCGCGGAAATGACCGTGAAATGAAGGGGCATGACCGTGAAATGTGCCGAAATTACCGTGAATCAATACGGAATCGACGGGAATGACCATGATATGCATGGAAATGACCGTAAAGTGAAGCGATTGGACCGCGAAATGCACGGAAATGACCGTGAAATGAAGGGGCATGACCGTGAAATGCGTCGAAATGAGGTGAATCAACACGGAATAAAGCGGGAATGACCGTGATATGCATGGAAATGACCGTGAAGTGAAGCAATTAGACCGCGAAATGTGCGGAAATGACCATGAAGTGAAGGGCATGACCGTGAAATGCGTCGAAATGATCTGTGAATCAACACGGAAGAGGCAAAGAATGACCGTGATATGTATGGAAATGACCGTGAAGTGTAGTGATTGGACCGAGAAATGCATGGAAATGACCGTGAAGTGAAGGGGCGTGACCGTGAAATGCGTCGAAATGACCGTGAATCAACATGGAATAAGGATCAGATTGGGTTTAGGTTTGGGTTTTCAAGTTTAGGTTTCATTATAGGTTAGGGAGTTGAGATTAGGATTAGGTGTAAGTTTAGGTTTAGGGATTCGAGAATACGTTCGTGTTTTAGGTTATAGGTTATAGCTTTAGGTTAAGGTTATAGGTTATAAGTTAAGGTTTAAGGTTTAAGTTTAGGCTAAGGTTTAGGTTATAGATTTAGGTAATTGAGAATAAGTTAAGGTTTAGGTTTAGGTTGTAGGTTACAGGTATAGGTTTAGGGTTTGGGTTTAGGTTATAGGTTTTACGTTTAGGTTATAGGTTAAGGTTTAGGTTTAGGGATTTGAGAATAGGTTTAGGTTAAGGTTATAAGTTTAGGTTAAAGGTTTAGGTTAATGTTATAGGTTTAGGTTTAGGTTTAGGTTATAGGTTTAGATTTGAGAATATGTTTAGGTTATAAGTATAGGTTTAGGTTAGGTTGTAAGTTAAGGTTTAGGGAATTGAGTTTCGGTGATATGTTGAGGTTTATAGTTTAGTTAAGGTTTAGGTTGTAGTTATAGGTTTTGGGATTTGAGAATAGATTTAGGTTATAAGTATAGGTTTAGGTTTAGAATTCGGGTTCGGGTTCTAGGTTTATGTTCGGATTTAAGTTATAGATTATAGGTTTATGTTAAGGTTTAGGTTTAGGTTATAGATTTTGGGATTTGAGAATAGGTTTAGGTTATAAGTATAGGTTTAGGTTAGGTGTAGATTAAGGTTTAGGGAAATGACCATGAAGTGAAGGGGCATGACCGTGAATCAACACTAATAGGTGGGAATGACCGTGATATGCATGGAAATGATTGTGAAGTGAGGCGATTGACCGTGAAATATGCGGAATCGACCGTGAAGGAAGACGCGGGACCGTGAAATGCATCGAAATCACCGTGAATCGTGAGAATATGCGGGAATGATCGTGATATGCATGGAAATGGGGGTGAAGTGAATCGATTGGGACCGTGAAATACATGGAAGTGACCGTGAAGTGAAGACGTGGGACCGTGAAATGCCGAAATGACCGTGAATCAACACTGAGAATATGCGGGAATGACCGTGATAAGCATGAAAATGGGGGTGAAGTGAAGCGATTGGACCGTGAAATGCGCAGAAGTGATCGTGAAGTGAAGACGCGGGACCGTGAAATGCGTCGAAATGACCATGAATCAACACGGAATATGCGGGAATGACCGTGATTTGCATGGAAATGGGGGTGAAGTGAAGCAATTGGATCATAAAATGCACGGTAAGTGGACCGTGAAGTGAAGACGGACCGTGAAGTGCATCGAAATGACCGTGAATCAACATGGAATATGCGAGAATGACCGTGATTTGCATGAAAATGGGGGTGAAGTGAAGCAATTGATTTCATGAAATGCTGCCGGAAGTGACCGTGAAGTGAAGACGGGACCGTGAAGTGCGTCGAAATGACCGTGAATCAATACGGAATATGGGAATGATCGTGTAATATACATGGAAATGGGGGTGAAGTGAAGAGATTGGACCGTAAAATGCGTGAAAGTGACCGTGAAGTGAAGACGGGGGACCGTGAAGTGCGTCGAATGATGAATCAACACTTTGAATATGCGAGAATAACCGTGATATGCATGAAAAGGAGTGAAGTGAAGTGATTGATGCAGTAAATGCACTGAAGTGGCGACCGTGAAGTGAAGATGTGGGGACCGTGAAGTGCGTTGAAATGACATGAATCAACACGGAATATGGGAATACAGTGATATGCATGGAAATGGGGTGAAGTGAGCGACCGCAGTAAAATGCGCGAAAGTGACCGTGAAGTAAAGACCGAGATCGTGAAGTGTCGAAATGATCGCGATGAATCAACACGGAATATCAAGAGAATGACCGTGATATGCATGGAAATGGGGGTGAAGTGAAGCGATTGATTGCAAAATACACGAAAATGTCATGAAGTGAAATGCATAAATGAATGACCGTATATTGGTCGCATGCATTTCGTGGTGCAATCGCTTCACTTCACCCCCATTTTCATGCATATCACGATCATTCTCGCATATTCGTGTTGATTCACGGTCATTTCAACGCATTTCACCGGCCCCACGCTCTTCACTTCACCGTCACTTTCGCATTTTACAATCCAATCGGTTCACTTCACCCCATTTCCATGCATATCACTCGCTCATTCCCACATATTTCGTGTTGATTCACATCATTTGAAGCATTTCACGGCCCCGCTTGCCTTCACTTCACTTCACGGTCACTTCCGCATTTCATGGCCCAATCGCTTCACTTCACTTCACCCCCATTTCCATGTATATCACGATCATTCCCGCATATTTCGTGTTGATTCACTGGTCATTTCGACGCACTTCACGGTCCCGCCTTCACTTCACTGGTCACTGCATTTTCATGGCCCAATCGCTTTAATCACTTCACCCCATTTCCATGCATATCACTTATCATTCCCGATATTCCGTGTTGATTCACGGTCATTTGACGCACTTCACTCTGGCCCCGCTCTTCACTTCATGGTCACTTCACGCTGATTTTCATGGTCCAATCTCTTCACTTCACCCCCATTTCCATGTATATCACAAATATTCCCGATATTCCGTGTTGATTCACGGCCATTTCGATGCACTCTCCCTTCTCCGCGTCTTCACTTCATGGTCACTTCGTGCATTTCGCTGATCCAATCGCTTCACTTCACCCCATTTCCATGTATATTGGCTCATTCCCGCATATTTCGTGTTGATTCACTCTGGCCATTTCGACGCACTTCACGGCCCCGCGTCTTCACTTCACGATCACTTCGCGCATTTTGCATCCAATTGCTTCACTTCACCCCCATTTCCATGCATATCACGGTCATTCCCGCATATTCTCGTGTTGATTATCATTTCGACGCATTTCACAATTCCGCGTCTTCACTTCACGATCACTTCCGTGCATTTCGCGATCCAATCGCTTCACTTCACCCCCATTTTCATACTTATCACGGTCATTCCCGCATATTCTGTGTTGATTCACGGTCATTTCGACGCATTTCACGGTCCCACGTCTTCACTTCACAGTCACTTCCGTGCATTTTGCGGTCCAATCGATTCACTTCACCCCCATTTCCATGCATATCATGATCATTCCCACCTATTTCGTTTTGATTCACGGTCATTTCGATACATTTCACGATCATGACCCTTCACGGTCACTTTCACGCATTTCGCGATCCAATCGCC
Source organism: Magnolia changhungtana (assembly GCA_030180095.1). NCBI lineage: Eukaryota > Viridiplantae > Streptophyta > Magnoliopsida > Magnoliales > Magnoliaceae > Magnolia > Magnolia changhungtana. The sequence goes on from JASAUF010000444.1 coordinate 10,300,779, forward strand.
TCACTTCACAATCATTTCCCATGCATATCACGGTTATTCCCGCCTATTCCGTGTTGATTCACAGTCATTTCGACGCATTTCACGGTCATGCCCCCTTCACTTCATGGTCATTTCCCTAAACCTTAATCTACACCCTAACCTAAACCTATACTTATAACCTAAACCTATTCTCAAATCCCAAAATCTATAACTAAACCTATAACCTATAACCTAAACCGAAACCTAGCTATAACCTAAACCCGAAGATAAACCTGAACCCGAACCCGAATTCCTAAACCTAAACCTATACTTATAACCTAAACCTATTCTCAAATCCCAGGACCTGATGGAATGAAATTGACCTCTAAGTGAATGAAATGAATTTTCGACCATCGACCTAATGGAATCTTAGAAAATAACCAGGTTGGTTGGTTAAAGTAGCTTCTCCTACCCTAAAATCATATAGGGCCTATTTGGCCGCATAAATTGGATGGGATTGGAAGATAGATCCTAAGATTGGCTAGGCGAGCCAAACAGACACGAGATCCTGATCTCGGGAGATAGCAATCCCGTGGATCTTAAGACAATCCACTGACATCACCATCATTACCTTTAGGGCCTGTTGGTCGAACCAATCCCACGGTATTAGGAGGAATGGGATCGCGAGATCCCGGGATATGCATGATGAGCCAAACAGACCTTGTGAACTTGTCCCGGGATATAAGCAATGGATCTTAAAACAATCCACTGACATCACCATCATTACCTTAAAATTGATCCCATCCCTTAGTTGGAAGGAGTGGAAGGTAAAATCTCAGGATATGCCTCGACGTGCCAAATAGACCCAAAGTTGAACTTGTTCCGGATATAGCAATCCCATGGATCTTAAACCAATCCACCGACACCACCATCATTACCTTAGGGCCCGTTTGGCCAGCGGATTGGAAGGGATTTGATGGTATTAGAAGGGATTGGAAGTTAAACCGGGATTGGCTTGTCGTACAAATGCCAGGGTGTGGTCAAGCGTGCGTACAACGAGCCCTTAAAATCCATCCCATCCTCCCGATCTCATGGGATTCGCCGACCAAACAGTTCTTAAATCCCATCCATTCACCCTAATCCCTTCAAAAATGTCTGGGACGTGTTTGGTTCTGGGATTGAAAGGATTGGAAGGTTTAATCCCTAAGTTTAATTGATCGTGAAATGCGTGGAAATGACCATGAAGTGAAGGGGCATGACCGTGAAATGCATCGAAATGACCTTGAATCAACACGGAATATGCGGGAATGACCGTGATATGTATGGAAATGGGGTGAAGTGAAGCGATTGGATCACAAATACACGGAAGTGACCGTGAAGTGAAGACGCAGGACCGCGAAATGCGTCGAAATGACCGTGAATCAACACGGAATATGTGGGAATGACGGTGAAATGCATGGAAATGATCGTGAAATGAAGAGAATTGACCGGGAAATGCGTCGAAATGACCGTGAAGTGAAGGGGTATGACCGTGAAATGCGTCGAAATGACCGTGAAGTGAAGGGGTATGACCGTGAAATGCGTCGAAATGACCGTGAATCAACACGGAATATGTGAGAATGACCGTGAAATGCATGGAAATGATCGTGAAATGAAGCGAATTGACCGTGAAATGCGTGAAATGCATGCAAATGACCGTGAAGTGAAGGGAATTGACCGTGAAATGCCTCGAAATGACCGTGAATCAACACGGAATTGTTTGGTATGACCGTGAAATGCACGGAATGATCATGGTTTGAAGCATAATTGACCGCGAAATGCATGCAAATGACCGTGAAGTGAAGGGAATTGACCGTGAAATTGAAAGTTATTGCGGATTGCAAATTGGCTCAAAATATACTGACACCGGCTCTTGTCCTCGAACGTTCGGTCAATGGCTATATCAATTGGGTCATCAACAGGACATGAATACAGTGACAGGTCCGCATTGGTGAAACTAGTATCATCGAAAGGCACAATGGGAAGCCTGGTGGTGAAGTCCAATGATCGACCCTGCTCAAGCAATGGAATTTCGCTTCCACTCACATTTCCGATGTTGGATGTTGAGGGAAAATCTACTCTTGTAAATGAAGGTGTTACCGTATATTCAGGTTTGAGGTTCACGTCAACCGACCTCACTGGACTTGTGATGAAGTTTGATGTATGACCTTGACTTCTCATCAAGTTTGGTGAATGAGCTGCACCCGGTACCGGAGTGCTGCTTAGAGGAACCTGTGAAGGTGAACACTTATATTCGTAAGTGAAGATATGTTCCTCACCCAAACTGTGAAGTGAAGGGAATTGACCGTGAAATGCATGGAAATGACTGTGAAGTGAAGGGAATTGACCATGAAATGCGCCGAAATAACTGTGAATGGGATCAATTTTAAGGTAATGATGGTGATGTCAATGGATTGTCTTAAGATCCATGGTATTGCTATATCCCAGGATCAGATCACCCGGTCGGTTTGGCACGCCCGACCAATCCCGGATTTAATTTCCAATACCATCCAATCCCTTCCAATCCGCCTAGCCAGACGGGCCCTAAGGTAATAATGGTGGTGTCAGTGGATTGGTTTAAGATCCATGGGATTGCTATATCCCGGAACAAGTTCATTGGGTCTGTTTGGCACATCAGGCATATCCTGGGATTTTACCTTCCACTCCTTCCAACCAAGGGATGGGATTAATTTTAAGGTAATGATGGTGATGTCAGTGGATTGTTTTAAGATCCATGGGATTGTTTATATCCCGGGACAAGTTCACAAGGTCTGTTTGGCTCATCATGCATATCCCGGGATCTCGCGATCCCATTCCTCCTAATACCGTGGGATTGGTTTGGCCAAACAGACCTTAAAGGTAATGATGGTGATGTCAGGAGAAGCTACTTTAGCCAACGAACCTGGTTATTTTTCAAGATTCCATCAGGTCGATGGTCGAAAATCCATTTCATTCACTTAGCGGTCAATTTCATTCATGACCGTGAAGTGAAGGGGCATGACTGTGAAATGCGCTGAAATGACCGTGAAGTGCATGGAAATGAGCGTGAAGTGAGGCGAATGGACCGTGAAATGCCTTGAAATGACCGTGAAGTGAAGGGGCATGACCATGAAATGCGCCAAAATGACCGTGAATCAACACTAATCGCCGAGAATGACTGTGATGTGCATGGAAATAACCATAAAGTGAAGCGATTGGACCGCATAAATGCACGAAATGACCGTGAAGTGAAGGGGCATGACCGTGAAATGCGTCGAAATGACCGTGAATCAACACGGAATAGGCGGGAATGACCATGATATGCATGGAAATGACCGTGAAGTGAAGCGATTAGACCGCGAAATGCGCGGAAATGACCGTGAAGTGAAGGGGCATGACCGTGAAATGCGCCGAAATGATCGTGAATCAACACGGAAGAGGCGGCAATGACCGTGATATGCATGGAAATGACCGTGAAGTGTAGTGATTGGACCGATAAATGCATGGAAATGACCATGAAGTGAAGGGGCGTGACCATGAAATGCGTCGAAATGACCGTGAATCAACACAGAATAGGCGGGATCAGGATCGGGTTTAGGTTTGGGTTTTCAAGTTTAGGTTTACGTATAGGTTAGGGAGTTGAGATTAGGATTAGGTGTAGGTTTAGGTTTAGGGATTTGAGAATATGTTCAGGTTTTAGGTTATAGGTTACAGGGTATATGTTTATGTTTGGGTTTAGGTTATAGGTTATACGTTTCACGGTCATTTCCATGAATAAGTTTCACGGTCATGACGGGAATGACCGTGATTTCACGGTCATGCCCCTTCACTTCACGGTCATTTCACGGTCATGCCCCTTCACTTCACGGTCACTTCACGATCATGCCCCTTCACTTCACTTCACGGAATATGCGGGAATGACCGTGATATGAATGGAAATGATTGTGAAGTGAGGCGATTAGACCACGAAATGTGCGAATCGGATCCGAAGTGAAGTGAAGCGTGGGGATCATGAAATGCATCAAAATGATCGTGAATCAACACGAAATATGCGGGAATGATCATGATATGCATGGATATAGGGGTAAAGTGAAGCGATTGGACCGCGAAATGCACGAAAGTGACCGTGAAGTGAAGACGCGGGACCATGAAATGTATCGAAATCATCGTGAATCAACACGGAATATGCGGAATGATCGTGATATACATGGAAATGGGGATGAAGTGAAGCGATGGACCGATCGAAATGCACGGAAGTGCAATGTGAAGTGAAGATGCGGGACCATGAAATGCGTCAAAATGACCGTGAATCAATCATGGAATATGCGGGAATGACCGTGATATGCATGGAAATGAGGTGAAGTAAACGATTGGACCGCAAAATGCTGAAGTGACCGTGAAGTGAAGACACGGGGCCGTGAAATGCGTCGAAATGATAGTGAATCAACACGCATGAATATATGCGAGAATGATCGTGATATACGCATGAAAATGGGGTGAAGTGAAGCGATTGGACGCAAAATGCACGCGGAAGAGGCGAAGTGAAGTGACGCGGGACCGTGAAATGTCGAAATGACCGTGAATCAACACGAATATGCGGGAATGATCGTGATATGCATGGAAATGGGGGTAAAGTGAAGCGTTTATTAGACCGCGAAATGCATTACATTAATATACTGGTCATTTGTGCATTTCACTTCACGATCACTTCCGTGTATTTTACAATCCAATCGCTTCACTTCACCCCCATTTCCATGCATATCACGGTCATTCCGCATATTCCGTGTTGATTCACGGTCATTTCGACGACTTCACGGTGGCCCCATGTCTTCACTTCACGATCACTTCGCGCATTTTCACGTCAATCGCTTCACTTCACCCCATTTCCATACATATCATGGTCATTCCCGCATATTCCGTGTTGATTCACGGTCATTTCGACACACTTCACGGTCCGTGTCTTCACTTCACATCACTTCCAGACATTTTTTACGGTCCAATCACTTCACTTCACCCCCATTTTCATGCATATCACGGTTATTCCCCAAGATATTCCGTGTTGATTCACGGTCATTTCGACGCACTTCACCGTCCCGCTTCACTTCACTTCACGGTCACTTACGCATTTTGCGGTCCAATCGCTTCACTTCACCCCCATTTTCATGTATATCACAGTCATTCCCAGATATTCCGTGTGTTGATTTACGGTCATTTCGACGCACTTCACGGTCGCGTCTTCACTTCACGGTCACTTCCGCACATTTCATGCGGTCCAATTGCTTCACTTCACCCCCATTTCCATGCAAATCACGGTCATTCCCGCATATTCCGTGTTGATTCACGGTCATTTCGACGCATTTCACTGGTCCCGCATCTTCACTTCACGATCACTTCCGTGCATTTCACGGTCCAATCGCTTCACTTCACCCCCATTTTCATGCTTATCACGGTCATTCCCGCATATTCGTGTTGATTCACGGTCATTTCGACGCATTTCACGGCCCCACGTCTTCACTTCACGGTCACTTCCGTGCATTTCGTGATCTAATCGATTCACTTCACCCCCATTTCCATGCATATCACGATCATTCCAAAGATATTCCGTCCGATTCACGGTGATTTCGATGTATTTTGGCCAGCGTCTTCACTTCACGGTCAGGTTCCGCATATTTCGCGGTCTAATCGCCTCACTTCACAATCATTTCCATGCATATCACGGTCTATTCCCGCTATTCCAGTGTTGATTCATGCGGTCATGCCCTTCACTTCACTTCGTCATTTCCCTAAACCTTAATCTACACCCTAACCTATACCTATTCTCAAATCCCAAAACCTATAACCTAAACCTAAACCTTAACATAAACCTATAACCTATAACCTAAATCCAAACATAAACCCGAACCGAACCCGATTCCTAAACCTAAACCTATACTTATAACCTAAATCTATTCTCAAATCCCAAAACCTATAACTACAACCTAAACTTTAACATAAACCTATAAACCTAAACATATCACCGAAACTCAATTCCCTAAACCTTAACTTACAACCTAACCTAAACCTATTCTCAAATCTAAACCTATAACCTAAACCTAAACCTAAACCTATAACATTAACCTAAACCTTTAACCTAAACTTATAACCTTAACCTAAACCTATTCTCAAATCCCTAAACCTAAACCTTTAACCTATAACCTAAACGTATAACCTATAACCTAAACCCAAACCTAAACCTATACCCTGTAACCTATAACCTAAACCTAAACCTTAACTTATTCTCAATTGCCTAAATCTATAACCTATAATCTATAACCTAAACCTTAGCCTAAACCTAAACCTAAACCTAAACCTTAACCTATAACCTAAACCTTAACCTATAACCTATAACCTATAACCTTAACCTAAAGCTATAACCTATAACCTAAAACACAACGTATTCTAATCCCTAAACCTAAACTTACACCTAATCCTAATCTCAACTCCCTAACCTATACGTAAACCTAAACTTGAAAACCCAAACCTAAACCCAATCCTGATCCGCCTATTCCATGTTGATTCACGGTCATTTCGACGCATTTCACGGTCACGCCCCCTTCACTTCACCGTCATTTCCATGCATTTCTCGGTCCAATCACTACACTTCACGGTCATTTCCATGCATATCACGGTCATTGTTGCCTCTTCCGTGTTGATTCACGGTCATTTCGGCACATTTCACGGTCATGCCCCTTCACTTCATGGTCATTTCCGCACATTTCGCGGTCTAATTGCTTCACTTCACGGTCATTTCCATGCATATAACGGTCATTCTCGCCTATTCCGTGTTGATTCAGCCTCATTTCGACGCATTTCACGGTCATGCCCCTTCATTTCACGGTCATTTCCGTGCATTTCGCGGTCCAATCGCTTCACTTTACGGTCATTTCCATGCATATCATGGTCATTCCCGTCGATTCCGTATTGATTCAAGGTCATTTCTAAGACATTTCACGGTCATGCCCCTTCATTTCACGGTCATTTCACAGCGCATTTCACTCTGGCCCATTGACCTCACTTCACGCTCATTTCCATGCACTTCACGGCCATTTCAGTGCATTTCATACATGCCCCTTCACTTCACGGTCATGAATGAAATTGACCACTAAGTGAATGAAATGGATTTTCAACCATCGACCGATGGAATCTTGGAAAATAACCAGGTTGGTTGGCTAAAGTAAGCTTCTCCTACCCCAAAATCATATAAGTTACATGATGTAACTAATTTTAGTTTAGAAGATATTCTTGTTAAATGAATAAAGAAAGAAATGAAAAGGGAAAAAAAAAAAATTTTATACGCTTATATATACATATTTATATAAATATGTATTAGAGAAAATTATTGGTAGAATAAAGTTTTCCATATAAAAAAAAAAAAAAAAAAAAAAAAAAAAAAAAAATTGCACTACGGTCCATGGCTACGGCTATAATCCGTAGCCACAGAGCCCGCAGCTGGGCGTGGCCCCGTCAGATGGGCGCGGCCCCGCTGGATAGGTCAGCGAGTGGCGCGGCCGCCCGGGGGAGCCGCTAGCTTGGCGCGCCCACCTTGGATAGGCCTCTTTAGCTACGGATTTTGGTTGATTTAGCTACGGTTATAATCCGTAACTAAAAATCCGTATCAAATAAAATAAAATTTAGATTTTTTTTTTCAAATGACGAATCTTTGTTTTTTTTTTTTGGGTCCCATCATGAGGTCTATGTTATATCCAAACCGTCCATCTATTTGACGAACTCATATTAATGCTTGAGATGGAAAATAAGACAGATCTAACTATCAAGTGGACCACACTTTAAATGGCAGCGGGGAATTGAATGTCTACCATTTAAACCCTTTTAGTGGTTACAGAAGTTTTGGATCATTATTTAAAAAAAATTTCCTCTTCAACCAGGTATTTGTGACCTTATGAATAGATTGGATGGAATATAAATGTTATGGTGGGCCCTACAAAAGTTTCAACGGTGAAAATCAATTTTCTGCTGCTCTTTCTGGTGTGGTCCAGTTGCTCTCTGGATATGAAATTTTTTTTTTTTTGTATAATGCTTCGAAATGATCTCAAAATATGGATGAACGTTGTGGATATAATAAATACATAACTGTGGGGCCCATGTAACGTTGATCTCTTTTGAACCGTTCGTAGGAGTTCGAGGAGCGTCAACGCTGGTCTTCGAGCACCAGCCGATCCGCTTGGAGGAAAAGCAGGGGCATTTTCGACCTTTGGAAAGGTGTCCGTACAGCCGGGTCGTATTCTCGCAAGGGAAAATGAGGTGGGCTTAGCCTCCTAAATGGGCCATAAATGGGTCGTATTCTCGCAAATTTCTCAATAAATAAGTGTCAGTTTTGGTGCAAGATATACTTTAATGGAAACCGATAACTGGACAGTTTGATTTGGACCACTTGCAGGCCATGTATGCAATTCCAAAACAATTTCTAAGTGCGTGCGTATTAACCAGCACGCCCTACCAGAGTATCAAAAGTTCTTCTTTCATAGTATGGCCTGCCAAAGGGATACAGTACACATGACCCCTTGACCCTAGCTAGCTATGGCTTCAAGTGTGTATACTCCTGCTCATTTGCACAACACCACACATGCTAAATTGGCACATGTACAAGATCCATGCTTTTCTTGACGTGGGCCACAATTCTTAAATCATCTGGTCCAAAAATGAAATAAATTTTCATTTTTTTTTTCAGTAGGGCCCACATTAGTAATGAACCGGCCTGATTTTGGGCCAGATGATCCGGAAGGTGCCACAGGCATCATGGAAGTCTCGGATCTTGCAGCCGGCGTGCGGAGTAGCAGGGCAGTACAAGCAAACCTGCAGGGGGCGGTTTGGGTGGATAATGACTGTGGGGCACACTTTCATGTATGTACCTTACATCCACACCGTCCACCCGTTTTTAAAGCTCTGTATAGGGTATGAGAGAAAAAATGAAGCAAATCCAAATATTAAGTGGACCACACCACAGGAAACAGTCATTATTGAATATCCACCATTAAAATCTTCTTGGGGGCTACCGGAATGTTTATTTTCCATCCAACATGTTGCTAAGGTCAGAAAGTTCTGCATGAAGGGACCATACAAATATCAGCTTGATCCAATGCTTTTGTGGCAAATAAAAAGTTTGTAATGGTCAATCACCACTGTTTCCTGTGGCGTGGTCCACCTGAGATTTGAATCTACTTCATTTATATGATAATGCACTAAAATAAGCTGTCAAAACAGATGAGTGTTGTCGATGAAAGGCACGTACATCACGGTGGGCCCCACGGTCAGGGATCGATCCCCCACGAGGTATGGCACATCATAAATGGGTTTTCTATCCTCGCAAGTGCGTCGATTCAATGATCTAGAAAACAAGGGAAATCGGATTGCGTACTGAGTTACTTAGTAGGCTCTTATCGGACTGAGTAAACTCAGTTGGGCCCACCTTGAATGTATATAGTTTATCTAAGCTGTCCATCCCTTTTTCTATCTAATTTAAAGTGATTGATACTAAAATTGAAGCATATCCAATGATCAAGTGATCGTAACACTGGAAATAGTGGGAATAATGATTTCCACCGTTGAAACCATTCTAGGCCCCACAATGATGTTTATTTGTCATCCAACCTGTTTATAATATCATAAATACATGGTTGAAGGAAAAACAAAAATATAAGCTTGATCCAGACCCCAAGAATTGTTCAACGGTAGATGCTCAATTCAACTCTTTCTTCTGGTGTGGTCCTTTTGAATATTGAATATCTCTCAATTGTGGTTTCAAGCTATAAAATTATTTGGTAAAACGAATGGGTGGAGCGGATAAAATACATAAATCATGGTGGACCCATTGAGTTTACTCAGTACGCTCAGCGTAGTGAGTTGCTCACTACGCAATCCGCTTCCCAGACGAGGTCTGTCGTTTCCCGCCAGACAATCTCCACGTGGAATAACGGTAGCCTTCCGATTTGGGGCTTACATACAGACGCTCAGAGAGATAGAGAGCAGTGGTCCATGCTCAACATAAAAGGTCCAGAATGGTGGGCTGGATTTTTAATCTGGTAGATTTTTGGAACATATTCCATCCACAGAGGACAAAGAATTGAAATCGAAACTGCATGCAGCTTAAGACTATTATTACATTTCGTTTAGCTTATAATGTAGGAGTACCCGATAAGGTGAGGAGGGGTAACAACTTAGTGGGTGAGACCCTGACTGTGGGAGCCACCTTGATGCATGTGTTGTATATCCACGCCGTCCATCCAATTTGCCAGCTCATTTTAGGGAATGGTCCCAAAAAATGAGGCAGATCCAAATCTCAGGTGAACCAGTTTGTCCAAATAATACAGCGTACCATTAAAAAAAAAAAAAGAAGGACAACCAAACAGTCAGGCTGATGAAACCCCCATCAATTGAATTTGGATGAATGGCTTAAATTTTGAGGTGACCCATATCAATGGTGGGCTCACATGCATGATGCATGGTTTGGATCCCATGGCACACCCCATTGATCCGTTCAGATAGCATACGCATGTATGTTTCAAGAAGAACAACAGGGGCCCACTTTGATATGTGTGATTCCCAAAAACTTGGAGCAATTGAATCATTAGATGGGCCACAACATAGAAAACAATGAACAACCACACAAAAGTTCCATATTATCTGTAGGGCCACCATGATTTTTTTATATATACATATAGAATATGGTACGTAACTCCATAAAAAGTTGGGTCCCTGATCTTGTTCCGGTGGTATACTCTCGGGAGTTTCAACATCTGGTCAAGTGTTCAAGTACCCATTGGTGGTGAAATCCCATTAAGGCTTGAGTGTGTGGGGGTGTGTCATGGGATCCAAACCATTGAAAAAATAAAAATAAAAATAAATAAATAAATAAATAAAATTCAACACACACTGATCCATAGCTCAAGTGGTAGACTGGGTGAAAGATACCTCGTTTCAACACTGACATTTTGGTGTCGATTCCCTATTGGGGTGGCTAACAGTGGAGTGTGAATTGACAGTGAGTGTACTAAGAAGCTCACAATCCTGGAATGAGGCCCATATCACTTGAATTTATCTAATTTCATGCAATATTACATCCAATCTTTTGTTCCCTTTTATATCTTACACATTAATGTATGTGTCACTCGAATTTATCTAATTTCATGCAAAGTTACATCCAATCTTTTGTTCCCTTTCATATCTTACACATTAATTAGTACATGTGTCACTCGGATTCAATCGCCCGATCATAGGCAACACATACACAGGACATGGGACATGGTCAGCTTAACGGTCTCATTGGGATAGCTTGCTCGCATATATAGGCTCGTGTATGGTTTAACACATTACACAAGAATATTATAAGAATGGTGTTTTATAAGCACATTTTTCCTCACTTTTTCATTGATGTAAGATGAAATTTTACTTTTGAAAACATGAAAAAGCAATATAAAATTCCCTCATTTAATAAATTTTTTTGTAATTTTTTGAAATACTTACAATTCTAGCTACTCTGCACTAGTAGCCACACCATTCCTTATGAGGATCAAGCATAGATTTTAGGTTGGAAGAGCTTCAATCATCTTCTTTAGCTTGAGGAAGCACTAGGGCTTTTTTAGCTTTAGAAAATATTGAAGTTCTTCGTTCTATCTCATATCTCTGTCAAAGGACCTTTGTTGTGATTGATGATGTTCACGGTGTATGACGTAAGATTTAAGAGTTTCAATCATCTTTCATAACTTGAAGAATTACTAAAGTAGTTTCGTGGCTTGAAGAAGTGTTGAAATTATTCGTACATATCTTACTCCATACATTTTGTTTATTTTGTTGTGTTTTTTAGAATAAAAATAAATTTTAAAAATAAAAAATTATTTTTAAAAAGTAAATAAATATATTAATTATTTAAACTTTTCATAAATAATATGTATAACCAGTCGATAAGATAATAGGCTTTTGCTTACGCAACCAAGGTTCAAATCTCTTCAAGGACGCACCGTTCGTGCGGGCGGCGTGGGTTGTAAGGGATGCTTGGGCGCTTTATTAAGCGCACTTAGCACGTGCGCATTATCGCAAAGAGCAATAAGAGGTCTTTTTGACACAAGATCCAAACTTTTCGGGCCATGGTACAACTAGAATTGAACTAGGGTACCCTAATGTTTTATTACCTTTATGTTGATTGAGAATAACTGTGACATGATTGTACATGTAGCACCTATGCCACGTATCACTCATGAGTATGGATTTATTGAAGAGGCACATTAACATCTTTTCAGGAAGAAATCCATAATCTTTCAATTGATATAAATCCTGAATACTATAATCTAAAAGTTAATATTCTTAATTCTTAAAATTATATCATCTTTTGTGCAATTACTCTCGATCTGACCTCTTGCTAAGTTTTTTTTTAACGTCTTAAAGGCATATCGGTGTCAAAACTAAAGATCTGTTTAAGATTTAAATGTGTAAATTTTCATGTTAAAATTTGGATTGAGAGTTTATTATATCCTGAAGACAATTTACAAATTTCCTTTGTTTGCACTTGCTGGAACTTACAGAAAAATGACAACAAATTTGTCTTGAGAAATTGACTATTCAAGTCGAGCTTTAAACCCAATAGATCTGATCGTCTCGTTGTCTTTTTTTTTTTTTTTATCCTCCTTTGTGTACAAGAAACACTATTTTTTCTAACATATTTATTTAACAATAATCTAAAACTAAAATCTCCATAAATCTTGAATCCTACAAAGTAAAAACCTTGACTTGTTAGATATAGAAAAGTGCCCAACACCTTCTTTCTACATAAGCAAGACCCTTATCTAGGGTCTAAGGATATAAACCCACTTGGAATTATTCAAATCTAAATAGTTGATTTAGACCCTTACGTCATTGTGGTTCTACAGTGTTTAACTTGTCATAGATTCCAAAATCATCAGCTAGTGGCAACTTCGTAAAATTTTTATTTTTCTATCACATTCTTCCCACAGGCTTGCCAATTGTTCCATAATATGTTACATGGTTTAATCATCCACATAAGCAAGGCATTAAAATACGTTCGCATCAGTAATGGTAGGATTCCATGAAGCTCATCAGTACCCATAGGAAAAGGGCTCTAGACTGTTTCAGTCTAAGAGAGGTTTTCTCGTCGTTTGATTATTTTACAGAGGCAGTCTTAAAACATTTCGCCTGATTTTCTCCCCTTCGGAATGGGTGGTGGGCGACAGTTTTTTTTCGTTTTCATATTTTACACACACCCCACATGTGCACTCAAGGACTTAACAGTGCTGAAACACAGCATCTACCACTGAGCCATGCAGTGAGACTTGGATATGTGGGCTACATATGAGTGTTTAGTACGAGTATAGCATTCCACCTAACCGTGTCAACTTGGAAGGGCAGGATCCAACATAAGGTTTTCAGGAAGTCATCCATCTCAGTACTACTTTCGCCGAATACACTTGACTACAGAGGTATTATGGGATCCTAGGATATAACTAGAGTACTTCATACATCCTTTTGTCTTAGTACTACTTTTGCCCAATCATGCTTTAAAAGCAGTAGTAAATGGAGTGTATTAATACCGGCATGGTTGTTGAATGCAAACATTTGATTTTTGTCTCTCTATCTCTTTTATTTCAGCTTGTTGTTCACGCTATAAGTGAGCCATAAAGACCCTGTAAGGGACCCATAATAATCTGTAATGGTCTAAAAAAAAAAAAATAAATAAAAATAAAAATAAAAATAAAAATCCAAAAGAAGGTATCGTAACTTCCGTAATGGCCTGTAAGGGCCATTATTACCATTATGAAATACCTTGCTATTTATTCATTGGAAGGCTACAAGCCTGGATAGTTTAGGAGTACGGGATTAGAACCATTTGGCTATTGTGGGCCATGACCAGCAGAGCCCTCTAGATGGATGCTCAAGATTCACCTATTGAGTGATCAGGTGAATAAGATTGACAACGAACCATGACGGGTTCAATAAGGGAAGAACTAGAATCGACCTTTTGCGTTAATTGACTCAGGCCCAACTTCATCCAGGTGCCACTTAGCTCGCAACAGTGAAAATTCGAGTTGTGGGGCGCACTTGTTGACCCAAATCACGTTTGTGTGGTGTGCCACCTGATGGATGGATGGAAACCGAGTTATATCTCCCATCTAGGGCTCTCAATGCGCCATGCTCGCCCGTTGGCTGGTGGGACTGGCTCATTTTAGGCTGTGCTTGGCTGAAATATTAGGCCGAAAGGTGGGCCCGAGCCAAAAATTGATTCCTTTTGTTAATCAGGCAGTCTAAGAGCCTATCAGCATGACCTATATTTAGATTTTCCAAGGAATTTCACCATACATCATGCATAATGGGGTACAACTAATGAACAACCCAGATCATGCACAAAATATTGAGAAAATGGTTGAATTGTTCAATGAAACTTTAAGAATTATTTAAAAAAGACCATTATATACACTTTAAATCATAACATCTTAAAAAAGAAGTGCACATAATAATTTTTTTTTGTATAGGGTCTTAAGGTATGTATTGTCTGATTTAACTAATACAACTATATTCAAATTAAATGTATAACATTTAGAATGTATGTGACGATCATTTCATCAAACTCTCTTAAATACTTTGAAATTAGTATCAATTGATGGCTTATTCAAGGAAATTTTCAAAAAAAAATTAAAAATTAAAAATTTGCTTTTTCAAAAAATTGACGAGGACTTAATAATCAATAGATCAACTATCACACATGCTTCTTTTTTTCTGTTTTTGTTGTTAGCTCGTTAGTACACCCATTGTCAGTTCACACTTCACTGTTAGCCACCCCCTCTAGGGAATCGATACCAAGACCTCAGTGTTGCAACGAGGTATCTTTCACTCAGTCTACCACTTGAGCTATGGATCTGGGTGTAACCATCACACATGCTTAATTTCATGTTTGGAGTGTAACATTGCAAGCAATTTGAGAGGAATTAAAGAAATTTTCAATTTTTTCAATTTTTTTTTTTTCAAATCAGACTACATGCACTCAATTTTTAAAATTATAATATATGTAATTATTATTTCATCAAATACTCTTAAATATTTTAAAATTAGTTTCAATTGAAAGCTGGTTGAAAGAAAATTTCAAAAGGAAAAAAGAAAAAAAGAAAAAGAAAACATAAGGATCTTCAAAACCAATGGATATTGAAATCAAAACACAAACTCTATTATTTTTCATACAAATTGTAAAGAACTAATGAATTATAACTATTTGACATTGATTTGATATAATTTCAACAAAAAAAAAAAAAAATCAGAAATTGAAAATGTTCACTGGATCAAACATGTGGAACATGTCGGCACTACCTGTACGTATCCCACAGGTGGGATACAATATATATCGTGAGAATATGTTGGCCAATATCGTTGATATTTAAAACATTATGTAGTTGTACAAATCAAATGCATGGACCGGGAACAATTATTTGATTGATGATATGAATTTAAAGGTGCCTATCCATCATATAAGTTAAAAACAAATCTCCACATCTTTTTCCTTATTATAATCCTTGAATACATTAAACAAGAAAAATCTCTTAAAAATAAGAATGAAACCAATTATAATTGAAAGAATACTTGTTGTTTACTATTAACCACTCATCTTTATCATGCCTGCAGTAAGCATATTTAGGTAGATTATTATTTCATACGAGAAAAGGTTATTCGAGGTGATCTTATTATTCACTATGTTGGTACCATTGGCTAGTTAGCTGACATTTTCACTAAAAGTTTAAGCTCTGCTCGATTTAAACTGTTACGAGCCAAGCTTAATGCATGTAGCTATGTTGCCATACTTGTCAATCATCCACCGTTTAGCTTGCTGGGGCATGCTAACCACCCATCCTTATCTCAGCCACAACAGTCTTCAAATGGTTAGTGGCGATTTTGTGTTGGAGTTTAAATTCGAATTGTAAATCTAATCCAATGGTTGCTGTTTATGGTCTACAAATACAAATAAATTTAAGAGATCCAAGTCATTCAATCTGCAACTACTATTGCCTTTATTTACAACGTTTTTATATGTTAATGCAGACTCCTAAATCATAGGTTTCAAACTGAAGTTTCAAACCTGGATATAATAGGATTGAATCTGATGTTGTGATCCTGATTTCTTTTAATCCCAACTGACAGTAAATCATCTGCAATCTGTTCTAAATCAGAATTTTGAGTCGGACACGTGATCAACAACGAACATGTATGGATCCCACACA
Source organism: Magnolia changhungtana (assembly GCA_030180095.1). Taxonomy (NCBI): domain Eukaryota; kingdom Viridiplantae; phylum Streptophyta; class Magnoliopsida; order Magnoliales; family Magnoliaceae; genus Magnolia; species Magnolia changhungtana. Next base: position 10,317,026 of record JASAUF010000444.1, read on the forward strand.
TGATATGCCCATGTGGAATTTTTTTTCATTGGTAATGGATAGAGTGCATCCAACGCCTGTGTCTTGCTTGCTTGGGAGCGGATCAGGTGAGAAGATCACCCAAGATGGTCCGGCCCTTACCTCGGGGCTCGGGCCCACTTTGATGTATGTATTTTGTATCCATGCCACCCATCAGTTTTTCCATATCATTATGGGGCATTAGCTTAAAAATGAAGAAAATCCCTTTGTCCAGTGGACCATACTATTGGAAACAATGGTGATTGACCATTAATGAAATGCAAAAGTTTTGAATGAGCAATCGAGAAGGCATAACCAGTACAGTCTCTCTTGGAATCCTAATTAAGGTGATACCACCAATCATCAATTCGATCTACATGTCTCTCTCCCATCAATCGGTACTAGTTGAAGTAATTGAAATTACTGTATTTGATTGATAAGAAATGTGAAACAAAAAATGAAAGAAATAAGTTTTAGTTGAGAATTTAATTTTGCCCCTTGCACCACTTTAAATGGAGAGATGAATTGATAGATTCGTCAGACTCTAGGTCAGGAGTGACAGGCTCAAACCCGCAGCTTCCGCTTAGTTGATATTTGTTTTTTTCCCTTCATTTAGGCTATGCAACCTTATTAATAGATTGGATGGAAAATAAATACTATATAATCATTAAGGTGTGCCTAAGAAGTAATTACTGGTAGGAATTTTGATCATCACAGTTTCCTATGATATGGTCCACTGATAATTGGATATGTTTCATTTTTGGGATAATTTCATAAAATTTTATAGAAAAACAGATAGACAGGGTGGATATAGAAAAAGTATATCAAGGTGGACCCACGGTCAAGGTAAAGGCCAGGTCTTGGGTGAGTCCGGATCTCAGCTATTGAGTTAGTAAGCTTTTATCTCACAGAGTAAACTCTGTTGACCCACTGTAAGATGTATTTGGTTCATCCTCATTGTCCATCCATTTTTCCATATCATTTTAGGGGTTGAGCCCAAAATTGAAGCATATCTAAAGCTCAAGTCGACTGTTGAAAACTTCCCAGAGCCTATACAAAACGGTGGGAATAATGATTTCCACAGTTGAAAACTTCCTAGAGCCTACAGGGATGTTTATTTCTCATCCAACTTGTTCGTAAGATAACATATAAATGGATGAAGGGAAAACACAAATATTAGCTTGAACCAAAATTTACGTGGCTCCAATAAATTTTCAATGGTAGAAATTCAATTCACATTGTTTCCTGTGTGTGGACCATTTTAGTTTTGGATATGCTTGGTTTTTTAACTCATGCTTGGTTTTTTAACTCAAGCCCTAAAATTATTTGTTAAAATGAATGGACTGAGTGGATAAAACAAATAAATTACTGTGAATCCAGGGAATTTACTCAATAGGCAATCCACCTCCGTGCTTGCAACCATATATACCCATTCCCGTGTGAATGAAAAAAAAATCTTCATATATCTAGGGCATGGAAACATATTGAAAATGTCAAAGTAGTCATTTCACCTAAATTTCTACTCTTTTAATTTCTCTTTCTTCACGTGCACAACATTTCACTGCTTAAGCCTTGGGCTAGCCCTGACTGCCATAGAATGGCATTTGAGGCCTATCATGATGTATGTGAGAAATTCATATTAGGACATTTGCCTCGTTTTGAGGTGGATACAAAACTCAAATAGAACATATGATAAGAAACAGTAGTGATTGAACATCGGGATGACCCACTTGAGTTTTGGACCCGCCTTATCTTTGGGCTCATGTCATAACATGAGATGAAAAACGGATGGATGAAGTGCATTGGGCCCACCTAGCTTCCAACCGCAGGAATCGGATTGCGTACTGAGTAACTCAGTAGGCTCTTATCGTACTGAGTAAACTCAATTGGGCCCCGTGAAAATAAGTGGTTTATCCATACCGTTCATATGTTTTTTCAGCTCATTTAAGGGGTTGAGCCCAAAGTTGAAGCATATCCAACTCTCAAGTGGATCATACCACAGGAAACAGTTGGAATAATGATTTCCACCGTTGAAATCTTCCTAGGCACTACAGTGATGTCTATTTGTCATCCAAGCTGTTAATAATATCACAAAGACATGGATGAAGGGAAAAAAATAAATATAAGCTTAATACAAAAATTCTGTGACACTCAAGAATTTTGCAACGGTATAAGTTCAATTCACACTGTTCATATGGTGTGGTGCATTTGAGCTTTGGATATCTTTCAATTTTGGACCATGTCATAAAATTATCTGATAAAATAGATGGACGAAGTGGATAAAATACATAGATCATGGTGAACCCCACAGAGTTTACTCAGTACGCTTAGCGTACCGAGTTACTCAGTACGCAATCCGCTTCCCCAACCGCATGGTCAAAACGCATTTGGGGCGCCTCTCACATCCGGATGGCTTTGGTGGATAATCGTCTGTGAGGCCCACTATGATAGATGTGTATTACATCCATGCCGTCCATCTAGTTCACCAGGTCAATTTAGGATATGAGCCCAAAACTGTAGAAGATACCAATCTCAAGTAAACCACACATGAGGAAAAAGTGGTGACTGAACACCGGCCATTAAAAAACTTCTTGGGGCCATATGAATATTTATTTGCCATTCAACTTGTTTATAAGGTCACAAAGATGAAAGGACCACATAAATATCAGCTTGATCAAAATTTTTATACGGTCAATCACCACTGTTTCCTATAGATCTTAGATTGATACGGTGAAGCGGATGTACAGCGTGTATATAAGACACATACATCAAAGTGGGCCACATAGAGATGAGTAGGGACCCAATTCATGGTTGATACAGAACGGGATTATAGAAGATAGCTGAGGAGCTTGGAGATGGAAACTGATTGGCTCTCCCCCCACCATTAGCCCCGGTGGCTGGTGGTCGGTGCTCTGTGGGCCCCACCATGATGTATGTGTTTCATCCATGCCGTTCATCCATTTTTAACGATCATTTAATGTATAATCCAAAAAATGAGAGGGATATAAATCTAGGGTGGACCACACCACATGAAAACAATAGTGATTGGATATCCACCATTAAAATCTTCCTAAGTCCCACTATACTGTTTATTTGACATCAGATCTGTTGATTAGGTCATACAGACCTAGATGAAGGGAAAAAACAAAGATAAGCTTGATCCAAAACTTTTATCACCCCCAAAATGTTTTTAATGGTCGACTTTCATTCAACACTGTTTCCTGTAATGTGGTCCACTTGAGATTGGGACATATCTCGTTTTTGTTCTCGTACCCTAAAATGATCTATAAAAATAGATGGATGGCATGAATGAAACACATACATCATATGGGTCCACAGATCACCGACCACTAGCCATTGGCTGGTGGCAGGGGTGTAGCGAATCCGCTTCCGTTGAGATGCAGGTCATTACGAGATTCCCATGATCTTGTTGTATCCCAACCGTGTTACATCTGACAGCTCACCGTGTTATAAATGAGGATTGCGTATGAGGCTGAGTAACTTCTATGAGGCCCACTTTGATGTATGTGTTTGATTTATACTGTTCAATTGGGAAACACAAATATCAGTATAATCCAAGACTTCGGTAGACCCCAGGAAGTTTTCAATAGTATGCCTTACTTTTTATCGTGGTGTGATCCACTTGAGTTTTATATATACTTTAATTTTGAACTCATGCTCTAAAATGAGCTCTTGAAAGTAGATGGACGGCATGGATAAGATACATACATCAAAGTAAGCCCTTCAGAATTTGCACTGCACACAACGGCATGCTGAGATATTCTTCATTACGTACGCAATCGGCGTGTTAACACAGAAAGCGGTGATAATAACCATGCTTTTCCAACCTGAGATTTCTCAGAAGCATGACTGAAAAGTATAAATGATAATAACCGTCCTTTTTTCAGTCTGAACATTTCACTATTTTCTCTCTAACCTTTAACTATGTTTACGAATTCAGGGTTAAGTGTCTGAAAAATGAATTTAGAAGGAGATAATGAGCCGCTTTATTTAAAAAATGTTATGGAGGACCGTACGAGTCTAGCTTAACATTCAATTAAGATGCTGCTTCCACTACAAGTTATTTAAAATGAGGTTTTTTACAAGTTAAAACATTAGTTGATTTGTGGGGGCGTCAGTGTTGTTTACATGCCATCTGACCCAAAAATCAGTCCCATCCAGACAGTGGGTCACACCATAGAAAACAGTAGATAACCTTGAAATTTCACATGGTGGCCTACATGACAGTTGGATCGGCCTAATGTTTGGAGAGCCAACTTTCATGATGGGGCGACCCTATTGGGCACATGAACAGTGGTGGTCCGGTGCGCAAAAATGACGAAATGGGCCCATTTATCAAAGTGTACACAATTCTCATATTTTATGCCTGATAACATAAAATTAAAATTAAAAAAATCCATAGCAGGTCTTATTTTTGGATACGGCTTCAGCCAAGTTCTATGGACGGATTGCCTACTAACTTGGCATGTAGCATGCTGATCGAGTAAACTCTGGCCACCGTAATGTATGTGTGTAATCCACTTTGTTTATATGTTTTTCAAGCTCATTTTAGTGTTTGATGTCAAAATTGAAGTATATCGAAAGCTCAAGTGGACCACACCACTGGTTTCCTGTGGTGTGGTCCAATTAGGCTTTGGATATGGTTTAATTTTAGGCTCATGCAGTAAACTGTTCTCAAAAAATGGATGGATGGCATGGATAAGGCATGTACAACATAGTGTGGCATCATAGAGTTTACTCATGATATAGCGTCCTAAATTACTCAGTAGATGCTTGTTTGGTTCCTTAAAATACTAGGATAATATATTGTAAAAACCGATTGAATAAACTAAGCTGTTAAATCATAATAATCCATCCGAATTGCCACGGCCTTAAATGGGTGGAGGTATATTAATGTGGCATAGTTTCATGGGTCTGAAGAGTTGAACACGACAAGTAAATGTAATTATATTTATTACAAATACTTGTACACAGCAAGGGTATGCTTTACAACACTAACAAACTATCAATTTTAAATGATAACTCTCACACACAAGGAAAAACTCTTTTGAACTCTTAATACTTGGACACCTTACTTTCACTCTTGAACTCACTCTTTCTTGTTTATGTTGTTGTTTACATAATGAGGCTCTTCCTATATTTATAGAGAGCTATGGAAGATTCTAAAATCAATATAACTCTAAAGAGTTCTAGAAGCTTCTAAAATATCCTGTAAGGTTCTATTATATTCCAGAACATTTTAAGAGAATTCAGAAGGTTCTAGCATAGTCCGGAACATTCCGGAAGAGTCAAGAAAACTCTATCAAACTCTAGATGTTTCCAGAAGATTCTAAAGAATTCTAGAATTTTCCGGAAATGTCCAGAAGTTTCCGGAAGACTCCGAAATATTCAAGAGAGGTGGTGATGACATTTAACACTCCCCATTAGCACCAATTCTCACAATTCTGCCTTGGTCATCATGTCAAGTTGCTTTATGAATTCAGTGAACTTAACATTACTAAGTCCTTTTGTGAGTATGTCTGCAACTTGGTCATCGGTCTTTACATGACTCATTTCGATTTCTCTTTGAAATACCTTCTCTCTCACGAAGTGATAGTGTACCTCCACATGCTTGGTCCTGGCATGAAACTCTGGATTCTCAACCAAGCAGATTGCTAATTGATTGTCGCAGCGCAATATCATTGGATAATCATCTGGTTGATGAAGATCCCTCATTAACTGTATAAGCCATGTGCTTTCTTGTACTGTCATTGCCATTACTCTATATTTAGCCTCCGTGGTTGATAAAGATATTGTAGGTTGTCTCTTGTTACACCAAGAGATTGCTCTTGAGCCAAGGTTGAATACGTATCCAGTAGTTGATCGTCGTGTGTCATGATCACCACCATAGTCAGCATCGCAGTACCCAACTATCTTGCATGCTCCACATTTCTTATACAATAAACTGAGGTCTATCGTGCCCTTTACATGCCTTAGTATTCGACGTACTGCTTCAAGATGTGGCTTCTTTGGTGTTTGCATGAACCGGCTAACCACACCAACTACGTAAGCTATATCTGGTCGCGATAATGTAAGGTAGATTAGACTACCAACTATTTGTCGGTACATGGTTGCATCTTCCAAGTCTTTTCCTTCTTTTAAACATAGCCTGACATTAGCCTCCATAGGTGTGGCAATTGGCTTACATTCGAGCATCCCATATTTCTTTAATAAGTCTTTGGCGTACTTCTACTCACAGAGGAATATGCCTTTGTTGCTTCGGTCAATCTTCAGCCCAAAAAAATGCTTTAGTTCTCCAAGTTCCTTCATTTGGAATCACACGGACAGGTTCTCTCTTGTCCTTTCAATCTCACCGTCATCATCTCCAATGATGATCAAGTCATCCACATACACTAGCACTATTGCTAGTTTACCTTCGTGGAATTTTACAAAGAGACTGGAGTCCGCAGGTGCTACCGAGAACCCACTTTGCACTAGGAATTCCCCTATCTTGCCGTAACATGCCCTCGGTGCTTGTTTAAGCCCATACAAGGCCTTCTTTAGTTTGCAGACGTAATCCTGATGCCTTTTACTCTGGAAACCACTTGGCTGCTTTATGTAGATATCTCAATCAATTTCTCCATGTAGAAAGGCATTCTTCACATCCATCTACCACAACTTCCAAGATTTGCTCGCTGCAAGTACTAGTAGTACTCGCACCGTTGTAATTTTTGCTACTGAGCTAAAAGTCTCATCATAGTCCAACCCATATTCTTGTGAGAATCCTTTAGCCACTAGTTGAACTTTGTACCTTTCTATTGATCCATCGGGGCGAGTCTTGACTTTGTACACCCATTTGCATGATATCGGCTTCACATCCTTGGGTTTTAGAACTAGTTCCCAAGTCTGATTTTGGTTCAATGCCTTAATCTCTTCTTCCATTGCCTTCTGTCATTTTATGTCTCGGGATGCTTCTTCAAATGTTGTTGGCTCTTTCACGGTCTCCTCTTCTGCTAAGGCAGCATCCACGTATCTTGGGTTAGGGTTTCTCTGTCTAGTTGACCTCCTAAGTGTTGTATAACATTCCGGATTTTTACTGTTTTGGATTTCCAAAAATCCTTGAGATTTTTTTATTAATTAACTTATAATATCACTTAATGACCATTAGCACTCAATGTTAGTTTATACTGGGGTGGACCAGTTTAGTTATGATGGGAGAAAGTGCAGGCCGCCAAGCCAGATGGCCTGTTTACACTTAACAACAGCCCGTGTGGGCCACCCAGCGACCGAGAAGAGTCAGAAAAATCTAAAAATTTAGGAAACTGAAGATCTCACTGGGCTTGTGGTCCATCGCGGACCGTGGACCCAGTGGACGCCCAGAATTAGAATCTGGCACTTGCCAAATGCACCCCACCAATGCCAGAATTGGAATCTGACACTTGCAAATAAAATCAAGATATCAGACTTTTCAGCCATTGAATTTCTTCCAAATTTACGGTGAAGGTCTAATGCATTTTTCTATGTCGTCCACAAAATTTGAGACCCGATCGTGGCACGGTGACTGTTGATCGCAAACCGGACCCGTACGATCAAACCCCATATCCGATCGCTCCCAAATTTTGCATGGCCCTTTATCGGGTCATGGATCACGTATCCTATAAGTTTCATGGCCAGAGGACTACCAGAGCTATCCCAATCACCGAAATGGGCCCCTCAGGGCCATTTAAAGGTCAGAACTGTATGCTCAAACCCCATAATCGATCATCCGTTTGTTTTCAAACTTTACATGACCTCTCATCGGGCCATAAGGCACCTACACACCAAGTTTGGTGGCCAGAGGAGTGTTAGGGCCGCTCCAACACTAATAGGGAGTCCTAGTGGTCTATTTTGGAAAATTGTGGAAGCTTGGGGTCATTTACACCAAATCTGACATTATAAAAGGGGTTTCTTTTAGGAACCCCTCTCCCCATACGAATTTTTCCTAGGGAAGGAAAGAAAGAAGAGAGAAAAGGGAGAAAGAAGAAAGGAAGAAGAGAGGAAGGGAGAGCAAAGGAGAGTGAAGGTGGACCATAGATCAAAGTGGGACCCAAGGGAGTCCCATTTTGCAAAACCTTACCTCTCCCTTAAGGAAATCCATCATCCACAACCGGGAGAACCCCTCTCGACCGATTTGATAGGTAAATCTCTCATCTTCTTGGAAACCCCTCATGTTGAGGAAGGATTTGCATGAGATTCTAACATGCAATGCTTTACTTTAGGGATTCCTGCTAATCGACTCCGAGTTCGGCATTTCTAGGTCATTTCCAAGATCTTAACGAATCATAGGTGCGGACTATTATTCTTAGGTGGCCTGGCACCAATTTTAGTATGAGCTTAATGATTTTGATTGTTTGGGTGTTATATTTGAAATTCTAGAGAATCCCTAGAAATTTATATGTTTGTTGAAATGGTATAGATGTGCATGCTTAGCTCTCTCATGATGTTGTTCTTGCCTCTCACATGATTGTGTGTATGGATGATCACATGCTCATGCTTTATTGGTTTTTCCATATGTTGTGCTTCATAATATGTATGATTCATTACTCTTGTGCACATGATTTCTTGAGATGGAGGAAGTGCTTAACTTATTCACAAATCCACACAACTCACATGCACTTTGTTTTATGATAGCGATAGCTTGCTTATTAGGAGTATTTGTTTCGTATACTTGAGATTCATGAAAACATGATGTTGATATGTTAGTTGATGACTTGGATAGTTGGCATGTCATGGATCCCCTTCACCCTCTTGGGTTGGTCAAGAACATGATGAGTGACGGTAGTCCCATCGATGGAATACGCTAGGGCTAGATCTGTAGATTGGGCGGGAGTGTTCGGGTGGCTGTAGTTCGACTACATGGGTCCCTTGTGCCCGAGGTCACTCGTATCACGCTAGCCTAACTCGTGCGGTCTAGCCTACTGTCTGACCAACCTTATTTATTAACCATGTTTGCTCACCTATGTATGGAACCTGGAATACCTTACAACCATTGTAGCTCATTAATAACTAGATTACAACCGGTCCACAGTTTTGTGAGTCGGGCATGGTGGAATGGGACATTGTGTCTGAGCTGTCGGCCTACGCTGGGGTACTGCGCCTCCCCATAGTGACCGCAAGCGATCCCTTTCTCTCGGCACTCCTCATGTGCTTGAAGTCAGGGATGAACTCGATGGGATCACGGACCGCGGGGTCTCGGCCTCACGCATTGATGCAGCCTTAGCCTCGCAACCAGTTTAGGGCATTAATACGTGGGGTGTATCAGATTTCCCAACCTGCTGGATGAATGGACTTAACTAAAACTCAGCTAACACGATCGCATTGCATCGCATTAGTTAGGGTGGCGACGCGGAAGTCGAAGTCGCTCTAAGGGAGTGTTGTCATACGCGATTGTTAGATGGAGTCACTCGAGGGAGTGTTGTGGTAAGGGCATGCATCATACCATCAGCATGTATGCACATTAATAAGATTATCTAGATGTATATGATTGACTGTTTTTTATTAAATTCATGTTATAATTGGTGCCTGTTATAACTTGAGACTAATAGCACCCACTGAGTTGATCACTCACTCCCACTCTGAGACGGTGTTTTAAAACACTAACCAGACCCGTTCATAGATGCAGGTGACTCAGGACATGAGGAGCCTAGTGAGGTGAGCTTCGAGGAGGAGGTCGAGTTGTCCTACTTCCTGTTGATGAGCGGGTCTTCATCGGCTCAGTAGTCGGGATTCTGGATCGCTGAGTAGTGGACTCAGCTTTATTTTCCGGATATATCATTTTTTTTTTTGTGATTTGTTGGGCAACGCCTTAGCGACCCGTTTACATCCTTTTGGATTTGTATATATTTAACCTCTTTCAATTCCGTAGACTTATTGTGATTATGATTCATGCTTCAAGTAATTCCATACTGCACATTTAAACCTAATTAGACGCAAAAAGTGAAAATTTGGTTACAAGTGATGCCCGGGAACTTGGGAGTCGAGTGTATGTACGACCTCCGATTTTCAGGGCTTTACAAGATGGTATCAAAGCATTAGTTTGGAATCAATTGGGCCATCGGTCATGAGCTCGCTAACGCGTCTACTGACTTGAGAGGAAACACAATAGAAAACACGAAAATGTTAGGAACCACTCTAATCCCTGAGCTGACGCTCTTGGAAGGAAGGTGAGACTTCTAGAGTGTTAGTGTTGGCTAGCGAGAGTAAGTAGTGGCGCTAGGAAATAGGTCCGAGAGTCTTACGAAGGGCTTCAACTGATGAGAAAGAGCATAACAATATTGAATTCGACTTGGGAGCCTTACGACACGTTTTAGCCCGTCCTTGGGCAAGATCTCGGGAACTTAACGGCAAGACCCGATTCGACCAACTAGAAAATTTAGATAGTCCAGTCCACCCAATCCCTAAGTCTAAACTCCTCCTTTCAACATATCTCCTTTAAATCTTCACCTTCCACCCATTTATCCTTCAAATTTTTCTATGTACCTTCATCTTAGACACAAATCCTAAAGTTCAAGGATAAAGAACTATAAGTAAACCAAAATTTACTATAAATAGTAAAAATATAAGTAAAATAGAATTTTGACCATTAATATAATAGAATCTTATGAAATAACCATGTTATTTGGATAGAGTAGCTTCTCTTACCCCAAATTCATATATGGCACGTCGAATAACTCATTTCGGTTTACGAGATATGCCCGTCGCAAGGCGATTCCGCCTAAGCATCCAGTGGCCCGGCATCGTAACGCCCAGGCATCCAGTGGCCTAACATCACAACGCCCAGTCGGCGTCGCCACGCCAAAATTTCCTACAAATTTAGGTCAACTTCAAAAATTCATATCTCCTTCATTACAACTCCGATTTAGATGATTTAAAAGCCGATGAGTCTAGTTTTATATAAAATAAGAAAAAAATAAAATAAAAATTATAATATAGTTAAAATTAATATGTTCTGACAACTGTCCAAAAATTATTGATTTCGGACAACTGTTACTTTTAGAATTTTTATAATTTATTTACAACTCCAAATGATATGAAATTTGGTGGGATGACTTAAAACTTGATGTTAAATCATCATAAAAATTTTAAAAATAATCTAATTACTAAAAATATAAGAAACATTACAAGCTGGTGGGTCCCCTCCTCTCTTTCAATGTAGACACAAGTGGGGCCCATTTCCCTTGTTATTTAGGACTATCTAGAGTCCATAAAACCTATCTTTACTACTCTCATTACCCTCCACTATCCCTTCTAAACCCTAGAGAAAACTCTCCCTCTCCCAATCCCCAAACCCACCATCTTCTTCTTCACTCTAACCCATCTCAATCCTCATTCTCTCAAGCGCTATCTAAACTTTTCTCAATCTCATTTCTTCAACTTATTCCTAATCACTTCTCAACTTTCATCCCTCAAATCTATTTTCTTAAACTCATCTCCAAATTCATCTCACTCAACATCTTCAACCAATTAGTAGTTTGTTCGAGTCAGTTAGAATTGCTTCCATGTGTTGACAGATAGTTGTTAACCTTTCCTGCTTTGATTAAGTTATACTTCCCTTAAGTTTGTGGTATCTAGTGATACATGTAATCCATACTGTAGGATGTAACTGGCCATGTCAATGATTTTGTTTTTAAATTCAACGTAAATGTATGGATTGAAATTCTCTTATTACTTAGTGAATGCTTGCATGTATTATTGTCAATAGACTAGTCATGTCTTTTCATATTAGAGTTTAACATTGGGTGTCTATTTAGGAAATAATTATAATCATGTTAGGAATCATTCCGTGATTAAGTTTGATTATATATATATATTTGTTTAAGTTGTTTTGGTGTAATTAAGTGAGGACCCTTAAGTAGGATTAAGTTTCATAGTTTAATACTCTGTAAGCACATGATAGAGGCAGACTATAGTAAAAGTATATTGAGTTTTTCCATTCTCTTATGGACTCAAGGTTCCAATAAAATCAAGAAGATGATATCCTTCATTTTTGCCTTTCTACGCCTTTACTAGCGTTATTACCCCAAACCTTCCAAATACCTTAAAACCTCGACTATTCCTTCATTCTTGAAATTTATAAAACCAAAGTATAGTATACAATTAACCCACTAGCCATAGGATTGAAATGGTAATTCATATAAAGATTTGTGCCTTTAAAAACTTTTTAGGATGATCGTTGCCCATGCATAAGCATGTTGAGAGAATTATTAAATCCCAAATTGGATATAACTTAAAACGAGGACCCTCGTAGACCAAGACTCAAAGGACAACCTTATAAATAGGAGATTTAAACTTTCCAGCAATGGTCGTTCCCTAAGCATTCAGATTGATCAGACTACGAAATTACGAAAGTATATGCCTGCGAAGCATTCACAGCTTGATCCAATTCTCAATCGTGGGTGACTACCAATAGACTCACTGCTTTGACCGAGCAAAAGACCATGATCCAGTAGGACGAAGAAGGGATACGATGAGCCTTCTACCCAAGTCAGGTATATGATCAACGTATCGGGTTCAAGCTTACTACAACCGTCTCTTCGTATTGGCCTAACATTGAACACAAACATTTTTTACTCTAGATAGAGGAAAATCGACGTCATGAATCCAATTCTAAAAAAATAATAATAATAATAATAATATATATAGATAATTAAATAAATTATAGTAAACTATCAGGGTGAAAAAGTTTTAAGGGGGTAGACTAAAATGAGCCAAACTAGTATATATAGTATACACCTTACCATGCATATAAACTCAAAATCAAGAAAACCTAGGCAAATGAAATAACGAAACCTTTACTTATTACCCTTAGGCAATTTCGGGGACAAAATTGTTTTTAAGGGGGGTAGATTGTAACATCCTGGATTTTCACTATTTTGGATTTTCAAAAATCCTTGAGATTTTTTTTATTAATTAACTTATAATATCACTTAATGACTATTAGCACTCAATGTTAGTTTATACTGGGGTGGACCAGTCTAGTTATGATGGAGAAAGTGCAGGCCGCCAAGCCAGATGACCTGTTTACACTTAACAACAGCCCGTGTGGGCCACCCAGCGACCGAGAAGGGTCAGAAAAATCTAAAAACTTAGGAAATTAAAGATCTCACTGGGCTTGTGGTCCATCGCGGACCATGGACCCAGTGAACACCCAAACTTAGAATCTGGCACTTGCCAAATGCACTCCACCAATGCCAGAATTGGAATCTGTCACTTGCAAATAAAACTAAAATACCAGACTTTCCAGTCATTGAATTTCTTCTAAATTTACAGTAAATGTCTAATGTATTTTTCTACACCTATCCATAAAATCTGGGACCCGATCGTGGCACGGTGACCGTTGATCGCAAACCGGACCCGTACGATCAAACTCTATATCCGATCGCTCCTAAATTTTGCATGACCCTTTATCGGGCCATTGATCACCTATCCTGTAAGTTTCATGGCTAGAGAGTCACCAGAGCCACCCCAATCACCGAAATGGGCCCCTCAGGGCCATTTAAAGATCGGAACTGTATGCTCAAACCCCATACTCGATCATCCGTTTGTTCCCAAACTTTGTATGACCTCTCATCAGGTCATAAGACACCTACACACCAAGTTTGGTAGCCAGAGGGGTGTTAGGGCCGCTCCAACACCAATAGGGAGTCCTAATGGTCTATTTTGAAAAATTGTGGAAGCTTGTGGCTATTTACACCAAATCTGGCATTATAAAATGGGTTTCTTTTGGACATCCCTCTCCCCATATGAATTTGCCCTAGGGAAGGAAAGAGAGAAGAGAGAAAAGGGAGAAAGAAGAAAAGAAGAAGAGAGGAAGGGAGAGTGAAGGAGAGTGAAGATTGGCCATAGATCAAAGTAGGGCCCAAGGGAGTCCCATCTTGCAAAATCCTACCTCTCCCTCAAGAAAATCCATCGTCCACAACCGGGAGAACCCCTCTCGACTGATTTGATAGGTAAATCTCTCATCTTCTTGGAAACCCCTCATGTTGAGGGAGGATTTGCATGAGATTCTAACATGTAATATTTTATTTTAGGGATTTCGGCTAATCGACTCCGAGTTCGGCATTTCTAGGCCATTTCCAAGATCTCAACGAACCATAGGTGCGAACTATTGTTCTTAGGTGGCCTAGCACCAATTTTAGTACGAGCTTAATGATTTTGATTGCTTAGGTGTTATATTTGAAATTCTAGATAATTTCTAGGAATTTATATGTTTGTTAGAATGGTATGGATGTGCATGTTTAGCTCTCTCATAATGTTGTTCTTGCCTCTCACATGATTGTGTGTATGGATGATCACATGCTCATGCTTTGTCAGTTTTCCCATATGTTGTACTTCATAATATGTATGATTCATTACTCTTGTGCACATGATTTCTTGAGATGGAGGAAGTGCTTAACTTATTCACAAATTCACACAACTCACATGCACTTTGTTTCATGATAACGATAGCTTGCTTGTTAGGAGTATTTGTATCATATGCTTGAGATACATGAAAACATGATGTTGATATGCTAGTTGATGACTTGGATAGTTGGCATGCCATGGATCCCCTTCACCCTCTTGGGTTGGTCAGGAATATGATGAGTGACGGTAGTTCCATCGATAGAATACGCTAGGGCTAGATCCGTGGATTGGGCGGGAGTGTTTGGGTGGCTGTAGTTCGCCTACATGGGTCCCTTGTGCCTGAGGTCAATCATCTCACGCTCGCCTGACTCGTGCAGTCTAGCCTATTGTCTGACCAACCTTATTTGTTAACCCTGTTTGCTTACCTATGTATGGAACCTGGAACACCTTACAACCATTGTAGTCCATTAATAACTAGATTACAATCGGTCCACAGTCTTGTGAGCCAGGCATGGTGGAATGGGACACTGTGTCCGAGCTGTCGGCCTACGCTGGGGTACCGCGCCTCCCCGTAGTGACCGAGAGCGATCCCTTTTTCTCGGCACTCCTCATGTGTTTGAAGTCGGGGATGAGGAACCCGACGGGATCACGGACCGCGGGGTCTCGGCCTCACGCATTGATGCGGCCTTGGCCTCGCAACCAGTTTAGGGCATTGATACGTGGGGTGTATCAGATTCTCCAACCTACTGGATGAATGGATTTAACTAATAACTCCGTTAACACGATCGCATTAGTTAGAGTCGCAACTCGAAAGTCGAGGTCACTCTAAGGGAGTGTTGTCATACGTGATTGTTAGATGGAGTTACTCGAGAGAGTGTTGTGGTGAAGGCATGCATCATACCATCCAACACGCATGCACATTAATAAGATTAGCTAGATGTATATGATTGACTGCTTTTCATTAAATTCATGTTATAATTGATGCCTGTTATAACTTGAGACTAATAGCACCCACTGAGTTGATCACTCACTCTTACTCTGGGATGGTGTTTTAAAACACCAACCAGATCCGTTCATAGATGCAGGTGACTCAGGACATGAGGAGCCTAGTGAGGCGAGCTTCGAGGAGGAGGTCGAGTTGTCCTACTTCCTGTTGATGAGCGAGTCTTTATCGGCTCAGTAAACGGGATTCTGGATCGCTGAATAGTGGACTCAGATTTATTTTCTGGATATATCATTTTTTTTTGTGATTTGTTGGGCAACGCCTTGGCGACCCGTTTACATCTTTTTGGATTTGTATATATTTAATCTCTTTCAATTCCGTAGACTTATTGTGATTGTGATTCATACTTCAAGTAATTTCATACTGCATATTTAAACCTAATTAGACGCAAAACAGTGAAAAATTGGTTATAAGTGATGCCCGTGAACTTGGGAGTCGAGTGTATGTACGACCCCCGATTTTCAGGGCGTTACATGTTGGGTCGTCTAACGCAACCTCCTGTTGATTCGGGCGAAGCTCTTTTGGACTACTTTGATGTACTCCAGTTTACCATGAACTCATAGATTCTAGTGTTCCAGATAGATTAGGCACTTGCTCACCATCTTTTACTATAAGCGTCAACTCCTTAGTTGAACTAGCAAATTCTTCTCCTTCCCTTATCTCCCTCATCTTCCCATGCAGTTTATCTTCTAATTCTTGAGAGTTTGGCAGCTCCTCCTTTAGTGGCAACTACCATGATGAGGCTTCATTAAAGACAACATTCCTCGATGTATAGCACCCTGATTTAACGATCCAATCATCACTGTAGTTGATGGCTCCTTGATTGGAAACTGCGACATGGGCACCAGTCTCTGTCACTATTAAGGAAGCAGCTACTTCATCAGTGACTGTGTTAGACTGCTTGAGTGGTTCATCAAAATCTATGTCCTTTTCTGAACAATCTCCTTTGATGGATTCAGACACTACTAAGGATGCCTGAAAGTCCCGGTCATCTTCACTGTCTTCTTGGTAATTTCTACAAGTCACCAAGTTACCTTCGGCTGATTTTTTCTTGAATCAACAATTTTTTGTAAAGTGACATTTCTTGCCGCAATTGAAATACTCTATATCATACCTTCGGGATACGGAAGATCGTCGTTTATTAATGTTGTTGTCGGATTGAACTTCCCCTGTCTGAGGACTTCTTCCTTGCACTTCTCTCTTCTTGGACTTTCCAAAGTTCTGCTGACTTTGTTCGCCCTTTCTGTTCTGTTGTCGATGTCCGCCTTTTTAATTATTGCAGTAGAGTACTTCCTCTCCCTTGTTTATTGATACTCCAGCCATTTATTTGCATAAACTTTCTTGATTGGCTAACAAATTCTCCAATTCTATGAGAGTATGTTGAGTAGGCCAACCTCGTATTGCCGTGATAAAATCATTATACTCAGGCTTCAACCCATGTATAATGATCCTCCCCATTCTTTCCTCATGAATATTTGCTTTAGGATCCAATTCTTAAATGTCTCAGCATAAATCCTTCACTCTTGTAAAGTATTCGCTTATAGACTTATCTCCTTGGGTTGTGGACATTAACTCATTCTCCAAATATTGAAGTCGAGCATCATTTGTTTTTAAAAATAATGATCCAAAGGTGTCCCATGCCATCTTAGGTGTGTCGTCATCCTTGATTCGCCCGAGCAACTCATCCTCAATGGTTGACTTGAGCACGTACTGTAACATCCTGGATTTTTTCCAACCTGGGATTAGACGTCCTTAGGCGATGGGTCGATCCTAACACCTTATTAACTTGTCAGAACTGAATCCCACAGTCTAAAATCTCTCCTTAACCCATTTCCTTCACAAATCCCACCCTTCACTACCTTGTTCTTTCAATTTTTTAAAACACTTTCGCCCTAGACACTATCTTAAACTAGCTAAGTAGTATAACTTGGATCACTTTAGATACAAACTGCAAAGGACTAAATACTACCTCAGACGGAAATCACTTAGGATTAAATCCTTTAGAAATTTGACAAAGTTAACTAAGTGCTAAACTAGATTAGCCATGAAATCCATTTGAATCGCTTTAAATACGATCTGCAAGACTCAAAACTTGTAGAATCATTGACGCTAGGTTACCCTAAAATCTAGGATCAATCTCATTACCCGGCTGCTCTCGGGAGCATCTTGAAACTCCGTATCTGATCTGGACCGCACGTCGAAAGTCCGATTAACACGAAGTTAAGGAATTAGGACCGCCTTCCTGGGCTTGACAACCATCTCGGAAATCAAATCCAGCCGATGTCCCACGGCTGTTCGCTTGAGTCCGGAGCGAGAGAGTGTGAAAACACTTATTTTCTTTAAAAATAAATATCTTGAATAGTAATCTGAGACTCGTCGCTTGCGGATCAGTTTTAAGCAACCAGACCGTTAGAATCAAACCAAATTACACCCTCGAATCAGGAGAAATTTCATACACATTTACATGTACTCGGCATCTCCGATCGAGATCCGCTAACCGTTAAACTGAAATTGGTCCGCCACGCGTGATCTGGAATCCCGACCGAAACGAAAACTTAATAGAACGTAGATCCAGCGTTAGTGAGCTTAAGTCCGACCTTTGGCTCAAGGAGGCCCGCCAGAAGTCCTCCGTTGAGCTGAAAAAGTTCCGCTTTGGTTATAACCTAAGTATACTTTGAACAGGAGTCTATTTCGGTAAATTTTTAGGCTATATAAGGACCTTAAACCCTCTCTCATGGCAGCCATACGAATTTGGATTTGAGAGAGAGAAAAGAGAGAGAAAGTGTGGGAGATGTGGGAGGAACTCCTCTTTGCATTCCCTGCCGCTATTCGGGCTCCACCGCCTGATTCTTATCGCTTTCTCGGCGATTCCGGCGTCGTTTCTAGGTAAGAAACCCTAACCCTAACCTGTTTTAGGGTTGTATAGGTTATATGTTATGAAATAGCTAACCTGTTTCGTTCTCTAGGTTGCCAAACTCCCGTATACGGAAGCTTAGCAAACCTATCGACTCCGTTACGATTCTACGACACAAGGTGAGGACTTTAAGTGTATAGGTTACGATTTTCAACGCTTTCAATATCAAATAATGGTAGATTCATGATCTGCATGCAATTGCACATGTACAAAGTGCTTTCCGTTTTCTGTTTCGATTAAAATTGTAGAATTTGGAATTTCACATACTCTAGGTATTCGTATAAAATACCGTATACATATTTTTTCTGGAAATGTGGTTGACATGGTTATTTGTCGTATGGATATATGACGTATGGATAAAATACTTATTTGGCGAAAGGATTCGCCTAAATACATGTTTACTAATAAACACTATGTATGTAGAAATACGGTATTGTAAGAAGTACCGTATACATGTATATTTTGGAGATGTATTTATCATGATTATTTGTTGTAGTAATATATTATACATGGATAAAATACTCGCTTGGCTAAAGGATAGCCCTAATACATGTTTTGCTAACATACACCATGTATGTTGTAATAGTGTATTCTAAGTGTTTGTGAAAAATGACTGAATGAGTATAGAATTCTCATTCGTGCTCGCCATGACTAATTGTCATGGATTCATGATTGTTGTATTGGCGATCCCCCTTTGACGAAAGGATTTGCTCTAAATCACGCCACGGCCAATATACACTATATATGCTAAAAATGTGTGGCCCAAGTGTTCGTGGAAATGACTGAATGAATATGGAACTTAGATTCCTGTTTGCCATGACTATCCGTCGTGGGTGTACGCGTGTTATGATTGGGGCAACTCCCTAGTGAAAGGATTTGGCCTAATGCCTATGTGATCGACATATGTCATGTATGTTGATGTATATTTGTTTAACTGTTTCTTGAAATGTCTGAATGAGTAGTAGTTAGCAAATTGTAATGTATAAGGGTGTTGAGATATGATTCTCAACCTCTTTTAATTATGTGTATGATCTCCTTGGATAGTTGTGTGATTAGGAATTGAACATGTACAAATTCATGCTTGTGTTGTGCTTCATAATATGCTCAACTGCTTTATGATTTTAACTATGTAATGCATATGTTTAAATTTATATTTACGTTATATGATCCGTCATGGGTGATGGGGGAGTGGAGCAACGAGTGCGTGCAACAGCCCTGGCAGCTCTAAACGAATAATACCAGACCTTGATTGTATGTGTTGAATCTTGATCCACTACTGCTTTATCTATCTGTAGTGGATTGTGTTTGGGGCTATGATTATAGTCCAGACAATCGGTACCCGAATTGGATTTGTGGCTATGATCCATTTGCCACGTGAGATGTGTTTGACGAACCCGAGTCGTACTTCGGTTGGTGATAGTGGTTGGCCACACGAAGTGCTTATGCACTTCATGTCGTCCAATTGATTGTGCGCTCAAGCTAGTCAGGCTCGTCAAGTAACCCGATCTGTCTAATATTTGTTCACCATGTTTGGACACAATTGCTTGAACCTAGGGTACCAAACTTACCAGTGAAATCCCTTTTAACCATGGTACCTCGATCCGCTAAGACTCATGAGCCGGGCATGGTGGTATGGGACACCGTGGTCGAGCTGTCGGCCTACGCTGGGGCCACGTGTCTCCCCGTAGTGACCAGTGAGCAACCCAAACTCGTGAGCCGAATACGGTGGTATGGGACACTGTATTCGAGCTGTCGATACTTACGGCGAGAGCCGAGCACGGTGAGACCTGTACTCGTGCTGACGGACGACGAGTCCTCTGTAGTGTCTTCGAGCATACTCTAAGGTCTGTGATTGGCGACGAGCCCTTCACAAAGAATCCAGAGCAGAGTTGGGCCGAGTACGGTGAGATCGTATTGGAGCCGACGGCCAGCGATTGAGCCGAGTACGGTGAGACCGTATTCGAGCCGACGGCCGACAATTGAGCCGCATACGGTGAGATCTCAGTATCCGTCTTGATGGGTGACGAGCCCTTTGTGATGCCTTCGCTACGCCTCTCAAACCATAATATCGTATGAGATTAACTAGGGTGACGACCCTAGAATGGATCATGTTTGGGAATGATACAAGGAGGTACCTTAGTTTTCCAATACCTTCTTGTTTGAAATGAACTAATAATTACTCGGTAATCATGCTCATCATCGCACTGCATGTGCCTGGTAGATGTGGAGCACTGAGGGATGGACGCATTCGCGAACGTAAGATGATGTCGCATGAGGGTCGTTTGGCAAGGGCATACATCATGTCATTTCATACTTGCATTAAATAAAAGTAGTTAAAATTGTTTGATTGTACTGCTTTATCATTACTGCTTGACCGAATTGATAACATGTTAACCTATGCTTTATTGTTCCACTGAGTTGATCACTCACTCCTACGATACGGGACGGTGTTCCGAACACCCACCAGATTTTGTCGATTTAGATAGCGACGCTTACTGGAGGGAGCCGGACTTCTATGACGACGAGAATGCTTCCTCGTATATGTCTTTGTTTTCGGCGGCTTCGTAAGAGTCGTGCCTTGATTGTCGAGGCTACTGAGGATGTTGACTAGATCACACTACACAACTTGGTATAATTTAAAATCATACTTGTAATTATTTAACACAGTAACTTTATCACACTCACGGAGACCCACCACAGTTTATATATTTTATCTATCTGTCACAGTCTTCCGCTTGCAAATTTAACTGTCTCTGGAGTATGATATGCTGTTTTGGCTTAATCTCACTCATGTTCATTGCACTAATACCGATCACATTCAATCATTATTCATTTTGTTGCATTAGTGATGCGTTGGAACTCGGGAGTTGAGTTTATGCTCGACCCCCGATTTTCAGGGCGTTACATGTACATTGCCTTCCCGGCCTTAATCTTCCAATTTCGGAGTGCTTCAGCATTTTCCTTAGGAGGTGGGGTAATCTCATTCCCATTAACAACCTCCCACAAGTCCTGCCGTTCAAGGTAAGATTTAATGCGACTCATCCAACTTTGATGTTGTGGTTGTTAAGCCTCGTAATTCCGCTCGTTATGTTCACAAGATCCGTCATCGTGACTTGGTGTGATTATCACTCCCTTTACCAAGCAAGCCAACAAACTTCAGTCTCCAAATTGTGCATGATCACTTTAGAAAACAGATCCCGACCAGACCTCGTTTTGATACCAAATTAAAGAGTTGAACACGACAAGTAAATGTAATTATATTTATTACAAATACTTGTACACAACAAGGGTACGCTTTACAACACTAACAAACTATCACTCTTAAATGACAACTCTCACACACAAGGAAAAACTCTTTTGAACTCTTAATACTTGGACACCTTACTTTCACTCTTGAACTCACTCTTTCTTGTTTATGTTGTTGTGTACATAATGAGGCTCTTCCTATATTTATAAAGAGCTATGAAAGATTCTAGAATCAATATAACTATAAAGAGTTCTAGAAGCTTCTAAAATATCTTATAAGGTTCTATTATATTTCGGAACATTCTAAGAGAATCCGGAAGGTTCTAGCATAGTCCGGAACATTCCGGAAGAGTCAAGAAAACTCTATCAAACTCTAGATGTTTCCAGAAGATTCTAAAGAATTCTAGAATTTTTCAGAAGTTTCGGAAGACTGGAATATTCAAGAGAGGTGGTGATAACATTTAACAGGGCCTTACTGTAATGTATGTGTTATATTCAGATAGTTCATCCATTTAGCCAGATCATTTAATGGTAATAGACAAGACATGAGGCAATTTAAAGCAAAAATTGACCACACCACATGAAGCAATGGGGATTGAACACGGGCCATTGAAAACTTCCTAACCAAGTCGTCCGTGTAACCTCAATAAACAATTAGATGGCAGATAAATATTTTAGTAGGCCATAACAAGGTTTCAATAGTAAGCATTATTTTATCACTTCCTTTTATGGTGTGGTCTACCTAAGCTTTTTACCTTTCTTATTTTCTGGGTCATGTCCTAAAATAATACTGTAAAATGGATGTTCAGTGTAGATATAACACATATTAGGTAAGTGATATCCACTTGTATCTAATCACATTGAGTACTTTACATGCCTACCCAAAGTTGAAATTAACATTACAACAGTAGTGTTACGTATTGATTTACATCCAAAATATAATCATTGCCCATTTTCGTAACATTTCAACACATTATTACAATAATAACAAACCAAATGACTTAAGAATTTGATAATTTATATTCCACGTGAGAATGTTTAAGTGACCAACCAACCTACTGGTACACAGTACGATATTTACAGCTCGAACACATGCAATCCATGTATTGGACGGCCACATTATTTTCAGCTGGTAAACATACAGCTCATTTCTTGGATGGTCCAATCAAGCTGAAGAGAAATGGTCTAATCACCTACGTGTAACCTCACGTGGCATGTACAGAGAAATGCATGGCCAGAGCGTAATCGTCGGAACTCCCTAAACGCCTCCCCCTAAAATCGCCTTTTACTTTTACCAAGTCCAAGCTGAATCAGCAAACAACCCACACGTGCATGCACACACGTTGAATAGATCCGTTTGGATTTGCCACGATCCTATCTCTCTCTCATCTTCTTCTTCTTCTTCTCCTTCTTCCCTCTCTCTCATCTATCTTCGACGGTAGAGATGCTCTCCTCCCTCTTCATTCATCCTTCAGTCTACTTTCAATATCTTAACAAACCCAAAACTGAGTCGACCCAATTCGACACGATTGCTACCTGATAATGACCGTAAAGGGTGGCACAAGCCAGGCATGTGCCGCTTGTAAGTACCAGCGTCGCAAGTGCTCGGCAGATTGTCCATTAGCGCCTTACTTTCCACCCGATCAGCCAAAGCAGTTCCAAAACGCTCATCGTCTATTTGGAGTTAGCAATATTCTTAAAATTTTAAAACAATTGGATGCCAGCCAGAAGCTTGAGGCGATGAAGTCCATTGTCTATCAAGCTAACATTCGCGACAAGTATCCTGTCCATGGTTGTTTAGGCATTGTCTGTCAGCTACAGCTTCAAATACATCATTTGCAACAAGAACTCGACAATGTCAATGCACAGCTCACTCTATATAGGCAACATCACCCACAGATCATGTCGTCGCCTGCTCCATCATCACAGCTCCAATTGGGCACTGGCGCTACGGCCACGCCACACAATGCGCTGACGCTCTTTCATCACAATCAGCCCATCAACGCGATGTCCACAGGAATGTCCTTCAATGGCAACCTGAATCAACTGTGGCCACAGCATATACATGGCTTTAACAACGACACAGCAGCAATTCAACCTCAATTCGTCCAACCTTTGGCTTGCCAGCAACAAAAGGCTGAGTCCACTCATGAATATGATGAGATATCTCCATTCTTTGAGGATGATAGACAGTCTTACATAGACTCCAAAGAAGCTTATGAATCCAGGTACTAATTATCCAAAATATGATAATTGTCAAAATGTGTACATGTAAGATCCAAGCCGCTCATCTGAAGACACCACCATGCTTTCATTCAAGTAACTTAGGTGGATCTGATCGTTGGTTGGGTGGCACATTTACTGAAGAAATAGACAGCATATTTAAACTATCTTGATTTTTTGGTCGATCCATCCATACAGTGAGCGGTTTAGATCTTCCAAATGTTCACCCCATTTGTTGATTAAGTTATATTTCATTAGTGTAATTGTTTCTTAATTTCGCCTAATTTATCAGCAGCTCTGAAGAGTCATTGAAGGACACGACGCAATCGATGGAGCATGTAGCGGAGAACGAACTGAAGAGTGCTGCCGCATGTTTTACGCTTACCAGTGTCAATTGATGAGAAAAAGAATAATTGACTAAACCTGCGTTTGGTCGAATCAATATCATGAAATGAAAATTTTCATAATATTTAGTGCAACCAAACACAGTTTTAAAAAATGAAAAAGAAGAAGAAAAAAAAAGAGTATAAATTTCTTGAATTTTAAGTTTGATTCTTTAAGTCTTTATTTTTATTTATTTTTTTTAATTTTTTAACATCAGTTTTGGTAGTGTCTATTGCGCAATTTTGAAAGAGGCTGTAATTGATCATTCATTTTCTTCATTGAGAATAAGAGACATGAATGGTTTCTTTTCCGGGGCTCAATTCAAACTCAAAAACGCTTCTTGTGATTGATAGAGAGAGATGTACTATTCTCTTCTGAGGATGACATGGACAGTATTCTCGAGTTCTCACGTACAAGTGGAACCATGTATTCAGTGACCAGAACTTTTACTTGTTTGGCTTCATTTAGATGGTCGATCCGTGCGCAAAACCGATCCTTGATGGGATAATTCTAACCTTTGATCAGCTGGGATGTACAGAGAAGAGAAATGCAACAACGGCAATGGTAAGATATGAGGAACCTTCTTTTTTTTTTTTTTTTTTGGTATATACATATACAATGGTTTCAGCATGTCAATGGTCTGGATCTCTGGACCATGACCGTCACCTGTGAAAACTTAAAGACCAGAGTACTGGATGGATGCCCTCTGTTGTGTATCATTTTATTACTCTTTGGCTGAGGTAAGGTGGTCCATATCAAAGATGGTATTATATACAGGTATTTTATATATGATTCTCCACGAGAATATGGGAAGAATCCTCATTTTTAGTTTGTACTTATTTGGCCTGTGGCTTAATGAGTTAGACC
Source organism: Magnolia changhungtana (assembly GCA_030180095.1). Classification (NCBI taxonomy): domain Eukaryota; kingdom Viridiplantae; phylum Streptophyta; class Magnoliopsida; order Magnoliales; family Magnoliaceae; genus Magnolia; species Magnolia changhungtana. The sequence continues at coordinate 10,342,042 of JASAUF010000444.1, forward strand.
ATTGATCTGATCGCCAACATGGATGGACGAAGCGCTGGCGCCCACATGCGCGCACAAAAAAAAAAGAAAAAAAAAAAAAGAAAAAAAAAAAGAGAGAAGTTAAAATATAGCATTGGGTTATTTTAGCGATCCAAGCTTTGGCATCCTTTTTAGTTGAATGTCCATAAACGGCTGATGATTGTAATTGTAACGAATAAAAATTCATAAATATACTACTATAAAATATTATTCCAAGTAATGAATTAAATTAAATTCAACACTTAAAATATATTATCATTAAAAAATATATTAGAATACAATTTTTTTGGACTAAAATAAAAATCAAATAATTAAAGCATGTTATAAGCATAGGCAATGGATCCTAAGCACTCCACTTAGGTTCCATTCCTAAAATACAACATTAAATAGAAAAAGTACAAGCTTAAAAGTTTAGTGGATATATCTCCATACAAGTTATAAAATAAAACATGCTCGGTTTCAAGAGATTATGATTCATTGGTGACCATTTGTACATTAATTAATCAGACTATTACTTCACCTAGCCTACATAAGTGGCTTGTTTCACTCACTCGACCTTGATCAATGGAGGTTCTAAAATGTACGAACTGGGGTTTTGGGACTTTTAACCTAATGGTCTCAATTAAGGGTGTACATGGAATTAGTTAAACCAGTAAACTAAATCGGAATGACCAAACTGTACGGTTTGTTCTGGTTCTAAAGTGCACCGGTTTCGGTTCCAAAAAATAAAGAACCGATTAGTTTGGTTCGATTCTCAATTTGCGGGTATGTAGAACAGAACCGTGGAACTGAACTTGAAACCAAACCAGGAATCGGGCCATATATTTAAAAAAAAAAAAAAAAGTATTCATTCCCTTCAATCTTCATGCCATCCCTGTTGCGGCTGCCATCCATTCTTCTTCCTCTCTCTCTCTCTCTCTCTCTCTCTCTCTCTCTCTCTCTCTCACTCTCTCTGTTTTCCAGAACTGTAGAACCGATCCAGAACCGAATCGGTTTTAAAGGTTCGGTTCCAATTTCGCCCCAAAACCGGATGAACCAACCCATGTGCACCCTTAGTCTCAATTACCCCACTTATTTATCAGGACTTTTAATTCAATGAACTCAATCACCCTATATATTCACTAGCATTCCAACAATTGTTCATAAATTTTTTTCTTTTAATTATCAACACTTTAACCGAAAACATTTAAAATCATTATTTCCAAAACATCTCATGGTTGTTTCTACTTTAACCGGAAAAAAAAAAAAAGAAGAAGTTTCATTGAACATGCATGTGGTTTAGAAACCTGCCTGACAATAATTCACAAATTGTTTCCAAATGCCACACATTGTTTATAAACTGATAATAATTCATAAACATGTTTTGAAATTTCAAGATATCCACAAATTATTTTTAACTATTACAAATTCGGAAAACTTGTACATTTATTAAAATAAAATAAATTTTGAAAATACATGATGACAAGATACATCACATTTTAGAAAATTTGTACATATATCTCAACATGGTGAAATCTAAAAAACGCATGATGACATGATGCATTACATTTTGAAAATTCTGTACATTGATGGAGGAAATGCTCCAGATGCACTTTGAGCATGGATGGACGAGAAGAAACCCAAATGAGAGCAGGAGTAATCCGTCAAAATCATACTTTCAATTCAGGTATTGTCATGAAAATTGTTTTCTAACAATGCTAGGAATGCATTGATAAGATTTATTTGAACATTTTAATTTTGAAAAAAAAAAGAAGCTTTAATTCTAAATGAATTAAGAAATTAGGCTTTAGAAATTTTTTGCTATTTTAGATAATTTCAAATTATGATTTAAGTTTTTCATATTAGTCACTTAAAGAAGGTCATCTTCGTGCGTCATACATGTATTCACTTAAAGAAGGTCATCTTCGTGAGTCATACATGTATTTCAATATGGTGAAATCTAAAAACACATGATAACAAGATGTATGTACAATCTGAAAAATTGTATATTATTTTAACATTATAAAATTTGAAAAGAAATTCAAATATAAAAATCATGGACTAACTAAAACACATAAGTACTCGACCAACGACGTGCTAAAGATGAACTATCAATCTGCTGACCACTATGGGAGCAGAGGCTGGAGGAAAAAAAAATGTCAGAGGAGCTAAGTGGGCCCTATAGGTGAACATCTTTCACTCAATCACATATCTCCCGCTCAATCACATTGTGGGATAAGCACAAAGAATATTGTTTGCTTGTCTCGTAACAGCGAAAACTAGACATCGCGATTAAAAGAATTAGAGGAGATTAAAATAATTAAAGATAACTATCACTCAATAACCAAAGTATTAGAGCTCCCCACCCTCCATTACTCTCACGTTCTCTTCTTCTTTCTCTATACCGTGTCAGTGGATGGGTGTGCGTACGGATATATCTACACACACATTACAGGCCTTCTCAAAATCAAGGATGGGCGTCTCTTCCACCTATTTTCTTTGGTCTGGCCCACTCGAACAAGAGCTAAGGCTAATTTTTTGACCTTAGACCTGATGTAGGAGTAGGATTATACATCCAATGGTAGGAATGAATTTCATGTATACATCACCGTAGGTTCCGTAAAAAATCAAGGACGGTTGTTCCATAAAATTTCCATTTTTGATATATCCGTGAAAATATCTGTGTTTGAACAGTTAGGAGAGAGAAAAGGCAATTGATTTTTTACTCGGCCCACTCCACAAACACACGTCGGATTTTATACCGGTGGAGATCAACGCGTATCAGCCAATGCGTCAGATCCAAATCTGCAGTTTTGGTTCTCCTCTACGCATCACACGACGGTACATCGTGACGGACGCGGATTGCGTCCTACCCCCGCCTGGACGGTAATCCGTCCTGGCAGGGATCTGTGAGGCCCACCATGATGTAAATTTTTTATCCACGCCGTTCATCATTTTCCTGATATCATTTTAATTATCACCACGAAAAATTGAGGCAGTTCGAAGCTTAAGTGAACCACAAAGTGGGGATTGAACTTCCACCATTAAAAACTTCATGGGAGCTGGAGAAGTTTCGGATCAAGCTGATATTTTTGTTTTCACTTCATCCACGTCTACATGACCTTATGAATAGGTTCGATGGTAAAAAAAAATAATCACGGTGGCTCTTAGAAAGGTTTCAACAGTGGGTGTCATTATCACTGCAGCTTCCTTTGGTGTGATCCACTGGAGCTGTGGACCTATTCAATTTTACATACATGCCTTAAAATGATCTGAGAAATGCGATTAACGGCGTGGATAAAACACTTACATGTTTGAAATGTGCATAAACGTACATCCGTAGCCTTGTAAAGTAGGGAAGCAGCAAAGAGGCCTTTTCGGTGATCCAGATTGCTGAACCGATGGGTCCCACTCTAGATGAACCGTGAACCAAAAAAATAAAATAAAAAAACTTCCTAATAGGGCTTATCTACAATGTGAAGCTCCATCAGATCAATGGTCTGGATCTCGGAAACGTGGGCTCAAATCTCAATAATTTCTCCTTCAGTAAACTGTATCAATTCTGCAATAATGACATTGGCTGATGTTTCTATCGATCCCGACCTATCAAACGACGGCTCACCTCATGGATATGGTGACAACACAAAATTGCTGAAATTTATTGCTTATAAGCGTTTGAGATGCTTGGGCTATTGTTCTAAGCATTTCTTCACCGTTCAAAGAAAAGTTGAAGGATCAAAGATTTATTGTATGCGATCCACCCGAGTTTTCTGTTATTGCTCATTTAAGAAGTGATGCAGTATTTGAACAGTCCGGATACATTACCCAATCTCACATATTACGGGTTTGTAGGATTGATACCAGTTTACTAAATAGAACTGGACGTGCAATGGATCCAATCCAAAAAAAAAATCAACCCGCACTGGGGGAGAAGACTGGACGCGGATTGCGTTCTATCCCGCCCGGACGGTAATCCGTCCGGGCAGGGATCTGTGGGGCCCACCGTGATGTAGATATTTTATCCACACCGTTAATCGTTTTTATGCGATCATTTTAAGGTGTGAGCCAAATATTGAGGTAGTTTCAGGGCTTAAGTTGATCACAAAGTGGGAATTGAACCTCCACCATTAAAAACTTCTTGGCAGCTGGAGAAGTGTCAGATCAAGCTGAAATTTGTGTTTTCACTTCATCCAAGTCTACATGACCTTATTAATAGGTTGGGTGGTAAAAAAAACATCACGGTGGCCCTTAGAAATGTTTCAACGGTGGTTGTCATTATCACTGCAGCTTGCTTTGATTTGGGCCACTGGAGCTGTTTTTCTGCTTCAGTTTTCTCACACCATCTTAAAATGATCGGATAAAAACGATTAACGGTGTGGATAAAATATCTACATCACGGTGGGCCCCACAGATCCCTGCCGCGGGGTAGGAGGCAATCCGCGTCCGGAGAAGACTACTGTGATGGACTGATGGTTAACCACCATTCTTTGGAATTCTGGTGTCTCGTCCACCTTTCATCTGGCATGCTTAAAGCCAATAGCCACTGTCCACGTAGCATGGTCTATTAATGTCGGATGGATCATATATAACCAGAATTTACATTGATCGAAAGATCCAAACCATACAATCAATGGCGCTCAAAGCGACCGCTAAAAGTTAAGAAAATGAGCTGTTCAAAACAATTCAATGTGATTTTTTTTAGACGTGTTTACTCTCATTTTCGCCCGCAGATGTGGTTTAATAGAAAACTGTCATACGGTGCCGCTATATGTTTGACACACATAGAAGACATACTTATACTCATCTTCAGTTGATTTATTTATTTTTTATTATTATTATTATTTTGCATTAAGCATTTTGTTATTAATGTGATGTCATAGACCATTACACATGCTTTTAGAGGGGTCAATGGTCACATGCTACATGGCCATAATTAAAATGCCCATTTATGAGGCAAATGTATAGTGTATGTTTATAAAAGATCCGTTGGAAGAGCAGATGTAATCATGAATTTGATGATGAAGTTCTCGGTGAGACTCTCTCACGGTCCTTTTAAAATGGAAGATATTTTCAAAAATATAGTAATAATCAATAAAGTTTTGAGCATTAGGAGATTAGACTTATGTTCAAGCCAATCCGATTGTGGTTTGAACCTAAGTCAGGAGAAACAGAGACATCAATTCAGTCAGAATACCAATTCCCTACATTAATCAGAATTAAGAGAATGAGAGTCTTTGATCTAACCTTATTCAATAATAGATCAGTATTAGGCGTCAAATCGCACCTCACTCCATACCATCACCTTATGGATGGTTAAATGCATGGTTTGATCCGCATTGTCGAACATCTCGAAGTCAATAAAGTGGGCCATTAAAAGAGATATTGATTGGTCATGATTAGTTTAGATTTAGCCCCTGAGGTTTGTGAATGTTGGTCTAATTGTCTTCATCAAAGAAACTTTGGTAGTTTCAGACCCGATTTTAAGTAGGATATGAACATCTCCATGACAAAGTAGATACGAGAAGGAGATTTGAGAAGTCAGCGAGTCCAGATCCGACTGGAGTCCTTTTTTCCAATCCAAGTCGCTAATTTCAAAACAATTAAATGAATTCTCATATATAGGACTAGGACATGAGCGCAAAGGATTTAGACACAATAAGGAAACGCAATGAGAGGTTTCACCACCTCGATTAGCTATAGAAGGAGCATATTAAGAAGAGCTCAGAGCTCCACACTTTAAATACATTTATCTACTATTCATTTAGTTTTCATTTTCTTAGTTTAGCTTAACATATGTAGCTGTTGCATAGTGGCTCCTGCTACAATACTTTAGAAATATGAGTAAATATCATCAACCTTAAGTTGAATGATAATGTTTAATTAAATTCTAATTCAGTTGTTCATATCAATCCGGTCATATTTTGCTGACCACATGCTTTGATTGTCTATTCTAATAGGCAAATTGTGTATTTATCCTAATTTAGTTTTTTTTTTCATTTATTTACCTGGTTGTTTATTATTTTGTTGATTACCTTATAATGCATTTTAATATCAATAAAATCAACACTTTATTTATTCTTATTTTATTTATTTATACATTCTTGTTCATTTGAAAGGTATACAAATGTAAAGAGTGGAGAAAGAAAAAGTCCTTAAGACTGTAGACTCATGTTTATTATTATGAGGTGAAATAAATTCATTTCAAATTACTAACCCCATACTCTCTAACAAATCACCTGAACGGAACACAAACTAATGGTTGAGAAGATAATTAAATCCCCGTATATTTTTCAGTCTGTCCATCTCGATGTGGGGGACACCTATGATTCAATGAAAATCTCTAAGTCTAATAGACTGTGACATATGCCCACACATCTTACCCTCACATGAACAACCAATCCAAACCATCGTTCACACATGTGGCCTAATTTAATTAAATTAACAACAACAATATAATCCATCTAAATGAGCTGTACTGATTTTCTTGAATGCCACTGCGATAAGGTGGACCACACCCGATAACTTAAAAATACAACAAAGAATATGGGTCTGTAATGGGCTGGGCAGCCTGTTCCTGTCAAGTCAGAGGGCTGGGCCTGCGCTTAAAACTTAGACTAGATATTGATTGATTTTTTTGACCCGTCGTCGATTGTTCGTGAGCCTTGCTCAACCGGTCGAAGGCTGGTTTCGACCAGTCTAGGAGTCAAGTCGTGGCATGACTCAAAGTCCAGCGACTTGGGCTATTTTTCTTTGAGGTGCTCGACTGGTCGTGGGAAGTGCTCGGTTCGTCACGACCAGTCGTAGTTACGCAGATTTGTTCCGTGATTTTGCTCGGATTTCGTGTCGCAAGTCCTTTCGCAACTGGGATGCGGAAAGGAGTTTCTTAAAACTTTAAATAGGAGTTTATAGGATTTTATAGGGATAACAAGAGGGTTTCCTAAAACTTTATAAGGGATTTGCTAAAGGGTTTAGGACTATCAAAGGTGAGAGAGAGAGAGAGAAAGAGAGAGAGGAAGCTTATAGATGGGAGGTTATGCTCATGGAGGTTATCTACTGTGCAATCTATATCTCAGCGCTTCTATGTCCTCGTAATCGGTGAGATCTCTTCGTTTTCTTTGTTTCTCTTATTGTTTATCCACTCCTACGTGAGTGAAGAAGGTTGTAACGTTCTGCTTCATAGTGGATTGTTGATCTGGACGAGGTCCCGTAGTTTTTACCTCTTTAAGGGTTTTCCACGTAAAAATCTCTTATATAGTGTGTGATCGATACTTTGATTTATTTCATTGCTTTATTATCCATAATTCTGGTTTGTTTCGAGAGACTAGATCCTAAGATTTGTGCAAGGCATCCCAACAGATATTTGGGCTGAACCAGCCCAGGCCAATGATTAATGGTACGGGCTAATTGATTGACCCAATTTAACCCTATTCCTGTATCAAGCAAACACGATTATGAAAAAGAACGATAATTTTAAAGCCCTCAAAGAAATTTTATAGTAATTTAAATTCAGGGTCATGTTCCATTGATTAAACCATTTATAAAATGAGAATGTCCACGGTCATTAGCTAATTCTTTAAAAATTGCTTATATTTAACTATTTCAGGCATTTAATTATTCACGTTCCACGGTGAGTTGGCACAGGAGATGGCCCAAGGGAATGTCTTACCCTTGGGATATTGATGGAAAGGTCTTGCAAAGGAATTTTTATATATTAATAAATAATTTGAAAAAACAAAAAATCATGAGAATAGTTTTGAATAACTTTAAATATCTCATGATACGTTATTATATTATTATTAATGATTTAATTAAAATTTGAAATGATTTTCACGTTAATATTAGGATATTTCTGTGTGTAAATTGAAAAGTTTGTATATTAATTAATTTGAAAGTCTTACCAAATTATCCCTATAATAAAGAGGAATTTTATAGCAATTTCTTTTTGTGGATTTGGATTTTACCAAACAACTTCTGAAAATTAAAAATTATGTAAATGCCTTTTTAAAAAAAAAAAAAAAAAAAAAAATTTAAAGTAATACTGCTAGGGATTGAACCTGGATCACTCAGACATGTTATACTGTCTCTGGCTCCGCCAACTCATCTAGAGAAAGGGAGAATGTGTTGTGTACTATCGCTAGCTCTGCCAACTCATCTAAAGAAAGGGGGGAATATGTTGCCCTTGCCTTTCTAAAGATGAAATTATAAAAAAGTTATTATTTTTTTTAAAGAGTAAAATTGAGACATATATGGCCTACATGGTGTGTGTATAACATCCAACCCATCCAACATATGCACTCCGCCACAGTGATAACGCAAACAAAAAAATCAAGCCTATCAAATCATCATATTGGTTACACTTGAATTTGGATATTTCTAATGGTGTATGTTATTTTTAATGGATTGCCCACACGTTTTTTTAAATTCTTTCTTTCTATTTATTGTTCGTTTATTCGGCAACTGTTAGACATGTTGGATGTTACACATATGCTACATGGCCTCATAAATCTCAATTGCACACGGTGAAGAAAGAAAAAAAACAGAAGGTAGTAATGCAATTTCCCCTCTGATTGAGCACTGCCTCGGAATTATCAGGTCCTCTGAGGCACCATTTGGTAAAATTTGAAGCTTAAGAGGGATTTGCCCTAAATTTCCCTGTGATATTTGTCAGACTTACATAGAAAAACTTTTATACTCCGAAAGAGTGTGATAGATGATACGCGTTGATGGATGGATGGACGTTGCATGCCATGAAGTGGCAGTGAACTTTTGAAATCATTGTTCCAAGTTTAGCTGTTCCATGAACTAACAAATTGACCATCAATGGACATTTATTAAACGTGGAAGATGAAAAATATCCAACGGTCCAATTTCAACAGACCAGTGTCCACGGATGAGAGGTTAGCATTGTTCAACCAATCTATCTGATCTTGGGACTGTGACTACGTGTCCCACAATTCTGTCAATTTAACTTGAGTTCACGTAGCCGCGTGTACAATTTATGAGTGCCTGCGTATCAAGCGTCATACGCTGCCAGAGTATGATATCTCCCTCTATATATCTAGAGAGAGGGAAAGTGAAAGGCTGCTGCCTCTCAAAACTCTCCGGCACTGCGTTACCACCACCAGCAGATCATGGCGTCTTCCGCCATCTCCTTCTCATGCACCCGCGTCGCACCGGATGCAGCGTACTCCTGCAACGAAAACAACAACAACAGAAAGATGACGACGAGCATCGTCTCTCCGTGCACCCGCTCCCACCAATACCCGATTTCCAGGTCCATCCTTTTTGTCTCCACACCCCTCATTTCTTACTTATCTTCTGAGAATTTCAGCACGAAGTACTGTAGAAGATATATTTCAGTATTACCAGTAGAAAATTCGTTTGTCCTGACCTTCTTATCATGTTTCCATATCTATGTATATGACTTGAATAAAACAGTCGTTGATATGTATCAGTTTGGAGGATCTCGCCGCGTTTGAATGCATAAATAAATTCAATTGCGATATTTTAGTTTTTATCAGTAGGAGCTGACAGAATCAAATGATGTTTCTTTCAAAGTAACTTAATTGCGATTTGGTGTGTAGACTGTCAGCGCGAATGCTAGGGAAGGGAATTACGATTTGGTTATTTCCAGTTTATTAGGGTCCGTTTGGGTGCCACTTACAAATGAGTTCATCTCGTTTTAGTTAATTGTAATAACGCATTGTAAATGATAATATCTACTTTCTAAAACATAATTACAATTAACTGAAATGAGATGAACTCATTTTTAAGTGGCACCCAAACATGCCTTCAGACTAATAACTTCAATTCAGTTTTAATACTGCATCCCAATGCACCGCAAGAGACGTGTTTGTTAATGTTATATGTAGAATGGGAAATTCTCTCATGCATTTATGCTATCTATGGCTGAGCTGTTTTCAGCCACCCATGCTGCTTTGTGGATGTTGGTATGTCGATGGGACAAGCCAGCTGACAATCAGGTTTTCATGTCTGGCTGTCATTGGATGGGTTTAGATCTAGACTTCTAGGCTTGAGTCAAGGTTATTGATCCACCATGTCGGCACTGATCAAGGGCATCATGATCATCTAAGCCTGATAATGCTAAATCTATTCATCCTATATGTGCATATGCACACGCATATGACAAACACACAAAGGAATTTCACATTGGGCCAGACTTTGGCCTGGAAAATTTTTCACTGGGTTGGTCTCAGCCAAGCTCTTGTCTTGTTGGGTTAGGATTTGGATGATCCTGACCTGGCCCTTGACAGCCGTCGATAGATGGATAGGTGTTCTTCTCTGCTTGTTTAATGCTGAACAGCTTATGATTCTTTTGTTTTTCAATCCTGCTTCAGGATGGTTTATGTTTGCAAGAGGGGAAGAAGGGAAAGAATCCATGCCCATTCCCGTATCTTTGCTTCTATTGCAGGTACTTCTACTTCCATTTATTATCTCCAGTCTGTTTAAACTGATGTTTTATGAACTTGGGGATGGGGAAGCCTTCTGCATTTGATTTCTGTATTATCAATAGCTCTGTAGTTTATGAAGAAGAAAAACACGAGCCTTGACCTGAGGGCATGCACAATGTTCTCTCTTTTTGTTTTTTTTTTTTCTGTTTGTACAACTGGGGCCCATGGTTAGAGATCCAGATGGTTGCTTTGTTGGACCCCACCTTTGATGGTAGGTGCCACAAAAAGTTTCCCCTATTGTTGTGTCCAATTGTGGGCTTTTGCTGTATTTATCTGTGAACCATCCATTTACAGGTCATGGATGGTCCTGTCAAGGGGATTTCTGGTCACGCTCTTTCGATGGTGAGGCCTAATAGACAAATGGCTTGGATCACCGAGCTGCGGCTCTAATTGTAAAAAAAAAAATGAAAACATGAGTATTCTGTGCATATCCTTGGGTCGAGGGCCATAACCATATAGATGAGTAATCTCACTCCCAACTTTTGTTGCACCCCTCATTTATTGACAGATGTTTCCCTGGACAATTCCATAGAAGGAGCCCCTCTTCCCAAAGGTGACACATGGTCTGTTCACAAATTTGGTGGGACATGTGTTGGCACTGCCAAAAGAATCAGTAACGTTGCAGATATAATTCTTAATGATGCATCAGAAAGGAAGTTGGTTGTTGTTTCTGCAATGTCTCAGGTGACGGACATGATGTATAACCTCATTCACAGGGCACAGTCACGCGATGATTCTTATACATCTGCATTGGATGATATTTTTGAAAAGCACAAACTAACTGCAACAGAACTACTTGACGGAGAAGATCTTGATAGATTCCTATCTCAGATGCATAATGACATCAGTAACCTCAAGGCGATGCTCCGTGCAATTTACATAGGTTTGGGCAGCAGTCTCTGTTTATTTTTAGTATATTTTATACTCCTGCTTTCCCTCATCAGATTTTATCATATAAACTATAAAGTAGCAGTTTTGAGTCTGTAGCTTAATGGTAGACAGCCTGCATTTCAACATTGAGGTCTCAGGTTTTGGCCCATCCCATCTTACCTAACCAGAATGAAGTACCTGTTTTCATCAGGTTTAATATATTGAACCTTCTCCCATGTTAGCCATGCTGAAATGCGCATGAAATAGCCCAATTTTCAACTATTACAGATTGATTGGCTTGTTCTCTATCAGTTAGGTGTCTATGTTTTTAATTGTCATTCCACCCTTTGGAGCATGTATTAGATTCTTTACTATATTTTCTACTCACAGATATAATCTTCTTTTAACATGTTTTTTTTTTTTTTACTTTCTTTGTCATATCTTATTAGACTCCTTCAACAAGATTCTCATGGTACCAGAGTTTTGCATAAACGCAATGCCCAACTTTCAAAACTTAGTAAAGCCTGACGCAGGACAATTAACCACTTGCTCTAAAAGCTCGAACTGTTAGAGTATGGTAAATTAATCCCTTTATCTTATAGCCCAGGCCCCACATCTCATGGGTTTTAGGACCTCGGCCGAACCCCCTTCGTGGGCCCCAAATCACATGGGCCGCCCACCCCGAGTGTGTCCCCGCATCCCACGAGCTACCCCACTCGAGCCCGGTGTGAAATGCGCATTTTATCACCCCTGGTGAGGAATCTCAAACACGAGACTTCCTCCGTGGGCCGCACTCACCTCGAGTGTGCCCCTGCATCCCACAAGCGACCTCACTCGAGCCCAGTGTGAAAATGCCCCTGCATTAATCACCCCCGGTGAGGAGTCTCGAACCCGAGACCTCCCGCTCTGATACCAATTTGACGCAGGACAATTAACCACTTGCTCTAAAAGCTCGAACTATTAGAGTATGGTAAATTAATCCCTTTATCTTATAGCCCAGGCCCCACATCTCATGGGTTTTAGGACCTCGACTGAACCCCCTTCGTGGGCCCCAAATCACATGGGCCGCCCACCCCGAGTGTGTCCCCGCATCCCAAGAGCTACCCCACTCGAGCCCGGTGTGAAATGCGCATTTTATCACCCCTGGTGAGGAATCTCGAACACGAGACTTCCTCCGTGGGCTGCACCCACCTCGAGTGTGCCCCTGCATCCCACAAGTGACCCCACTCGAGTCCAGTGTGAAAATGCCCCTGCATTAAAGCCGGTTAGACTCCTAGGTCTCTCATTAGTTGAATGCAACCATATCTGTTTGTATAAAAGCCATTTAAGTGAGAATTGGCAAGTTCTCCCAGATCTCTCCTCTTTCTCAAGTCATAATCATATGTGCATGTCTTCGTATGTATCTCCATGCATGTTTGTATCTGCATGCATATTTGTGCAAACTTTTCTTTTAGGTTTAAAGCCTTAAATGCCAACTTCTCTTTTTGCAAGTATGGGTTCTTTGTGATAAACTCTGCCTGGTAGTGATGCGCCAACCATTCCCCGTCCTAAGTAAAAGATGATTGATGTTAGGTAGGCAGCTGGCTGTTGAACGTTTTCCAAGCAATTGTGAAAACAATAAATAAATAAATAAAGATGACCCCAAATAATTGTGACAAGGCTATGGCGATGATGGCAATGATGATGGGTTTTCTGTGCTATTAACTGTTTTTTTACTGCACTACCTGACTTCTTTCACATATTGCAGCTGGTCATGCTACGGAATCTTTTTCGGATTTCGTTGTAGGTCATGGAGAGTTATGGGCTGCCCAAATGTTGTCATTAGTAATAAAAAAGGTGCAGTGATTGCAGAATGATTTTAGAAAGTGTCTAAAGGTTTTTGAAGTTTGTGAGTGTACAATGATTTTCCATCTTTTTTGTTTTTTTGGTGTGTGTGTGCAGCAAGGAATGAGTTGCAACTGGATGGACACAAGGGATGTCCTTGTTGTAAATCCTACCAATTCCAATCAAGTGGATCCTGATTACTCAGAATCTCAGAGGAGACTTGACAAATGGCTCTCTCATAATCCAGCAGAAACGATCATTGCAACTGGTTTCATTGCTAGCACACCTCAAAATATTCCCACAACCCTGAAGAGGGATGGTAGTGACTTCTCTGCTGCTATAATGGGTGCTCTTGTTAGGGCTCGTCAGATCACAATCTGGACAGATGTGGATGGTGTGTACAGTGCAGACCCGAGAAAAGGTTTGGATTGGCCCTCTCTAACTGGCATCCTTGATCAACCCTAAGGAGAATAACCATCTTCGTCATGACGATTTGGTTAATTTTACTAGGAATATGGTTCCTCTTATCTTTGTTGGCACAATGCACTAGACTATGGACACTCATCAACGATACACATAGGAAAATCCAGACCGTCCAAATTGTGGTACCTGTAGTATTGGAGCATAGCCCAAAGTCACACAGATTGACTTATCTTTGATCACTGGGCATTAGATGGACTTCAAAAAGAAAATGATCAATGGTCCAAATTCAAGGAGATGTTAAGATCATCTGGTCAGTGTGATTTCAGGCTATGATCCATCCACACCTGGGACCTTCATTTGGACCGTCTCAATCAGCATGTGCATATGTGATGTGTACGGTGAATGAGTTGCCATGAGTTAATACATTGCAAAAAGTGTTGGAGCCCAACCCTTTCATCAAGATTTCTGCAACAATTAATACTTAAAAAGCATCTTTTTTCTGCAGTTAGTGAGGCTGTGATATTGAAGACATTGTCTTATCAGGAGGCGTGGGAAATGGTGAAATAGATTACTCTTGTCAGCATGTAGGAATTGTGGGCATTTGCTGAATCAGAAATAACCTATAACCTCTTTTTTTTTTTTTTTTTTTTTTTGCAGTCATATTTTGGTGCAAATGTTTTGCATCCACGCACCATCATTCCAGTCATGAAGTATAACATTCCCATTGTTATAAGAAACATTTTCAATCTCTCTGCTACTGGAACAGTAATCTGTCAGCCTTCGGTGAATGAAAATGGAGATTGCCAGGGCTTGGAATATGTCGTCAAAGGGTTCGCAACCATAGATAATTTGGCCCTTGTAAATGTTGAGGGGTGAGCCACATTTAAGAAATTCCTGCTGCTTGAATTCTAGGATATTTCAATGGTTGTGTATTTCCACTTGTTTACACATTTCTGCTTGTTGCTATGCAGAACTGGAATGGCCGGTGTTCCTGGTACCGCCAGTGCCATTTTTGGTGTTGTTAAAGATGTTGGAGCTAATGTTATCATGATATCTCAGGCATCTGCATCCCACAAGTTTGCATTTCTGGATGTTGTAAGCTAGTAGTTTCTCATGTGCTGATTCATTGGGTCTAATGCAGGCCAGTAGCGAGCACTCTGTATGCTTTGCTGTACCTGAAAAGGAAGTAAATGCTGTTGCTGCAGCATTGCAATCTAGATTTCGCCAGGCTTTGGATGCTGGACGTCTTTCTCAGGTACTCTATTTCAAACAACCATTTACTCCAAAAGCTCAAGCTTTTAGAGTGTGGTGTATCAATGTATATCAAGGGACTTTATTACTTTAACACCCCCCCGCACGTGCGTGGTGAGAACTCCGCACGGGAACATACTGACGAGGGTGGAGGGACACTCACACCATAAATAGGCTGGGCTTAATTTCTTGGTCCCTGTGCCGGACCTGATTTTCCTTACCCCCCATGGGAGAATAATATATTAGTGAGGCATATTTGCTGCTCTCGAGATTCGAACATAGGACCTTCGGCTCTGATACCATATCAAACAACCATTTGCTCCAAAAGCTCAAGCTTTCAGAGTGTGGTGTATCAATGTATATCAAGGGACTTTATCACTTTAACACTCTAGTTTGAATTACATCAATAGCTTGGGGTCATCTTTGTATTTCATGGAATAATTGATTCTTTTGCAAAATTCCCAATCGTTGCTGATTACTCTAGCAATCTATTTCCGTTATTCCTTTGCACTATATTGATGATGCATGTGAGTGGCAATGGTAAATGTTAGTGGTGAAAATATCCTGATGTATATTAGATCATGTTTAACAGTATGAGAAAACTAAGGATTTTTAATCCATGAATGTCTTTGATTTTGCCAATGCATTCTAGTAGTTGAAAACATGGTTTTGAAAGGCCCTTTTGAAAGATACTTTTGGCAATATGTGTCGCTACATGGCAAAATAAATAAATAAATGTTTTACAGTTCCAGTTATTTTCATCTTCACTATTGAATTCACCACCTTTGGGACAAATTTCAATTTCAAATCAGCTTTGCAATTTTTTTACCCTTGTTTAGAGGACCCCACTGGTCTTCTAAATACTATGCGGTGTTGGGTCCTTACTCTTGCTCCAGTGGTAGACTCTAAGGAGTTTCAACACCTGGTCAAGGGTTCGAGTACCCATAGGTGGTGAAATCCCACTACAGTGTGAGTGTGTGGTGGTGTGTGTATGTGTTAAAAATAAAAATAAAAATTACTATGCGGTGTTTAAATATTAGTGAATCATGTAGCCGGTAGCCCGGCATGTTGTTGTTCCCTGTTTATGTTTTTAACTCAGTTCCCTCCAGGTTGAGGTTATTTCAAACTGTAGCATTTTGGCAGCAGTTGGGCAGAAAATGGCGAGTACTCCCGGAGTCAGTGCTTCTCTTTTCAATGCACTGGCAAAGGTATTCACATTCTCTATTTGTGCTCAAATTAATCTGCATGTTTGTCTGTTCTGTTTGGACATCTTTTGTACTGGGAAATGCTGATACCTAGTTGCTGTGATTTTCAGGCTAATATAAATGTGCGAGCTATTGCTCAAGGTTGCTCTGAATACAATATTACTGTGGTGTTGAAACGAGAAGATTGCATTAGGGCTTTAAAGGCTGTGCATTCAAGGTTTTATCTATCAAAAACCACAATAGCAATGGGCATTATTGGACCAGGACTTATTGGCGGCACTCTACTTGATCAACTCAGGGATCAGGTGCTGTATTGGATGGGTACTTACTGTTTTTTCCCCCTTCCTGACATAAGCTCGTTTTACATGTTGTGATTACTAGACTAACTTTAGTTAAAACAAAGCAGACCTGTTTGTTGCAGTTATTTGAGTGATCATATAAAACTGTTGCAAGGGATGTTATTCACCCATTAAGTGTCTTAATGCAGGGACATTTTCACACCAGGCTCGAGTGGGGTGGCCTGTATGAAGTGGGGGCACAATCTGGGTGGGCGGCCTGTGTAAGGTGGGTGGCTCGTGTGAATCGAGATCCATTTGAAATGGGGCCCACAAAGGGGTTCGGCTGAGGGCCTGCCTTGAGCTATAAGATAAAGGGATTGATTCGCTACGCTATATTAGTTCGAGCTTTTAGAGCAAGTGGTTAGTCGTCCTAGGTTAAAAGTGATATTAGAGCGGGACGTCTCGTGTTCGAGACTCTTCACCGGGGGTGATTAATGTAGGGGCATTTTTACACTGAGCTCGAGTGGGGTGGCTTGTGAGAAGCGGGGGCACACTCGAGGTGGGTGACCCGTGTGAGGTGAGACCCATGTGAAGTGGGGCTTCGGCCGAGGGCCTAACCCAAACCTGGGCTATGAGATAAATGGATTGATTCGCCACGATCTATCAGTTTGAGCTTTTAGAGCAAGTGGTTAGTTGTCCTGCGTCATGTCTATTTTGTATTATGTCGAGGTGCAGGGTTTAACCATGTGGGGTAGCACTTACATTTTCCATCATTGCCGTTGTCATCATAGCATTGACCTAGTTGACTTTGTGAATTTGATTTTGCCAATCACATTCAAAACACGAATTCTCGTGATTGATGATGGTGATGAATCAGCCAACTGCAAATAGTAGGGATAAGGGTTGATGATGATTTCTCAGCACAAGTTATATGATCAATTGGCCAATTGACATCAACCCTTCATCTTTCCCTGGGGACTGACTGTCTTCCAAGCAGAATTTCTAGTTGGATAATACCTTATATTTTTACTTACATTTATTTAAGGAAATTATAGTCATCTTGTTATAAAAAGCATAAAGTTTTAAGATCAACATGTTATTAGAAAAGGTTTGGATAAGGTAGAAGAGGATTTATGTAACCGAACCCAATTAGTTAGGATAAGGTTTAGACAAATGATGATTATGTTCTTAGAAAAAGTACTTTCATTTTGCATGTTGCTCTTTGCTAGATTTGATTAAGCACACATCCTTTACACCACAATAGTGAATAGTGAACTTGCATGTGGAGGGCCCATAGGCTATTCACAAAAGCTTAGCGGAGCTGAGGAATGATGGCTACGTCCAGGAGGGGGGATGATTAGGACCAATTTAAAAATTATACCTTTTAAATATGATTGCTTACTTAAACTAATATGCAATTTAAACTAAGCAAGACAATTAACTCTAAGGTTTCCAAGCCATTAGATAGTCCAATCACATAGACTATAAGGGATGTGCAATTAAGCAACTAGTCTATAACATGATAGTGTACATGTGTGTGTGGGATGCGCTAACTATTAACTTCTAGCATTCATCTAATCATGCATACATATAATTAAACATTTACCACATAAGAATAATTAAACAAGTGCTCAAATGACAATCCCAAACACAAACATGTATAGTGGTTCAGTTTCCCCACTCTCGGCGAATGCACTCAACCCATGAGTGTACCAGATTTGACTATTGAAGGTTTTAAATTAGGTTCACCTTTAGCCTTTACAGCCTTACCAGTGTTTTAAATAGCGGTAGCGTATTGCGTAGCGTTCAACCCTCCGTAGCGTGTAGCGAAATACCGTAGCGTGTAGCGTAAGCTACACAATATTTTTTTAATTTTAAATATATATATATGATAAATATTAAATAGTAAAAAAAAAAAACAAAATATATAAATGTCACATTCTTCAAAATAAAAATCCCAAAGTTAAGAGCATTAAGTACAATACAAGTATAAAGAACATAAAGCATGACAATAAGGCATTTTAAAAGGGAAAAAATCAGGAAAAAACTGAAAATACCAAGTTATTTTGTCTCCACATCGAAAAAAATTCAAAAAAAAAAAAGGAACAATGGGCCTTTAAAAAAATTTAATGGCAAACATTCAATCACATTGTTTCTCGTGGTGTGGTCCACCTGAAATGTGGATCTAACTCACTTTTTTTAGCTCATTCCATAAAATGAGTGTCCAAAACAGATGGACGGGACAGAGAGATAAAATACGTTACATGATAATGGGGCCCATGATTGCGACTCACGAATGTAACATGAGCGTCCCCAAAATAAAGGGCAGATTAGACGAGAGGTTGAGTAGTAGTGGGCTACTGAAGTGCGTCACCAAGTTCCGTGGGCCCCATTATGATGTATGTGTTGTATCCACACCTTCCATCCATTTTGAAATATCATTTTGGGGCATGAACGAAAGAATGAGGCAGATAAAAAGCTGTAGTGGACCCCACCACTGAAAACAGTAGGGAAAGTGATTCCCACCGTTGAAACTATCCTAAGGCCCACCATAATGTTTACTTGAAATCCAACCTGTTCAAATGTTCCAAAAAACACAAAATAAGGAAAAATACAAATATCGGTTGATCTAAAACTTTTGTGGCCTTCAGAAGTTTTTAATGGTGGGCGTCACTTGCCCCCCATTGTTTCTGTCTTTGGGGTCCACTGAAGCTTTGGATTTAACTCATTCTTTGGATATTGTCCTAAAATGATATCTACAAATGGATGGAAGGTGTGGATACAAAACATACATCATGGTGGGGCCCACGGAACTTGGTGACGTCACTTTCAAGATGCAGTCTAGCTACTATCACAATAGCTAATCGCGCCTCAAAAAAAGAGGCCGATGCCATTTTCGAAAGGGGAATAGGGTTTCCGTTTCTATTTGGAACCCAAATCCCAATATGAGGGTTTCTATTTCGAACCCAAATCTTCGAATCGTACTAAAATTCTCGAGAGATCGCAGATTATTCGCCGGAATTCTCGTTGATTTTGAAAATGTTCATCCATTCGAAGAAAAAAAGAAAAAGGGGAGGTTTTTTCGTACCTGCGGAAGACCGAAACTCAATTGTTGTCGATCAAGGCCTACCGAATTCTTCTTCCGATCAGGCGTACATCTTCTACAGGTACCGAAATCACCTTCTTACAATTTTTTTTATGTTTTATATTTTATTTTTTGGCATTTACGATGCTCTTCCCAAAATTACAGGTAGCGCACGCCACCTGCGCTACACGCTAAGTAAAGTGGCAGCATTTACGACCTGTAGCGCACGCTACAGGGGATATACGTTACCTGCTACGCTACGTAGCGATTTTGCTACGCTACGCTACGTAGCTTACGCTACGCACGCTACTGAAAACACTGAGCCTTACACAAGAACCCTAGCTTATACTCCCGCCGGAGACTCCTGCAAAAGACTTTAGTTGGTTTTCTATAGGCTAACCAATAACCTCGGTCATAATCCAAGGACCTACGTTTACTCCCACCGCAGGCTCCCTCAGAGACTAACACGTACGCACCCGTGTCCGGTGGCCTATACAAGGACTTTGATTTAAGCTCTACACAAGAGCCAAGGTCCTACACAAGAACTTAGATTTAGGCCTTACACAAGAGCCAAAGTCCTACACAAGAAACTAATCGAGTTTAACAATTCAAATTCCTACACTCAATCCTATACAAGGAAGGAGTGTATACGGACTCTTATATTGACAATTTATTGGATTGAGCCCCTTTCGCAACGCCTTCTCGGGTTGCTTGATCGATGCTCTCCCGTGTTTTAATTAGCTCCCCTTTGTTTCCCCGATCATAATGCTGATGCTTTGCTAAGACTTCAACTCCAAGATCAAACACCTCATATGTGTTGCTTCGATGCAGTGACCAAGGTAATGGGAGGTTGGGTAGAATCTCTTATAACTAATGGGTCTTATAGAGGATTTAGACAATGGTATGACTATAGAGTTTGAGTCCAATCTCTAGAAAATGGAGTTCAAGCACATCTTGAAGGTGGATGTTGGAATCCTCATTAGAGTGTTAATCTCAAGGAAGATGACTTAGAACTCATTGGATTACTTGCTTAGGATGAAGGATATGATTATGGAATCACCTAACTTTTTATTGCACCAAAAACCTCTCTAATTGCCTAAAGACTGGATCTTCTATATAAAGGAATAGAGTTCCAGCGGTCATAAAATGGGCATAAATGGTTAGCTTTCGACTTGTCGACCTGTGGCTTCAACCGGTTGAAAAGTCCTTTGACCTATTGACCTGTGGAAATATTCAGTGGCACATAGTATTTTTGGCTGTCCGGTTTTTGCCACTTTCGATCTGTCGACCTTCTTTTTTCGACCGGTCGACCTTGACCTTCAACCCGTTGAAATATTCAGTGGCACATGATTTTTCTTGCTGTCCAGTTTTTGCCACTTTTGACCTCCTGACCCTCTATTTCGACTTGTCGAAATGGTCCATTTATGAATTGAAAATTTTAGGAACATTTGTTTTATTTCTGTCCTGATTTTGGCCGTTTCGACTTCTAAAGCTAGTTTTAGGATGATCGATTTAGAACTCCTATGGCTAAGGGATGATCAACAATGTTTACCTATAAAGTTAATGATCATCTAGAGGTTCAAAGGTTATTGTTTTGGGTCAAGGGTTAGGGTCACCAAGGCACCGTATTTACCTGTTCTTTGCTCCTTGATGTTTTACCTTCACTTTTGTTTTCGGTCTTCAGCTTTTAAGGGCCCAACTGATTACATGACACAAGGACTCACTTAATTGACAAATAGGGTGCAGAAAACAATGCATTAACAAATAGAACCATGGAAAACCTCCTCGTGCAGGGTTTCAGAAACTTAGATTTGATGGGTCCACCCTTGGACACTCGTGGTCAAGCAGCATCAAAGATCTGATTAGATATGAAAAAAGGCATTGTTTGGGCATATCTTTCTCGGGGGGTCTCATCATTAGGGGTAGCATTTTGAAAGCAAAGGAGTCGGCTCATAGAAATGGTTTGAGAATTTTCTTAAGCAACTTCTCCAGGGCTTTGATTGTTGAAGGCAGCTCTTTGATTCTCATCTCTTGGGCCGCCGAAGGTACTTCCACCCTATTGAAACTTTCCAATACCCTCGAAATTTGCGATATAACTGATAGTCTAAACACTTTGTTTATGCCTATGGGTGGAATATTGAGGTGGATTTTTCTTCCAAGTGGTGTTCTGCCCTACCCTTTGTCCTTGGATTCCATCCCCTTGATGTGGTTCTTATTTTTCTTTAATAAAATTCATCACCTCTCAAAAATTATAGAAGGTTACTAGGGTTTGCATGGTCAAGCCAATGTTAACAGGCTCATCCGAAACACCAAACTGTGGATTCTAGAGTAGAATGTTAATGTCATTATTTAAGCATTTAGTCTCTCTCTCTCTCTCTCTCTCTCTCTCTCTCTCTCTCTCTCTCTCTCTCTCTCTCAGTTCAACGAATTGGTATATTGCTCTCTTATCACTGGAATCCTAAGTATATTCTCCTATCATTTATCTGACTTGCAAACCAGCTGAAATTGGAAGTCATAATGGGGGAGCTCATTTCAAATTTAAAAGTTGCTCATCATTTGAAATTGATTGTGTATGAAAATTTTTTCTATTGGCAGGCAGCAGTTCTTAAGGAAGAATTTAACATTGATTTGCGCGTTTTGGGAATCATTGGTTCAAGGACAATGACATTGAGCAACTTGTAAGCTAACCAGATTTTTATTAATATGATTTGACATTTCATAGCTTAGCGTCACAGTTTTGTTACATATTGATTGTTAATCCGGCATCTCTTGGCATTATATGTTAATCAGCTTATTTGAGATTGGCATGTTTTCACGTGGGGCCCACCCTGTTGATTGGATTGGCCTTGTTTTTGGGGTATCTGATCTTCATGGTGGGATGACCTTGTTGAGCAGATTGGATACCATACGCACACTACAGTGGGACCCACACGTGAGTACATAGTATTGTTACATGTCGTAATCAACCTTTTTTTTTTTATAAAAAGTGTAAAATGCATCGTTGTCGTTATCATAGCCCAACTAATTGTGATTGGCTACGCAAATCCTGTTCTGCCATTCTACTCTATCAAGGACCATTTCCTCAGTTAGACCATAGATTGTCAAATTTTTTCTATGTGCACTCACATCCTTCTAACCTTCCCATTACCCCATTAAAGCCTTCAACTTGAGCCAATTCACTCCTAACTAGAGCAGTTCTTAGTCTCTGTTGCAGATGGCTAAACCATCTAAATCTACTTTCTCTCATCTTACTACCAATTGGTGCTGCTCCTAAGTGCCTCCAAATGCGTTCATCTCTAATTCTATGCTTCCTAGGCTTGCCACTCATCTATCTCAAGATCCTCATTTCAGCTATTCTCATCTCTCAAACATGATCCATGACTTAGGTGGGCCATGCCATAAGGAAAAAGTGAGATTAGAAGACCATTCTAGGGGTGTGTGTGTGTGTGGGACCCGCCATGATCCGATTCTTAAATCCGACATATTCATTGTGTGTTCCACTTGGATGAGGGGGTTGAGCAAACTTCAAGCCATTCCAAAGCTCAGGTGGGCCC